>CAJSYZ010000003.1:1358624-2037936 GCA_910574455.1 Trichaptum fuscoviolaceum | reverse complement strand
ATGCCAGGTTCTCAAGCCGATGAACTGCAAAAGATCAATTGCTGCGAAGCCGCATGAAGTTCGTTCAATAACTTTAGGATTTGAGCCAAAGATTTCCAATGCTCACCTACGCCGTGAGGTCTTTCCATGAGCCTCTTCTGTCGCCCGAAATTCTTTTACCGCCTCCAAGCCAGTCTTCATCGACTCATCCATGCCATACAAAACTGCCTTCAACCTCTGTTCCCTTCTCTCACGCATCTGACGCAGCGGAGTCTTGTGATCGCTGGGTTTCCTTCCGTAGGTTGAAGTATCCACGTTCGTAGTCATCTTATCTCCCGCTCGGCGGTCGGCAAGCAGGTTCTCGAGGTCAGCACGCCCTGCCTCCAGTTCCGGCCGCTTGGTTCTCGGGGTAAAAGTGAATTCCTTATCAATGTAGCCCGAGAGGTTTTCGTATGTCACGAATTTCTCGCACTGGTGGTAGATGGAGATTAGGTCGCGTTTTCGGTCGGAGGTAAGGTAGGCTTGTTGTTGTGCTTTCGAAGGGGAAGCAGAAGTAGATTGACTTGAAGATGCTTGCATTGTTGACTGGGCGCGCGCCTGTCGCTGAGATCGACATACCAGCTGGCGTGGTACTCGCAGATTTTTACTCAGGGCATTTGTGAGCATGGCGGAAGGAAGGTGAAAACACAAACTCGAGATGTTCGCCAAGGAATAATTGCCTTTCTGCTATGGCTTGTGTTGCCAGTGTTCGTGGAAATAGTTTCCCACATAGTATGCCGAGACTGGCACACCGCCGGTAACGATCTTCCGAGGTCAGTGTTCAAGTTGAAGTTACATTTATCTCTCATTCAACCATACATACTACGGCTTAGTGCATATTATCGAAACTCCGGCTCTATCTTCTTAGATGTCAAGAACTGTCGGTCGGTCTGTCGGAAGAGCTTTGTTTGCTAAATAAATCATGTAGGTACCACAGCTCACCGTGACCGTCCCAGATTCTTCTCATAATTCCCCTCTGTCATTCAGGTGAGCCACAGCCCATTCCAGTACTTGATAGAAGTCACTGATGTACGGATTGCGAAGGGCTAGAGCCATTCATTACCAGTCGTGCACTGGGCGTCTATTCAGTATATATATTTGAACTCCGCGGGCGCTTTTTACCTCTTCTTATAATGCTTGAGGTGGCCTTGCACTGCAAGTCGTCCTCGTTTCCCTAGTACTGCGACGTCCCCAGCGAAAGCTATCTCGCAATGCACCATTCAGGCCCCCCGCCGCCCTACTCTGCCGAACGTACTCCGCTCATACGGAATACTTCGCAGTCTACCACGAAACACTATAGGAAGCAGTATATCAACTATTGTCGGTGGGTACAATATCAGTATCTGATCTCAGGTCGGATGGAACAGCTTATGCATTTCGCATAAATTTCTCATAAAAAGTGAAGTCGAATATACCTCCGCTACCTCGTCTTCGTACTCAGGTACAAGCCAGTCTCCACGATCCCAGACACGGGGAGACTCGAGTGGCAACTGGCGAGCTGTTTTCACAGCACTAATAGTGTTATGCATTGTCTTGATGGCACTTCTCCTCGACCATATATTATATCTGGATCCGAACGTCCTGAACGACATGAATCGTATGCGTGAACAATGCGTGGAGAAAACACTGCAAAGAAAACAGCAGAGATTGGGACACGGAGGAGCATCTCCGAATACCACATACGTCACAGTAAATGGTCTCGACTTAGACATTAGCGGTGAGCAACAGTTTGTCAGGGCAAAACTGAAGATCGATTCAGACTCGGATGTAGTATCGCAGTCAATTAATGAAACGGAGGAATATCAAGCTGCTGGCATTCGTTGGGCCGATCCTGTACCTCACGATGCCTGCACGAGCTATGGAAAACGTGAGTATTAACGATGTACATGCAACACACTATATCAAGAACTTATGCACTACCTCACCAAATTAGGTGAATACTCGGCGAGATTGTGGGGATTACCTCCGTTTCGGAACTGGGAGAAGGCATGCCACAGTACACCCAACGTAATACATGACCAAATCTTCGAGAATCCGTATTCATGCGAAAACCGAGTACGTACCTTCAGTGCTCTACCACAAGTAATCGAACGAGGTCTTGATCTTGTCGAAAACAGGGTATTCACGGAATGTATGGCCATTGGATCGTCGAGGGTGAGGTGGCTTGTCAGCCTTACTGGCATATTCTAAAAGAGGAGGTAAGCTACAATGCATTTCACTCGAGTTATACTAAACACTGGCATATGTTAGGGGTGTCAAGGTACTGGAACTGGTAAACGTGTGAGTCAGACAGGCTCTAATTTTGGAGTGAACGATTTAAAAGCTGACAAACGAGTGAATATGTTTCAGAGATTCCATGCACGCCTCGAAGGACTTCGACGTCAGGACGACGGATATGTTATGTGCAGCACAACTCCCAACACCATATCCGGGGTAAAACATCATAGCCCTAAAGCTTGCTCATACTGGGTGAGTAATTACTTCATCAACAAATTCATGTAGGTACATATATGCTAATATGTGCATGCATCAGGGATTCTGGCGCACCCCGGGCATATACGGTATCTGGGATGAGGATGATGAGGACTGTTGTTGACGTAGCAGGTAAAGGAAGCCTGAGATATTCCTAGCTCCAGGCATATTTTGTTAGGATGCCGCTGTCTTTGTATGTGCACTACATTGTATGATATGTACCACAATTGCGGGTGTTGGTTGACTGGAACTATTGCTTGTGCGAGTTAATGATTAGAGTAGCGATTTAACTTGCTTGAATCGTTGTGAACGAACTCTGAGTGTTCCAAACGTACGGTACTAGAGGATCAGCATCAAAGTTGCACCGAAGATGATATTTCTTCTGTCTTTTGTGCTTAGAGTGTTTCTCTCAACTACTTTCCTTCGTCGTCCTCGTTCTCAGATACTATTCAGGATGCTTGCAAATTCAAATTGCCTATTTCCAGTGAATTCGGACCCACAAACTTGAACATATTGACCGCTCCGATCTCGCGACGACCCTGCATCCTGAGCCGATAGGAAAGGGACTGCGCATTGTCGGCCTGACTAACAACTTGAACGACCATCATGGTCGTCATTCTCGACGTCGAGAAGCAAATCAGGGCAGACGACCCGCCCGCATACGACGAGCGCGATGAGCCAGAAGAATCATCCACACCACCGAGCGCCAGGTCGTCGCCCAAGAATAAGCCCTGTCGCCGCCGAAAGCTTTCCCGTCGAGCTCGCATCTGGCTTAGGCTTGGATATGTTGTGTTTCTTCTCATCTTCATCAGGGTGGCAATATTGCGCAGGAATGAGAAGGACTTTGAGTTCTTGCAGCGCATGATTGAAGACTACCCGGCTGGCGATGAGAATAGCTTCGACTGCTTGAGCACGGCGTTAGACCATAATAAGACCGAGAAGCTGTTCTTGTACGTATCTTATCTTATGTTTATCTTTGCTTCAGTATCTGAATATGCATTAGGAGCATACCTTCATCTAAGAGTGCCATTGACGCTTCACGCAAGTACGCGACGCACCCGCATCTTGCAGGCTCGGTAGAAGACTTTGAAGATGCGAAAGTTTTACTAGAACTCTTTCAAACGCAGTTCGGTATTCCGCACCCTGAAGACGAACCTATATTCTCTGCAGGTACTCCCGAGTCACGCAACGCAACGCTGAATATCCCTCACTACTCAAAACCTAAAGCATGGATAGATGTTTACTACCCCGTAATGAACACGCCGCTTGACCGGAGACTGGAGATCTTAGATGACGATGGTGGGGTGCTGTGGGCTGCGGACCTGGAAGAAGATTGGGATCCATTGGATAGGGAAGCTGCTGAATACAGAGATGCTGTCCCGACGTTCCATGGGCTAAGTCGGGGCGGTGAAGTGGAGGGCAAGCTGGTATATGCGAACTATGGTACGAAGGAAGATTACGATGAGCTTGTCGAGGCGGGAGCAGATTTGTCGGGCAAGATAGTCATTGTGCGCTACGGTGCTATATTCCGTGGTTTGAAAGTACGTTCGCTTCAGCGCCATATCCCGCACTCGCCAATTCCAATACCATTCTTCAGATCAAAGGCGCACAAGAACTGGGCGCAGCGGGTGTTCTGATTTATACGGACCCGAGAGACGACGGTGCTGTAACTGTTGAGAACGGATACGCTCCGTACCCACACGGGCCCGCACGCAACCCTTCGTCGGTAGAGCGTGGATCCGTGCAGTTCCTGTCCATTTACCCCGGAGACCCAACGACACCTGGCTACCCGGCTTACGAAAACTCCACACGTACTGAGGGTAGTAATATTCCCTCCATTCCGAGCCTACCGATTTCTTGGAGGACCGCCGAGAGACTGCTGGAAGAGATCGGAGACGCGGCGAGAGTTGGATCGCTCTCTGGGAGAGCTAGCTCTACAGTAATAAAGTTGGTGAACCATGGTATGCATACATATCTTGAGCTGAATTTATGTCTAATACTAATCTGTTTTAGTTGACACAAAGGTTACTCCAATCTGGAACACAATGGCCGTCATCCCTGGCCACATAAGAGACGAGGTGGTGATCGTTGGAAACCATCGCGACGGTATGATCCCAATTGCCACTGGTATATTTTTATTTTCGGCCTAATTCTTCTTCATGTAGCATGGGTTATGGGAGCGGCAGACCCGACTTCTGGAACCGTTTCTCTTCACGAAGTCATACGCGGATTTGGCGCCTTGCTCAGGTCAGGATGGAGACCGCTTCGGACTATTTTGTTTGCCAGCTGGGATGCAGAGGAGGTCTATTTGTCATTCCTGAGAATTGGTATCAATATTTGACGTTGAAATTTCCTATAGTACGGTCTGATTGGCAGCACTGAATGGGGTGAGGATTTTACAGAATGGATCGCTGAACACGCAGTGGTATATCTCAATGTTGGTAGGTTGATTCAATCGCCTTCGTCCTCTTTTAGTCACGCACACTAATACTTTTCTTATAGACGTATCCGTATCTGGATCACGATGGGTCTCTGCTGCCTCTCCTGCCCTTGCACCTTTGATAGTGAAGACAGCGAAAGAAGTTCCACATCCGACCAAGTCCGGTAAATCGTTGTGGGATGCTGGGAAAGACATAGGGCCATATGAAGGGGAAATTGACGTTGCATTCAACGCAATGTACAATGCAACTCAATCAAGAAAAGGTTCTGCATTCACGGGTGTTATGCCGATGGGTTCCGGAAGCGACTTCACAGTGTTTTTGCAAAGAATTGGAGTGAGTAGCAATGCTTGGATTGGTGTTTGAACACCGTTGTTCGAATGAGGGATGTTTAATGTACTGGCCAGGTTGCTAGTTGTGACCAGTCCTTTGCGAGCACACCCTACGATGCTCCTTATCATTATCATTCGATTTATGATTCTCAGAGATGGCAGGAGCTGTACGCAGACCCCGGCTTCCATAGACACGTACGCCATGAATTCCATATCCGACAAATGCTACAGATACTGATGTATGCCCTTTAGGTGGCTGTCGCTAAGCAATTCGGTCTGCTTTCTCTTCGGTTTGCAGATGCTATTGTCCTGCCCATAAACACGACTCAGTATGCTCTGGAGCTTGATGACTATCTTGATGAGTACGTATCGGCGGTGCGTGCGCCCGATAGCCGCTGACCAAATATCTACATCTTTAGAGTCGAAAACATTGCGTCTTCTTCACTTTCGAGCGTCGACTTCTCGTCTCTTCGAGGAACAATTAAGAGCTTGCAGAAGGCAAGTATCGCTTTGGATGGAGAGAAACAGGTTGCGGAGTCGGAGTTCAAAAAACTCCTTGAAAAGATACAGCAGATTGCTGCCAAGGCCCGTGACATTGAGAAACTATGTATGGAAGAAAGCGAAAGCTATTGGAAGCAAATCCGCTCGTGGTTTAGGAGTCTTGGGGGAAGCGATGACCTACGTGAGCACTGCAACAAGCGGGGTCGATTCGAGAAGGTGCTTCCGAAGATGCATGTCAATCCAGAATTAGACGATCGTGAACTGGATAGCTATGATGAGGAGCATCACGGCGAGCTGGATTTCTTACTTCCCTCTGAACATAGCCATTCGGGACGTCCGTTCGGTCACTTTAGGAAGGACGGGACGATTCGCAAATTCATCAAAGCGGCGAAACGAGTGCAGGCTGTTAACAAGAAACTGTCTTCGTTCGAGCGCGGGTTCATATCGAAAGAGGGTATTAAAGACAGAGAATGGTATAAGCACCTGGGCGTGGCCCCAGGTAAATACCTGGGTGAGTTTAGACATCACACATTTAACATATCCTTAGTGATTAATGGGCTCACTTCTTAGGTTACGGAGCAACCACATTCCCAGCGCTTACCGAGGCTCTGACTATTGACAAAAACTCGACGCTCGCGAAATATGAAGTGGAGCGATTGGAGACTCTAATTGATCGTCTTGCCTCCATGATCACTGTGTAGACGTGTTTATGTTATGTATAGGTGTTATGTATAGTATAAGACCACCATGATTGTTATCCTGGCCTGAGGCTGTAGGTTCTGAGCACATTTTCGGATGAGTTTTTTTGTTGCTGCCTCATACGAACCTATGAGGCATCAATGCATTTACATGTTCAAGTATATCCAAACTCGATGAAACAGTGAGGAACGTTCTAAGTAACGAAATGATTGCATAAGCTGGTGTGCACCAAAGATACGTAGCTTGTGAGAACTCAGCTCCGGTTATTATTTGCGAACGCTGTGGGTGCACAGCAGAGCCCGCTACCAATGTTGGGTAGTTCTATTACATTTTAGAATGTATAAATTTCTTATATATACATATGTGACAATGATTATAAGTTAATAGAATCTTTTTTATGCAAATGAAAGGAGGCCGTCCGCGTCCTCGTCCGGCGCGCTCGCTTTGCTCGCGCCCCCGTTCTCGGACACCGAGTCGCACAGAGACCATACATTGTAAATAATATAAGTAAGTTGTAAGTACCAATTTAGTGATTATAATTTATACAAGATATTATATGTGAAAATGAATCTGTGTGGCATCCTTGTCCGCCGCGCTCGCTTCGCTCGCGCAACTTGAACCCGGATACGGAGACTGTGCTATTTGAGCTCAATTGGACTTAAGTAAACTTAATTAACTTAATGCATCCATTGTAAGCAATTTAAGTAACTTGTAAGTGAACCTAAGTTCGGCACTTTGTATTTACCGAAAGGCCGGCCTAGACTAAAGGCACATGACATTCACGTGATAAATAAGGTTTTGACTGAAAAAAGTGACAATCAGTACGCCTTTAGAACCCGCTAGGGGTAGCGGGAACAAACGGATGACAAGCCCATCGGGTCCAAACTAGATGATTAGTTAGGTGACTCAGTCACCTCTCTCGTCTGGTACCGATAGCAGTGACAAATAAGTGCGAAGTTCGACCGGCACCGCCAAAGCTGGGCGAAGTCGACGTATTAGCAGATACAAGCGAGGGTTTCGAGTTGTAGAGAACGAATCCCAAGTCCCTTGCCGAGTTCTTCTCCGGGGCCTTTCCATGCTTAACCCACTATTGTCGCCATCGTAGAGGTCGATTCCGTAGAGCATTTATCAGTGATTCCTGCGATGAATGAGCGTCGATGTTTTCATCAACAGAACCCAAGCCTTCTGACATTCAGATTGATCACAAAGCGGACCAATATTGTTGGACATTATGGATGTGACGGGAGGAGTATTCGCATCACGATCATCATGTAGTCATACTTGCGTTGGGAAGTTAAACTGTGCTGCAAAACTAATTAGTGCCCAAGTGATAATAATATAATTTGAGAGCCCAGTCATTAGGACTGACGACTTTGATCTAGCATATTAGGACTGCTAAAGCTATGTGGCCGATATAGCGGGAGTAGACGGAAACAACATAATAGTATGGTCGGCCAGTTAAACGCTTCGTACGTCATAAACATTGAACGCGGACCATAGAAAAAGATGACTATGGATCCCAATGCATAGGAATAAGAAATGGGGACGATTTCCCATCTATGTTACAGATGTATAGTCAGATTTCTAAAGTTTAAAGTTCGAAGAAAAATAGATGTTTCTTACTTGTGTCTTAATCCGAATGGTGGCTGCCCAGAGGAAGTAACTTGGTGCGTCAAGAGGAGGAACGCAGCGACGTTTAGGATGAAATGATCGCCGTCAAAAGGCGAAGTATACCCTGCCGTTAAAAGTGTTCTAGTCCAAACGAGAAGGACAGGCGCAACTACCGGAAGGCACCAAGTCATAAGGAGTAGCACATGTAATTTCTGGTCTAGAGCAGCTTGCGCATTTGTGTCAGGGGTGCTCGCTGACTTCGCCACGAGTGCGGCGCAATGGTGGAGATTGATGAGATAACAGGCTATGAATGCCACCTGCCACGGTACGAAAAGAGAGACTAGAACGACCATTATAACGAAGGAGACAATCACTCCACGTGAGCTAGAAACTTCCGTCGTCTCTTTCCTAAGACCAAAGAACAGTGTCAGCATATATCTGCGAATTTTGCAGGCGACTATACCTCTGCACAAAAACAATCGTTCTTCCAAATACGGAGAGACACAATCGAAGAATGATCCATGACAAGCAGACTAGTCCGGCAGAGATGAAAAGAATCAACGGAGCGAGGGGCGAGAATATAGTTTCCCCAACGTTCCCAAGCCACATGTCGCTAGGCAGTGGCAAAAAAGATATCAGAAGAAACAGTACAGATGCTTTTGGAAGAAGTCCGGTGACTGAAAGTAGCGATTGACCTGGGGTGAGAGTCCGAGCACTTGAATCCCAAACTCGTAGGCTATTAAAGAATACGAAGGCAACAATACCCGAACCCCATACGAGGATGGCATTCCAATAGCGGGCACCCCATCTCCCAAAACTATTCCACCAATCAACTGTCACGAAAAGCTCATCTACGCTGCACTGCCCAGAGGTATAGATTGTGATATTTAGGCCATGGCTGTATGAAGGAAGCAAGTCTGCAGGCGTATGGATGAATGGTGCCGCAGAATGACCGTGCAGGTAAGTTGGGACGAGATTTTGCAGTCGATGATAATGGCCTTCCACTGGGCCGGAGGAATGAAAGAGCAGAGGAGAAAGGGTTGCGTCTGTAAGTTAGGAAAATGAATAATTAGCTCAATATTGTTGTGTACATCCATGAAGCACCAACCGCTGCATGACTCCGATAGTTTAGACTCGACACGATACACGAGAAGGGCATTCGCTAAGAGGTTTGGTAACCGTATCGTAGTGTGAAGCAACCCGGGAGTCAGTTTTAATGTGACAGTACCGATCAATGGTACTGAAGTGGATAAGTGAGGGCGTCCACTTTGAGAAAGATGGGATCATACCTATCGAATTTGTATAGCTTATGAACTCGTCAGCATCTTCCAAAGAAGCCACGGCCCATCCGTCTGATCCTTCGTTCTCAACCTGCAAGGAAATCCACAGATCTCCCTCAAAAGCAACGCGAGGGACAGATGCTATGAAAACGACCACTCCGTGAGATTCGTCTACGCCGCCCGAAGACGGAATTCCCTCTATGCGAGGTAGCGGGAAGGGTTGCTTTGGGTCGGGATTAGGTATCAGCTTGAGAGACGATGGCAAAAGCCGTTCACAAGTCTGTTGGAGAGTGCCTGCTTCACCTTGGCAAATACTGATGTCGGCCTTCAATGGTAGTGGTTCAGCTGGTGAGACTGATTCTATGGTTCCCTGTGATAGGTACATCACAAAGTTCAGAGCATCTCCATCTCTGGTAGGTGGAATAAGGAACTTATATCGATGTGTTCCGGATGGTCTTCTGATAATGAGAGGTCGATCTTTCGGAGCTGTTTCCTCTCTTTCATACGGTGCCTCAAAGGAAGGATGTTCTGAGAGCTCTGGAAGAGATAACCCATCCCTGAACCAAGTGTTCAAGATCTTCGCTTTCTCTGCAATCGTATTCGTTCCACCGATTTCTATTGCTGCTCTCGCGACGCGCCATCGCACTTGGTGACACCATACCATTTCGCGATGACCAACCCCGGACCAACATCCTTCCAACGCGCTTGAGAAGACTGTCTTTCGGAGAACCGTGTCATTTCCTAGGACAGGAAGCGAGCAGAACTCTGAGGGGATCATCGTGTCAGTTATTCCGCCGCAAACACTCAAGATCGGCGTGGAATCATGCGCTACACGTTCTTGGGCTTCAGCATAGATGGCCCCCATACGAGAGTCAAACCGAGCAGGCGGAACGCTGTGCGGAGTCGACATGGTAATCACAGCAGAGATGTTCGAATTAAGTGAAGTGAGAAGAGAGATCGCAACTATGCCGCCCATGGAATGTCCCATGACGATGACCTTCGTCTCAGGAGGGTATTTAGACAAGATAAATGTTATGGCAGCCTCAGAGTACGATATTTCAGACTCTAGGGTCGGACCATGGAATGCTGAGAGGTCTTCATTGAAATCAACAGCGAAGAAGTCCAGTGGACGAAGACCACGGGATGTGAAGTATGGGTTCATGTACGAAGGTGACGAATAATATTGCCTTGACGCTGACGATGCTATAGAGCGTATTTGATGTGCAGATCCCGCGTTGCCCGGTATGAATAGCACTGGCACACCTCGTAGCTGAGAAGAGTCTTAAGAACCATTTCGAAAGTCAGGCGGCCGTCCTAAAACAGCCCCAGGAAAAATAGGCTCACCTCATTATTTGGGTCCCATCCAACTTCTCTGTACAATAAAAGCCTATATCGATTTGCGAGATATGAGCTCGTCCATGACGCGTTCAGATCCATCTGAATGTAAGATGGAGACATGTATGACATTCGACATCCTTGAGGCGAGACTTGTGAGGGTGAGTCAAATGCTGAATATGCGAGTAGAAGAGTTAGCAATAGCGATGCCGAAGCAAGTATAACAAGTCGAAGCATAGTAGCTGTCGTTACCGCTCTGCTTTAGTTTTTGACACAGATATTAGATGGGGTGACATTGAAGAGCCCGAGCCTGAGGCGAGGAGAGAGAACACTGGCATTTGCATCATGACAGCGCGAATAACGCGTGACGTAATAGTATCACAGTACTTGGTTGTTTCCGTTTGGTCAAAGTACACTGTTTCCTTCCACCCACCATCTTGTGCTGAACTTCTGTCAACGGTGATCCTCTCATCATTATCACTTTCTTACTCTGTTAAACCGTTTCCGAGCTCAGACAAAATGAATCGTATATTTGGATCTTCATCAAGCAAGAAGCCTAAGCCGACTCTTCAAGATGCCATTTCATCGGTCGGATCGGCTTCACATCTGTACATTGAGTATAATTATCTGATTCAAAGGCACAGACAGATATTCGTATGCAGTCTGTCGAAGTAAAAGTGAAGAAACTCGATGCGGAATTGGCTAGGTATAAAGAGCAAATGAGTAAGCTGCGGAATGGTCCAGGTAAAGTGAGTAGCATAACCTATCAATTGTGCCGTTCGGAACATCGATAACATACATATCTTAGAGTGCGATAGAGCAAAGGGCTCTTCGGACACTCAAGCAAAAGAAGATGTATGAAGCTCAACTCGCACAATTGCAGCAACAGACATTCAACATGGAGTCTGCCGCGCTCGCCACCGAGAACCTACGGAATACAATGGCGACTGTTGATGCAATGAAGGTCGCAAATAAAGAGCTGCGAAAACAGTATGGGAAGATTGACATAGATAAGATCGAGGTACTTTCTCCCGTCGCGAATTCTGTGTACATTCAGCTTACGTTAAACAGACCATACATTATGACATGGAGGATCTTCTCGAACAAGCTAACGAAATCCAAGAGTCTTTGGGAAGGTCATATGCTGTTCCAGATGAACTAGATGAATCAGACCTTCAAGCAGGTATGTGTATCATCCATTATCTACTAATTTAGCTCTCATTGTCTACGCCCAGAACTGGATGCGCTTGCGCTAGAAGACGAAGATGAAGGCACATCGTACCTTGCAGATCTCAACAAGGCACCGGACTATCTTGACGAAGAGCCTGCAGAACTCAGTGAAGTTAGTGCAACTGAACATGAACAATTGCGTATCTGCTGATTAAATCTTACTGATAGGAGAGAGCGAAGCCCGAGGCGTTGAAGACGACAGCATGAGTCTATCTGTTGAGCAGTATATCGAATATCCGTGGACTTGTATTGTTAAGCGTATTTCCATTGTAATATCTACCCGGGGAGTTGTAAATACCCTGTATGCGATGTTCAGATAGTATTGTAATGATTTATTCTTTGAAGTGTATTCGAAGATGGACCGGTGATGCGCTTATACCCGTAAGTTCTTATAAAGGGGCTGTGGACTTAGAATTCACATATAATGCGCTCTCGAATTCAAGTCTTCAAGAAAAGGCTTTGATGGGTATCTGAACTCGGAGTCGGAAGCGTCGCGACACCTGAGTCCATGCGCGTCATGAGTCACGTGCTACGTGTTAAAAGTGAGTTTGTTTCATCCATCAGGGAAACTACTTTCTGCTTACGGCGACTGACGCGTCCTGATTTGGCTGGCACCTGTCTGAAGGGTCGCTACTTCGTCTGAAAATACACTGATTGCCTTAACTCACTGAAATAAAGAGTGTTTCAGGATGCAAGCCATCTCTCAGTACATCAGAATGCAAGTCAGGATTTCAGTGCTCAAGTAACATGGGACTTGGAAAATTTTTACGATTTTTGTTACATCTAAACTTGAATTAGGAAACCAGTTGAGAAAACTTGAAGTGCGGCAATGCCAATTGCCTCTTCCTCCACCATCCATGTTCAAATTAGACGGAAATCAAACTGGGCTTGTGGACTGCCTTGCGTGCGGAGATTCCTAACGCGTCGGACGGAATCATCGACATCATTGTGAACAACCCGCCTTCGCAGGACGGCACTTCGTTCACGAATGCACGCGACCATCTCCTTGTGCGCAAGGGCTCCGCGCGCAATCCTATGATCTTCCCCTCTGCGGACTACGACAACGATGCGTTCGGCTTGGACTCGGGTTCTGGGAAGTACACGTTCACGCACCAGGCGCTGGGCGCAGATATGTTCAGGTTCTTGTGGAATTATGGTCAAAACTGGACGACGTGGACGGCGTATGAGGATGTGACGAGCATAGATAAAAGCTTGTTTGACAATGATGAGAATTGGTGGGCGGGCGAGCATATTATTGTGCAATGTAAGTGCTCTTACTCTTATACTAGTATGTGCTGTGATCTGCTAATCAATTTTGCAATAGGCTGGTCTGCTATTGCTGCATCATCCTATACTGTTGTACATGCGAACAGGAACTATGCTCATCAGTGCCGTGTTCCTCAGTTCCTTGCTCGTGGTCCGTTCAATACCTGGGGTTTCCACAGAGGAGTGAGCTTCCAGATGGACAATACCGCCGACGGACGCTGGGAGCTCGAAATTATGAGTACATGGCCGACGTACCTACAGCTCAACGTTTTTGGCTTCGATGACTACTTCTACGGTGACACGGACGGCAACGGCGTCATGACCGCCTCCCGCCCAACTTGGCTGCGCCCAACTACTTGAACGTCAGTGCTCCGCCGCACCCGCATCTCGCGTTGTACGCTGGTCGTAGATGACGCGACGATGCGGTGGAGCCTCGAGCCGCGTGGGGAGAGCACTGTGGGCGCTATCATGTACGCGCTGCTCCTGTCGATCCCGGTTGTCACTGGTACATTGGCAGTGGCGATCTTCATGTGGAGCTTCTACGGGATCAAGTACAACCAGTGGGGTCTCACGGAAAAGAAGCCGGATCATTCGCACAATTTCCCCGTCATTGGCTCGCTGGGCTCGAAGTCTGCGCAAGACCTGCATGTGGCGCCGATGTCGGAGAAACACTCGAGCCATGGACACGCGCATACAGGCGACATCATTGGCTGGCCGGAAGACAAGAATAAGCGGAGGACCATGCTCATTGCGACTTTGGAGTACGAGATCATATTGGAAGTTGAAGGTC
Source organism: Trichaptum fuscoviolaceum (assembly GCA_910574455.1). Classification (NCBI taxonomy): domain Eukaryota; kingdom Fungi; phylum Basidiomycota; class Agaricomycetes; order Hymenochaetales; family Trichaptaceae; genus Trichaptum; species Trichaptum fuscoviolaceum. Next base: position 2,023,964 of record CAJSYZ010000003.1, on the reverse strand, counting down.
AAGATCGGTGGTCTTGGTGTGATTTGATGGGCAAGGCAATGTCGGATATCGACCTGATTTAGGTTGTACCAAAGGTTAAAGACATTGAGTACCCTGCTGGCGAACCTGCAGAACCTATCGAAGTCATTATCTTCGGCGACCCGTACCTTATCGAGGTTGAGACGCATGTCCTCGACAACATCACGTACATCGTCCTCGACTTGCCTGTCTTCCGCGCACAAACAAAGGCGGACCCGTATCATGCGCGCATGACGATATCAGCTCAGCTATCTTCTACTCGACATGGAACCAGGCTATCGCAGCAACCGTTAGGTGCTACCCGCAGATTGATATCTACCACATTAATGACTACCACAGTGCGCTCGCACCTATCTATCTGCTCCCGAAGGTCCTCCCCATCTGTCTGTCTCTCCACAATGCGGAGCTCCAGGGGTTGTGGCCACTCCGCACGAAGGAGGAGATGAAGGAAGTGTGCTCGGTGTTCAATATCAGCAAGGAGCACGTTCGTTCAGTTCGGAAACACGTTCAACTTGCTCCACGCCGCAGCATCCTTCATCAATGTGCACCAGAAATCGATCGGTGTCGCTGGTGTCTCTGACAGTATGGTAAACGGTCGTGGGCGCGTTACCCGGCGCTTTGGACACTCAAGCATGTCGACTCGCTCCCGAATCCGGACCCAACGGTTATTGCTGCTTTGGACGAACAGCCTGTTCAAATCAAGGACATTCAGATTGATGAGGAAGCAGAGGCGAAATGTACGGAGTTCAAGCAGCAGGCTCAGGAGTGGGCTGGTATTGCACAGGATCCTTAGGCAGATCTATTCGTGTTCATTGGTTGTTGGTTGAAGCAAAAGGGTGTAGATCTTATTGCAGACATGATGCCTTCGCTGTAAGTTATTTCTTAATCCTATTTTGCTAAGTAAATGAATGTTTGCTCATTTATTAATGCCAGACTGGAAAAACACCCTTCGATTCAGTTGAATTGTGTCGGGCCTGTCATTGACTTGTATGGACGTTTCGCTGCGGAGAAGCTTGCTCGTCTCATGGAGATGTACCCGAACCGAGTGTACTCAAAGCCAGAGTTCACTACTTCGCCTCCATACGGTGGTCTCGGTCTCATGCCTGGTTGGGTAAGTTTGCATTCGTTTTTTCTAATGTTTTGCAATCTGACTTTGAACACAGTGGTTCCCTGTCGAATCGAGTTCAACAGCACACATGTTGTCCCAGCTTACGAAAACAATAAAAATGGCGCTTAAGTCTACGGAAGAAGAACATGCTATCTTGCGTGCTCGTTCGGCTGTTCAGCGTTTCCCGGTTGTTGAATGGCGTCAGCGCATGGGAGACTTCCACAAGCGTAGCATTAACTTTACTAGTCGTCAGATCGCGGGCTCTTTAGCATGGAGACCTTCTGATGGTGAAGCTGAACATCGGGAAGAACCGACGCAACCCAACTGGGATACCCGAAGCACATACGACAGCCCACACAACTCGATCACTGGATCTCCTGGAGCTTGGAGCCATTCGACACTCGTGCCTCTGGAGCAGCATCTGCTCCCTCCTCGCACTTTGAAATTAGAAAGGCGTGGTTCAGCAAGCTCTGATGTATCCGAAGGCGAGGACTACTTTGCGCGCGCGGAATGCGAGTACGGAAGGTTATTGCGAAGCCTGACGGGGACAAGCTGGCTCTGACACTGGACTATATAATAAAATAATATAATGCATCAGAGCAGACAAATCTGCCACTGACATAGTACTACTATTGGAGGAAAAATAGTTGCTGCACCGCTTGGGTAAAATATGTAGCTTGTGATTACTTAACGCCCAGAGGTGTTCGGGTATCGCCAGCAAAAAGCTGGCCCGTCCGGGCGTTATATTGAATTGTCTTGAAAACTTTGAAGTGTCTTGAAAAAGCACTAATAGTGGTGTTGAAAACTATTTAATCCATTGGGTTGCTCACAGCAGACAGACACCATTGGCGACATCTTCCAAACCACTTTGATACCTCAGACTACGGTGATCATTCGGGAAAAAAAAGCAATTCAATAATAAATTTTAATCATGAATCTCCTGGCAACTTTGAAAGACAAGAGCATGTGCACAACAATTTACTCGATAACTCAAGCACATTTGGTCAAACCTGCTACTGGTGGGCCTCAGCCTACTAGATCAAGCCTCGAAGTTCTTGATGTACTTATCCGGTAAGGGTGGGTGGCTTTGGCTCAGGGCCAAAGCTACAGCAAACGTGCTGTGAACATCAATGGCAGCATCTAGTATTCCAGTACAGCAGATCATGCAAGTGAGAACTTGAAGATGGTTGATCTTGAGCAACAAAATGATAACTTACATTGTATTTGTGCCGCTGATAGCTCGTTAGCTGCCCAGTCACTCATCGTGACCTCACTACTCTTCTTGACGTTCAGCCTCAATACTTCTCCCACTATTTTTTCGAGCTTGACAGTCGGAGTCGGATGCTGGAACCAGAGACGAGGGTTTAAGAGCAGTTGGGACCAGGTCGGGTTTTTGGGCCAGACTTCCGGGTAGACAACGCGCGCCCAATCTGTCAGATCGACACAGGAGCGCACAGAGGTGCAAAACTTGCGCTTTATACGCACTGCGTCACCTGCCATTTCTTCTGGTTGGCCACCTCGCAGGAGAAAAGATAAGTTATTCATACCGTTGATTCCAGCTGAAACTTTCATGACTGTACCATCCCCAAGGAGTTGCGCCAACGTAGGAGGAAGGTCAGTAAGAGTATGCGTCCTGACCAGATAAACCTGGTTTTGAACTGCGAGTTGGATGAGGTCTACGCGATGATTGGACCCTTTTCCGCCACTTGCCCACTCGATGTCGATCGAGACAAATCTCCTAGCTGGTACCTGTGGCAAAGATGCATATATTGCAGTCATTGCGTTGTCCACATCCAAGCCCGTGCAACACTGTATCGGAACTATATTATGGGGCCTATATTCATCTAATTCGGAGAGAGGTGTTGGTGGTACCCCGAGGAAATCAAGAAACGTTTGCAGTTTCTTGTGTATCTAGCAACAAGTCAGTGTACAGATCTTGATATGAATGAAACAAGTACCTTCGTTTGAGCCCTTGCTGTCCAGCGTTGAACGAGCTGAAAGCGGAGGACGGTGCGGAGGTGCAGGCGTGCGTAATCAAGGGAGAGGAGGATGAGAAGGATAGTACGAAGATTTGAGAACATGATTCACGGTGGAATGGCTGGATGATGATCTTGGGGACGATACCCGCTCCCACTTCACACTTATACAAAGTAGTTGAAGTCAGTTTTCTGATTTCCCATTCTTCTAGAAAGAGAGAGGGAGCTATTAGTGCTTTGTACTATGACTTGGATAAACCGCAAGTTGAACTGATAGGAGATAACAAATGATTTCTTCCGGATGACTTGATTATAAGGCTTCTTTTCATTTTAAGCACAAACGAACAAGAAAATGAGTCATGTTAACTCCGAAGAAGTCGGGAGGATACAACCCACTGCACAAGAAGCTGCTCCATCAGCTCTAGAAGGATTTCGAAGAAAGCCACGAGTAACTCACCATACAACCAGTCATCCCTGTACTCAACCCGAAACTTGAACTAGAACCGTGCCAAAATGGGAAATGGGCCAACTTGAACTTGAATGCATCCCAACCCGCTTCGGAAGGAGTAATTTGCATGAAGGCGCGTTTCTCGTCCTCGGAGCTGAGGGAATCGCGCTGTCGGCCGACGATCAACTCATACTGCACATTGAAACCGAGCGTTCTCCATTTAGGCGGCAATGGTGGCGGGGCAGAGGTGTTTGGCAAGGAATGGGGACACGACAACTTGGATGATGTCGAAAATGCAGTTATAATCATTCCCTTCGCTGCATTTGCAAATTGAGTTGTGAGTCGCTTTGTCGACGTCTGGTGGACTTTGTGCATGCAAGCGGAATATTGGGACGCATCAAACTGCCCGGTGATACATAGCCCCGTATATACGAATCCGACCGCGCAACTTCGCAACTTTTCTCTCCTCACTGTTGTATGTGTTGAGAGAGCGTAGCTGTTCAGCATCCTTCCCATGTTTTTGGGCTCTTTCGCCGCTCAGGCCAGGCGAACTTAGGCTTAGATGTCGATTGAGCAGGGATCCCTGAGGTGAGTGTAGACGGTAGGGATAGAGACTCGTCCCCTGACTGCTCAGTGCAAGTCCTGTGGCCGCTTATTGTTGAGCTGGAGATGGTCGAGGAAAAGAGGAACGATGAAACGAGAAGAAGCTGACGCGGCCATCGTTCCTTCCGGTGACAAGAAAGTCGGAGTCGTACTGAAAAGTTGTCACTGACGAGTCGGGGATGAATGAATGTGAAGAGAATCATACCCATTTGCAGATTCCATACGCGAACGGATGTGTCCAATCCCCCACGCCCAAGAAAAAAGACAATACAATTTTCGGCGTAAATCTTATGCAGATTTTCTCGGAGAACGTATGGACATTCCCCGTGCCGATGCTCCAAAGCTGAAGAAGCCTGTGAGTATTATGATTCAAAAAATAAAAGAACAACTTACTCGAGAAGTACAGTAGAAGCTTTCGCTCACTGATTACCGCACGCACATCCCCTCCTGGTGCCTGTGAGCGCCGGTTCAGTAACTTGCCTCTTTGCACATTCCAAACGTCGGTGATGCGTCTCGCGATTCAAAACCTGGGAGGAACAGACCTCGGATGCAAGTGCAGCAACCAGTTTTAACGTCCTGCACTCATCAGCCACCACTGATGATGAGCTCTCTGGCGTAGCTCTATCCATTGGAGAAGGTTCACTCATGATATATGGTGACGGATGTAATCACTCTACCATCACCAATTGCTGAAGGAATTCGTGTTGTCAACTGTGGAGGTAGACGTGTGCGCATGCGCCCCAGTGTGCTCGCCATTGCTTTAGTCGGTAAGGGGATACGCGTCGGGATAAATTTGCGAGAGAAGCCTGGGGCAAGACTTGGGGCAACCACCTGCTGTGGGCGCAGTAAATTGCGTAGACGGTAGTGGTTTCGTGTCCTCTGCAAAAGCGGTCGAACTCCTACCCCCTGGGTTTCCATACGAGCCGTGCCGAACGAGCCGAAACGCGTCGACCCACAGGGAGCTACAAAAGTATCGTGCAGACGTACGTGAGCTGCGCAAGGCGTTGAAACCGATAGAACAATTTGAGCATGCTGAGACAGGCAGAGTGAGTGAGTCGGCAGATGCGCGGCGGAAGAAAAAAGAGAGTATACACAGCAAACTCAACAGTGAAACGAAAGGCCTACTACCTCTTGTAGTAGTAACCTCAGTTCTAGTTGGTGGCATTCACGAGTCGGGGCGTAGAGCAGTAGTAACTTGAAGCCTGTGAGACTCCGAGTCCAAGTCGGAGGAGGCTCGGCTCAGCTTCAACTTGAAGTTCTTGAATTGATGACGAGTCAACTTCAAGTTGAACTCTGACCCGACTCCGACTCAGCCTGAGGCTCCAACTTGAACTTGAACTTGAACTTGAACTTGAACTTGAAGTACCGCCGTCACGCCGGCCGGACAGCCTGAGTGCCACTCACCAGTGCTGGGCCAGCCTTCAAGCTCACTCAGGTCCGGTGTCCGGCCTTGAACTCAGGCTCGGACTCGGACTCGGACTCGGACTCGAACTCGGACTCGAACCGTATACTACTACTAGTAGTAGTAGTAAAGTTGAGATTGTGACAACTTGCCAGTCTGAGTGGACAGAACTGGAAGCTTAAGCTGCTTAAGACTGGATCATTCAGCTGCCAGTGGCTAGTAGTAGTACGGTACCCTGCCAGTGAGTACTAATAGTAGGTAGTAGTAGTCGCCAAACATCACTGGCATGCCAGTGGCATTCAAGTTCAATTTCAAGTTGAAGTTGTCGGCGCGCGCAACTTGAATGCCAACTCCGAGTCGGATCATTCAGCCTGCCAGTGAGTTGCAGTGATCATGATGTCCGACTCCGACGGCCCGGGAGTCACGGCAGTAGTACGTGGCAGCCTGAGGTACTAGTAGCGTTTCCACTCCGAGCCGTCGGACTTTCAACTAGTTCAAGTTCAAGTTCCGAATTTAGTAGCCTGAGTACCCCATGCCCACAACTTGACGTTGCACCCCAGTGAGCCTGAGCGACGTGTCGTGCCCGAGTCTAGTACTTAGGCTTGTTCTTCAACTTCACACATCAACAGCTTGAAGCCCTCTCATCCTGAAGTCCACCTGAATTTCATCCTACTTGTAGACTGCTGGCACTGGTGGTGAGTGAGCTTTCAGCCTTCTAGATCTACTTCATCCACTAACTGAGATCTTCAAGCTTGTACTTCTAGTACTACTAGTAGTAGCTCTACCGATTAGAACCACTCAGGCTACAGCCTCAGGCCGAGCGTGAGCCTGATCCGCTTCAAGTTCGCTACTACTACTTAGTACTACTACTCGCTACCGAACTTCCGCGTGAGGTAGTACCACTACTACCACTACCACTACTATTACTAATATTCGGCATCACTACTCACGGCAAGCCTGAGACTCCTCCAGTTTGCAGTTATGCCCATCATACAATAGTAACAAGCGTCAGCGCAGCCCGAAAAGTGAAGGTGAGCCTGAGTTTGAGTCGGACCCCTCGCCGGTTCTGACAATTATTTCGAAGAATCCGAATCCGAGTCGGAGCGCGTTTCTGTCGAGCGTCGTTCCAGTGGTAATCGGAATGCCCATGAACGTCACTATTCACCGCCGTATTCACAGAAACACTCAGGCTGGCACAGGAAGGACAGAAGTAATAAACGGAGGAGGAACGATCATGAGTACAGTCCCACGAGCACTCCGGGGCCGAGCCGTACTAGTACCAGCGCCAGTGGGCAATACCGAGACAGGACCAGCTCTTCATACCCTGTGGAGGCGTACCGCGACTATAGAGGCAGCGCACAACACGTACACAACAGTTATAACCCGCGTGAAGAACTTTGGAAATACTCTGGCGCCAATGGCTATCGAGGGGAGACTCAGAGGCGGGACGTCGCGCAGAACGATCCGACTATTCCAAATAAGAGGGTTCTTCAAATTAGCGTCCTCAACCCTTCAACCCCTTCACCTACTCCTCGGCCTCGATTCACTGGCAGCCGCAGCCCACGTAGTACTCCAAATGACATGTTGTCGGATTTGCGTTCTAAAGTGTCTGCTGCCCAAAAATCTATGCGCAGTTCGCCGGCAATTGGAGTATCGGATTCTCAAGTTGATAACGTCGATCCAAGCGAAGGTAACGCATTCTTCCTCCCTTTTCTATCATAGTCTGTGTCCAAAGCTAACCCTTCACTGGCACAGAAAACATCGAATCGGCTCACTTGATCCCAAAGAGTTCATCTCATTCGCCAACCCCCTCTGAGCTCGCGCCCTTATACGATCCAAATGCAGGAGTCAAGCAGCTGCAGGACTTGACCAAGAAGCTGAAAAAATGGGAGGAATTTCATAAAAAGGATTCCAATGAATTGAGGGCTCGAGTTACGGATTTGGAGAAGAGGTTTGCCGTGATGGAAGGAGTCCAGAAGAACGTTGCAGATACTTTAAATGACGTATCAGCGTCAATCGATCTCGTGGAAGACAAAATGTCTGGGGTAAGTAACATGATCACATTTCTAAAAAGAGTGACATCTAAAAACATACCCTTGTTAGTCACGGCAAGCAGGCGACGCTGTAAGAATGAGGAAGCTTACAGATAATCTACTGACCTACCTCCGGGAAGGCTGTGCAATTGTCCTTGATTTCACTGGCGAGGAGATACTGAGAACCAAGTACTCACATAATTCTGTTCCCGGCACTCTCAATTACTTTGCCGCCAACTTTAAGACATTGTCTGTCGTCATGCATGAACACTTTAAACGATACCTTCGAGTTTACTTGCCACCTCCGACTTCGAGTCGTTCCCCGGAACCGGAAGAAAAATCCTACACTGTGGTAAAAGACCCACCACATGTCAAATTTATCCTGAATCGTGAAGCTCGGCAACGTCAAAACCTGCCATTCGACGCATCTCAGGTGAACAAATTAACTGCTTTCCGGTTCTTTCTACCATATTTCCAGCTCCATTACAACGCACTTTACGATTTCATCGTAGAAATTGACAAACTCCTCCAACAATCGGCAGCTCTTCAGTTTAATTTCAAGCCCAATGCACAGGAAAGGCTCTACTCAATGACGGTGGACAACCCAGGAACTTTCGTAACGCCTGCGGTCCAACTGTTTGGGGGATTGCCCAGGTACGCCCTCAGCCTGACGTTCACAAGCATCTAGTCTTTAAAGACTCGGAGATTGGACGGAGACTGGCGCTCACACTTTGGGACAAGGTCCGCGCACTCCATAACGGTGAAGAAGTGCCGAACTTTGTTATGGCCGACGACCTTCGCATCAAATCTGTTGAAGACATGAAAAGGACCTTGAAGGCCTTGGGGCCTAATCCCTCTTTCGCTGATTTTTTGAAGAAACTCGACTTACGAGATGTCCGTCGTTTGGAAAGGATTCAGCGGGAGTTGATACATGGTTTTAAAGTCGTCAAGAGGTGGTTGCAAATAGTCCTCAACGAGGATCTTTTCTACACAGTCATGGGTAACCAGCTATCCCGTTCAATCCGCCACGTAATGAACGATATCATACATGCTCGGGAGGAGAGGACTGACGCAGTCCTTGACTCTATTGAGAAGTTCACGGCTTACGTAGACTTGAAGGATACCCGCAATAGTACCCGCTATGATAAATTTCAAGACCAACTGATAGCAACGGTGCTCGAGATATGTAACGATATACCACCCGGAGCGAGGGTTACGGCCGGGGCTTCGACTGCCAGGACGAGTTTATCACCGGGAGAGATCTACAACTCACAGTATCGCGATTATCTAAGCGAAGTGATGAACCGAAAGCCTGAGGATATTTGCACACCGATGTATCTTCCTAATGGCAAGCAGGAAGAAAGGACTTCTAATAGAAACAGTCACCACAACTAGCTGTTGCGGGGCAGAGCTGGACTCGGAGGTGAAGCTATGACTTGGAGTTCCCATGTAATCTTTGCGCTATGCTAGTGTCTACAGTTTTTCCTTGTGTCGCTTTGTGATTTGCTGATAATAACATTGCCTTGACCAACCTGAATGAAATACTACTGCCATGATATCATTGCCAGTGTACCACTAGTAGTATACTGTACAACCTGAAAGCAAGCCAAGAACACCATAACTTGAAGTTGAAGTAAAACAGTGTCATGGTACTACTAGTCTTTAAGAGCCAATGCTGCAATGCCAGTGTAGTACTACGTTACATACGTAGTACTAAGGTCTGTTTCGTCTAGTACATCCTTTTGTTTCATTGCCATATCCGAGTCCTCACTCGTAAGTTTCAATATAGTACATTCAAGGTTGTGTATGCTAATTGAAAAGCTTTACTTCAAGTTAGTAGTAATCATTGTCTAGTTTCGTACAATGTTTCGTGCATGTGCATGTCAGCAAATCTGTTAACGTAGAATCTATCGTAAAAGTCCAGGGATTCCTCAGGTGTCAATGACTTCGGAGGAGATTCGTCACCCTTCGGGACCCCAAGGAGGTGAGCTAAACGAAAGATGTCCCCTATATCTATCACAGACAGCTTCGGAGCCTTGCAGTCACGGTGATAGTGATGTCTGCCACTGTCATTCACTCCGGGACAGCGTCCGACACAGGCGGTAGAGCTCTCCAACTCATATGCTGGTTCAACTATCCACATTCTTGTTTTCGGGTCGGGCGATTCTCCAACACGCTTGAAAAACTGGACGAGAGCGCATTCCTGACGTTCCACTTTAACGGTGAATGAGAAAAAAAGTATAACCCTGGCAACTCTCATTCCTGCGAACCCCTGTTTGCGGGAACCACCTCGGACAAGAACTGCATCTCGTCGAGGTTTTCCGCGCCAAGAGGGACTGGACCTGATCACCTCCCTCATTGCTTGTTCTATAGGGATCGATTCACCACGATACGCAAAGAACGCGGTGGCTGAATGGAAAATTGAAAAGTCATTGCTAATATCCAGTTTATAGTGTTCAAATCCGTTGTAGTTTAATTTGGCTTGCCTGCTACTACTAGTAGTAGCAGAACACTTTGAGTTGGTGTTACAACTTTCGTACTTGTTGAATAAGTGTTTCTTGATGAGTTGTCGGAGTTGTCGAAGTTCTGGATAGCCTTCTATTGCCGCGAGAGCATCGAGCTGTTTAGGGTACACTTTACTGGACTCTGCAAGGATAACAATAAACAAGTTGGATTTGCAGCACCAAAAGGATGTTTCACTAACGTTTTTTTGAAGCCATTAACGTAAAGCTCAAAGGGTCATTCTTGCCACCCAAGCGGAGCTGGCGTTCAGCATTTCCTACGCCATGAACCGCACCACGCTGTGGCTCATCTATTAAACTTTCGGAATCGTCCAAATCTGCAATTTCGTTGAGCTCTTGAATACCCACAATGGCATCGAAGAAGTCATCTGTATCATCAGCTTCACCTACTACTAATACGTCACGTTGTTGCATCTGCTCTCCCCCACTGGCATCAGGGTCCCTCTCAGCGTCATCCGACTCTGACTCTGACGACATATTCTTGCGCAAAACATCTCGCAAAGCTCTCCACGAAGCCTCGGCTAACGTATCATCCAGCATTCCACGCCTTTTGAAGTCTGCCCTTGATGCAATAAGTTTACTGAGTCGTTGGTTTGCTGTGATCATCTGACCCAAGGGATCATTTTTGTTTGAGCGTCGCCATGTTTCCTTGACCGCGTAAATGTGCTTATTCTCTGTGATCGATGAACATAGTCCACTCGGTGCAGCGAACAGAGGAATCATTGTAGGATAGTGGACCATGGCATGCTGTCGTGGTAGTGAGAAGTTGTCCCGGATACCCATAGCTATGAATATTTGCCGATATTGATGAAAGCAATCCAGAGAGGCTTTGATCTGATCAAGTGTTGAGGCTGTAATCGTGTACCGACGCACAAGATAACAGAAGTCGAGAAATGCACTCAATGCATGAATTATATCATCCTGCACAATGCCCACAATAGCCGGAAGATACACCTAAGCGGTTTACATCGACTACTATCAGCAAACGACCGCCTCGAACAAGAAGGAAAAATCACATACTTTCATAAGTGCCTTTGAATCATTGCCTGTCCATTGCTTGAAGCCTCGGCCTTCGGGGAATCTACGTAGTCCAGGAAAAGGAGCAGCGACTCTGATTCTACGCGGAGGTCAGCGATAGTATTCATATTATACAAATTGTTTGAGAATGGCACCTTTTATCCACAATATCCAGCTCTGTTGTGGTCAAGCTCTGGCATATCCACTCGACAAGATGATCCTTGAAAACACCTTTGATGATTTGGTGCAATAGGTCCGGAGAAATGAGATCGCATATATCTGCGCGCGGAAAGTCATTGGTGAAGGGCTACGGGAAAACATAGTTCTTAGAAGCGCATCCAATGGAGAATTTGGAGCACATACCACGATATCTTGGTGGAACCCATACTCTTTGCGAATTGTTGCTCTGGTTAAGTTGTTGTCATTTACCTGCTCTATCAATCGTTCGTGTAGCTCTTTTGTTCGAGGATTTGATGCAAACTCCGGATTATCTAGGTCCTTGTGGGGAGCTGTGCATCTATATAGCCACCGTAAGCCATTTCCTCAGACTCCTATGCGATTTTGGAAAGGATGGTACTTACTTGCAGCACCATCCAGTGCATATTGCGCATAGACTCACCTGTTCCGGATAATCGGCTATATACGAGCCGAGTCCGAGAACCGACCTACGCAAGTGACCATCAGGGCACCGGAGAATGGTCTGTTCATTGTTTATGGACATGGCGGTCTTCAGTGAACTCAAGATTCTCGATATAGATGAATGAAAAATTTGATGTCTAAAGCGACGGAAGTCATCTGACTTTTCGTACTGTCGCTCAGCTGCAAAAAAGCGTCAAAACACAATTGAATGGCTCAGTTTTTGACACACACTCTTTGGTATTGCTAAAAATGCTACAAGCTGGACTGTATTCAACTTTTGGGACCGCCGGGCCTTGTTTGATACATTTCCTATTGAGAGATATAACGGATAATATTCGTTGTTGCCAGTTCCAACGGAAACTGTTGTCTTGTCGCTCCCCAAGATCACCGGAACGAACATAGATCCATGGACTGCTTTATCTTCGGCGTAGATCTTATTCTAAGTCAAGGATAATCAGTATGTTTCCTGCGAGTTCATGAGTCATGACCTACAGCCTGTTCCCAAGCAAAATTTCCGGACATGTAATTTCTGAACACTCGTTCTTTGTCATTGATGTCATCAGATTCCTCCTTTGGCTGATATTCACGAAATGGGACATAGTCGAATTCGCCTTCTAAAGCCGTATTATCCACCAAATTTCGGATCACTTCCAAGGGATCCCGATACCATACATCATATCCTTTCCTCTTCCATGACTCGGTGTTCTCGTCTGTCGCTTTTTGGCCATTGTTGTCCGTGTAGAAGTTACTAAAGGATTTCCAAGGCACATCACCAACTCTCGTAGCGTCAATGACATTGTACAACTTTTGTGCGTCTCCATCGAGTAGCGTACTAGTGGGATCCAGATCTGAGTCATCGTCGGGCTTAGTTACGTCCAACTCAGAATATCCGCCAGATTTCGCGTTCTTCACAGACTGAATTCGCTGGTAAGCCTTCATGATTCCGAGAAGCTTTGTTATATTACCAGCAGACATTTGCTCATCGCGATAAAGAAAGTCTGCGAGCTCAAAATCTGCTCGGCACGAATAGGGAGACCAGTCATTTGGTGCAGGTTCATTTCGCGGAACAGGTGGTTCGTCGTTTTCTAAGTTGTTTCCTTCCGCATCACACGGGGTGGCTGCACGATGTTTTTCATCAGAGTGCTATCAAACCGAGGACAATATACTTGGTGCGCACCATTCATATATCTGTGATACACCTTTAGGTCACCATCACTCTCCTCATGATCTCCAACGTCGAAGTCCAAATCTTCAGAGGATGCACTACGGCCACTGTCACTTCCGGTGCCAGAATGGGACAGAGAATCAGGTCTGTCTAGGTCTTGAAGCAGCTCGTCTCGGCCTATACTGAGCATCGAGATATCCTGTGTAAGCATGGAAATATCGTAATCGTAGGAGTCAGGGCCGCTCTCAAAATGACCCTCTGTTGGAAGTTCGGACGACCTCGGTAGAGGTTGAGGAGTTGGAGCTCGTGTGGGTCGAATAGGTGAAGGATCATAGTAGTCGTGACCACAGGCAGTAGATCTTGCCACGGATGACATCGGATGAGCTGAATATTCATGTCTTGCTCTTCCAGATTGACTCTTGAACGTCCTACTACAGCTGGGCAAGGTGCATCGAATAGTTGGTGGAAAAATGAAGGGGATCGTGCTTTTTCCGTGTCGCTGGCATCAATGTAACCTTCAGTAGTACATGTCGATGATTGGGACTCACAGCTGAGTGCCAGCAGGCTGGCAGTGAGTGAACTTGAACCTGAGTTAAAATTAGTCATAGAGTAGTCACGGTAGTACTAGTAGTGGGCGTAAATTTTCAACTTGTCTAAGATAGACGCCCCCGCCTCCCTGATCTTGAACTAGCACCTTCGATCCATCTTATTATCACCCAAGTCTCAAAACACTGCACAAAATGTCAACTCGAAGACAGACGAGGGCTAAGAACAATAACCAGCACCCCGGAGCAGTAGTTGACCAACTCAGAACAAGACGAACAAAGGAGGAGATATTGCGGGAGAAGGAAGAAAAAGACAAAAGGAAAGTACAGCAGGCAGCGAGGCGGGATGAGGCATTGAAGGAGAAGGAGGAGAAGGAAAAACAGAAGGAAGAACGGGCAGCTTTCCGCAGAGCTGCGGCCCAGCAAGTCGCGGTCGCGAAAGAGAGGAAAAAACTCGCTGCGGAGCAGAAACGGGCAGCAAAAGAACAAGAGGCAGCTGACAAGGTACGAAAGAAGGTGACTGCAGCAGAAAACCAAGAAGCAGCGATGCTAGAGACCGTAGAAATTGAAAACAATTTGTCGAAGGCTCTTGAGACACGCACCCAGATGGGCTCAACAGTGCCTAAACTCGCTGGAAAACGTGGATGTAGGAAGCCGAAGGGCGAAGCTAGTAGTAAGTCTTCAACCTCAGATCAGTAATTACATAGCTTTGAACTGGCGTAAGCAGGCTCGAAGAACGATGTTAAAGACGTGTCGGGTTGTGAAGTTGAATACAACGAAGACTTAGACATTGGTGAGTTATACTGCCTATACATTTTCAGATGTTTTCGAAGCTTGGAGGTTGACTACTTTGACTCACAATATGAAGCGGCGAGTACGGATGCGTCAAACAGAAAGCCTGCAAAAAAGGCTAGGAAAGAAGATCCCAAAGGTGAACTTCCATTTCGCACCCGTGTGCAGACCGCAAAGACGTCGAGATCTGCCGCCACTCCAAGCAACATTTTCTTTCACGCACCTGCCGGACAGAACGAGAGCCTTTCTGGTGAAGAAACGGATATAATAGACTCGCCCGCTACGTCAAAGCGGGACGACAAGACAAAGCGACCTGCCAGGGCGCTTCGCAACACAGATGAATCCACTTTCATTGGTGAAGAGGATGGAGGACTTGAGGTGGCTGGGATAGACTCGAGAGGGATCAATTTGTGAGTTTAAATTTGAAATCTTGCAATGCGTACGGGATCAATTTCTGGAATGCACGATGTAATGGTAAGTGTGAAGCTTGATTTAGACTCAGCTAAAGCTCATAGTTTGATCCACTGGCAACTAGATTACTAATGTTCATGCTAAAGAAGCGGATCATGACGCTCCGACAACGGGATCAAATTTCCTTCTACCTACAACGATGACACTCTCGTCTTTGTTACCATATTATGAGCTTCGCTGACGCCAAGCTACACTAGACACAGCATCTCATTGCAAGACAATGAAAACTTAAGTCCTTGGGAGGATGAAGGAGAAACAATAACCCTCGCAAGCTATCATGGTGTAAAGAATAGCTCAATCAGCGTGCAACAGACAGCACATTTTGTCGATTCGGACACAAATATTGTGAGTTGACGGAACATTAGAATGGCAGATGCAGTCTGAATACCTTGCTTGTAGGGCGAAAGCGATCCGAGGAGGCTGACAAGGCCGGCTCAAGCTAGTGTGAGTGTGACTTATTACTGTTCGATTCACGTCAGTTACCCCATGACCGTTTGATCATATCCCTTCGTTATTATTTTTCTGCCAACTGTCGTGTAATGAACAGGATGGAGGTAGCAGCAACTTGAACTCAAAGAAAAGGAAGTTGCTGCGCGACACTCTCTCCGGGTCGCAGGTTTCAACGGTAAGCGACGTCATATCATTCCTACCTTTTCCAATCTACTAACCAATCCCTTTCCGTACTTGAGGATAAGAACAACGAGACAAAACCAGGTGGACAGGTGAGTGCCAGACAGTGAAGCACAGTGATCCTCATGCTACATCCTTCCTTCATTGCTTGCTGAATTGATCTTTGGACAGGATGCAAACAAGAGAACTGCCAATTCGCAGCTCAGCGCACCGGTAAGTCCCATCTTAATCCAGTTTCTCTCGTTTCCCCCTGATTTATGGTTGTAAGGTGCATTCACTAGCCTTGGAACCCCGTATACAGGTATGTGTGGGCGTCGATGCACCGTAGGCTCACTTCCGCTGTAGCAACTGTTCGTTCCCTTCCTCACATCGGGTTGATCACTAATTTGTGCCTATAAATAGGACATCATAGTCACAAAAAACAGAAAGAGAAAGTCGCCACCGGACATCGACTCCCAGGTTGATGTGGTAATTCTTCCACCTTCACGTGTAATGGATTCCTTCATGTTTATGTTTACTTACTTTACACCATCTCAATAGGCTAGTAAGAGTGTCAAGGTCAAGAAGTCATTGTTGACTGGCATGGACACACAGGTCGGTGCCACAGTAAGTGTCAATTCTTTGGTAGCCGGCATTTTAAGTTCGTTTCTGACCGGGCGAAAAGGATTTGAGTAAGAAGAGGAAACCCTCTGACACTCCTTATCGGCCTGTGGCCGACACGACGGTAATTGCTTCCTTTCGAGCTGCTCACTTGCCATGGATAACAGCTTTCTGACGTGTTGCAGTCTGAGATTGGATCCGCTACCTCACATCGCAAGAGGCAGTCGCTGGTGGCTGATAATGAAGCAAGTGTGGGTCGATTGATACACTCTGAATATGAGCATTCACTCACTATTCTTATTAGACCGGTGGTCGAAAGATGCCGTTAGCACCCCGAACACAGTCGCTTGCAATGACGAGAGTATCCTGCACCCCCGGACCCGAAGTGTTAGTGACTGGGGCTTATCCTGGTCATCGCAAAGTCTCTCGGACTACTAGCTCAGTGTGTCGAATCAAATTCATTTCTATGACATATTTTTGCTGATTCACTTATATGCAGACATCAGTGGGGCTGGAGGACAAGGGCCGAAATGAAGGAAAGGAAGGATCTCGCGTGCCAGGCAGAAAAAGGGCGACGAACCAGTGTCTCCCTCCCGGTACTCAGGCCGGTTGGACTCATATTTTATTACCTTCACTATTTCGCGCAGTGGGAAAGTCCATCACGCCATGGCAAAACCCGGACAATGAGTTCATCAGCACACTGTGGGGGAAAGTGTTTGATTCTGTGGAACTAAGTTACGAAACACAGTTCGCCGACATCTGTTCTCTAGTTGAGTCATTCTTAGTTATCTTCAAGTTACCTTTACCAGATTGAGATGCAATCCTTGTATTTCAGGCGGCCCAGAGATGCTCTGATAGCTGGCGCAAGAAACTGTTTGAGAAAGCTGAGCATTCAGTTGCGAGTTTTATCAGCAGCGAACAATCAAAGTCAATGCAAAACGAAGCAATTGTGAAGACGTTGCAGACGCTAGTTGATAAGAAGAAAGCCGAACCGTTTCTATGGGAAAGCTGGTATAGTATGGAGAGGGTAAGTAAAAGAGTATTTATTGTCGCATTTTGTGTCCATGTATTGACCCTAAATGTACAGAAGCAAGGACTGTTCTGCTCTGACCTTGTGGTCTCAGTGTTGTCCGTACACATTGTATTGGCCATGGGTCGGCATAAAATACTGGACAGAAACACCATAGGAAAGCCTATCGGTGCCCTCGCCCTTGCGGCAACAGCGGTATCTATTTTTTTCAGTACTTATATTGTCCTTATTCGCTGATCTTCTCATGGATAGGTCAAGGTTGCCATTGATAAACAGGTGGCTCGGTTGCAAAATATCAAAGAAGAACTTGGCGGCGCTGAGTGGTATTTCACTAGCGCTCTGTGGCAGCCTCATACGGACGACTATGTTAACTTGTTGTCGAATCCCTCTTTCTTCACTGAATCAAACTGGGAAAAGGTTCGATCCCGCCTCCTAGCTTACGATGCCAGTACAGATATCGATACGAGAAAGAACACCGAACTTGTTGGATCGGGTATCACTGGCAGGGACTTTTCCTTGTACTTTGACATCGTAGATGCAGATTCGACCTGCGAGAAAGCGTATGACGAAGGCGCTGGTAATTGGGAAGACGGGAGCGATGATAAGGGCGACGAGCGTGAAGGAGCTGAGCATAGAAGCGATGTTGAAGGTGATGCAGAGGACGAGGATGCCGATGCTAAAGGAGATGACGACCTGAGTGAGAGCGGGTACGAGGGCGCTGACAAGATTGAGGGCGAGGGCGAGGACGAGGGCGCGGACGAGGACGAGGGCGCGGACGAGGACGAGGGCGCGGACGAGGACGAGGGCGCGGACGAGGACGAGGGCGCGGACGAGGGCGCGGGCGCGGACGAGGACGAGGACGAGGGCGCGGACGAGGGCGCGGAGAAGGATCCAGGCGGAGATGGCGATAATGAGGAGGACGACGCTTCAAAATGGGATTCGGCCACGGACTGCGTAGACTTCTAAGGGCAAATCGTTCACTGGTGAGCCTCTTCGTTTCGTCTCTGTCCGTGCGCTCAATAACTTATTACCATCGACTCGCAGAGCAGCCTTCGTTTCTACTGGCACGCCAAAGAACATGCAGAATTGAAGGCACGGTAGCGAAATGGGCCTGCCACTGCCCGTGGCAGTGGTTCAGAATCGTGTCGTGGCGGGTTCCATGATAGTGACTGCTATGCTTAGTCTTGTGTAAATGACTGATGTACTTGAACGCTGAGGCACTGATAGCTACTTACCGTTGTCTTATATTACTTCTGATGCAATGAAATACTTGGATCGTTCTTATGCACTTGAACTCTTGAGCACTGCAGTTTGTCTTACAACACTTGTCTCCTGCTGTAATTAAAGGATGAAGCACTGAAGCACTGGAGCACTGGGGTACAGATTGCCTGAAACACTTAGAGCACTGATTCAGCCAACTCGCCCTTATTTCAGCCAACTGGTCCTGAATAATGGGAGGACATGCATGAATAAGTGCGGTTTGCCTTATTCAGACTTCAAGTCACTCAGGACGTTTAAGTAACGCTTAAGTCACTTTCAGCAGAAAGTAGTTTCCCTGATGTCGTGTCTTGTTTCTCTTGTACTTACCACCACGTCTTAGGCCACCGGTGGCCTTGATAAACCCTCAGAGCACTCGGCTACTGGCTTCATTCTTCCCATCATCTCTGGAAACCATTGCTCTCTGAATCCCACCTCCATGGCTGGTCTTACGCGTAAATCCTCTCGAGGAAAACCGGAATCCACCGTTGGCGATAAACTCGTTGATGCGAAGGTCGCTACTTCGAAACCGACGTCCAAGGCCCCTGCGTCTAAGCCTGCATCCAAAGCTCCAGCTTCAAAGCCCGCATCGAAAGCGCCAGCCTCTAAAGCGAACGGGAAGGCACCGACCTCGAAGGCAAATGGAAAAGCACCGGCCTCAAAAGTTGCCAACATGAACGGCAAGCGACCACTTTCGCCTGTACCTGATGACGAAGAGGAAGTGGAGAACAAACCCATTAAACGCACGAAGAGCAAGTCTGACAATGGGGAGGCCGCCGAGGCGAAGAAACCTGCGCCGAAGCCTCTCGGACGCAAAAAATCTACGACGGACGCGGCGAAACCGAAGGCTCCGACAGCAAAAACAGCGAGGACCATAACCCTCACACCTCCTACGCCTCCTGAACATACACGTCCAGCAAATCAGCTTTTCGTATGGGGGGCGGGCAATTTCGGACAGTTTGGTATGGGCCCAGATCACCTTGGAGAGTTCGACAAACCGAAGAAGAATCCGTGGTTGGAGAAGAAGATGGACGAGGGTGTGTTTGGTGACGAGGATGCTGGTATCGAGACGATCGCGGCAGGTGGCCTGCACACCATGTTCATTGACGAAAAGGGAACTGTAAGGAAATAATTTCATTTTCTTCTGAATTTCATGACTCATTCCTTTCTTCAGATCTGGACATGTGGCGTAAACGACGATGCTGCACTTGGGCGTGTTACAAAAGACGTGCCAAATCCTGAAGAGCCTGGAACATTCATCAACATTGATGTCTTGACCTCCTTTCCCTACCCACTCCAGTCTCTTGTTGATGAGGGTTTCCGCGCTGTTTCGATTGCTACGGGTGATAGTATATGCGCTGCGATCAGCAACGAGGGAGAACTCCGTGTGTGGGGATCATTCCGAGTAAGCCTTACTACCTTTTGCTCAATACTTGTTGCTTAACGGTCCACAGGCGAACGAAGGTTCTCTCGGATTCTCCGACGGCTCAAAATATCAATTTCTGCCTGCGTCTATTCTCAAGCTAGCGGACAAAAAAGAAAGGGTGGCTTCCATAGCCGCAGGCAACAACCATCTTGTCGTACTGACTACCAGCGGAAACATATACACCTGGGGCGCAGGCGAGCAAGGCCAGCTAGGTCGCAAAATCCTTGAGCGCCGGAAAATCCATGGTACAACGCCAGAGAAAGTTACGCTAAAGCCGCGATCTCTCAAGGCGGTGGTTGTCGGTGCAGGCAACTACGCGTCGTTCGCCGTCGACGAAAAAGGTGATGTCTGGGGATGGGGTCTAAACAGTATGGGACAGATCGGTCTCGGCTATGTTGACGAAGAGGATCCGATCGTACAGCAGCCCGAGAAGGTTTCCAACTTGAGCAAAGAGGAACTCGGAGGTGCAACTGTGAAGCGGATCGTTGGCGGCGAGCACCACACACTATTCCTCACCACCGACGGTCGTGTCTTTGCATGTGGCCGCGCGAACGGCGGGCAACTCGGTCTTCCCGACTCGCACCCTGCTTTAAAAGAGGAGGGTCACGAAGGTGCTGTCCTCGAACCGACACTAGTTCCTTTCCCAGATGAAGACGATCCTGTCATTCATATCTCTGCGGGAACGCACAACAATCTCGCAGTTACAGCTGACGGTGCCCTGTATGCGTGGGGTGAAGGCAACCAAGGCGAATTGGGCGTAGGCGAAGACACAGAGGCAAAGACGCCCACCAGGATTGTCCGCAGAGAAGGTGGTAGTTGGAAAGCAATTACCGCGGAGTGTGGTGGGCAACATAGTCTGGGGATGTTTAGGAAGAAGACGGCCAGCTAATAGTCTATTTCTTTCCGTTTTACCACCTCATCACATTCGGACGTCGGCCAGATTTCATTTTAATTGCTCTTTTTCGCATCCTTCATGACAACCCAACCATGTAATTGAATTGCTTTGCTTTCTGCACTACTTTATATATCGTAACACTATCTGTTCTGCTGTAATAGTTTGTCAGGATACGCCGATAGATATGGGCACTCCCCTGCTTTTGCTTTAAATACATTGCGTACACAACCATCCAGAATCCTTGAAGTCGTACTCTCCTTCGCATAAAACGCGCCTTACACATACGTATCCTTTAGCCTAGAAGGAACAGAAGTCAACAAACCTGTTCACTTTAGCCTTCACAAGTTATCGTACCTTTGAACAATATACTGCTCCGTCGTCACCGGTCCGTATTTCTTCTCCTTGCCAGGTCCATAGCAGTTCGGAATGCAGTCAATCAGCGCCCCTCCGTTCGGGTTGCAGAAGAAAGCGATGGATTGCCGCGCGGGGATGACCTCTTCGGTTTCGCTGATCTGTTTCGCCGGAGGCGCGACAACGCGGTGAAGCGTCGAGCGCAGGATGTCGTTGGACCAGCGGCTCAATAGATCACCCACATTGACGACAATCGTACCAGGCTGTGGGACATTCATGCATGTTAAAGGAGGTCAACGTAAGTAACCTTGTGTTCTTACTATAGGACGAGCAGGCTGGAATTGCAAAGTATGGGGGTTCTGGACTTCCAGACCGCCAACCTGTGTATCATTTTTTTTTGTATCAGCTTTGGAAAAATGTAAAAAGGGGTAAGGAGCCCATACATGATCTTGGAATAGCAGTGTGAGTGTTCCATAGTCTGTAAAGGAGTCAGTGAAAAAAAATCGGAAGCAAGTTGAGTTGAACTGACCTGAATGTGCTCCCGCTCTGGATTGACCGTCTTTGCGTATGATATCAGACGTGATAGAAGGGTACGAAAGAAGCCGAAGATTATGGTACTGCTCTTGGATCTTGTCATCAAAGTAGGACTCCTCGATTCCTAGACCAAGAGCAATGGAACGCATCACGGATACGTGCAATTCGTGGCATGTCTGTGCGTTGACGCGGTTCACATTAGACCTGGCGAACACAGCATTGACTACGTGTAGCGTACCTGGAAGAACTTGAGCATAGAGTCCTTAAATCCTGGACAGTCGCTCTCTGCTGGCCATTTATTCTGCCAAACCGTGTCCCAATCCCGGCCGATCTCCATAGTTTCTTTGAAGTCCGGTGCCTTTTCGCGAAGTTTCGCTATCTCGTTGGCGTCTTTTGATTGTGTTACGCGTTCGCGACCTTTCTGTACGAATCCTCGATTTGAGCGTGGGTCGTCCCAAGCCAATTTTGACTGATGTTCGAGAGACGGAGTCAATAAGATGGACAACATAAGTGAGAGTAGCCTGACGTTACCTTCGTTTCGAAGGGCATGTTGAAGAAGTCTGCGCTCTGATGAACATGAATTCAGCAATAGGTCGAACTGAAAGGCATTTGCAGCATACCTTTGCGAACGCATTCTTGACAGTACTATCTGGGATGCCATGCCCCGACAGATACACGAAACCAACCTCCTTGAATGCACGCACGATCTCGTCCGCTGTCTCCTGCTTCTCCAGCCGTGAAGCCGCCTTCTGGTATTTACTAAAGTCCACCACGGGTATCCGAAAGGTGGTATCAGAGGGAACACCCTACAAAGCCCATCAAACGTATGAGGACATGGCTTTCGTTCGTAACATACACAAACATACCTGCGCTAGAGTTGCGTATCCATGCCAGGCAAAGGCAAACTTCCCCAGACATGTTCTCCTCTGAGCTTTCAGGATATTTGCAAGTGATCTTGCTGCCACGGAGCTCATGATGGACGAGAGTTTAGTAGGATGCGGGACCTTTGGCGTGCATGCATGGCCTGGCTATCTTATCTCGTTCGCAGCAGGCGTGCCTTCGGTAGTGACCGCGTAGCCGGACTCGGAGTTGAGTGCTTTATCTCGGACGACGATATCTGGCATATATTTCAGCCTCACATTTGTTTCGGATAGATGGAGTCCAGCTCAAGATGCCGACATTGATAACGATTGCAGTGCCACAGTGACTAGAAGTAGTGGTATTGCCTAGGCCAGCTGCCTAGAATCTACGCTAGATAACGAAGAATTTTGTTCAGCTCGCGCACTCAAGGCTGCAACATTATGCACCACAGTACATTTGGGCTCTCAGTAAGTGGATGGGATTCCTCAAGAATGTTTGAAGGTACTCACATATACCTGAAACTTAAGATTTTAGCACCGCAATGACAGGCAACTGCTTTGAGTCTTACATCTCAGCGGCTATGGCCATTCACTACCTATGAATGAGACGATAGAGGCATCAAGCTTACATGGAGAGGTAGTCTCCTTCGTATACTGGCTGTTCTTATCCCCCCTCAGGCTCTTCATACCGTGGCGACAACATCGAGTCGCGGCTTTCTATGTTCTCCCACTTCACGCTGTAAACTCGCAGCGAACCAACCAAACACCTGCCCACGGATCAGAAATCCGTCTGTGCTATTCCTTATGGCTTGGTGTATAGTTGCACCTGTCCCTCACGTCTGCGAACAACCCAGGGTACACAGTGTTTTTTTTATGGTGACGACCACCTCGTTCCTTGTCATCTTGCCAACCCAATGTTTGTTTCGGTGGTATCATTCGGTGGTTTCATGAGGCATACAGGCGTCACTGGGCAGGAGTTGTTAGGCTTGTCTTGTCCTCTGGACGACAGAGCCAGGATGGAGGTGTACATGTCGGAATCCAACTTTCGGTGAGGTCCCTCATCATGAAGCTTAGCCGTTGATCGTTTACATTTCTTCACGCATGAAGATCTCCAAGAGTTGTAAACAACCCCTCGTTCAGGATGCTTTGACTGAGCCTCAACAGACAGCACAACTCATCCTCACTCAAAGACTCTGCATTCCCGATGCTCCAGACTGCGGCATATTTGTTCCATTGCTAGTCATACACAAGCCGGCGTTACATGCAGATCATAATTTGGGAGCCTTTGCTGCTTAGCTTGCTGACGGCTAGCCTATTCAACCTCGATGCAAACCTCTCCAGTACCAAGTTTTTTTCAGAAAGTCTATCTGGGCGGAGCGCGGTCACCGTCACCGACAACTTGTTTTGGGGTGATGATCGTGACGATTCGGAAGCAAATCGGCCCAGCTCTAGACTTGTACTATGGCTGTGCATGTTATATATGTTTTATATGGTACCTTTTCACTGGGTGGCGACTGTTCGCCGACTCGATGCCAGTGTTGAGGCCAGAGCCCAGTGTTAAAATCATTAGAAAAATATAACATATCATTACCAGACTGCATTGGTATTGTCAATGTTCGTTTTGAAAATGGATAAATCTGTCTGTGAGATACTATCCAGTGTCATTTGAGCGCGACAGATGGTCGGAAGGCATTGACGGGCTTGATGCCGATGCGTGAGTGATGGACGTTTGTGGAAAGGAGCATGCAGTATACTCTCACAGCCACAGCGCGTCTCAGCTTGTCCATATAACCTTCACTTCTTTCTTTTTAACCCCTTCTTCTAATCATACAGACTACGCTCATTTCCTTCGTTTTTCTTACATCTTCGCCACCTTTCTCCTTTAATCTTAGACGACAGCTAGCTTGCACCTTGCGGCGTACACATATAAGACTCGCGGACTTTGACACCCCATAGCACCAGCTTTTCGTTCGCCTCGCACTCGCTTTGCCTCCACGACACTCAGATCTCCTCACGGACATTTTACTGTGTAAAAAACTCGTGCAACAATGCGCTCTTTTACTGCTACGACCCTCTCGACCCTCGCTCTTGCGCTCTGTGCATCTGCGTTCCAGGTGACCCAGCCCAGCCAGAACTCTGGATGGACGTCGACGGGCACGAACACTTTGGCTTGGAGCCGTGTCAGCACGGACTCGACGAACTTTACCGTCGTGCTTACCAACCTCGTGAGTTTGTCTTCCTATTCATTCGTTGGGCAAAGGGATACTGCGGCAAGTGCCACCAGGCGATGTGTATTACTGAGATGTCTAGCCATGCCCGCAAAACCGCGCTTCCATGCTTTCAGTGTGCTTTGGATGTCTTCTCTTTCAAAAATTAGTTCTTGTTGTCGTGAAATAATGCAGCTGACATATTTGCATTCTCTTGACAGGACCGTACGGTTCTTCCGCAAAACAACCAAGTTCTCGTGAACTTCGTCGATGCCACCACTCAGTCTTCGCTCGCGGTTGCCGCACCTAGTGGCGGGTTCCCTACAGGCAGCGGTTTCCGCATCAACCTCGTCAAATCCGCGAATGAGGTCGACACCATTCTTGCTCAGTCAGACAACTTTGTCATCGCGGCAGGCACTGGTTCGAGCGCGAGCGGCTCGACCGTGACGGCGGGTGCGTCGGGTTCCACCACGTCTGCAGCTGCTACGGGCACGGCCTCGACTGTTTCAGTTACACAAGGCACAACTGCAGTTCTCACCTCGGGGACCGTGTCGGTTCCTGCAGATGGAAGGTAAGCTTCTATTTCTTTGCGGATTTTGTTTTCGGATGCAGAATTGATGGTTTTACCACTATAGTTCTACGGACACGAGCTTAAACCCCTCTGCCACGACGAACGCAAATGCAGCTGCCTCTCGCCACGTCGAGTTTGGCCTCCTCGGTGCCATGCTTCTTCTCGGGGCCGTCCTCGCTTAAGCGTAGACCTATTCTCACAACTTCATCTCTTGGGTTTCTTTTGATATGATATTCTATCCACGGACATACATATCTACCTATGGACTTGCTTTCCTCCTTGACAAAGTATAGGTAGATTATTGTAATGGGACAGACACCTTCCCCTCCACTCTTTTGCTATTGATGATAATACATGGTGTAGATGTTTCAGTGTGTGCGTTTGTTGATGACGGTGTGGCATCTGCCAATGTGCCTTACTACCGAGCATGCGCCCGAGGTCAATCAGATCCAACGTAACCACCGTACTTCATCATTGATATGTCCTGAAACCTCTGCACACCGACTAAAGCATCATCAATCCCGTTCAACACTGGCAGTCATCGAAAGTGCGATTGCCAAGAGATTGATCACCGGTTATATGCGTTTTCCTGTTTTGGTCTGCTTCCTTTACTCTTCTCACCAGTGTTTTGCACAATGCAGACTCACTGGCACCATCCTGCCTACATCACTCCAGTGAGTATTACACCAGTTCGCTATACATTTATATTACATGGAACTTCAACTGAGCGTACAGTATAAGTGAGTAGCGTACTTCTACATCAGGTCATAAGCACATTGAAAGTCATCGTAGCTCATTAAGAATTAATTAAAACGTTAGGTGGGCATGATGATCGGATTCATCGACATCAACTGCGCAGGTCATTCTTTTCATCAGTGCGTTTCGTTTTCGTTTGTTGCCTTTCTCTGATCTTGCGGTAGCTGGATCTTGGGCTCGCGGTACAGCCTGAGCATGAGTGAACTCGCTACGACAGTAACAGAACTGTTCGAACATCATCAATTACTGATTCGCTTCGATACTATGATTCCAGACTCACGATAGTGCCATTGCGAGAGACGCCCAAACAGGATCAAGCCGCGCATGTCTGGCAGGGTAGATCGCACCAGCTGCAATGGGCAACGCACAGATGTTGTATACAAGCGCCCAAAACTGAAGAACAAGGGAGTATCATGATTAGCAGAGTAACTAGCATGCGAATACTTCATACTCACGAAGTTGAATTTGACGCGATTGAAAACCCTCCGAGATAGGTCTGTTAAAGTGAGGATGCTACGCAGGTTTGACTTTACGAGGATGAACGAAGCGCTAGAAATCGCGACATCGCTACCAGACCCAATCGCGATTCCAACATCTGCCGTGGTCAAGGCCTGAGCGGTAAACATTAGACCATTCCTTTCAACAAACATCATTCAAAGGCTTACAGGTGCATCATTGATACCGTCTCCGACCATTGCAACGATACAGCGTTCGTTCAGCGGCTTAAACCCGAGAAGTTGCTTCCACTTCGGTGGCTCGCGTTTGGTTCCAACTTGCTGAAGCCACTCGATTTTCTCAGCCTTCTGGTGCGGGAGTACACCGGCAATGACGTTTGTCTCCGGAATACCAGCCATCTTCGCCACAGCCATTGCTGTGATGGGATTGTCACCAGAAATCATCCATGTCCCCAGACCTTGCTTTTGCAGCGCCTGGACGACGCCTCGCGCTTCGGGCCGTAGTGTATCTGCTGCTGCAAACATGGATACGACAGTGAAGTATCCGGCTTTGTCGCTCGACAGGGCCGCGAGGATGACACTCTTGCCTTCCGATTTCCATTGCTCGAGAAGACGCTCCTGGGCAGCGGTGACAGAAGCACCATGCTCTTCGATCCACTTTTCGTTGCCGATAACAGCAGTGCACTTCGGGGATGAGAAGCTACCCTTCAATCCTCGCCCTGCAGTCTCATCAATGGAGATCGAGGTAGCCGATAGCTTGACGTCGTCTTGACGCTCGCAATACTTTCGAATTGCTACGGCGAGCGGATGAGAACTTGCGTTCTCCAGCTCATGGACAACGCTTAGAACATCTGCACGACTCCAATGCGTGCTTTCAATGCACTCTTCCGCATCAGAGACGCGAGGTTCACCGCCTTCTGTCAGTGTTCCCGTCTTATCGAAGACAACAATGTCGAGTTGTGCAGCTTCCTGGAAAGCTTCACCGCCGCCACGGACGAGAATGCCATACTTCGCCGCTAATCCGGATCCGACGAGAAGTGCAGTTGGGGCCGCCAGGCCGATGCCACATGGACAGGCCACGACGAAGACAGCTATAGCGAATTCAAGCGCCCAAACAGCTGGGAAAGAGAAGCAAGCATATCAGTACACAGTGAATGGCAGACATCACTATGGAATGCTCACGCCAGCCACCAATGGGTATGTCAAGGTATGACTGTGGCAGGATTCCACTGAGACCGAGAGCAAGCCAGATGACCCAAGTGAGAATCGCAAGCAGAGTTATGACGGGAACGAAATATCCGGTCAGGACATCCACTAATCGCTCGATGGGTGCTCTCCGAGCTTGGCCTTCACGTACGACTTTGACGATCTGGTCGAGCCTGTAGGTGACATGATAAATTATATTTATATGATTTATGACTGCAGTTAATGAAAGTGCACTTACATTGTCTCGCCGCCTAACTTTGTCACCTTCACTTCGACGACCCTTCCCCGGTTGATAGTGCCGACGAATACGGAGTCACCCGCATTTTTCTTGATTGGCCTACTCTCACCGGTAAGAGAACTTTCGTCGAATTGACTGCCCCCAGGCGAGACGACAACACCGTCCGCTGGTGGTGTCGAGCCCAGAGGAACTCGGACCACGTCCCCGATCTCAAGAACGTCGACATTGACCTTCTGAATGCGCATCCCGGGCTTCTCGCCAAGAAGAGAACCGTCATCCGCCGCTTCCCCCTTCTCCAAATCAGCGTCCGAGTCCGCGGAAAACGTAGCTTGTGTTTGTACTTGATCGACCGGTACTAAGAGGAGAGCTTCTGACGGACGAAGTTTGCCCAGAGCGGTGATGGCATCCGATGTTCGGCCCTTGCTATATGCTTCTAGAAAACGACCAGCAAGAAGGAACATCGTAAGAAACACAACAGAGTCAAAGTAAGTGGTGCTGTCGCCTTCGCTGGTGGGAGACGGAGATTGAGAAGATGCTAAAGCAAGAAGAGCTATGGAGGCAAAGTATGCAATCGAAACACCCATGGAGACCAGAAGGTTCATGCTTCCGAATCGAACGAAGCGACGCCATATCGGTGTCTTACTCCCTCTCTTCCAGAGATGAAGAAGTTCCTTTAAGCTTCGCTTATGGAATTGACCCGCGCTGTAGAACATCACGGGTGTAGCGAGGAAGAACATAGCCCACTGCGCGCGACTGGCGTTTCCGGTCCACATGGGACGCATGAAAAACATTCGAGTCTCGTTATGGCTTGGGATGAGTGTCATGTAAACGATGCCGATGATAAATGTAGGGATAGCAACGATTATAGCTGAGATAAGACGGAGGAGCAAAGCTCGCTGCTCTCGTGCATGCATAATTTTTGCACGTTCTTCGAGTGACAAAGGTTGGGCAATACTGACTTGGAAGGGCGGAGATTTGGCAGCTGCAATAGCGGAGATAATGTGACGAAGTGTGAAGGAAGGTAATGAGGGCGTGTAGGTGAGGCGCAAAATTGGCTGTGGGTCGTTGAATGTTTTGAGAGGAACCTCTATAGTAATCTTATTGCCGAAGGATTCAAGAGCCTTCGTGACCTTTTCTGGGCAATGACTTATAGAAGTCGTCAATAATTCATTGTCGTTCGCATTTACAAAAAAACTTACCGACAAAACATCCCATCGACGCGCAACGAAACAGTCCGAGGTCCGGCGACCTCTTCATGTTTTTCTTTCGAGTCGATAGACACCAGCTCTGCATCATAACCACTATCCTCTACAGCGTCAATCACCGACTTGACGAGGTCTCTGCTTTCCAGAATGGCAGTAGCGAATTTTCCGACGAGATTGACAGCAACATCAGAAACACCATGTAGTTCCGACATCGAGTTGGACACATTCGCAACGCAGGATGCACAAGTCATTCCACCGATTGAGAATGTGGCAGCGAACAGCCCTTCGAGTTCGGAACGGTCCTTCGGTGTCGTCTGCATCTTGACTGGCTCGATGCTAATAAGGTCGCAGTCATATCCTCCGTCCTCTACGATTTCGATAAAAGAATCCACTAAGCCTCTCTCCTTCAGTGTTGCCGATGCGGATTTCCCAAGGAGGTTGATAACTACATTCGACACTCCGGGTATGCTGCTTGTTAATTCGGTGACGTTTGCGGTACAGGAGGCGCAGGTCATTCCACCTACAGCAAATGTGGCGTTATATGGGCCGCTGTCCCTGTGAGTATTGCGTCCTGGACCCTCATTCTCCGTAGGAGCGACGCTCGCGTCTAAGTTCAGTGTATCAACACGCGAAGGGACCTTGACAAAGGGGTCGGCGTGGCTAGCGAGCATATCGGAATTCCCCGCGCGGGCCTCCGGCGTCGTCTCTTGTTTGCATAGCAAGCATTGCTCTGCGTGCTTCTCGCGCTTGCGTTTGACCCAATCGGTGAAGTGGGTGCTTGGACGGTGGATACGGAGGCTTTCAAACTGTGGAGTTGTTACAAGGTCAAAGCCCGCCTCGTCGAGGGCTTGTTTGATGGCGCCAACGCCGAGCTCTGGCGTGTGTTCGACTGTGACAGATTGCGAGACGATAGAGGTGTGCACTGCGATGGGTACTGGATTGAGAGACGCGAGCGTCTCTCGTATGGTGTTGACACAACTATTGACAAGTGAGTGGCACGCTTAAAATTTTACTCGGATGATAAGAGAATATACTCACCTGCTACAATGGAGATTGGATATAAGAATTGTGGTAGTGATGGGTGTCATTTTTAACTGAGAAGAGAAGAAAGTACGCAGTGTGGGGTGTGGGGGCCACGTCTTATATGGCTGGGTTTCGAGCAAAAGTCGGAAATGTACAAGAAACGCCTCAACTTCGTCAGCGCCAGCACAATTGGCGCAACCGTTAGTCAGCCTTCCTAATTCGGCTATCATAGACCGCTCGCTACGTCAAGCTCGCGTAAGTATGCTTCTTCTTACTCACAACGACGACCTGGTGCCTTTCTGAGGCATCTGTACTGTATATTCTGCGGTGTTACTCGACATGCGCTTGTCTGTCGTGCTTGCAAGGATACTCTGCTGGTAAGCTACTCTCCCACTGAGCGTCGCGAAAATGACTCATGTCAACTCCATTAGGATAGGGTGGCGCACGACTACCCGAGAGAAGCCCGGCAGTAAGTCCGGTAGTAATCAAGTTACAAGTATAGGGCGTTGCGTGCTTTGTCCGTTCGATCCAAGGGTTTATGATCACGAAGCTGATCTGGGGAACGTCGGTCATGCCACGTAATGATTGTTCATCCCGGTACCACTAGTTGCGATGGGGGGAATGAAAATTTTCCTTCACTCGTGAGTCGATTTGGGTCTAAAATTTAAATAGTTCTGCTACAATACCTCGAGACTCAGGCGTGGCTTGTTGTGTTCATCTGGAACAGACATAACAAGGATAGGCATTCGATGAACGGGAAACGACGATCCCTAGAGACGATCAGGCGTGTTATGTTCGCCGTAGTTCAACGTTTCTTGTGTCTAAACCATTCAATGCCTTAGTCTGTAAAAGTAGTAATGGACACACCGCGAGAATGAATGTGCTTCTATCGGCAGCACCTCATCTTGAATCATCTCACTCCCAGAGACTGTTGCCATACCAAGTGACAGTGTCGTTTAATGTTCGTCCGTTGTTTGCTGTCCGCGCAAACAACTGAGATAGAGGAGTTCTTTCAAACGTATTGCCTTTTTCTTATCGATTCACTACGCAGGATCGGGAGCGCTATGACCGCTAATTCACCAGAGGAATACAACTTCGTTGATGGGCGCTCAATGATAAAGGTTGTCCTGAGAATGGGTACGCTCCATTCCAAGCATGTAGTTTGCTTGAGTAGCCTGCACAGCTACTATCAAGGATACTGGTAGTCGGCACGAATTCCCCATACGCATATCGTGATTCGTGAACAGTGTTCTTTTTTTTCTTTTCTGAACAGAAAAAACCTGAATCGCTCTTAACTGATGGCGGCGGCGGTGAGGGACTTGCGCATCCTACTCCTACATACAGAAGAGCTCTTCCATTGAAGTCAAGCTAGTATTGGAAACGCGTTCTTCGGTGGGGATTGCAAGTTGCGCAAGATTTGAAGGAGTTGAAGCAGAAGGTTTGGCAAAGTGGAAAGGTGGCGGTGTGTCACAGTGTCTGACAGGACGGAAACTACGTTTTCTAGTAATTACATTTTAGGACTTAAGTCAGACTATGGTTTTGTTTCTATAATGTAGCTTACTACGGAAACTGTAATTTTAATAAGTGGTTGCCCTGACAGTTTTTTGAATCCGCTCCAAATACTCTTATTTTGTTCCTCATCCTCCGTCCAACTTGGAACGTATCAAGAAGAAATGCTTGAGTATTTGAGTATATTTTCTGACGGGACCAATGAGATAAACAAGCTAGATTGATATGCTATGTTTTTATATACAACATAGTTATAAATTACAAATAGAAAGAGTTGAAGATTTGCATGAATTTCAGAAACCCGCTACTATTACCAGCGAAGTTCCTACTATCCTCCTTCTTTTACACTACCACTACACTATGATCTTGTACGCGATTGCCCTCACTCATGATCTTTAGGTTT
Source organism: Trichaptum fuscoviolaceum (assembly GCA_910574455.1). NCBI lineage: Eukaryota > Fungi > Basidiomycota > Agaricomycetes > Hymenochaetales > Trichaptaceae > Trichaptum > Trichaptum fuscoviolaceum. The sequence goes on along the minus strand of CAJSYZ010000003.1, from coordinate 1,992,069 downwards.
TGGGAGCTTAAGAATGTCAAGCGCTCCCTTCCTAAGCTATGATCTTTCGGTGCGACAGACGTGTTTTTTTCAGTGTCGGAAAGATTTTCAAGGTACTTCAAGTTTTCGAAAATATTATCAACCTTCAAACATGCCGCCTGAAGCGTATCTGGTAAATTTACTGAGACACGCACCTCCCTCCCCTCCTTCATCGACACCCACTCCCGTGATAACTCGTTCAGCATCAAATCTACACACTTACTGACGACTGCGAACTATTGCCAGCTTGAAGGGAAGCCATTCAAGCGCGCGTTTTCCAACTTGAAGATATTATGGCTATGTCCAAATGGCGTAACACCCAGCTCTATTCTCACGAGTTCGTCAACTGTGCGGGTTGTATTCTATTCTCCCATCTACCTGGTCGACCTTTACAAGTTTGCTTCCTGCACCAGCTTACGAAGGACGAATGGGTCCTACCAAAGGGTCGGCAAGATCGTGGCGAGTCGCTTCAACAAGCCGCATTCCGCGAAACATACGAGGAGACCGGCTACTCTTGCGTGCCTTTACCCGTGGACATGCACACACGGGCACCTGAGCCAGGTGCGAACGTGAAAGACAGACCTCAGTTCGTCAAAGGGTGCACTGAACCGTTCACTGTGTCGCTTCGACATGTTTCGGATCGAGACATCAAGTTCATCTGGTGGTTTATAGCGCTCATCCCACCGAACGATACGGAGAAGAAGCCCGGTACGCAGATGCTCAGCGAGAACTTCGACTCCATGCTATGGGATGTGGACGTAAACGTGGAGGACGAGAAGGAACTGGATAAAGCAGTTGAGAGGTTGACTTTTGCGAATGACCGCGAGATTGTGAAAAGCGCGATCCGGCTGGTGTTTAATACCTATCCCGACTGGTTCAAGAACAGGAAACAGAGTTCGTAGCTAAAACGCTATAAAGTTCTAGGTATGCTTAGTATTCATAGCAATCTGTAAATACTGATGTTTGTTGTCATATAGCACGTCTCGTTACGGGATGCCGTTGATAACTTGCTTCAAAGTTCTAATAGGACTCGCGCTTTTTGGCATCAGTGTAAAGTATATTTTGTGATGAATGGTGCTTCTGCTAGCTTCTTGCGTGATTTCCCCGCAGTTATTCCCCCATTTTCCCTGACTTGAATGGAAGGCTATTAATGTCTCTGGCTTTCATCACTATCCCACTTTTATCGCATATCTCAAGCTAAAGTTTGGTCAACCACAAACTGCTGCAATTGAATCACTGTGAAGCATCCACTATGGTCACAAGTAATCTTGCACCTATCATATCCAATCCCGACCTCACTATCACAACATAGAATTGAAAGGCTCTCCTGTTCCCATTTCTTGCACCATACACAAAAACGCAACGGGGATGAGTTTTTATGTCCGTCGATGCTCCTCTGCAATCTTGCCTCGCTACTGTCATTTCGGGATTTTCCTTAAGGGTTCACGCATTGCAGGCGCTTTTTCACCTTCTCTTTCTCCAGGAGACCGAACTCACACCCGATCGTCGTACGCCCTCTTTCCTCCCTCCCAACGTGCGACAGAAGATACTCAAAAGTACTTTATTCCGGCTCAACTATTTTCGCGCGGTGATCGCTGGGCTAGTGGGGCATGTTGACTGCAAAGCGACTAGCGTATTCAAAGCGGTTTAGAAAAGACAGGCACATATTCGAAGTACAAACAGAAGATGGAGCGTGCTCCGGTACGTACGCCGTTATTACATCGCCGTACTTTGGGTTAGGAGGCGTCAAGGAAAAGTGACGTTAGATGCCCTATCTATTCCGCCTCGATGAAATAGAGTGGAGATAATCGTAGTCAAATTAGGTTGTTTCACCGACGAACGCAGTCGAGCGTGCGGGGCCTGCCACCTCGGAACTATTTGGACTATACTTAATCTACGGTGGACCATCATATATCCTCAAGCATGCCGCACTTCTACACTAGGCTTATGCATCAAGCCTATGTATATCTAACCCTGGAGAGAACTGCCGTCGAGCTCGAAGCATGGTACATGCACAGCGGTCAAGTCTCGTCCGATGCGTCGCAGCGGCATGAGAGTGCCGCGATAGCCACTCCTGCTACACTTCTCAAGGTCAGCGTCACTGCTAGACTTTCCAACTTGCCCATGGAACACCTGGCAAAGCGTCGTAACCGTGTTGCCATCCTTTCCCCCACACTGTTTCTTCTCCCGCTACTGCAGCCTCAGCTCCTTCGCCTTTCGACTGGTCGTGGTCCATGCAAGGCTGACCACCTTCAGAATATATGGTATGTTATTATTTCTCTTTTATCTTATTACTACACTACTAACTGTTAATTACCTGCGGGTTGTATCAGGTACCTGCGAGACCTGCAGGTAACGGTTCCGGGTCGGATCCAGGTATCAGTTTTTTTGCGCAGGTACCTGCGCTTCACGGGTCCGGGTACACCTGCAGGTGCACCCGTGTCATGCCCTAGCGCCGACTTAAAAGCAGGTCCTCGAAGCTCATTGACTGCTCCCCAGATTCAGTGTTTATTTCAGTGGCTGATCCTTAATCTGAAACACCCGGGTATATCTGTTCAGAACCTGCGAGGCACTGTCGTTTCTGAGGCGGGCATCCCGAGCTTGAAGCCATTCGTTTACGCGTTGTCTTCTCCGCCGCTTTTCTGCGATTCCTTTCAAAGTATTTTTTCTCCGCCAGAACAAGAAAGATGGCCTCAATATTTGGATCTCGTGTGGCTCGACCCTTCCGCTGTGCGAGCGTAGACACGGTAAGTTTACAAACGCCATATTGCACGACAATGCCGAAGTCACAAATATCCATTCCCTGTAATATAATATTAGAATGCATATAAACAATGCGAGGGTTTTTTTTTACTTACCATTCCAAGTGTGTCAGTTGCACAAAATCCAATAATATCACCTCGCATTAATGCTTCAAGCTCTTCAGCTCGAAATTCGGCAGTCATGTTAGAATGGTGCCATAGAACTTTATTTTTTAGATGCATTGGTAGACGATCGTAAAGCCTTTTCCCGGCTAAAACACAGTCGTTTATAGAGTCAAACATGACAAGAAACTTGCGCGGCTTAGCCTTTCCAGCTGCCCAGTCGTCAACCAAGAAATCAAGATCTGCGAACGAAGATTGGGGGTGCTGAAGTTTGCGGACGGCTATAAAGACGTTTGGCCTATCGTTTGAGCAATGCAGTGTATAGCTCGTCTTTCCGAATATTTACTGTATTTAAGACGTCAGTTAAGACGTGATCCGGTAATGTAGCCGATGTAATATGGACTGGTATGTCCTCGAGTAAGGTTGGCAGGCGTCCTGTTTCCCGGAATTCCGGCCGGAAAAAGCCCCACTGGCTGATACAGTGGGCCTCGTCACTAACTATGCTGAGAATTTTTGCCATAAACTTCGGATCTCTTAGAAGACTTGCAAAGCCATTCTTTCCGGGTCTCATTAAGAGTTCTGGGTTTGTGATTACCACCCGGAACATGCCTGATTCTATATCCTGTAAGAGAAAGTGTAATTAGACCTTTGAAATTGCAACGGATTGTAATACTTGCATTGAAAATCGAGTCTGATGCTGTTTCACCAGTGACTATGGTGGCACTGATACCAGCCCGGGTTAGTTGGTCTAAATTTTGCTTTCCGAGCAATTTCAGAGGGACAACTACAATTATCATGCCATCACTTGCAAGTAAAATTGGTAACCAAAAAGTCAAGGTTTTACCCGAACCAGCTCGGGATATAGATAATATATGCTTGTCTCCCCTTAAGAGATTATATAGCGCTGTCACTGTCAGAGCCAGCTTGTCCCCGCCCCGAATGTCTGAGCAAATCATTGGGAATGCATTGAATAGCAGCTTCTGCATCAAGATTTGAGCATCTCAGCGCATCCACTTCTTCAGGCTCACTGCATCACCAGTCGGAGGTCCTAGGTTTTCGTTGGCAGGCGACAATGCAGGTCGTATTGCCGCGGCCGTGTTCTTGAGTTCAGGGACAGAGCGAACCGGTACAGAGAGCGGGTCCACTCCATCGTCTTCGGTAGATAAAGGTCCTACGATAGGCATACTTGGAGTTGAAACATCTGACAGAAGTGTGAAATCGTTATCTCCATCTTCAGGCAAAGGCATGTTGCAAGGGTCGACGCTGTACTTTATTTTCTTAGCACAGGCAGTCGCAGGCATAGATCTGGTCAGAGAGGCACGATGATTAACGCCACTCGGTTTGACTGGGGTATTGGTTACAGAGTGTACAGTCATGATGGTTACTAAGACATATTGTATAGTTGATTTCGGCGGTTCCTCTTCAAGGAACGTTGGCGACGAAGCTTCAGTAAGAACAAATACTTCATCGGTAGAGACTCATTGGCCAACTTACCATGAATGAGCACAAACAGATAATCGTTAATAGGCATCAGGGTTAAGGCGTGTATGAGACACTAAGCTTGATAGATTAACGTGATGCTATATGTCCTATGTGTATGAGAATGTGTCAAGTCCGATTGATGATGCTTGGTATTTGAAGTCTTCTAGCCGTCTTGAAGCTGAAGTCGAGTCTGTTGAAGGGCAGTCCAAGGACGAGAACGAACGGTTCTTGTCCTTCACAGTAATCAGTCGCCGAGAATACAATCCGGGAGTCCAGAGTAACAGAAGTGAGTGAAGCCGAAGCCAGGTCAGCGTTATATTACACTTGCCAGGCCTCCCCGCCAGTGCGCGCTCACGTCAGGTCTACCTCTTGAACCAAGAGCTGCAGCTGATCAAGCTTCTTTGCAAGGAAACTGCAGATGATGAGGCGCTGTTTCGAGGTATGAAAGTCTCCGAGCGAGAACGCAAAGAGCTTGAGTACAAGAACGGATGGCAGAGGAGCGGATGTATGTTGTCAACTATTCAAGGGGCAACCGATGCGGAGTAACGCGGATATCAGGGTAAGGAAGGAAAGCGGGAGGGAAAAAAGGGGGAGCGAATGCAAGTACTAGTAGTAGTATGTACGAAGAGGGCAAGGATATGGAGAAGAAATTAGCAGATAATGGAGGACATAGGGGCTTAAGAAATTAAGACCGAGAGGAAAAGTATAGAAATAGCGTAAAAGCCATATGAAAAGCTAAAAGAAGGGAAGAAGAGCAGGTATGCACAAGAAATGTAAGACCCTGAGCAAAAAACGGTTTCAAAAGTGATTTGATCCGCGGATCGGAGAGATGGGATTGGTCAATTTGTGATTTGTAATGCTTACTTGCTGACAATTTGAATATTTTTTCGCGGCCACACATCCCTCTACTACGCTACGCTTCGTGGCGGGGATACCTTCAACTGCCATAGGCAAGGCTCAAAGCCAAATGCTTGTAAGGCACTGACTCGAGCTTGTACCACGCATTCCGAATCATATTGAAGCTTGTCAATATCGACGGTCCAAAGCTTTCGTCTTATGGCAGCTCGAGCGCGCATGGCTACGCGTATGGGAGAAGAAGCAAGTCGATCAATGATGTGTACGTTACAAACGTTAAACCGGAACTGCGTGCTGGCTTTTTTTGGATAATAATCACACGGGCCCCGAGGGGTTTTTTTTGGCTTCAATCCCACGGATCCCATTCGGAAAAGTCCGCGCGACGAGCGCGCTATTATTTATTGTTTACACTACGACGAGCGGGCGCTCGATTAAAAGTATTATGCCAGGGGTCGCCTGACGGCTCCTACCCAAATTTTGGAACAGAGGGTGGGAGCCCGTCAGGCGAACCCTGGTAAGGAGGTTGACCTCCCTCCCCTCCTTCATCGACACCCACTCCCGTGATAACTCGTTCAGCATCAAATCTACCCACTTACTGACGACTGCGAACTATTGCCAGCTTGAAGGGAAGCCATTCAAGCGCGCGTTTTCCAAGATATCATGGCTATGTCCAAATGGCGTCACACCCAGCTCTATTCTCACGAGTTCGTGAACAGTGCGGGTTGTATTCTATTCTCCCATCTACCTGGTCGACCTTTGCAAGTTTGCTTCTTGCACGAGCTTACGAAGGACGAATGGTTCCTACCAAAGGGTCGACAAGATCGTGGCGAGTCGCTTCAACAAGCCGCACTCCGCGAAACATACGAGGAGACCGGCTACTCTTGCGTGCCTTTACCCGTGGACATGCACACACGGGCACCTGAGCCAGGTGCGAACGTGAAAGACAGACCTCAGTTCGTCAAAGGGTGCACTGAACCGTTCACTGTGTCGCTTCGACATGTTTCGGACCGAGACATCAAGTTCATCTGGTGGTTTATAGCGCTCATCCCGGCAAACGATACGGAGAAGAAGCCCGGTACGCAGATGCTTAGCGAGAACTTCGACTCCATGCTATGGGATGTGGACGTAAACGTGGAGGACGAGAAGGAGCTGGATAAAGCGGTTGAGAGGTTGACTTTTGCGAATGACCGCGAGATTGTGAAAAGCGCAATTCGGCTAGTGTTTAATACCTACCCCGACTGGTTCAAGAACAGGAAACGGAGTTGTAGCTAAAACGCTATAAAGTTCTAGGTATGCTTAGTATTCATAGCGATCTGTCAATGCTGATGTTTGTTATCATATAGCAGGTCATATTCACGGTTAGAAAGAATGCTCACTATCGAATATCCTGAATTGTATCTAAGAAATTCTGTTTTCATTTTCACATCTAAGTGAGCCCTGTTGACGCCGTTACGGGATGCCGTTGATAACTTTCTTCAAAGTTCTAATAGGACTCGCGCTATTTGGCATCAGTGTAAAGTGTATTTTGTGATGAATGGTGCTTCTGCTGGCTTCTTGCGTGATTTCCCCGCAGTTATTCCCCCATTTTCCCTGACTCGAATGGAAGGCTATTAATGTCTCAAGCTTTCATCACTATTCCACTTTTATCGCATATCTCAAGCTAAAGTTTGGTCAACCACAAACTGATGCAATGAATCACTGTGAAGCATCCACTTTGGTCACAAGTAATCTTGCACCTATCATACCCAATTCCGACCTCACTATCTCAACATAGAATTGAAAGGCTCTCCTGTTCCCATTTCTTGCACCATACACAAAAACGCAACGGGGATGAGTTTTTATGTCCGTCGATGCTCCTCTGCAATCTTGCCTCGCTACTGTCACTCCGGGAGTATGCTCAGGGGTACGTTGATATATCTTCTCGTTCATGCGATTCAGGCGCCTTTTCACCTTCTCCTTCACCAGGAGACCAAGCTCACGCCCGATTGTCGTACGCCCTCTTTTCTCCCTTCCATCGTGCAGGGACAGAAGACTGTCGAAGTATTTTATTCCGGCTCAACTATTTTCGCGCGATGATCGCTGTGCCAGTGGAGCATGTTGGTGTCTCATCTGATTGATCTAGAGCTGGTGACTAGCGTATTTAAAGCGGATTAGAAAAGACAGGCACATACTCGCAGCACAACACAAGATGGAACGTGCTCCGGTACGTACGCCGTTATTACATCGCCGTACTTTGGGTCAGCAGGCGTCAAGGAAAAATGACGTTAGATGCCCTATCTATTCCTCCTCGATGAAATAGAGTGGAGATAATTGTAGTCAAATTAGGTTGTTTCACCGACGAACGCAGTCGAGCGTGCGGGGCCTGCCACTTCGGAACTATTTGGACTATACTTAATCTATGGTGGATCATCATATGTCCTCAAGCATGCCGCACTTCTACACTAGTCTTATGTATCAAACCTATGTATATCTAACCCTGGAGAGAATTGAAGTCGAGCTCGAAGCTTGTATGGTACATGCTCAGCGGTCAAGTCTCGTCCGATGCGTCGCAGCGGCATGAGAGTGCCGCGATAGCCTAATGAATTGCGATAGAAATATATCGTACAGCACGTTGAGCTGGCCCGTTCTTTGTTGGTCAAGAAGCGGGATCGTGCTGTTGAGTGTACTACTGGTCAATACGGGCGCCTGTCAGCCTCGCATAGATCTGCGCGTATGCCATGTTCTCCCGGATTTTGCCCCCCTTTCTTCTCATTCTTTTGAGAAGGTGTTCCCGACTCGCGCGACGTCCCGGATGGCGACTACTGGGTAAGATGGAAAACTACGATTGGGTCGGTTCTTGTAAGCGTTTGCCTTGCGCAGTGTATGGCGCCGATGCGATGTATCGCATCAACAATGAGGCTTAGGCCCCGAGGATCCAGGTGACTTGGGCATACGCATATACATACGAGAATGTAGATGCAAGCAGCTTGTGTTGCGCGTGTTTGGATTGTTCCTGGACACCTTTGCAATACCTGACGGTACATAAATCATCCTTGAAACGCTTGATTGTGGCTGACAGCAATATTACCTTCACACTTTGTAGAAATCTTCACAATGCCTTCTGTCTCACTCATTGATCCGTCGTCTTTGTCACAGGAAATCGAGGTCATCGTCGTTGGTTGTGGGTTCGCTGGTCTGGCATGCGCGATCGAATGTAGACGAAAGGGCCATAATGTCATTGTCCTCGAAAAGCGTTCTTCTCTAGGTAATCTTGGTGAGTTCAGATGTTTCAGTGCTTGATTGTATCTTCGCAATCATATCTTATTCATGCCTTCCACAGGTGATGTCAGTGTCGCATACTAAATCCCCGAAAAGAAACTGCATTGATAGCGGTTGTTTTTAGGTTATATCCTTTGCTGTCAATACCGGTAGGATATTTGAGAGATGGGGGCTGAGTGACCAGTAAATAATTTTGTTTGTTTTCTAGGTTGTCATACTCACCGGACTTTGTAGGTTGTTGGCTGTATGCTCGCAGCATCCCTTTGTGCATATGCACAACCATGAAGGGGTATTAATTAACGCCCAACCCCTTCCCCAGAAACTATATGGATACAATTCCTACAACGGTCGCCGAGGAGAGATCCACGAAATCTTGTTGTCTTATGCGAAGAAAATTGGCGTAGATGTGCGATTCAGCCAAATTGTCGAAGATTATTGGGAGAGCGCCAGCTCAGGACGGGCCGGAGTGATAGTTAATGGAGAGAGACTAGAAGCAGACGTTGTCGTCGGAGCTGATGGCGCGCGAAGCCGTGCTCGAGAAATTGTGCTTGTTCGTATCGTACTTATACCTCCCTCCCCCCTTTCTTTCGTACAAAACCTGCGAACCCGTTTTAACTTCCAGAATCACAGGGAGTCGAGGACAAGCCACAAGCCTCGGGATATGCTATTTATAGAACATGGTTCAACGCCAAGGAGCACGGTTTCGATACCGACCCGCTTACAAGCTGGCTATGCAATGACGGGGAGTATTTCGCTGGGTGGGTGGGTGAGTATCTCGAAGCAAGGTCCATGTGTTTTGTCTCATCTTGATTGTAGGCCAGGACCTACATATGTTCGCGATGTCCTTCCATGGCGGGAACGAGATCTGTTGGTTATTGACCCACAGGTGAATTGTGTCTAATAATCGTTTTTTATGCAATAAAATGACTGACGTATGTTTTCAGAGATGAAAAAGACATTAGCGAATCCTGGTCAAATGAAGCGAAGATCTCGGATGTTTTGAAGTATATCGAAGACTGGGAACCACGACCGAAGGCAATTGTCGCAAGGACACCGTCAGGCTCTTGCATTGATTGGAAGCTTGTGAGACGTGACCCGCTCCCGACTTGGGTCAGTGAAGGGGGGCGTATTGTTGTAATTGGAGATGCTGCGCATACCTGTCCCCCGTATGTTTCTAGTGGACCTTCAGAATTGGGAGTTCATTTCTAATGTCTGACGTTTTCTGTCAGGACGAGTACCCAGGGTGCGTCACAGGGAGTCGAAGACGGTGTTGCGCTGGCTGTCGCACTACAGCTCGCTGGCAAAAAGAACGTCCCATTGGGGACTAGGACATTTGAACACATACGGTAAGCCCTTCCTCAGAAAGTCCCTTCTCATCGAGACTACTAAGGTGTATCCTTTTCGACGTCCAGATATGAGCGCGCAACGCAGTGCCAGATAATGGGGGAGAAGGTACGAAAAGACTTTCACAAAAGGCCTGAAGAGCGTGAAGAGGGCGACAAAGTTACTATGGCTTTTCCAGAGTGGTTATTGAACCACGACGCAGAGAAGCATGCGGCGAATGTCTATGAGCAAGTCTCGCAGGGTATTCTTGCAGACGGATATCGGAAACCTAGCGAAGTTTTCGGTGATTGTTCCTGCCGACATGTCTAAGATCCAAACGGCGGACTTTCTCCTCAAGCTGTCCGTCACCTTCATCTGCTCCTGAAATGTAAATCAATCACCGTATACCATCGTAGACCGGAGCATAAGTACTCCGTGGGATTTTATCTTCGCTTCATTTCCCCATGAACATGCATTGTCGTCTCGTACCCGTAGATATCAACAAGCCATTGGCCCACAGCTCCTGTAATTCACTCTGGACATCATGATGATGCTTTTTGTCTTCAATTTGAACACTGCGGCACTCGTGCAAGTCCTGCATTTTAACTCAATGTCAGTATAGCTAAAGACAGTGATTATTAGCCTCACGCCAATAGTATGTGCAGAAAGGTCTGGCTGTAGCTATCCGACGAATATGCTAGCAAGAGGAAGAAGAAGAAAGGCGGCCAGGCGGCCCAGGCTGATCCCGGCTGATAGCCCTAATACTACCCGCCGAGTCCGGTTCCGGGCCCGAAGTTACCGTTTCCAGAAGACGTCACCTGCTTACTACCAAGCTCAGGCTCCTGCCTGACTTGAAGCTGTGCAATAGGGGTTCGATCACGTGCTTCATTTGCCGCGTTGCTATTCTGGCAGTTTACCTGAGAGCGTTCCTCACCGTCCTTGATGTCGACAAACACGTTCTCCACACCGCCAAGCACGTTCCCGACGATAGCAAGGGGCTGCCATCAGACGCGTCGTTCGACTATCCTTGTGCCGAGCTGCTGAACGGATCCTACGCATTGATGGACCCATCATCTTCCTCATCTAGGTCGGGCGAACCTTTCGCATACCAGACAAGGATTCTTGAGCGTACTTCGTCTTTGTCGCGCTCAAACTCTCTCCTTTCGAAGGGCGGAGTACCAGCCCCAGCGACGCCGGGCTCTGGTCGAAGATGGACACCGTCACACCGCGTTGGGAACAGCATCGAGTCGGTCAGGGGCAAGTGGGAGGAAAGGGCAAGGGCAGAAACGTCAACGAACAATCAGTCGAGTCCATCCAGGAGCAGCTTCAGTACTGACGAGACACAGTCTACAGCGCCGTCGTCGCCTGCCAGCCAGGATAATGCGACCTTACCATCCCGTTCATCGTACTCAGGATATGCGCCCTCGCTTGGGAAAGCGGACAGCACAGCGCCGTCATTGACGAAACGACACACGATGCCTGCTCCTATTGTCGCCTCACCTCTATCTCCAAACAATACTGGAATAAGCGTCACTTCGCCCGACTCATTTTCGTTCGCCTCCGCGTCGTCTTTCTCAAACCCGACCCAACGCATACACCTTCCTGTTTCGAAATCTCTTCAGTCGCCATCAGTTGCTTCTGTTAGGCAACTATTCGATAGGTCTGACTCCGAGCCGAGCTCTGAAAATGCTGCAGTTAATCCGTCCCCTTCTCGGTCACGACGATCGGTTGATTTCGATTCAATTGTGAAAGAGACAAGATCTTCTATCGACAACACTCCGCGAATTGGTACTTCCTCTTCAACCTCTATTGAAGATATTGGTCCCCGACGTCTCCGTCCTACATCATTGTATGGAACTCCGACCTACTCCACTCCCTCTTCACCGACCAAACTGTCAAAGAAAGATCCATTTGCCTCTTTGTCCTCCGGCAGCAATGTCCGGTCCTCCTCTCCGGAGAAGAATGTACAACCCTCTTCTCCAGATAAGCTCCTTCGTTCTTCTTCCCCGACGAAAATCGGTCGGGTGTCAGCTTCTGAAGAGATATCTCGTTGGAACTCGTTCTCTGCTTCCTCGGATGACCTACTTCATCGACCAACTCTGCGACCCTCTTCGCCAGATAAACTTCGACAAACGCCTACTCCTTCTTCCCCTGTAAAGCCCAATAGGCAGTCAACCTTCACTCCAGAATCGCCTACTAAGTCTGCGCTCTTTACCGATAGGCTTTCGAGAAGAGACTCTGTCACTGACAAGGTACCGCCGCGCCCCGAGTCTCCCTATTCGGATATCCTTCGATCAAGAATGAATTCGACATCATCATACAAGCCTCCACCCGTGGCTCCATCTTCTTACTCGAATGTTGATTCATCGGCCATGTTCCCCGCTGAATATCGCAGTCCCTATATGGCTAACAAGAAAACAGGTAAATATGGGGACAACATTGTCGTAGGCAGAAGGTTAGGGCGTCATCTGCCTCGCATTGCGAGCGGGGATCAGTACGACGAACCAGCTCCCGAGAAGGAGAAACCTCCTCCAACACCTGAAAAGGAGAACAGGGTTGTCGTAACAGAGAAGGCACCAGAGCCTAATTCACGATTAAGTAGACAAGAACGGCGAGAGAAGCGTCTGAAAGAATGGTCATCTCAGCTGGAGCGGAGTTTTCCACCTCCCCCACCTCCCAAAGACCGCAGTCCTGACACTGATACTTTCGCGCCTCCAACCTCTGATGATGTAGCGGGTATTCCAGGTCGACTACGCCTTTCGAAAGATGTGATTGCTCCTCCCACCCCGGTTGGTGCACCTCTGAGCTCTGCCGTGCCATTGCCCTCATCAAGGCTGGGGATACGTGGTGGCCTGTGGGCCGATACACAACGTCATTTAATTCGTGCATATGAGTACTTGTGTCACGTTGGCGAAGCGCAGCAATGGATCGAAGGATGCCTTGGCGAGGAGCTTGGTTTTGGGGTCGTTGAAATGGAGGAAGGCTTACGAAATGGAGTTGTCCTTGCAAAGCTAGCCCGGCAATTCCTAGGAGAAAATGTAGTTAGAAGGATCGTTGAGGTAAGAACTCGCGGCTTACTTGTTCGACTAGCACAGGGGAGCTCATGATATATATTTTAGACACCGAAGCTTGATTATAGGCAAACAGATAACATCAATCACTTCTTTTATTTCATACAACAAGCTGGTTTGCCAGACGTAAGCGAGGTCTAGCGCTGTTTTATCCTGAGTTATTCTAATGCAGAATTTCCAGTGCTTTGTTTTCGAGACTACCGACCTCTACAATAAGAAGAACATACCGAAAGTGATATATTGTATCCATGCATTGAGGTATACGTTTTGTCTGTGATCGCTGAAGTCTGTACACTAATGTCCAATCCTCATATCAAGTCATCTTCTTGCAAGACGAGGATTAGCAGAACGAATAGGAAACCTCGTGGGGCAATTGAAGTTCTCTGACGATCAACTTCAGCGCACTGAAAAGGGGCTCAAAGACGCTGGCGTTCCTATGCCCAACTTCGGAAACATCGGACGAGAGCTTGCCAAGGAGATTAATGAGGAACCAGAGGTAGAAGTTGAATCAGAGGAAGAACGTAAGTTTCTAAGCATATTTCATCCATAAATATCATTGACATAGTTGCTTCTCAGGCCGCGATCGCCTTCTCCTCGAATGTGAGGATTCTATCATTGGGCTTCAATCAACTCTTCGTGGGTTCCTCGTCAGAAAGGCCCATGCGACCCAGCGGGCACGAATGCGCCTTGCTGAGCGATATGTGGTCAGGTTTCAGGCCAGAAGTCGTGGAGCTATTGCTCGCAGGGAAGTTCAGGAAGAGCGCAAGCAGCAAGTTAACCTCTTGCCTTGGGTCATCGCTATTCAGTCCCAGGCTCGCGGTCTAGTAGCAAGACGTGAATGGCGAAATCGCCGCGCTCGGCTGCGCGCATTACAGAAGGCCTTTGTCAAAATCCAAGCCCAGTCTAGAGGGGTGTTACAGCGACGAAGATACGCAAAGCTGAAAGCAGCTTTAGTGAAGAGCAAGGTCACAGTCCTAAGACTTCAAGCTGCCGCACGCGGGAAACTTGTGAAGCGCAAGCATCAGCAGATGCACAAGGAACTTCAACAAGTCAAGACAATGAAAGGCGTGGTTCGTTTTCAGGCTGTGGCAAGGGCTCTCCTCGTGCAAAGGAAAGTGGCCGAACGTAAGAGAGCGTTGGAGAAGGTGGAGAGTAGCGTGATTGCTGTCCAGGCCCACATTCGTGGAGTCCTAGTGCGACGACGCATTCGGGCGCAGCTTGCGAAGCTTGACGATGCGGCGGACGTAGTTGTCCGTATACAGGCTGCAGCACGTTGCTATCTGGCTCGAAAGCGACTTCTTAACTTGATTCGTGGACTCAGGCGTGCTACACCTGCCATAGTTGCCATTCAAGCCTTTGCTCGTGCAAAATTGCAGCAAAAGCAACATAAGGCTCTGAGCAAGGCTTTGGGAGAAGTGAAAGTGATCTCATCTGTTGGTGGGCTGCAAGCATTGGCTCGAGCTGCGTTGGTGAAGAAGCAACGCAAGGAACAGAGCAAGAAGCTCGATTTCGTGCAGCCGGATGTGATCGGGTTCCAAAGTGCTGCTCGAGGCGCTATTGTCCGGCGAGACTACTTTGCATGGCGCGACCATCTAAGGAACAGCTATAACGAGGCGACATATCTGCAAGCACTCTTGCGCGGATATCTGCATCGTCAAAGGTTCCAAGCTAAGATGCGTTACTACCGCGAGAATCTTGAAAAGGTGGTCAAGATACAGTCACTTTACCGTGGCAAAGAGACAAGAGAACAGTATCGCCAGCTCACTTTAGGCCACAACGTCAATGTTGGTACCATCAAGAACTTTGTGCATCTTCTAGACGACTCGGAAGCTGATTTTGAAGACGAGATTGAGCTCGAACGCCTGCGGAAGCGTGTTGTACAGAGCATTCGCGCAAACCAGGCACTTGAGACGGAAGTAAACGAGTTGGATGTCAAGATTGCCCTGGTGGTTCAGAATGTAAAGAGCTTCGAAGAGCTTCTGAAGGCCCGAAGACGTCATGGCGGTGACACCGCTGCAGCACACGCTTCTCGGGCAAGTATCCTTGCTGCACATGGTGACCCCTTTGCAGGACCCAGTACTCTCGACCAGGAAACAAAACACAAGCTCGAGCTTTATCAGCAGCTTTTCTACCTTCTACAAACACGCAGTGACTATTTGTCAAAGCTATTCCGCCAATTAGCAAAGATTGATATTGCCGACAAGAACAAGAAGCTAGTAGAGCGTGTAGTATTGACTCTTTTCGGCTACGGCCAGGATCGCCGAGAAGAGTATCTGCTGTTGAAGCTGTTCCAGGTAAGTATACTTACAGTTCGTTCAAACTTTTACTTAAACACTTTTATGTCTTTCCAGACGTCCATCAAAGGAGATGTAGCTACTATTCCTACGCCTGATTCAAGTCTGCAAGAAGTTCCTACATATCTTTCTATTGCTCTCCAATATGGCCGTCCCAAGCAAGTCACTTATCTCAGGGATACGTTACAACAGCACATTTGGACCGTGATCGATGGAGTGGTAAACGAAACGAAGCTTGACCTTGAGACCGACCCATGCAATGTATGCTTTTCCCATCTTCTCTGAAATGTAGATCTTAATCACGACTGAAACGTATCAGATCTACCGTGCTTTGATAAATATCGAGGAAATGCGGACTGGAATGCGAAGCAACAAACCGAAGGATATCAATTACCGTGATGCGGTGATGGATCCTGACACTCGCCTTGTCTTTATACAGAGTATGCTACACACTTTGACTCAGGATTTCATTCATCTGAGTTCAATTAACAGATCTGCAGAAATTGCATGCAATCACGAAGGACTTCGTTGAAGCAATCGTTTCGTCGACCAAGAAGATGCCATACTCATTGCGTTACATTGCCAGGGAGATATTGGATGCTCTTAAGGTAGAGTCTTCGTGTTCAGAAGGTGACTCTCCCTCTGATGTTGTGACTTTAGGTGAAATTTCCCCATCAGCCGGATGAGGTATATGCAGTACCTCTAAGCCGTTTACTGTATTATAGATTCATAAACCCGGCGATAGTGTACGCATGAGTCTTCGAACCCCGCTTAAACTACTTACGGGTATTTGACAGGACTCCTGAGACGTTCGACATTGTGCCAAACACCGTTGATATCGCCGCTCGGAGGAATTTAGCTCAGATATCAAAGATGCTGACAAAGATCGCGTCCGGCACTGTCTTTGGTGAAGATGACCCTTGCCTTCACCCGCTCGATAAGTACGTGGCAGAAGCTGGTAAACAGATGAGGGCATGGTTCTTCGAAGGTATTCCTTCGGCGTTACCAATCTTAGTATTAGAACTAACGTACTCTCGAAGTTGCCGATGTCCAAGATGCGGAAACGCAGTACAGCGCCAATGAGTTCCTGGATGTCGCGGTGCAACCAAAACCTATCTACATATCCCCGAATGAAATCTATGCGATGCATTCTCTGCTGTCGCAGAACCTTGACAGGCTCGCAGCTTCACGCGATGACCCACTGCGACTTATTTTAGTAGAATTAGGTGGTGTTCCTAATCTTGGTTCTGAGGAATTGAATGCAGCGCGCGATGCCGCTATCACTCTGGAGCTTACAAACCGATTTGCTAGTGTCAAAGGTAATCTTTTCATTATGCTCTATTGAACTTGTGGCTAACCAGTCTGGTAGATCCTCATGCCGAAGAGAAGGCTCTCTGGGTCCAGGGGAAGAGGGCAGTTCTCGCAATTCTCAGAGTGCAACCAGCAAAGGACCTAGTGGAGTGTCTAATGCAACCAGTCTCCGAGGAACATGAGATGTTCTGGGAAGATATTGTCGACAGAGAACTGATGAACGATAACATGCGTCAACGTCAACGGCGTATGCCATCTACGACAGGAGCCGAATCTGCATACCGATTAGATGATATTCGATCGTGAGTGAGCATGCAATTACAACAAGTATAGATATTCATCATTTCTTCAGACTAACATTCAAGGAAGTCAAGGCCCATGCAATATATTTCCTGTTGGAATTAGAGAAACAAGGGAAAGTGACGCGTGAAGATGGATATCAGGGCATATTGAACGCCATCGCTGGCGATGTCCGTAGTAAGCACCGCAAGCGTTTGCAGCGTCAACAGGAACTCGAAAGCATGGCCGAAGCCCTTAAACACCTGTCAGAACGCAAGAAGTACTACGAGGAGCAGATTAAGAGCTACAACAACTATATCGAGGCTGCCATGAATACTATGCAAAGAGGAAAGAGGTATGCTATGATTTTTTCGCGTGTGTGATTGCATCTTACATGAATTTTGGTATAGCAAAAAGAGATTTGTTATGCCATTTACAAAGCAGTTTTTTCATCTTCGAGACCTTCAGCGGACTGGCAAATCACCTCAGTTCGGCTCCTTCAGATACAGTGCTCAAGATTTCTACGATAAGGGCATTCTCCTTTCCATCGACCAGTATTCTCCTCGACAATTCGACCGCGTCGACATTGTCATGTCTTCGAACAGAGCTGGAGCATTCAATATCGAGCTCTACAACACGAGTTTGGGGTCGTCTACTTTGATAGCGGAGACGGAAGTGCGCATAGAGGATCTCCTACAGGCACAATTTGAGAATCGTGTCTCCTTTGCTTTGTTTGATAACATGGCGAAATTTAATTTGAATTTATTGTTGTACCAGATAAACAAGAAGTGAGCTACTCAAATCTCTCCGGTTGATCAAGTTCTGACTTTGAGATTTCAGATTCTATGTTTGATTGCACTCCCTAACTTTGCATTTTCACGAACGATCTGTTTTCGTCTTCGATCTATATTCTGACGACTTACTGTATCCAAACCAGCTTGTAAACTGTGTATCTATTAGTACAGATACTTATGATGCGCTCACGACACATGTGTAGATAATAAATTGATGTTCATGACTTCCTCTCCTTCACATTCATACATTCGTGTCCGAGTTACAACGTGAAACGGAAATCTGGACTTCTGTCTCCAATTGGAGCTCTGGTTTTGCCAGAATCCCACAATTCTTGATATTTCTCTATGTTCCCTTGTCTCTTTCCCGCTGCCCGTGCCTTGTTTTCCCAGGTACAGTATGCACTACAGGATGTTTGAGATGACGAACGCCCTTACGCAGACAAAATAATGCTTACACATTTGCAGCAGTGAAAACCCATGTCACGCAGACAAAGGCCAAGGCGATTGTGTGCCCACGAATGTACTTGGGAGCTTGGTCTACAGATGCATGGCGGTAAGGTCTTCAATGACTACGAGAGACTCGGAATGGTTTCGCTAACCTGCAGTATACGCGAAAGTCGCAATGAAACCTCTGTACGTATATCACAAATCAGGAGAGATTTTGAAAATGCTAATGAGAATGCTTACCCAGTGTTCGCAATCATCAGCTGCAATGCTCTGTGTACAAAAAGAGGACGGGTTTACGATTTAAATTAGCGAATGTGAGCTAGAAATATTCTTACGTAGTTGTGGCCTTCTTGTAATGCCCGCTGGAGTTATTCGGTAGAATCGACAAGATGCAAGGTCCGGAAGGATACACCCCAGCGGCCATGAGGAATACAGCTGCGTACCGAGCCGTGTTAGTCTCGGCCT
This sequence comes from Trichaptum fuscoviolaceum, assembly GCA_910574455.1. NCBI lineage: Eukaryota > Fungi > Basidiomycota > Agaricomycetes > Hymenochaetales > Trichaptaceae > Trichaptum > Trichaptum fuscoviolaceum. The sequence continues at coordinate 1,973,608 of CAJSYZ010000003.1, read as the reverse complement.
TTATCGCTAAGACGTAACCTGTGAAGATTGTCATGAGTATTAGAAACCCTCTTCGAGATATACTATATCCTACCAGCGATAGTAACGGGCATTAGCATAAGGATAAACGGACCACGCCACTTCAGACGGTCTGCAAGAATGGCGACGACCACTGGATATAGATGCATATCTGTTGTCAATTCTCAATTCCTTTGTGAATGCATTACCACCCACAAGTCAAGACAACAGCTGGAACATATGGCGGTACAGTATGCAATTGCGCTGCCCCACCCGAAAAGCCCAAGCCTGCTATGATGGTGGGCAAGAAGAGGGAGTAGCTATACAAGCTCACGATGAGCCCAAGATACGCAATTCCTGTCAACCAGCATTGAATGTCCAGGCAGCCTTCCAGCCATCTAGTTAGATTTTGACATTTGTCATACACTTATATGCTCGTACCTCTGATGATTTCCCTCCACTCAAACTGCTCATCCTCCTGATTCACGACTTCCGGGCTCGTTCTCCTGATACTGGGATGTTCGACATGTTCGACATCGTATTTCTCACGCCGAATTCTTTCAGCAGCATCGGATAATGGGACTTGCAAGGCGGCGGAATTCCCAGCTCGGAAACGACGCACTATACACGAATTCAGCAAACGAAATCACGCCAAGGACATGAAGACACCAACTCACAAGCAAACTCCAATTCCTCGGCGTTCAAGAATTTTGCAGACGGAATGTCAGCCGGAAGAAATATGGCGGATGAACATCCAATCAAAAAAGTCGCGATTCCTTCTAGAATAAAGATCCAACGCCAGCCTGCAAGGCCGCCAATGCCGTCCATCTTCAAAATAGCCGTTGCGAGTAAGCCTAGTCAGACGTCAACAATGGTTATTTCACAAAACAAATCATCGAGTTGTAAACTCACCACCAAAGGCACCAGACAAGGAAGCTATGCACTTGTGAGTCTTCCAGTAGTTTCTGTGGCCCTGAGAGAATGCGCTTACCAGATGCATAGAACACCCCCACACTAAGAAGTTAAAACATAATTGGTTAAACGGAAGTACTCTTGTTTCGCGCTTGGCATTTACTCACCGATACTGGAGCTCGTGGCGTTTGTAAATCGTACTCAAGTAAAGAATCTTCAATAAGCATTTAGGTGTGGGGCTTCCCAAATGAAAATAGACTTCTTGCTCACAATGCCTGGGAGAAGGCCACCCTCACATAGGCCGAGCATGAACCGAACCGCGACCAAACCTCCAAAGCTTTGAACAAGACCACTGAGCGTTGTTACTACACCCCAAGCGGCGACGATGAACGGGAGCCATCTGCTGGGTTTCGTCTTTTTCAAGATCCAGTTCGAGGCTAAGGGGAAAATGTATAGATGTAGACATAGCAGTAGGTGATTAACTCACGCAATTCCGAGCATATATACCTATGGTAGGGCATTTCACTCTTAGACAAGCTCATCAACGGGATTTGTTTTGGACTCACGAAACATAAAACACTATGGCACGGAAGATCAAACACGCAGTCAACAGCATTGACCATCGAGCTTACCAGCTAATGCAGTATTGAATTGGTTTCCTTTGAGGTGCGTATCTGTTTGCAATCCAGCGATCCTGTAAGCAATGGAAAAAAATACAAAACATGAGTTTATTTTCCTGATTATCAAATAAAGAACACACCGAGCATTTCCTATATTGGTCCTGTCGATAAAGTTTGCCAGCCAAAGCTAAACAGAAGTGGTTGCTTTAGAATGACAATGGGTTCAAATCAAGATGTAATTGCGGGGACTCACCAGTGCCAACGGTGGGAGAACATGTAGATCAAACTTCCACAGCACTCTCTTCGTCATTGCTCGATATTCAGGAGACTTTTTGTCATACAAAGCCCCTTGCGCAAGCTCCATGTCGCTTGATGCATCAAGGCTGTGCTTCTCGACTTCTGAAGCCATTTCAGAGATCCCGGTTAAGCAGATCAGAGTACGGGAGGACTTCGGCCTGCAGGAAGAAGCGATCTCCCTCCATGGGCTGCCGTTTTATATGCAGAAGCAATGGTGCCGCTCGTGACCTGCATGCATACTAGTAGCCGCTTAACATCATAGCTCTCAACTAAAGGCGACCCCAGAGCAAACATAGACCATTGCTGTAAGAAAGCTGGAGTAGTACCCCGGATACCAAAGCCTGGTAAACGAAACCGCTGGAACACGTCGTCAAGTATTTCAAAGTGCAGTGAGGATTAAGCCCCCTTTCAGGCAATTCGAAGTAGTACAGTTGTCAATAACATTCAAGAAATATGTCTGAGTCTTGAATTTATCAGAGAACCACCAACAGTCAGAAGATAGCACAGCCATCCCCAGCTTGAAATTTAAGCTACAGCAGTACTAGTAGTACCAGCGGTGCAAAGGGTCCCTTTCCCCGCGAGCTCATCTTCTTGCCCGAGCGGCTAGAACTTTATTCGACTGGGCGAGTACGATTCATGGACATTGCAGTTTTCCCCTGATCGAGCAAAAGTAGTCAGGCAAGTCACACACATGTGAGAGAAGTGGGTTGGACTGAACACTTCGGGCAGTCTGGCATGATGGAAGAAAGCAAGATATGCAGGGTCGATGATGCCGGATAGATATCCATGAATAGACAAAGTCAAGTATCGAGCGAATATTTCGCGATTTTTTTCGTATGCTATGAAGCTGAAGAGAGGTACAGTTCGGGATTCCTTGAGCTGGTCACTCATCCGTCAGCGAATGGCTGGGAAGCTCCAGAGATGAATAAACTAACTGAGAATGAAATAAGATATGAACACGCGAAATTTGAATGAATATACATACATGTAATCAGCACGCCTATGAAAAAAGGATGCTCTCAGCTGCTGTTCGTACGGAAGACCAATCAGATACCGAACGATTGAAGCAATGCAAATACTTTCAGCTAAAGCGGGAAATTTATACGGGAGCATTATCCGGTGAGAAACAATCAGAAGAGATTAAGAAGCATAATCATTCTGTTGGCGTCCGGTCAACGTAACAGGAGTACTCCGTTGAGACCTAACAGCTCACCATACATGCCGAGTGGCCTATAACCGGCTGCTTTCTCGAGCCTTTTTCCTGTCAAGAGTAACAACTCTAAACCAAGTAAAACCCGCATTCTCGTTCGCTCCGCGTAGTTGAAAATGCCACAGATTCACCTCACTAGCTTCGCTAGTACTGTCTGCACGGTGGCTTCAAGCATAATGTCAAAGCGATGCGTCCAGATTAGAGACTGGTTTTCAACGCCCTAAAGGGGCGTCCAACATTGCCGTCCATCCCGACTTTGAGTGGACTCTGCTGTTTTCGTCTTATTCGATAACGACTTGTTTCAAGAGGACATTTTCGTGAATGCAGGAGTTGCTTCAGACAGCAAGAGTGCTGAGCACGAAAGGTGGGTTAGCGATGTGGATGTCAGTTTATCGGTCAGTCCAATTGGGGGCAGATCCCCTGGCTTGCCCTGGGCCTTGCCGATCATAATTCCGTGGGAACTGCTACTTCGTCCGAGGTTCCCCCGCACCTGTCCCGAAGTCCCTGAGTCCATAAGTCCACTTACTGGCTACATTAGTCTATGTACTTGCTACATTAGTCCATGTACTGGCTACACTAGTCCGGGTACTAGCTACATCAGTCCACTTACTGGCTACATCAGGGAAACTATCCCTCCCTCAGCTACGCTTCGTGTCGGGGACTTTCTTCTTATACTAGTAGTAACTGACGCGTCCTGACGCTTCCTGATTTACTAGTTGGTACGTGCTACGGCAAGGAACAGAGATAACGGTGCTAGCAATTATCTATTGGGTCAGTACCTTTTTCACATGTCATTTCATATCTCTCAAGACCTGAACGCTGATCTTGGAACAGTCGTCAAGCTATGCCCGCCAACCCCGCATGGCAGCGTTATGGATGCTATAAGCTCGGCTCACATCAATATTTCAACATGCCGTTGCAGAAGGCTCTTACAGGCTGCTACAATGATTCGAAATCGCTTGATCACTTTGACCCGACGTCAGAGGCGCGGCGCATGTACACGCAGTTCAACTACCTCCGCTCTGTCTATGCTGCCTTCCAGGATGGATTTGACCTTGTGCAGCGCGGAGATGGGACGCATTTCAAGCAGCTACCTGGTTCAAATCAGACGGAAATCGAATTGGGCTTATGGGCTGCCTCGCATGCGGGGAGTTGAGCGGGACGGTCATGAAGAATCTGTTTGCGCCGTTTGTTACGTTAACATTGCAAGACTCGCTGTCATCGTTCTTCAACAACAGCAACACGCCGTTCTAGGGACGCTTGAATAGTATCACGATGGATCTGTATAGCTTCAAGCTGCTTGTGCCTGACGCGCAGCGGGTCACGGTCCCTCCGCAGTTGACGAGGTTCAGGCCAGGTCACGATGCTCGAATTTAGACGGGGTCGGGCGATGCGAATGCGACGACGGTCGATATCAGCTTGGAATCTAATGTCCCGATAAACTGTGCGCAGGTGACGACGAGCATCTCGTTCATCGTCTCAAGCTCGGGCAAGGGTGGAAGCCCCTCGATCACCGCAGTGAACTGCGGAGCAGTTGCAAAGACCGATCCTGCAATGATTTTGGGTGCTGGGATGGGCTCGTGAGCGCGGAACGCGACGCTGACGGGCGTGTCAGACGATATTATCGACATCACTTTGAATAACCCGCCTTCGCAGGACGGCACCTCGTCAACGAACGCACGCGACCATCTCCTCTTGCGCAAGGACTCCGCCCGCAATCCCATGGTCTTCCCCTCCGCGGACTACGACAACGATGCGTTCGGGTTTGACTTGGGCTCTGGGAAGTACACGTTCACGCACCAGGCGCTGATATGTTCAGGTACTCGTGGAATTACGGACAGAACTTGATGACGTGGGCTGCGTATGAGATGTGACGAGCATAGATAAGAGCTTGTCTGATAATGATGAAATTTGGTGGACAGGCGAGCATACTATTGTGCAATGTACGCGCTTTTATTCCTATATGTGCTGTATACTTACTGATTCAGTTTGCGTTAGACTGGTCTGGTACTGCTGCTTCAGCCTATACTGTTGTGCATGCGGACAGGAATTATGCTCAACGGCGCCGTGTCCCTCACTTCCTCGCCTGTGGTCCGTTCAGTACGTGGGGTTTCGACAGAGGAGTGGACTTCCAGATGGACAATACTGCAGACGGACACTGGGAGCTCGAGATCATGCCGTCATTGATTTGTACGGTCGTTTTGCTGCCTCGTCTCATGGAGATGTATCGGGACCGAGTGTACTCGAAGCCGGAGTAAACTGCTCTGCCTCCGTACTTGTTCAGTGGTGCCGACTTCGCTTTGATCCCTTCGCGTGATGAGCCGCTCGGTTTAGTCGCTGTCGAGTTCGGTCGCAAAGGTGCCTTTGGTGTTTGTGCTCGTCTTGGTGGTCTCGGTCTCATGCCTGGATGGGTAAGTTCATATTTTCTGTCTCTAATCTGCTATCTGACTTTGGTTACATTGGTTCCCTGTCAAATCGAGTTCATCAGCACACATGTTGTCCCAGCTTACGATGACAATTCAAATGGTGCTTAAGTCTACGGAAGACGAGGGTGCTATCTTGCATGCTCGATTGCCTGTCCAGCGTTTCCCGGTTGTTAAATGGCGTCAGCGACTCAGCGCATGGAAGAAGATTTCCACAAGCGCAGTATTGATACTAGTCTACAGATCGCTGGCTCTCTGGCATGGAGACCTTCGGATGGTGAAGCTGAGTATGCGCCTCGCGTAGCAGTCATGGATACGGAAGACCTGGATCCTGAACATCGTGAAGAACCGAAGCAGCCCAACTGGGACACACGATGATGGACAGTTCTGATGTTTTATCTTTTCTTTTTGTGCTTTTTGTGTGCTAGTAAAATTGCAGCTTAAGCCTTTCGTACATCTCGAAAGTTGCGGTATTGTATTCTGTAATCATTATCTATTTCTATGGTTGTCTTTATTGCTTATGTTTTTGCACTGCACCACGTCTTCTCGGTGAATTAATACACTTTCTAGGATGCTTACTTCTGGGATGCCTCTAACTGTTTGCCGGTAGGATCTCCCCAGGACTGCTACCACAAAGGCCAATGGCGTTTGAACAAATACAGTTATTATATACATATGCAATACAATTCATCTGCTACTTTGTCTATCGGGAGGAATAGCGGCGCTGGGATTTCCAATAGCATTCGCGCACTGGCACGTCCAGATACCACGCCGGAATCTGTCACACGCTCATACTACTAGTAGTATACTTCCCACGCCCAAGTCCATACACGTCCTCGTCCAAGTCCACACATCAGTCCCAAGGAACACTGGTCACTAGAACTAGCCCAGACTTGCCCTCGTCCATGTCCGCGCACAAGTCCCAAGGAACACATGCTCAAAGCACAAGGGTCCCAAAGGAAAGCCAGGGAGCTTGCCACTACGGTGGCCCATATTGCAATGATTATCAAATTATCAAATTAAAGTTCCGCAGGATCATCATCTCCGAGTATTAAGCTCCAACCTTAACTTCAAAGCTATGTGAGGAGATAATGAACGTTATTGAGAATATGTGTACAACAGCTATGTATGCTAATTATGATTAAATCAAGTACATCAATAATTTCTGAAAGGACAACAAACGATAATCAATGAGACTATCGGCACGTGTATGTGCAGTATTTAAGGACTCCGCATGGAAGACAGCTCATTCAGAACATTCGCCATTGTCGGTCGATCCTTGGGGTTTTTGTCCCAAGCTCTGGCAAAGAGGTTCCACAAGGCATCAGGGATATTATCATGATCTTTTCGTTCGGGCCTACTTCCCGCACAGACTTTCTGTATGACCATGACATCTCTCTTGTATCTTTTGAAAGGGGCAACACCAGATGCCACCTGAGAAACACCAGATTGGGGTGAGCAAGCACAAGAAAAGATAACATTTAAACAACATGCCTCGAGAGCCGTCATAGCGTAGGAATACACATCGCCCTCCGGAGACGTCATCTTGCTCGTTCCACTTATAGGATCTTCGTAATCTGGATCATCACCATTCGATTCATCCATCAAGATCTCCTGAGCAACGTATTTAGCCGATACAAGGAGTTTTGTCGTGTAGCCTTTCTCTTCAATTATGCGAGATTGCCCAAAGTCGCAAATGGCGGCCGAACCGTTATCTAAGATCAAGATGTTTTTCTGTGATGTAAGACGATTATCAGTTCGGTGAGTCCTGTGACTATGACCCCGATACCTACAGGTTTAACATCACCGTGAACCATCTTCAACGTCCGTCCATCTTCGTAATCAAGGCTATGAAGGTGGGCAAGGCCTCTTGCAACGTCGGTAATCTGTAATTTGCCATCTATCAATACGGAAGCAATGTAGAAATAATCATAGACATTACAGACAAGTCTCAATCGGTTCGTCATGCCGGATATAGAGCTGTTTTCTGCGTTCCGTTCCAGATACTCCATTATTGTCCCATTCTTACAAAATAAAGTCACTATTCCGGGAGAAGGGAATGCTTCAATAACACCGGGCTTGCAGAAGCCAAAGAATGGAACAATATTGTCATGGTTAGCCGCACGCAGATTCTTTCCTTCTCGTTCAAGGCGCTACAATGAATATGAGATAGCGCAAGACATAAACCGGAATGAACTCACTTTTTTATACTTTGCTAGCAATGAGGCGTCGGTATGCATACCATGCAGCATCTTGATGGCGACCTACAGATTTTTAACACATTGATCACGAAGTAAGGATAGGCGCTCAGGCTGATTGCTCACTACTCTTTGCACTATCCTGCCATGCTCGGTTGCAATGTATTCTCCCTTAAAGATAGACGCGACCCCGCCACTGGCTATGCTGATAGCTTGATTGCATTCAACATTGTCAATGTACTGTGATGGAGGTTAGGAGGTAGGAATCTGCTACAAGGTAAGGCCCACCTTGAGGGACCCGTCGAGGAAAGGAGCCATGGCGGCGTGAGGGGGGGGAAGGGTTGGTAGATTAGGAGAACATTACTTATGCGTATGATGTATGCTGTGCAAGCAGCGCTAATTCCCAAACGCTTGTGCCATCTTATAAAGTTTACGGCCTATAGAATCGCAGAACTCTGTCCGGAGAAGTCGCGCGAATGCCAGTGTGGTGCAATTGAACTGAAGCTTCAGAAGATTCACAACTGCGGAATTTGTATCCTCCTTAACTGCACTTACTTAGCTGCCTTTGGCTGCAACGCCTGATGAGCGTGTTTGATCAAGAGACGCCAGACCTTCGTTGAGGAAGATCTCTCCCACCAAAGGCGCCGAGGAAGGTGGTGCAACTTGAAGTCGTGATTCGATTGCCGTAACCTTTAAAGTTAGGACGTAGAGATTGTCCAAGGGAGGAAAGTTCAGCAATGAAGGTCCAAAACATATTCTACCTTTTGAAAGCTGGAGTTGGTAGTATCTGCTAGTGGTGGTCCGACATAGACGAGGTACTTTCTTGAGCTCAGACTCGGACATGACCTTCACGTTCAAGTTAGTACATGTATTCAGCCTTCGCCGGTCGCCGGTCTGCTCCATAAGAATCGTCCGAGTTCATCAGTGTCGTCACGGAAAACAGCATCCAAAATATTGAAAGCGGAGGCAAGGAGACGCGGGTCTACTTGAACTGATTGACTTCCAGCAGCGGATTTGTTAACAGTACAGAAGAGAGTTAGAAATGACAACGGCTCGGACTGGTTCGCCAGTTGAACAAAGGTACTTACGTAAGAATTACTACTTAAAGTAAGTCTCAACAAGGAAGTCGACTTCGGGTTGCACTAAAGGTACGTCCCCTCGCCGCTGTTGACGACGTTCTCAAGACTTTACCGATAAAACTTTGTGAGTATGCTCTGCTTTATCATATTCTAACATTGTATGCAGTTCAAGGGAAGACTAGATGGAGAAAGTTGGATGGATTTCGAGCGGGAAAGTGATGGATGGTGGATCTTAACTTTGGGTGTACTTTGGGCGCGAAATTCTTGGCTTCGGGACTTCGTAGTATCCAGGACGATTGCTGACGATAGAGGCTTAGATTGAACGATGGGTCGTGTTATTCGGGCACAGAGGCGGTCGCATGCGATCGTACGTCCTTCATCTCCCTAAAGCATCACAGTTTACTCATTTTTTGAACAGTTCAAGTCGCACACCCATCACAACAAGGCGCCCGCCCGCCTACGCAACCTTGACTACGCCGAACGCAATGGCTACATTCGCGGTATTGTGAAGGATATCATTCACGACGCTGGTCGTGGTGCTCCGCTGGCCCGTGTTGTCTTCCGTGACCCGTACCGTTACAAGCTTCGCACGGAGACATTCATTGCAACGGAGGGAATGCACACTGGTGCTTTCGTGTACTGTGGCAAGAAGGCCGCCCTTACAGTTGGCAACGTTATCCCCGTGGCGCAGCTCCCTGAGGGTACCATTGTATGCAATGTGGAGGAGAAGGTCGGCGACCGTGGTGCGTTGGCGCGGACGAGCGGCAACTACGCAACCGTCATTGGCCACTCCCCTGAGGATAACAAGACCCGAATTCGTCTTCCAAGTGGTGCTAAGAAGACAGTCAGCGGCAATGCTCGTGCAACCGTCGGAATTGTTGCTGGTGGTGGACGTATCGACAAACCCCTCCTCAAAGCTGGTCGTGCGTACCACAAATACAAGGCCAAGCGTTACAACTGGCCTCGTACTCGTGGTGTTGCTATGAATCCTGTTGACCATCCTCACGGTGGTGGTAACCATCAACATATTGGAAAGGCTTCGACCATCGCTCGCTCTGCAGTTCCTGGACAGAAAGTCGGTCTTATTGCCGCGCGCAGGGTATGTCCTTCGTTCATAATATGCATAATTTCATCTTTTCTAATTGCTTTATATAACAGACCGGTCTCCTCCGCGGTACCGTCAAGGTCAAGGATGTGTAAAGGATTTGACGAATTTCTATCTCCTTCTCACTTTTCCTTCTCCTTTCGCATGCTTTTCCTCGCTTTTTCACACACTCAAAAGCCATGTATGCATTATGATATTGACAGTAGGATTATATGCAATATCTCGCATTCTCTGGCAACCGCGTGTGACTGCGTCTTTCTGTATGTAAGTAAGACATCCTGAGTGCGCTTTGTATAAGTCATTGGAAACCTTTCATCCATGATGGGTACGGACATACGCAGCGAAAGTTGTTTTGTATTGACGTGAGAACAAACCCTGTAGATTTGTTGGAACTGTAATATGTACATACATATGCCAGTGCTTCAAGTTGAGAACACGCCTTAGTTTCATACAGGAACACCGCGAACTCATCTATGCTCTGAATACTTTGTATTTTACTCTAGGCGACTGAGAGCTGTTACCTCTGGAGTCTAGTCCTTGCTTCGCTTCATTCATGTTCATTACACCTGCAACTTCATGGCGAGCCTCCCGGGGACACAAAAGCAGGTAAAACGGGAAGTAATAGATGTCGAAGACTACTTCGGCGATGGCGAAGTTGAAATAACTGGGTATCGTCAGAGTCCCGCTGTGCGTTCTGCGCCAAGGAGCGGGAGAAAAGTCAAAACAAAAGAGGTCATTGAGATTCTAGATGATGAAGAGGAGGAAAGTATGCTTGTTGACCCCCCGGTTGACATTCGGGGGCGTTCTGTCGCAAGGTAAGTAGCCTGTTATCTTTAAACTGCTCTTTAATTATTAATATCTTCGTTAGTAGTTCGAGACAAATTCAGGGAAGAGAAATAGATGTGAGTGGAGGACGAAAAGCTGGTACAAGTAAGGTCGTAGTTGAAGTTAATTTCTAATATTCTCACTTTTAAATGAAGGTATTAACGCCTTATCTAGGTTCCGAGTGTACGATCAATCTTGAAGCATGTAAACCACCATGGGCTAGAGAACGTTGAATCAGACGATGAAGGATCTATCGACTACAACACCTGGATGGGGAAGGGGGAAGTAAAAATGGATGTTGACGACGTTCAGGATGAATCGACCTTTCTTCCCTCGACTTTCGAGCTCGACGACGTCAAGCCGGAAACCTTGGTGCGAGAGCGACAGCGCGTTAGAATAGCGGAGAAGTTCATGTCCCGACCTGCGTCGTCTAACCTCACTGAACAGCGAGCAAGTCGTTTTCCACGGCTATGGAATTTATCTGTGAGTCTACACAGTTCTTGTCGCATAGAGAATCTGCCTAACAATCTGCGCAAAGAAAATAAATCCGTTTAGCACACAAACTCGCCATCCGGACGAGTTCGGCGAGCCCTTCACGAATCCCGGTAATCGAACAACTCACATCTGGAATCCAAAACGACGAGTGGCCTTTCGATCATCCCTTACTGTGCCATCCCTTCATCTGGTGGAGCGTTACAAGAAAACTTCAGGAAGTACGTCATGCTTGTCGACCTTGTGGTAATTAGCTTCGTCTAACCTAATAAAAATGAAGCGGTAACGAAGATTGTCCAGTCCCATGGGTTTATAGCTGTAGCTAGTGCTACCAGCGGCGGGGGTGCCGATCCTCCGAATAACTCAAGCCAGGAGAGGCGTACGTCGAACTTGATTAGTTTTTTTTAGCAACATTTGGTTGCTGACTTGTACAACTAGCGCAAATTGACCCATACAACGAAGATGGCAATCTTGTCGTTTGGACAGGTCGAGAATGTAAGTCTTATTCTCTTGCATCGAAGCTCGGCTCATCTCTCCATTAGTCTGCAAGGTCAAGGCACACGAACGAACCTGGTTTGGCCCTGCGGAAGGTGGTGCATCGCCGGCGCAAGGTAGTAAATGTTTGCACCGCCCGTTTGTCTATGCTCAAATATTGCCCAGGGAATACTAAGTTTTACACCGTGAACGACGTGGCATTCGATCCTCTAAGGTACGTGATGCTTTGATTTCATCTTCACTCCACATAACCCATCCACGCGTTAGGCCAACTCGTTTATTCTCTACCGGAAATGACTGCGCCCTGCGTGTCTGGGATATCAAACAAACCGCCGATTCAAGCTTTGAGATCCCACAGTCTCGATCTTGTGAGTTTTATACAAGATCCCCTGTTATCGTTCTCTTATTCAGCACTTGCCAGTCAACTATCCAAATGCCCCGAACGATATTGCGTTTAAACCGAAGAGCTCAGTTTTGGCAGTCGGATGCTATGACGGGTATGTAAGAGCTGGACTAGTTTGTGCGTTAATCTCATATTATCCATTAGGTCCGTATATGTGCATCATGACGGTATGAACAGCGATCCCACAAAACTCGCAGTCGCCGACAAGTCGTCAAACCACAGGACAGGTGCCTTTCTTTGGGGCGGGGACTGTGAAAAGGAGTCAGGTAGACTGCACAACATGCTTTTCGCACTGTCGGAAGCGGATATCGAAGATGAGGTATGCAGGCACGTCGCCCTTGATGTGACTACATCGAAAGCGATCTACACATTCAGTTGTACAGATTCCGGAGATGCGATTGCTCTGGACGATCGATGTGAGTGTTTTAGTAGTATTCTGGGCGAATAAGCCGTGACCGTAGATCTTGTTTCCAAGCGGAATCGTTGGCAATCATCACCCGCGCGTACAACCGATTTACTCTCTCGATGTATGATGTTTCCCGGCACGACGCTCGGAAACCGACCGCACTGACAGAGATAGCACTCTCGGTACCTGGATCGTCTACCCAGGCTGTCGAACACACCTTCGCGTCTTTTTCCCCTGACGGAATCTTGCTCGCCCTGGGTCGGTCGGACAATGTCGCACTGATCTACGACGTACGATTCTTATCCAAATCAAACAGCGCACGGCCGGTAACTTTTCGACACCACTCGAGAGAGCTGACCGCCGGCTTTGGGATCACTGGGCTGCGGTGGGTAGAGGGTTTTGGAGGACGAAGCCTTGGTCTGCTGACTGCTGGTTCGGATGGTGCGTCTGCGGCCTTGTGAACTTGTTATAACCGATCTAACATTAACTTAATGCATAGGGTGCGTCAGGCTATGGGATACTGCGCAAGCTCCACAGTCGGAAGTTGACAACACGCTGATTGCGGAGCTCAACCATGACGTGGCCTGCTTCTCTCTTGGCGATTCCTCGAAAAGAGAGCAGAGGCTTGTTGTGTATGTTTTCCTACAGCTTAGCTAAATCGACGCGGACTAACTTGTTGCCTTTTAGCGCGGACTGCGGCGGCGATGTATACGTTTATAACTAACTATTTTCTTGACTGGATGTAGGTCTTGCCCGGATGAACTTCTGACTATTTTATAAGATTCTCTATCTTGCTTTGCGCATGTTGTTATACCGTTTGCTTTCGATCGTTTGCTTTGTTGTCAAATTTGAAAGCTAATCTTGTTAGTGTAGTGTCTTGTTTACAGGTAGCTTAGTAAATCAATACATGACCATCGAAATACATTCATCCTCAGGCTGGGTATCCGTTTCGTGCTGTCAATATTCTTACTTTCAAATCGTGAGTGAAAGAAAAGCGGTGTTCGTGTGTGAGGAAGGGAAGCGTGTCATCTATTAAACACACTCGATATCAATGTCCTATGTAGTTGATCGACATGCAGGTACATTAGGAGGGCACAGGCGATCCTCTCTTGGCAGAATCACACTTCTCGGTGCTCCCAGACATTAGAGCACGACATGACGATGTATAGACGATGTATACCCTTTGAGGTCCAGACACTTTCACCTACAATTCGTCATCTTCTGAAACCACTATTCACGTTCGTTTCCGTTCTGGAGAGAGCAAGTCAACCAAGTACTTTCTAATTAATGTAGTCACCATTTAAGAACTTTACAGCAATATTTCAATTCCTTCCATTACAAAGAAAAAGAGAAATCCTGGGCTCTTAATCTGCAACTGCTATGGCCAGTGAATACATAAAACTGTATGAGGTTGCAATGAATGTAAAGCCAGTTCGTCAATTTTGCGGCCGCGGAGCAGGCTGGCTCAACGAAGATATAGGGCGGAGATCAGGCCCGAGTCGTATTAATCCTGAAGGGCTCTCCAGAGTCCTGGAACGCCTCGAGGCAGTCGACACAGCAGTGTGACTCCGGGGAAAGTGACCAGAAGCTATGGAGGATGATAGAGGCGCTCAAAAGAATTGTACGCCTCATCGTACAGAGAAAGTCCGCACAGATGCGGTTAGAGCAAGTCAAAGTCATCGAGCTAGCAAATAGTCGTGATAAGTGAACAAATCCAAAGGAAGGAAAGGTATACGCACTTCATCATTATACTGCATAACTGTACGCTTGAGCTTAGAGGTGTCTACCCAAGTTACAAAGTCTTCCATATGTCTATGAAAATATGAAAATAGTTAACATCGTGAAGATGAGATGAGAAGAAGGAACGCACCTTGTAACGAGAAAAGCAGGATCGGTTATCGTGTCAGGGCCAACTCGGACATGTCCTTGTTCAACAAACTTGACCGCGGCGCTCACAGTCTCCGCCATCTTCGCTGCACACATCACCACGGCGAGTCGCCTGCGACAGAAGGCAGCTACAGTAAGCTTGTTCTCCACTTCAGAAAGTTTTGCAGCAGTGCTAAGTATCCCCATGTCGTAAAGTTTGCTGAGCAGAGCGGCCTCCATTTTTGCACGGAAAGGGTCCTGTGCGGGCAGCATCGAGATACGGTGGGCGTAAGCTCGTAGGGAGCCGCATAGTTTGTTATATCTATCCCAATATGAGTACACTGGCAATCAAGAAGCGTTAATAGCGCACTTCTGGTAGTCCTCGCGGTCTTGGATGTGGTAGCGGCGCATGACCTTAATTTCGCGCAAATTGGCGTCTTGCTTCCACTGAAAAGAAGTTAGTAGAGTCACCGTTTATATGTCCTGCGGCTCACGTTGAGAAAATCAACTTTCTTGAGGAGTTTCTGCTCATGATGTTTAAGTTGGCGCACCATGGTGATAGTTTATGGACAAGGAAAAGAAAGAGTCAATGGATGCGAGAAGTCTGTTTGGCCACTATACTAGCACGAGTCGGACCCCAGACACCGCTGCATCCTGAGTATACTACTGGCACTTACAACATAAGACATAAGTCTGCGCGTCGACGACGACGACGAGCTCGCTGTCTTCAACACATTCTCTACGGCTTGTAGCAGCAGAAGTGCCCACGTCGACTGGACGCTGTGCATCGAAGAGGACGACGCCGAGCTGCTATTGTCGCGTGGCGGTGTGCGTGAGACGCTGCTTATTTGCGCGCCTGTCCCGCCGACAAGTTTCCCTCTCCCGACGCCGTCTCTGACATCCTCAAGGCCCTCGTCGTCGTTGCTGATATCTTCAAGGGGCTGGAGACCACATTCTACGTAACGACCAAGTTGAATCACATCCGTTTCTGCACGTAATCGCCGGCTGTGCAGTTGTCGCTCCGTTGATCCCATCTGGTGGTCGGCTCGCAATCTTCAGCACCGAAACGTTCATCTTATAACATACATCGTACGTTAGTTCATCTGCTCTCAACAATGCTCGGTACCCTCTGACCTTGTTTACCTTGCTCTCGTTGACTTTGTGGTGCTGTCGCTGCTACCGTCGCGCACGACGCTGTAAAACTGCGTCCGTTATTGCTATTGCGGAACCGCGACTGCTCTAATACACTCAAACTTGCCCTCGATACGACTGACTCACTTTATAGACCCATTACTCGCCAGTACCGCCTGAATACACCACAGTTATTTGTAGAATAAGGATCCACTTTGACCATCGCCGGTTTTCCGGCTTCGTCCACGATGAACAATGTCCGGCCACACCCCAGTATGCTTAATCTCAACGGCGCCAACAACCCTCCCTTTCTCCCTCAAGGCGGTCTTGCCAACCTCGGTGCGATGAATCAGAATGGTATGACCCAGCCCCATCCACCTGGGGGCATGCAACATCCCGGCCAACAGTTGCATCATCTTCAGCAACAGCAGCAGATGAATCACGCAGGAGGGGGTGGGCCGCATCCACCGCCGATGCGCGGTTTGCAATCAGGAAGCTCGCCACTTGGTGGTCAGAACATGGTTCAGAACGGTATGGGAGGCGCACCTGGAATCCAGTATACAATGGCGCAACAAAACCCTCAGATGAACCCTCAGATGCGGCAACAAATGCTCGATCGGCAGATGGCTTTCCAACAGCAACAGCAACGCCAGCAGTTGAACCAAGGATTTTCTGGAGGCGGAATAGTTGGACTATCGAATCAGCAGCATGCTAATTTATCAGGGATGGTGGGAGGAGCTTCGGGAATGAGCAATCTTGGACACTTGGCGGGGGGTGGTCAGATGAATGGGATAGGAAATGGTATCCCTAATCTCCAGGAAATGAATGCTCAACTTCAGCAAGGCATGGCTATGCGACGAGTTCCATCGACAAACCAGCCTCAGTCGTCGCAACAGATCGGAGGATTAGCAGGGCAGCCGCAACAAGGAAATCCGGGAGCAAATATGAATATGATGATGGGCAATAATCAAATAGCTGCCCTTCGCCAGGGGGGCTTGCTTACGGGACTGACGAACACACAGCAGCATCCGCAGCTACAGAGACTACAAAATCATCAGCACGGAGGCTCGCACCCGAACCTTCAAGGTCAGCAACAACAGCAACATCCTCTAGGTGGTATGGGACATCCACCAAATGGACAAGATGCATCGAGAGAGCTTCCCGCAAATGTTGCTGCAGCATTCTCGCAGCGACCCTCCAATTTTGCTAATGCACATGGGGCTATGAGCACAGGGATGTCTAACATTGGCGCCGGTGGAATGAATCCAAATGTTCCTGGTGCACAGCGGGTGCCTTCTGCGCAAGCCATGACTCCCGGTCATTCTGCGGGTGCCATGGGCCATCCTGGAATTCCGACACATATCAACCATACTCCAAATCCTCAGCAGCAGAATGCTCACAACGCACAACAACCTCCGTTCGTAAATCCGTTGCACCAGCCTCCGGGACATAACAACATGCAGCCTCCTCAGATGCAGCAACAGCATCAGCATCCGGGCCAGCTCTCTCAACAGCCTGGTATGCCTGGCGCTCGTGGGCAAGGTATGCCGGGAGGCCTGGGTATGCCTGGAGCTCAGCATGGGCCAGGTCAAAGTTTGCACGGTCATCCAAACAGCGCCTCCCCACCACGATCTGGAGCGATATCGCAGCCGCAAACACCTGCTTTGCCAATGGCTCCAGGTGCTGGCCGGCCACAGTCGCGTCAGGGCGAAGGCAACATGAATGTGATGATGGTGAATTCAACCGCTGGTAGACCACAGTCACGACAAGGAGAAGGTAATATGAGTATGATGATGGGCTTTCCTGGCTCCCAAGCAAGTCTTGCGATGCCCGGTCTGGGAAGACCCGGACAGCCTGGCCAACAACAATCAGGTCAACCCGGGCCGTCAATGCAGAATCCAGGTGGACCTACCTATCCACCCTATGGTGTTCCCGGCTTTACTGGTGGCCGTATTACACCGCAGAATCCGCAGAATCCAATGGCTGGTCTAGGGAACTCTCCGGGTGGACCTGGACCTGGACCCGGGATGCAAGCTCCCCAGTTAACACAAGGGGTAGGTGGGCGTATGGGTTCGGTGGCGAATGCAACTGTTCCGACACCTGCAGGCATTCTTGCTGCGAATCAGGCCAGCGGTCAACGTATGAACGATTACGGCCATATGCCGCCCTTGAATCAGAATATGCAAAGTAATCTGGGGACACCGCATATAGTTCCACCTCAGCGTCCCCCGAGTCAGACTCGTGGTAATCAGCCACCCATCTTCACTAGTCCGGTGGTGCGACCTGCAGGACATCAACAGGGACAAGAGCTTCACTCTCATGCGAGCCCTCAGAACGGTCAACGGAGAGGCACTCCAATTCAACCGCCGATGGGCACGCCGCTCATGCATGCAGCCCACCCACCGGGGACTCAGCCAGTGCAACAGAAACGACCGCCGTCGAGAAGTATGGGAACTCCTCACCAGCAACCACAACAAGCTGGACCTTCGAGGATGACGCCTCGACCTCAAACAGCCACTTTGCCGCCCACGCCTGGCTCATCAACACCGCAGTCTCATGAAGGCACCTACAATATACCTGTACGGGCTGGTCTTGGGATTAGTGCTCCTAATTCTACTCAACATCCGAATCAAACATCCCCCTCTACACAACAACAACCTCATCCCCCTACCCCTCAAGTAACACAACAATCTCAAAATCAATCTCAAACTCAGATAGCTCGAGGGCAGCAGCAACGGCCCCCTACTCGCACAGGTGTCCCCCCTTCTGGTACAGCACCCACCGAGAATGGTGTACCTCCGCCAGGACAGGCAATGTTGGGTATACCTTTGCCGCAAGGACCACGACCGCCAATGTGCGCCCTTTCTTTATTCTATGTATATGTACCTATATCCTTCTTTCCAGGTATCCAGCACAGGCATTTACAGCGCCAATAGCGACGACCCGCCTCCAGCGATTCAGCGATACACTTAGTCAACCAAAAATGCCGGTATATCGTGTTCTGTTCATTGCATTAACAATAAACTTAGCACTGACAACTTCTAGGGCTCGGAGAACTACTGGATCAGCGTTGTCAACGAGTTTTTCCATCCTCAAGCAATTGTGAAAATTACTCTTTGGAAAGATAACATGCAAAATGAAGCAAAACCTTTTGGTCAGTTAA
Source organism: Trichaptum fuscoviolaceum (assembly GCA_910574455.1). Classification (NCBI taxonomy): domain Eukaryota; kingdom Fungi; phylum Basidiomycota; class Agaricomycetes; order Hymenochaetales; family Trichaptaceae; genus Trichaptum; species Trichaptum fuscoviolaceum. The sequence continues at coordinate 1,954,986 of CAJSYZ010000003.1, read as the reverse complement.
AGTGTCCTTTTTTAAGATGAGTTCTGATACCCCTCTCGACTCAAGAGATAAGCATGCCGATCCTGCCACGTTTTTTCCTCGTCACAAGTGAATCAGGCGTTTCATCAATGTCAATCTCACTAGAGAATCCGGTAGAAAGGCCAGGGTACTACACATTGCCGCTGTACAGCATATTCTTAGAATGTGCAAATGCGGCATGGACATTCCGGTATACAAATGGTTACATCGTAACGCTCCGTGGTCCATTGACCGCCCATCTTGTCCTCTATCCGGCGAATCATCCAACGGCATGGAAATTTGAAAGCATCACGTTCAATTCACAAACGCATGAAAAGGCACTTAAGATAGATGCTATCAAAGGCCCGAGGAGCGATCCGACACCACTCACGCCGGGAATGAAATCGGAAAGTTCGAATTCGACAATGAACTCTCCATCTCACGATGATGAGCGGGCGACGGGGGAATTTGTTGTTGTCATCAATCGGGCGACAATACCAGCAGAGCCTGTGAACGCCTTCGGTATTCCACAAGCAACCATGAGGTGTCTAGAGGTATGTTCCCCGACTTCAGTTCAGACATTTGAATGGCCTGGTGATGGGAGACTTCCGTTGCAGTTGGCGGAGAGCGTGGGCCAGATGTCAGAACTTATAGAGTTCTCACTAAAAACTGGTTCAGGTCCACTCGGTTAGTCTGGATTGAATTGTCTATAATTTGAAGAGCGCTAACACTTTTCAAAGATGCATTGAAGGGTTATGCGAAGCAAATTCGAGAATCTCACGGATATGGCTCTTTCCAGGGCCAACAAAACATAGGCCAGTCAGCCGATGGAACCATGAATGGTGTAGCAGCGAGCCCTGCCGTAACTTTATACCAGTCCTCACCTATACCTTCACATTCGACAACAAGCGGTAGCGGTCTTCTGCCTCCCCATAACGTCATGGCAAATCAAACCCTTCGCCAACAAGGTCAGATTACTGGGGACACATCATCACCTCTAATGGCCTCTACCCCAGCATCAGCTCAAACTCCAACTGCTCCCCCTCTATCTGCAGGTCCGTCAAATTCATCACACTCAACACCGATGCTGGTGCATACAACCCTGAAACGAAAAGCTGGTGATACTTCTTCACCGACCACGAATACAGAACAGGCACCCCCTGCGAAACGAGCGCAACGCAAGCGAAGTGCGCGGCAGGGAGGGGGTTGATATTCTGGATTATCTACTTCTCATCTCTATTTCTCTTGCTGTTGCATATGGGCTTCCATCTCGCCGGCAGATCTGCATTAAAAGACCATCTGTTGATCCCTGTTGTCTGACCTCGCTTTCCTTGCTTGCAATTTAGACTGTATGTATAGTGATCCAGTACCCTTCCATGTCTACATTCCGACCTGCTGTCGTTTAAAGTGTTTTACTAGTGTTCTTTTCCATATCGCTGTTTCTGTACTCCATTCATCGTTTTCTACATATTATTGGAAATATCACATCATCACGACACTTCCCTACTTTCATTATCAAGTCTATCCTAAGAGTGCTCTCCTGACAGTGTTCGAATTGAGTAGTACAATGCGGCTGACCACCTGTCTGCCACCTGGGCAAACAGGTTCACCGTATAAATGGGTGGTGCAAGGTAAATGTTTAGTCTGGGTGCCTTTTGATAAGGAACTTTACACTTCTCACTTCTTTCTGCTGGTCAGCGCTGGTCGTTCTACTTACTCCTCGCCTTCAACTTAACCCTCCGCTTGAAATCTTTCTTTTGTTCTGTCTGGTTGTGCTGGATTTCCTACTACCTCACGTGACCATACAAAAGGGACGCGACGCGTTTGTTTGACACTTGTTTGGACCAATCCTATAAGAGAGTGCATCCTGCCACTCTTCCACCTTGGCCATCGACCACCATCACTCTCCTAAATTTACCTTCATTCACTCCCTCGACGGGCTTCTTGTTTACACCATCTCTTGAACATCTCTACCATTACTTTACACCGTTCCATTAATCTACTTACTTTAATCATGTCTAGCCATACCGAGCGTCGCAGCGGTGCCTCTCTCCTCCCGAAGTCCATGCATGACCCGGATTTCCTGTCTTTGATGCGCCAACCTGTGACCCAGGATATGGTCACATACATTGCGCAGAAGGTTACCAGCCTCATCGTCGTGGAGGATGCCACTCGCACGACTGGCCTTCCTACGCCTCCACACACCCCGCACAAGACTTCTTTCTCGGAGAAGCAAGCGGAGACAACGGCTGGGCTGCCGCCTCTGGAAGACTTCATTGCACATCTCGTGCTTCAGGCCAACGTTCAGGTACCTACTCTTTTAACGACGCTCATCTACCTGGAACGCCTTCGGACGAGACTTCCAAAGATGGCTAAGGGTGCGTTGTGCTCTCCACCTTTAAATAATCGGCTTCGCTAATGCAAGATTAACAAACATAGGTATGCCTTGCACGAGACATCGCGTGTTTCTAGCGATTCTCATCGTTGCAGCGAAGTACTTGAATGATTCGTCGCCGAAGACTAAGCACTGGACTCGCTATGCTATCTTGTTTGACAACACTGAAGTCAACCTCATGGAGATGCAGCTTCTGACCTTGCTAGACTTTGATCTTCGCTTCACTGAGGACGATGCAATAGAGCAGTTCTCCGCTTTCATGCCTCATCGTATTTCATCCCCTAAGGAAGATAAGGAAACTCGACGATCAGCTGTAAGGCGCATTAAAGCACATCGCTCAAGATCGCTTGTCAATGTTCAAGATGCTCAGATGCCTATCACTCCTCCACCGGATGTGGTACACACGACTGTCTCGCATTCAAAGTCTTCGTCTGGCCACCTGGATGTTCCTACGTGTGGCTCTCGTCCTGGGGCTCTCCCTCGTTCTCCGGTCTCAGCCGGGTCATCGCCCTTGGCTATGTCTAGATCTATCACAGTTGGCTCAGATGCAAGTATGGACGCTCTAACAGACGACAATGGTACTTCTGGCTCTGAAGTCGAGGATTCTGAGGATGATAATGTCATCACGATCCCATCCTGGTCGTCTAGTTCATCGCGCATCTCCTTTACTCTGCCTCCCAAGCCACCGCAAGCTAAGCGAAATACTAATCGCTGCTCCTCTTACGCCAAGACGACTTCTCCGGTCATCCAAGTGGACTCTCGGTCTGGAATGCAGGTAAACACGATGTCGTCGGTATCCAGCATACGTGAAAGCGTCTCCAGTGGATTCCTTAGTCGGATGTTTGGAACTGGACAAAAGGACAAATCAGATCGCCGAACGGAAAAGGAGAAGAGCAATACCGACACAGCTACGATGCCAGGCGCCGGCGATGTCTTGATTGCGTCAGCATCATCTTCGGGCCTGAATCAGAAGGGTATCCGCTCTACATCTCAACTCTTCCGTTCACAACGCTACTCGTGCTATGACAACGATGTAGATATCATTCCGGTGTAACTCACAGGAAGCCCGTTTCTACCCCACAGGTGTCTCGCACCATGCCGTTCTTTCGCATCTCCTGTCAGTAACATCTCGGCCTTCTATAATATCTACTTCTCGAATTTTGTATACGGACCATTTGATAACGATCGGACCTTTCATAACAGCAACACGCCTTTCTAGTTTTTTACTACCCTTTTCTTCTGCCTTTAACACCTCCTAATGCATTGGCTTATAAACGCCACTATACCCATTTTTATTTCGTACATATTTGTTTTGTTATATTTTGACTGTAGCTGTAGCCTATAGTTACGAGTAGCTTGTAGGATTGTGACCCAATACATAATGATGGACCCAAATGACAAGCCTCGGGAGTGTGGAACTTAAACTTGAACTGCCGGGTCCGAACCCGTGCCTGACTCAAACTCGGAAACAGCGGCATTTTCCGGATCGACAATATATGTCCCAAATATAGGTGCTACCCATTACATCACATACTGAAAAGCGGGCTCGAATGCAAAGAGTCTGAAGGTGAGGCGACTGAGCTCATCCAATATCGACGCCACTAGGGTATGAAGAGTGATATTATTCTGCCCCTATTAGGCATTTAAAAAGTCTCGATCATTTAAAAAAGTCTCTAAACATTTCTTTACAACATGGTAAGCCAGCTTGTAAAACAAATCTTGGAACCGCCTATTGCAGATGAAATATCCAAGCTACTCCATCTCGTGAATTACGACACATGGCCTATTTTGAGAAAACTCTTCTACTTAACTAAATCTTGTGCATTATGATTAAGAATCCGATTATATCCCGCTTCAATTACTGCTTTAAGAAAGTGTATTCCCACGCCTCACCGACGCGTTCGACACGCGCCTCGACCACCGCGTCGCGTTCTTTGTCTTCCTTCGTCGTTGCAATGCCAGACGGCCAGATATTCAAGGTGAGGTGCCCAGTCGGATGATTTATCTGTCTGCTTACTTCCTGCCTTAGGCCACCTACAGCGGTGTGCCAGTATATGAGATGTCAGTCTGTGGATCTCGCTTACCCTATTTTCCCATTAATGACATTTCATATGAGATAGGATGTGCAAGGGCGTCGCTGTAATGCGCAGAAGAGCAGATGGATGGTTAAATGCAACCCAGATACTCAAGGTAGCAGGCTTTGATAAGCCTCAAAGGACGCGAGTTTTGGAGCGTGACGTGCAGAAAGGAGAACATGAGAAAGTGCAGGGTGGATACGGAAAATATCAAGGTATAACTCTTGTCCCAATATAAAGCTAAGTATTAACTTCCGGTAGGTACTTGGATTCCTTTGGAACGCGGCCTGGTACTTGCAAAACAATATAACTGTGAATTTCTGCTTCGACCCATTATTGACTATCAGCCCGAAGCTAAGAGCCCCCCTCTTGCTCCGAAACATCTTGTGGCGTCAAACACCGCGCGCTCTGCTCCAGTACGCCGTCCCGTAGATACAGTGAGTATCGCCAGCAGTCGCGGAGGACGGCAGCATGATGATCACAGCTCGGACATCGGGGATATATCCATACATGGTTCTGACGATGGGTCTGGCAGCCCGACTCCGTCGGATGCATCGTCCACTTCGGCGACCCCCTCTCCAATCCGAGAAACGCCTGACCTAGATGGGCAGAATATACCTGGTTCTCCGCGCCGGCGACATCATGGACAAGATGCTGGGTCGGGCGATGAAGGCCAGACGAACGGCTCGAAAGCCTTGACTTACTGTGACCAGATACTCGAATATTTTATATCAGACTCCAGTCAAATTCCGCAATTTCTCATCAACCCACCACCAGACTTTGACCCTAACATGGGCATTGATGACGATGGTCATACAGCACTACACTGGGCGACCGCTATGGGCCGCATCCGCGTTGTGAAGTTGCTCTTAACGGCGGGCGCAGATATATTCAAAGTAAACAAGTCCGGGCAGACAGCACTGATGCGTAGTGTCATGTTCGCAAACAATTACGACGTACGAAAGTTCCCAGAGCTGTACGAGCTTCTGCACAAGACAACCTTGAACATTGACAACTACAACCGGACAGTCTTCCATCACATTATAGATATTGCCATGTCCAAAGGCAAGACCCATGCTGCTAGATATTACATGGAAACAATACTGCAAAGGTTGGCAGAGTACCCGAAGGAACTGGCAGACATCATTAATTTTCAGGATGAGGATGGCGAGACCGCTTTGACCATGGCCGCTCGGTGCAGGAGTAAACGATTGGTCAAGCTGCTCATTGACCATGGCGCGGATCCCAAAATTACGAACAGGGACAGCAAGAGTACAGAAGACTATATTCTTGAGGACGAGCGCTTTCGCTCGTCTCCAGTTCTACCCTCACGGTCCGCAAGCATGTCCTTCCGAACCTTGCAGGCTGCCTACCCGGCGCAACCCGGCACATCGGCCTATACAGTTGCCCCTGCTGGGACCGATAAACCGTCACTACACCACTCCCTGACTGCTCAGAGAGCTGCCACCCATTGTGTCAATGACATGGCAGTTATGCTCGAAAGTCTCGCCGCATCTTTTGATCAGGAATTGAGAGATAAAGAAAGGGACATGACGCAAGCACAGTCCCTCCTGAACAGCATCCAGGCAGAGATTCTAGAGAGCCAACGGACAGTGCAACAGCTAAAACATCAGAGTGTCGGTCTAGAAGAAGCGAAAACAACACTGCATTCATTGGAAGAGAAGCTACGATTGAAGATGGGTCAACGCTATCGTCTTGGCTGGGAGAAATGGCTTAGGGACGAGGAGGACCGTGAAAAGGCTGTACGATCAACTCCACTAGGGAAAGACCTACCATTTGTCCCGGCAGATGCCACCCCTTCAAATGCTATGGACACGTCGGAGGAAACGCTTGAGGAGGGGAATACCACGAGCAACGCGCCTCTATCAAGTGACGAAGACATATCCGATCTACGTGATTTGTATTCGGACATCCCTGCTGACGAAGAAGGCCTAAAGCAAGCGTGTCAATTGCTGCGAGCAGATCTGGAGCAGTCAAAGACTCGACGATGGGATCTCATTGGCGAGCTTGTGAAGCTGCGAGCGGAGGCGGGTACGAATGGTCGGATAAACCAATATCGAAAATTAATTAGTTCAGAAAGTGGTGGAATACAAGCAGATGAGCTCGATAAGTCTTTGCCTACAATCCTTGAGGTAAGCCCACGTTGGAATATACGGTCTGGCCTCTTCTAACAAGTCGGATAGATGCTCGAGTCTGATGACCCAACTACCACTACTCTGACCTGGGACAGCAAACCCAGGCGATCTGGCGGCAACTAATATTATTTTTCTTGGGTAGTGTGATTGTGTATACTTACTTTTATTTTGCTCCATACTCTGTAGCTTTCATGTGCCTCGAATTGCGTGTTGTTATCCTCTCCTGCAGTAATTGTTTGTTCAGTCATCATTTCAAGTCACAGAGTCGCAATTACCCATGACGCTAGTAGTCGCTTGCTCAGGTAGCCCTCGATTTATAAATCAGCTTTCTATTGTCTGATGTACAATATAAACAATGTATGTACCGTCACTTTTCAAGCCCGACAAACGTCGGATATAATACGTAGTCGAGCAAGTGTTTGCGATGTCTAGTGTTCTTATCTTACTCGCTCCGCACCGCTTGCTTGGAGGATGTCCTTGGATGCTTGACCTTTAATAATTGACTCGCTCAGATTCAATTCCTGGTACTGGTTGAACTTGAATGAAAGGACACTCAGGCTGCCAGTGGTGGCAGGCGTGAGAAAGCTACCAAACACTGGCATTGCACAAAATGGATGACTTGAACCCAACTCCGAGTTCGGAGCACACTTACCTTGTTCAATGGTGACCACTCTTCAAATATCGTCATATCTCTAGTCTCTGGGAGAAACTCATGCCTTGAGGATAAGACGTATGGAGCTTCTGATCATAACGTCCCAAATACAAATAAAATGAAAAAGTCTGAGCTACATCGGAGGAAACTTCCTATTTTTTCTTTTACTCGAATTCAATCTCTCCTTGGCAGGTCGCCCGACTATGCCGGTTGTTTGACTGGGACGAATTACCGCATCGCATGTGCTAAGATCAACTGAAATACATCATCATACAGGCCTCGTCTCCGGAAGGCGCTCATATGAAGTTACGGGAAGGGTTCGACTTATTGGAAAAGGTACGCTAGTTCGAAAACATGAGTTATTTGCAGCATTTTCCGAGCTGATCGAAAACCAGGGAACAATTTGCAAAAAAAAAGACCTAGGCTTGCAAGGATGCAATTTTTGCGTATATTCAAACAAGGTCGCTCCCCCTCGTCGTCTGATTGTAGCCGATAGACGTTTCGGTGCGTGCTCCGGACGAAGAGAGATGTGATTTCGTCCCCTCCCACCGCTTTTACCCGCCACAGCACGATCCAACCCTTATGAATTTCTTTGGTTTCAGGTCTAGGTAGGAAGATCCCGATCTGACTTCAGGTGGTATCGATGGAGCTCGGCCGTCCACTGCAGGACAACGAAGGGCCAAATTAGTTGCTCAGGTGAGTCTGTATCTCAGCTCTGAGAGTTTACATCAAAATTAAGAGTGTACTGCGACTCATCACGAGCGCTGAGCTTAGTTCTTCGATGACTGTCGTTTCTCCTAGCTTTCTCCTACAGGATACACCCGCAGCCATGCTAATTATGCTTTTTGCTGGTTCTTCGTGATGTGATAGGAATATGCCGGATAAGCATTCGTTCTCAATTCATTGCGCACGGCATCCTCTAAAAGTCATCTCCAACGGATGTGTGAATTCGCCTGCTGCACTACGACGAAGATTGAAGACCCCAGGAGAAGTGCATGGACTTATTCTTTCTTTATTATGATTACTTTTCTCTTCTGTGTCCGTTTTGGACAGTCTATACCTTAACGCTTAACTGCGCCCCGCTTCCCTTCCGGTGTCTAGCTTCTTATTAACAGTAGGTGAGTGCTATCTCAGATTTGCTGTGTAGCATCAGCGTGCTCTCTAACAAATGTCGGGTACAGTGACTCCACTTCCAGTTACCACTCTTCGAGTTGCAATTTCATCTTTGGGATGTGGGCCTGTCGTGAGTTCATTCCAATCCATTACACAGTTAAGTACGGCCCTAGACTAGCCCTATGATGTTCCGAGTACATTTACCAACAGACACTACTCAAGTGAGAAATATTGATGTGTAAATTCATCTCGAATCCCACGACTTTTCAAGATCGATGTCGGCTCTTGCTTTCTTTTCGACTTCATTTCGGGTTCTTCGGACTAGTGTAATGGCCGAGCGAGGTCTACATACATGCTGATCTGCCTTCTTCCTCAGATTTTCTCAGATATTGATTTTGCAGGAAGGAACTCAGGACTGGTAATCTCCGCCTGTCGTTGTTACAGATACGATCGACGTCCTAGATCTTAGTACACGGAGGAGCTTTCCTTTCTGTGCGAACCCGTCTTGTGTATACTTTCCGGACTCGTAGACTCCGTATGGAGTAGACTTGTGGATGGGAACAAACGCGTGCGTTACGTTCTGATTGCCCGACACCTCTGATATTTCCACTATCCGTGGAGAAGCATGTATCTCAGTGCACCTTCTGCGTTTCTTCCTCCCATACACCCCTGAAGAACAGCTCTCGCAATCGTTGTGGCCGATAGTGGTGCGTGTGGAACTTGACAGGTGCAGAACGTAGTTCACACAGTGTATCTCACGCTAAGGCCAACTCGTCAGAGCACTCATCAGCTATTTTTGCGCGGATTTGACTAAGGTCAGCGTCTGATCGACAATCTATTTTCTCGACCGTATTCTGATGCTATAACCAAACAGTATTATTCTCTACCTTGAGAACAGAGAATCTGCTAAGATCTCACAGCTTGACGACATCGGTTCGAGGGGCATCGGATGCTCAAAGAAGTGAACTCACGCTCAACTGCGAGCCATCCCTGACCAAACTTATGACTGAGAAGGACGTTCAGCTACTGATCTATGGGCCGAGCGACGACGACACACATCGCAAACGCCGTAACCGAGCAGGACATTTCCCCGGTCTCTGGCCATGCCAAAAAGAAAACAAAGCACCTGAAATCCTCGGCGTAACTGTCATGTCTATCTGACTTTGTCGATCCACCTATTGGCATTCAATGAGGGTAGTTTCACAATTTGCGTTACATACCTTAGGCGGAGGGAGCTCATGCTTGATTCAGGATAAGTGTTTGGTGTGAACTAACTTCGTCGACTCTACAGGATTGTCTGAGCACGAATGACTCCGAATTGGACGTTAAATCCGTTTGGTATGTTCATTCGATTTCAAGTTCATAGAAGACAGGAAGCTCTTCGGTGCATATTAGAATATGGTCCCCCAAAATTTCCAAGGCACGCCAACCTCTTTTCCCTGTCGCAAGGGCATGAAGAAAGCCCACAACGTGCTGATTTACCAGTTAGGCTCTTAAGTTTCTGGAACCTACGAGACATCGCACCTTATAGTGGACTGTGAGAAAACTGCAAATTATATGGCTCCTGTCGACGCGCGCGTTCTCGAATCCCAACACCGATGAATTGTCTCTTGGATATCTTGGACCCTCTATGTGCGATGAGAACCCGTGCGCTCCTCATCAAGCCACCATGTCGTTATTTCCTCGAAGGGGCTTTTATCATCACGGCAATTGCCAAGCTTCAATGAGGTTTTGGTACTGGTCGGAGGAGTAAAGACGCGGAATGCGGGGGTTGCGGCGGTCCGTCGCATGCGCACAAGTTGGATACTGCACTCGGAAACTTAAATATATCATTGCGAGCTCTCACGATTCGGCTCTAGACATAAAAACAGTGCTCAAGACATGCTTCTAGTATCCGGTACAAACGATTCCATCATCAACGATTTATGCGCCCTTCTGATAATCACCGTCGCATATGCTATGGGTAGAACATGGGCATCAAAATAACCTTAAATCCGAGTACTGAAGAGCAATTCCGAGGCTGCAGAATGACCGAAAAATAGAGACATTATAAATATGTACTTGCTTGAAGTCGCTTAAATCCTAATGTGTTCTTAATTGATCGTGCCACCCCACGGACCCCTTCTCTAAAAACGATGCAGCCACAAAGGTGAGTTAGACATGGAAAATCATCAGGCTGCAGAATCGGTACCCACATTCGGTGTGGGGCCCTTCATATGTACATGTACCTTATGCTCTGCCCCACCAAGTCCAAGCCGCCTGCGATCGTCTAATTGAAGTATTTTGCCCGGACATGTGGATATACAGTATAGTATGTGAGATGCATTACTAATGAATAAATTGCGGAAAATACATCGCAGCCGACACCACGTCTACCACTTCTTAGAAGCCTGCTGATGTACGAGAAGAAGCCAGCACTCGCTATCGCTTAACATTCAGATAAGACAAACAGTGATTACGGAAGTTTCCAAGGTGGAGGATATATCGTAAAACCGAAGTACAAGGTATTGCGGGGTATGAGTTCTTCACTTCGATCATCAGGAGCATACTGCAAGTGTTTAAAATGAATTTCAATTGATCAAGTGTAAGACAAGGAACCTCTATGTTTAGATAGTGAAAATAAAAAAGGAGTCCTAGTACAAAGTACAATTGCAACACAGACATATTCGTGGCATATGAACGAAAGAAAGGATTCGAACAGAACTATGATGCAAAAATGCAAGATAAATAGCAGAACATGATAGAATATTTAGACATGCCAGTGCAGGGTCGATTGAAGTTGGGAACTTGTAGCGTTCGTCCGTCAATCTATCTATTTTTGCCACGAGGGGCCTCTAAGGGGGGGGGGGGATCGTCGAGGTCATATCACGCATTAACCAAAACGCCAAGATCCGACTGAGAAATAACTGGTGCGAGAACCAGTGCGATAGATGGGAGGGAAAGATGCAATCAGTAGCACGGGGACTCGGGAGCATCATTCTGATTGAAAGGAAGAGAAAAACAGTAATGTCCGTAAGTATACGAACGCAGATCTGGAGAGACTTAGATGATGGGCACTGACCTCGCGGATGAATGTCAACATGTGACAGGTGATGTAACCTTTCGCAAAGCCGGCTCCAGCATAGGCGTATAGATACTGCCATTTCCGCTTGAAAGCCTCATATTCCGACCGGTTCTTGAGAGCGGGGAAGTCGTCCAGAAGTTTTTCCTGTGTGAGGTTCGCCTCCAGCCTTCTACCCCACTCGCGGAGTGTGCGGGGATAGTCTGATAGTTCCGACAGTCAATTCGATCAATGGAAAGACGGGTCCATAGAGGCGATAGACGGTGTGCATTTGTGTTGAGGTGTTTGTCGGGTTGTTTGGTTGGGTAATTTGTTAAGCGAGAAAGAAGCACAGTACCGTCAGCCTTCTAAAGAAGCGCGGCGATCTGGAGAAGTGACTTACGGGCTGCATGGTTTTCAACACCTTCGAGTGTAAAGCGCCCTTGAGATGCAGTCTGCGCAGCCGAAATGAGGGCTGTTGCGCTGGGAAGACACGAGTTGGGCCACATGTAACGCCGCATAAAGTCCTCAGCTCTGTTCCAAGTCACAACAAAAAAGGATGTACATAATCCAATCAGTCGATTGTTCATAAGGTTTACGAGGTGGAATTGACAAATAAAGAGTTGGGGGGGGGGGGGGGGGGGGGGAGGGGGATGATGACATCGTGATTGAATTAGAAACTCACTGATAGCCAGAATATCTTGACTCAGGGAACGAAGACGAAGTGACGACAGCAGCCGCATTTTCGGATTTGAGTGCCCAGTCTACAAGGCGGAAGTATGTGCTGTAATACTATGAAAGATAACGAGCAAATTGTCAGAGTCATGGCAATGAGCGAGCGCAGTGGCGCGAAGAAAATGCGAAGTACCTTCGGCCCCACATGCTGTTGATTTCATTTTCGCACAAATAGAAGATGCATGGATCAGAACTTTGTTCATATAGGCGCATGACCCGGGAGGGTTTATAGATAACTTTATACTGACCTCGATCATCTCAACGCTCACGAATGCATCAAATGCCTTCTCGAAGTCCGGGGGAAGCTCGCGATAGTCCATGAGATGAACACGGATGCGGCCTTCAAGTCCAGCCTCTTTGATACGTTCTTCTGCAAGAGCCTTCTGTTGTACCGACAGCGTGAGTGTGTCGACTTCGCATCCAAATGAACGGGCAGCCTGAATAGAAAGAAGACGCAAAGAGAGCCGGGAAGAAAGGGTAAACGATCACAAATAAAAAAGAGAGATAGGAGTTGTCAGAACAGAATGTCACCGATCAGCTTCCATGCAGCACTTACCTCAATGGCCAAACCGCCCCATCCAGAGCCGAACTCAAGGACACGGTGACCAGGCTTGACGCGTGCCTTGCGAAGAACATGGTGGATTTTGCGGATTTGAGCCGCTTCCAAATCTCCAGGCTGCGGGCCGATGTCGAGATCACCGCGCACGCCACCTTCGGCATCGCTCCAGAGCGCGCAAGAATACATCATCTCTTTGCTCAGGAATGCCTGGGAAATCGGAAGGAAAATAAACAACTGATGAGCGCCTCGCCCAAGGTGAAATAAGACTTCGATGTCTGTACCTTGAAAAGTTCGTTGGATTGATCATAGCTAGCGATTGCATTCAGGCGCGCTCTGTGCTTTGTCTGGCCGGTGATGGCTATCGATAAGCCTGAAATAACAGTGGCAACCTTGTTTAAGGTTGTTGACAGCCCGGCCATGCCAGATTGGTTGTCCAACCAGAGCTAAAAACGGAAGCATGGGAAGTCAGTTTCACAAGGACAAAGCCATATGAATTCATGGGCGGCTTACATCCATGACGGCCTTGAGGTTGCTGACTTGCACATCGCCGATCATGTAGGCTTCGCTGACTGCAGTCATTGGAAATGAAGGTTAAATTCAAATTCATCTCCGATTACAGGGGAGTAGTAAGGCGTACATCCTAAGTCCCCTGACCTGTTGTGCAGAAGATGATTTGAGTACTTCATGTCTCCGCTGTAACATATTTCATTGATACGTACATGAGTACACGTGTCCAGAAATCATCGTTGAGGACTCGGAGTGTGACTGTATTGCAGCCTTTTGAGTTCGTGCCGAACGTGTAGGTGCCGTCAGTGTCGATAACAGTCAGGTATCCGACCTGAATAGCACTTTCAAGGACGCTTAGAAGGGACGAACGTGCTATGCGCGATGAAGTCATGTGTAAGTGGGCTCAAGCAAAGATATGAGAATGACGACATACCAAAAGACGCAAACCAAGATCTCGGTGTAGGGATGGACACAGACAGTGACGGAAGGGTTGGGTGAGAGACAAGGCCGACTGTGGAAGCTGTTACGCCCATGGTAGATCGCGATAAAAGCTGAGTATCGAGAGTGGTGAGGGGGGCTCTCGAGCAAAGTAGCTGTGTCTAGTGAGGCTTGTGTTCGAAGGGGGGAGGAACGTTGGACGGTTGGGAGTCGACATAGCTTCAGAGCGACCTATTTATGCAGTAGGAGCGAATGCAAGAGTGCAAGCGAGAGAACCAATTCAGGAAGCGTTTGATAGAAAATGAAATGGCGTCGTCGCAAGGCGAAATTCGAAAAGTGTGAGTACGGAGTAATTATTGACAGCAATCGGGATCTATTCTCGAAGAAGCATCCGGCGACGATTTACCAAGTTGCTGTGCAGGGTCTAGGAAGTAAGGGGATGGTTGTGGGACAGATCTCGTCATTTGCGAGTGGCGGGCTTCGGACCATGAGAGAGGTAGCAACAGGTTCGGTGTGGGCAAGCTTTACAGTGTGCATGTGTGTCGACGAGTGTGAGACAGATGTGCTGCCGAAGTCTAGAGATTCCATAGATGCATCCTGAGAGACAGAATCTTCATCCACGCCGCTAGCTAAGAACTGCTTGACGGATTCACATACAAAAGCCTATTGAGCGTTTTGGCTTGTCCCTTGACTGACATCGCTTAGCCGGCTAATTCCATTATTTTAGGGTCAGATGAGCCTGGGAAAGCAGCCGCAGTGTCTGAGGTCCCCGCGTCTCTTTCAAACCAACTTTGCTCAACCCTTTCTTCCTCCCGCGATATCATGAAATTTTGCAAGTCCGGCTGCACACCATCTTTCGCTTTAAAAATGACCGTGATGATGCGCGTCTCGTACTCAACTCCAAAAGCTGCGTCTGGCATTAGGCTCTCTGCTTTTCTCGCCTCCTTGCTGTACTGTTCGACCCATGGTCCGCAAGCCCGCAGCTCAGGCTGCCGCTCACGACGATGCCGATATTTCTCCCGCAGCTGACAACATGAACGCAGAACAGGCTTTGGTCTCTGGCCCCGGCCTCTCCAAGTCAGCTGAGGCCAAACCAGGCGCATCTCAGCAGAACTTCGCTTCGCAGCCTCTTATCATACCGCCTCTTCCCCCTGTCACGTGGCAAAACTTCTACAAGGAGATTAGATGGTTCAATCTTGCTGTAGTCGTACTTACACCGATCCTCGCGTTGTATGGCCTCTGGACGACAAAACTTCAGACACCGACTGTCATATTCAGTGTCGCGTATTATGTCTTCAATATGATTGGTGAGTGCTCAAACGTTGCGTGCGAGTTCATTATCTTCATATTCATCCCCGGTGCCTGATCACGATCGCAGGCATTACTGCTGGTGAGATAAACTTCACCCAGACTCATCCAATGAAGGTCACCGACTTTAATGCTGCTTCTTTTGTGTAGGTTATCATCGATTGTGGTCGCATCGAAGTTATAATGCATCTGTACCGCTGCAGTACTTCCTAGCTATTGCCGGAGCCGGCTCTGTGCAAGGCGCCATCCGATGGTGGGCTCGCGGGCATAGGTCTCACCACCGGTAAGTTGGCGTCTGACGATGTTTACCATGGCCGGGCAGTCGGTTATGAAGACATTCTTTACGCTTGTTAATTCTGATTCGAATGTTTGTCGCTTCTTCTATTTGTTAGATATACCGACACCGATCTGGACCCGTACGGTGCCCATCATGGTCTATTCTGGACGCATATCGGTTGGATGCTCGTAAAACCCCGAATCAAACCTGGCAATGCTGATATCCGCGACCTTGCCAAAAACAAAGTGGTGCAATGGCAGCACAAATGGTATTTCTACATCGCGTTTGTTGTTGGACTGCTCGTTCCTTGGGCAATTCCGGCCTTTCTTTGGGGCGATTGGCGCGGTGGCTTTTACATCGCGGGCTTCCTCCGACTGACTTTGGTGCACCATGTGCGTCTAACAACTTCTCTCGTCTCCCGATCATAGTCACTCACCTCGAACTCTGTTTTCTCACGCTCGGCCGGATTGGCTATCCTCAATTTATAGTCCACGTTCTCGGTCAATTCAATTGCTCACTGGCTTGGGGAGACGACGTATGATGACAAACTGACACCTCGCGACCACTTTGTGACCGCGATTCTAACATTGGGAGAAGGATACCATAACTTCCACCACCAATTCCCGATGGACTATCGCAATGCTGTGAAATGGTATCAGTACGACCCGACGAAGTGGTTCATTGCCTTGTGTTCGTACCTGGGCCTTGCAAGCGACTTACGTGTATTTCCGGACAATGAAATTCGGAAGGGCGAATTGACGATGTCTCTCAAACGCCTCAAACAGGTGCAAGACAGCCTGGTCTGGCCGCCGAAGTCCACCGAACTCCCTATAATTGATTGGAATACGTGTAAGTCATTTACTCTCTTTATTGGGTGTTCTTAGTTTATTTACGCTAAAGTCGACCCTGTTTCCAACGTTCTATGCTGCACCTCGTTCTTTTCGTCCATAATCTTTCGTCCATAATCTCCGACTGGGCCTCACGGCGTCAATTCGACAATCATACACTCGCGCGCTTCTTTCGCCGAAATCACCGCTTTCACTTCTCTGTTCCCTTTCTTCCGCTCTCGCGTACCACTCTGCTTGCTTCTAGTCAAGAAAGAGTCGATGGATCGACCCCTCGTTCTCGTCTCCGGCTTCATCCATGACGTATCGGCATTTATGGACCAGCATCCTGGCGGCCGTGAGTTCTTAGCTAAGGCTATTGGCACCGATGCGACAACTGCCTTTTTCGGCGGTACCTACGAGCACTCCCATGCAGCTCACAATGTGCGTCCCATTTCCTTGGTCCCTTTCTCTTTGTCTGTTCTCGCGCTATCGCTATCGCTATCCCTGTTCCCTAATCCCCCCTCACCCTTTATTTCTGTTGCCGCATGATAGACTTCTCCGGTCCCTTTGTGGCGCACTACGTCCTAAATTACTGATTTTCGTCTACCGCTTCAATGCAGCTTCTCACGACAATGCGCGTTGGTGCACTGTATGGTGGTCTCGAGCGGTACGTCGACACGGCCCTTGCACCTGCACAAAGAATCTTCATCGCCGAAGCTTCCGCAACCTCGAATCCTTCGACCCTTGCTGAAGACCAAGGCGAAGGAAACACGTACTGATTCCATTGAGATATGTTTGCGACAACCCTTGTCAAGTTTCTTATTCATTTATTCTCTTTTCTTTTGATTGCCCAGTTGATTTTTTCTGAGCCGAGTTTGAGTTGTTCCCCCACTTCTCATCCTATGCTCTACTCTATCACACGCATTTGTCGGTAATAAAACGTATCCATGTGTTCCATTCGTCTAGTGAATGTATCTCTACAGATATTCCGCGATATAGCTACCATGTACCCAGGTTTTTCTCGTCTACTATCTAGATCAGCCCATACATAGAGGCAAACTTAGATCCATACACTACTGCCAGTGCGCATCAGAAATTATATTCGTGCTTCTGAAGCTTTCGGAGGATGGGAGAACTATCTGCATGACTGGGAAGTACACTAATAGTAGGTGACGAAGTCCTCTTCTGAGGCCACCAATGAGTGGGTTCAGACCCCGGACACTGCTGCATATTCCCAGGCGTACTTCTGGGGTTACCGCGACGCGTTAGCCGAGACGTGCACGATGTGCCGGTGCATGCGTTGCGCTGTTGGTCTACGATAAACTTTTGACACGACACCGCTCGCGCAATGTATGAATGAAAGGTTCACATAATTCTTCTCTGCACTTCGCTCACCCTGGCAAGAGGGCTGCCAGAGTGCCTGTCATTCAATATCACTCGCGAGTAATATCCCGGCTCGAGCACACGCCGCTGCAGCGCATCAACCGGCAATAACCTCGAATCCGTGCCAGTGCCAGCTGTACGTTGGGCATTGGCTATTTGCCTGTCCACGGCGTGTCCTGATCATCAGCGGCGCGAATGCTTAAACACGCAGCGGAGCGACCCGTTTACACGTGTGGCTTCACGGTCCATCGACATCGTGCTCTGCGCTCGTTTTTGTTCGCACTTCTAATTGACTGCAAGTCGGCGGCTGGGACATCCGTTTCGAGTGCGGGGGGGAGACGTCTGGCGCCCGTGTTGTCAAGGAACACGAGCGAGCTTTGACTTTTGACTTTAGTTTGAATGTGTTTTAGGAAGTGCGATCCACGAGAGGAGGGGTGAAGGGGAGGGCGTGTCCGAGTCTGCTGGGGCGACTGGCGCTGGCGCTGTTCAAGTCTCCGCCGTTTGACTGGTGTCCTGCAAAATGCTACGCCGACCTTACCGCCAAAAGGCTATCCACGAGCATTGATCTGCACGGCTATCCAGCAGCCCCGGCCCGTTGTCAATGTCATCTGCTCGTCTACAATGCTCAGACTCGGAGGCTGAGGTTACTTTGACGAATGAGGTCCATGTTCCAGCGTGTTCCCTTCCTAACCTGTTGAGTTCTTCCCTGCATGCTCTATCATACTGAATGCATCTTGTGAAAATTAATTTCCTGCCAGATATCTTGGAGATAGTGGGACCGCAATGTATATTGATTATTGCTTAATGAGTATAGTGAGTGCACATCGTCCGACCTTACGTGCTCCGCCGACCAAGAATCGATCTTAGATGGATGTCGAGACTATTCACCCTCAATTAACGTCCGCCGGTGTATCGCGACTATTTTACAGATGGGCCACCCTGCGCAATTGCATATAGATAATGGTCCCGCTCTCTGAAGCCGGTTGCCGATCATATTCATATTCGGATCAGATCTCATCATTACTAAAGCCAAGCATTTAATTATGATTTTCAGCAGGGTGACCTCCGGATAAGTAGGAGTACGGACGATGTCCTGCGTGCCGAACCTGCTTCAGTATCTCGACCTCCGGAGTCGGTAAAGAGATTCTAGAGATTACCGTGCAGAATGTACTATCACTGCATCCGCCATCAATGCATTCACTGAATGAAGCTCTCGAATGGTAGAACACAGGCCGAGTTCGCAATTCCCCGTGCTCCTGAGCGGAGCTTGTTCACGGCATACGATTGGCTGGAATGCATGCTTACATCGAGCGGTATGAATGTATACACGAACAATTCCCAGCGCTGGTGTTCGGAGGCTGGAGCTATGCATAATGCGGTGCGTAGGTTCTGTCAACTGTGTCTTAACTCTTGGTTTGCTTGGAACTGACTGGATTTGCCTATCGTCTTGATGGACGCAAGGCACTTCGGACTGTTGAAGGGTACTGGCTCTTCTCAACGGCCTGCAGGACCTTACAAGGTTTGAAGAGAAGAAGCAAGAAGCACCAGCCAGATTTTCCGCTTTTGGAACGATCTTCGCACATAGCAACCACAGAGTCGATTCATGGACATCATACTTTGCAGGCTGTCTATGCGATCTATTAATTCATTTCCGAATAGCAGAGCGCAGAATGCCAGTAATCTCATCTTGATCAGCCTTCAGTGCCAATTTATGGACTGCTGAATTAATTTGCAGTGTCTCATTTGCTTCCCGATCCGCTGAGAGTCTCTCCAGATTCAACTCGAAGACCTGCGCTACTAGGAACACGCTTCTTCAGCTCTCCCACAAGCCATGTCTTCTAGCCAGGCGAGCCGAAGCCTACGGCGAAGAAGACTGACTTTCAGTCCTTTCTTGCTCCGTTGAGATCATGGGTGCCCGAGGCAGCGCGATTAAAGCATAGCGAAGGGTGTTCCGCGTTCTCAGGCGTACAGAGTACAGGACTTACATCCCCCGAGCCGTGGAGTAGCAACCTCAACGCCGCAAGAGTCCATGGGAGAAGCCCCTTCCCTTCCCTCTCGCTGCGGTAGTATGGGCGTTGCGTTAGGGAGATCAACATTCCATAGACAAGGCCGTTGACGAGAACGCGTAAACTTCTCCGACGCAGCGGACTAACACGCACGACCCCAATATGACCGCGAATGACCGCCCATGCACCATACTTCAGTCAATTAGATTTGACTTTTGCCTCCGGAGGAGTTCAGGTGGCCCTTCATGAACTGAGGGGGGGCTTCTTTACTGGGTTTACCCGGGACATGGTGCACATGAATCAGCTCACCATGGCGGTACCGCAGGTCTGGATATTCAGTATTCAAGAACCATCGCGCAAGCACGGAAAGTACCCGGCCTGCCCTCCATAATCACCATTACTCTCGTAAAAAAAGCTAACATTAGTTCTGTAGGACCAAAGGGGCTCCCCGAGAACGAAGCCAGAGAAGCTTGATAGTGTACGAAGAGGAAGCCGCCGCATGGGAACTCCGAACGACGGTGTGTTGATCATATGCTGTATGCTGATAGCATTCGATGCATGGAATGAATGCCTTGAGGTCATTCCGCCATGTTCGTGCAAATTGCTAGTACGTGAAAGCGTAAACGCCGTGAGTATATAGGCACTGGGATATACTTTTCGCCGGAATGACATTTACGTCTTGTCAGTCTGTCGTGCACGAGGTCTGTTCAGCAACAGTTCAAGTTGTTCTCAATAAAGACCGGGTCGATGGACATGCAGGGGAATGAGCAAATTCTATGAGCCGGATCGCGGAATGATTTGATACGAAAACAAAAGAATGATGGACAACTTCAGCCCCAGAATAAGTTATGCTTGTCAAAGCGTAGTGTGCTGTGCGTCATTCTCTAGATCACTCTTATTAATGCTTCGACATTTGAGCAGATTCCTTGTGGTCGTGTGGTCGACTCAGGATACCTACTACAATAAAGCTCGAAGCGTATCGATGACTCATGAACGATCACTATGGAGTTTCTAGAACAAATTCAAAGAAACTCATTGCAGTTGTGGCGTTGACATGCGGAGAAAAAGCCTCTAGGCAAAATACTTTATTTCCGGGAAATTCCTTTCAAAGATGATCGCCCTTTCCTCATTCGGATAATTGGATCCATTCAATATAATCTTGCCATCGTATAGTGACGTTCACGCATGCACACGTCTGAACTGTCGACCGCAACAGCAAAAGCTCATTGTAAAGAGCTATACTACAGAATAGTCCATGTCAGACTTAGCGTCACCGGCAGAGCCGACTACGAGATCAACTGCACGCTGTGTACCTCGAAGTGATTGTCAACCAAGTCAAGCTACATACATACATAACGGATCTCAGTACAAAACAGCACATGTTATGAGAATCTTATGCTGTACCTACTACGCATAGCATGGCACGTGTACCAAACCTGTGGATAACTCATATACTTCATGACATAAAGACAACTTAGAGAAGAATTGTCCCACCTCCGGACGTCAATCCTGACATTCCAATGAATCACACTTGTTGATATTGTACGATTCTGTTTGAGGCTATAGTCCTAGCGCGTGAGCGGATTAGTAGATACGGAAGATTAATGTACGTACAAATGCACTATCCGGGTAGTCCTTGGTCGTGTCAATTTGTATGGCGATTTCTGTAGCTGTCTGCAAAGACGGCGATGTTGGAATATTGGCAAATGGTCGTGAAACGGCCAGTTGATGATGAAGAAGCGTACCTTGTTGGAGCTTCCAACTCCCGTACTCTTTCGGATGCGACTCATGGACAAGGACAGTGCAGGCGGATCGATACTGCCGTCATCCCGGAGACGGTGGCGTGCGTTAAGCGTCGCGAAGAGAGAGTTAGAGTAAACTGAACCGATATTATACGTATTTCATCAGACAAAACACGCTGAAACTGAAGGGTCCATTACTTACGGCGGCCGAGCATGAAATAGAAACAAATGTAAATGAACGTTGTCGGAAGAGCAGCGATCTGTACGAAGCGGTCAGTAAGCGTTTCGACTGGCGTAAGTTGTCTGTCTGTCTGACCGTGATCAGGGAGAGGACAGCACAAAGGCTACGGGTGAACCGATACGATCAGGAGATTTGACAGTCTTCGTGAAATGATTGCGAAAGTTTACCTTGTAAGGAGCCCTGAAACAGATCATACTTGAGCTTGAAGGGAGATGATAGTGATAAAGAAAGCCTAGACCCACCAGTGTTAAGTGAGAATATAATGAGCGTATTGATAACCGTATCAGACCTAACTCAAGTATGTAAGTCCTAGCCGATAGCTATGCACCAAATGCGTCGCACCTCCTGAAACCCGTTCGCGCCCTGTGCAAAAGGATAACCATTGCGATTGCGATAATAACATCGCCGACGGCTGCCAAGGCATTCACAGTCATGGATAAGCTCTGTCACAAGACAAAACGGTTAGACAGGATGCCGACCCATCAAATAAAACCAACCTTCAGGGTATCCAACTGAGCAAAGGTCGTCATCTGTATGCTGCAGAAACGGTGGATGAAATAAGCTACGTATAAGAGCCGTGCAGTGCAAAATAGCGTACGCTTTGATCACGTAGGCTGACGATACTGCGTCAACAAACAGATTTCAAAGAAGCTGACGAACGGAAACATACTCAAGGTCGCGCCTACACAGCCATTCGCAAGAAAAGAAGACCTTTTCAGCTATCCGGTCGAATACATCTGATGGAACATACCAAATTCGGCTAGAATCAGAGAGAGCTACAAATGCCCGTTAGTATCGTAAGATAGGAATAAATAATGTAAACTTACCACCAGTGCGGTTAGTGTCCGGCTCTTGTTGCTAACTAATATGTGACAAGGAGAAGATACCAATATTAGTCTTCTTTGACTTTCAGGCGGAGAGGAAAGGAAATTTCCCCCACGTTGGTAAATACGGAATGCGAAGAAACTTTATGAGTAAGGCACAGGAATAATGAGCGAATTTCGAAGACATGATGTTTCTGAATACGAACCTTTGAACCATAAGCCCAGTGAAGCCCTACAAAACCGAGAGCCGATTTCTCAGGAGTCAGGTCCGGGCGTCGATAGTACGGAAGTCTCACATTGAACAAAACTTCAACCTTTTTCGTACGAAAGAAATTTTCATTAGACAGCATCCACAATTCGTAACGAAAAAAAGCGCACAATTAAGCTCCTGTTCCGGCGGTTAGTGGCTTACTTTAAGCGTAAGAGATAACGAAGGGAGTACTTGCCAGACTAGATTGTCAAGCTCCGCAACATTTGAGAAATTGGTTACAAGATAGACGTAAACTGAAGATTGCGCAACAGAGGTGTGGCCGTTGTTCGGAAATTGAGTGGATATAGAGGGCGGTTCAAGACGGATGACAGAGCAGTTTTGAGAGTTAGAAAGCGAAAGAAAGATGCACGTATGGCAGAACGCACGAGTGTGGCTAATCAAGATCTGGTGTACGCTATCTGAAATGAAAACCGCTCCCACCTAACTTATGAGATGCGGTTGCAAGGAAAGTCATCAGAATGGCATACCAGAAGTTTCAAATACCAGAGGTCCTTCGGGTATGTAACAAAGTAATACCAGGCTTGGACACAAGAAACTAGAGACCGAACTAAGCTCAAACGAAGGCTCCGTCAGATTCGAAGACAGTTATCATACCTCCGTAAAGACTAAAGCAATATGATTAGAAGAGAATGGTCACAAATCCAAGTTGACTCACGTGGCTGAAACGACTACCCCTATAAACACGGCACCCATGCTATAGATCTCGATGAGAGGAGTCCGCTACAAAGATGAGATCCTTTCACTGACGTATTGTCAAGTATGAGTGACATGGTCCCAGCTTGGCACTCAAGACTTGTCGTTTGTCCTCGCTCTTGAGTGGCCCCGCACAGAGTAGGCTATGCACGAAATGTAGAATCCGATATAGCAGATGTCTGAAACCTCAACTGTGTACGCAGGGTCACCCTGCTACTACAGGCTGATGCTTTAGGTCGATAGGATGAGATTCAATACGTGTCCGGCCAGGTCCTTTTATAACCTATAACCGTTGGAGTTGGCCGCTGTGATCTTCGGAAAGCATGGACTGACCTGTTGCGAAGCGGCCAAGCTGTACTCCACAGAATCTACGCAGGAAAACAAAACAACCTGAGGAGATAGGGCAACAACGACAGGGGATATTGAGCGCTCTGCCAGCGTTCCGAGGATCACATCATCTCGATCGAATTCATTTATACCTTTACCAAAGGTCGAGATAGACGCCGTATCCGATGTCAAGCACTGCGCGAAAGCGATGTTCCTTGTTTTCGCAGTCGCTCAGACCCGGCCAATCTGAGCTCAGGTCGGTAGGCTGAGAACACCTTGATTGATTTCAGATCCATTTAGAACGCAGAAAACTAAAGCTCCATCCTGTGCTCTCCCACCGCATCGCCGCAATGGATACAGAACAACCATGGCCAATAACGTAAATGCGCTTCGTCTATTTCTCTGAATATCGCCCGAGTGAAAAGCATGCGCAATAATCAATAGGCGAGCTCTCAGGACGCGCTTCTCTGTGATGCAATGTGAGAGATTGAAGGCGGTCATTCCTCTTCAAGCACACGATCGCCATGATCTTGTCAACGAAACTACCTGTTCAACTCTTAGAATATCAACGAAAAGTTTCATTTCTGTTGAAGTAGAGACATCACCTTACCATTCGCCTACCAGTGTGCGCATAAAAGTGCGACGATACCGTGGGTCAATTCGACAGGCAGCCTGTCTGTTCTCGAATCTCCACGCAAGTCTGATGTTAACGTTCTTTAAGCGCTGATTGCGAGTTTCTTCTCCGTATTTCGAGATCCGGCCAAAGCGGTCAAGTTGAGGAATGGCCTTGCAAAGGAGTTGGCTAGGATATCAAAGAATTTTCCCCCACATATTTTAAGCCTCAGAGATCTGATTGTGCATGTAGGAATGATGCTTTGGCTGTACAAATGAGAGAAATGTAGAAAGTTGCATAAGTTAGTCGTGTTGGAAGTCACGGTGCCAGTGGCAGCCTGAGTACAGTAGAACTTGAAGGCCGCGGCAGTCGACTCTTGCACAGCCACTGCTACTACAACATAGTACTTCAAGTTACCAGCCTGAGTGTTGCCACCTGGTTTGTTATACTGTACCCAACGTTCATCCTCGACTCTCAACACAATGAGCCCGCTAAGCCAGTGCAAGTGATCTCACGTACATTCGCCTCCAAAGTCATTCTAGTTGTTCTTGCAATTGAACTGCAATTAATTTAGGGCGTCCTTTTCAAATGTCACCTACCAGGCCAGCAGTATATAAACGTGAGCTGAAGCCTGATAGTAAAGGCATCAATCATTCTAATCTTCTACTGCCCGATAACAGATGCACTCCAATTACTCCTCGGAAGAGCCGTATATTAATTAAGCTTCAAGTGTTCTACTCGCTTGTGAGATTACTTAGTATCACCGCGGACCCTCGTTGTAGTCTGTATGGTACGCAACCATCTCAGTTGTATTACTCTATTTTCATACTTAGTCCTCTGCTCAGCGCGCTTGTTGTCTATTCTTGCTTTGAGACTCCCATCCTACCTTACAGTCCCCAACTTCTCCACCTATCTCTTGTGAAGTCAAGGGCACGATGCCCAGCTACATCACCTTCGTCGACTTTCTGCTCGGTGGGGTAGGAGTCTACCTCATCAAGTCAATCTTCCTTGCGACTCCTGAACGCAAATCGGGTCCACTACCCCCAGGACCGAAACAGCTTCCGCTCATAGGAAACTTACTCGATTTGCCAAAAGGACAAGAATGGGTGCATTGGACAAAACACAAAGATCTATACGGTCAGCATGTCGTCTCTGGTTTAGAACGTACTCTGATATAATAACAGGCCCTATCAGTTCTGTGACGATATTTGGGCAGCATATGATCATAGTAAACGACAAGCGCTTGGTGTTCGAGATGTTTGACAAGAGGTCTGCTATATATTCCGACAGACCGACTTTAGTTTTCGGGGGAGAAATGTGCGTCTTGAATGATTATGATATTGGGCTTTGACGTCTGATGACAAGGAATAATCCCCAGGTGTGGGTGGGAGAACACGCTCGCGCTTCTGCACTACTCCGAGAGGTTCCGCTCGTACCGAAAAGTCTTCCATCATGTGATGGGCACCAAGGCTGCCATCGCTCGCTATCATTCTCTCGAAGAAATCGAAACTCGGCGCTTTCTCCTGCGTGTGCTTGACTCCCCTAACAAACTGATGCAGCACATCAGGACGTGAGTCCCGCTTTGCTTCTTGTATCACGAACACTTTCTTAATGGAATCATTAAACACAGGAATGCAGGTGCAATAATCCTGAAGATTTCGCATGGGTACACGATCGAACCTAAGTCCGCAGATCCTCTGGTTGACCTTGCAGATGAAGCGGTCTTTCAATTCTCTATCGCAGCCCAAGCAGGTTCATGGCTCGTGGATGTTCTTCCATTTCGTGCGTGCCCCTCGCCATAGCTTTTATTCCGGATGAATGGACTAAAATTTTCCTTTTTCAGTCAGGAATTTACCGGGATGGATTCCTGGAACGGGCTTCAAACGTACTGCAGTAAAATGGCGAGAGACGCTAATGGATCTCGCCGAAAGGCCGCACGCATTTGTGAAGCAGCAAGTGGTCAGGCGACCCCAGAGAAGCTTGATAGAGTCTCTAACATAAACTTTTGAATTCAATAGGCTGCAGGCGTAGCTACCCCGTCGTTCACGTCTGACCTCCTCAGCCAGGGAACGCTGAGCGAAGAAGAGGAGCACGTCGTCAAGTGGACTGCAGCATCCCTGTATTCCGGCGGTGCCGATACGGTATGTAATTTACCCTCTTTCTCATCTCCGTTCTATCTCTGTTATGGCATTGACTCCTTTATTTGACCTATGATGGATAGACGGTCTCAGCAATTTATTCGTTCTTCCTCGCAATGACGCTCTATCCAGAGGTGCAGAAAAAAGCACAAGAAGAAATCGATCGCGTTGTCGGGTTTGATCGCTTTCCTTCGTTTTCCGACCGGGCGAATCTGCCTTACATCGATGCGATGGTCAAGGAAGTCTTAAGGTGGAACCCCGTCGTCCCGCTTGGACTGCCCCACACGACGATCGAGGAAGACACGGTCGAGGGCTACTATATTCCAAAGGGCGCAATTATAGTCCCGAATATCTGGTAAGACCAGACGCTCCCTCTGCATAACTTTTGAGGAGAAGCTGATCATTCATAGGCAATTCTTCCACGATCCCGAGGCGTATCACGACCCAATGAACTTCAAGCCGGAGCGCTTCCTAGGTCCAAATGCGGAGCTGGATACGCATAACATGGCATTCGGCTTCGGGCGCCGCATCTGTCCTGGCAAAGAGCTCGCCGATGCGTCAGTATTCATCTCGATCGCCATGAGTCTAGCCGCATTCGACATCACGAAGGCAAAGACGGATTCGGGGCAGGTCGTCGAGCCACTCTATGAATATACGCCGGGGATTATCAGGTAATGTGTGATATTCTTCAGTAAACAAACATGGTTTCTGAACAAGATTGTTCCTGTGATCAAGCCATCCCAAGGCATTCAAATGTTCGATTACCCCTCGGTCGACTAAGGTGGCTGCTCTCGTCAGATCGATAGAGGAAGAACATCCCTTCGGAGCCAGCGATGCGAAAGCTTTGTTGGATGTAAAGTGGCAACACTGAAGCATGCTCGATTTGTTCGGCAGATGAAAACCGCTGATCCACCATCTAATATAGCAATTGGTATCTTCTGTCTACTTGCTTAAAAGCCTTTAATGCGCCGCCGACTCTCGGACTACCAGTCTATCATTTAACGCCAGTGCTGTAGGGCAGTATGGTCGCTTTTATTCAAATATCATGCAGAAGTTTAGGCACAGAGAAGGTACCTTGCTTCTTGGTCGGCTTGTTAGCGTCCAGAGTCCCCATGAAACCGTATTGCGAAATATGAAAACAGCAAAGATGCTAGTGAAACAACGCAGCGAACAACCAATGTCCAATTTCCATGTTCTGGCAATCATATTATGGCATAAAGAGCTGTAGTACTACAGGAATGCCTGTCAAGATCATGCTATGGGTTTAGCCTACCGTAACTGCATGATCTGTCTGATAGTCATGGGCACATTCAGGACACTTCAAGTTCGTGGCACTTAACCACAACATATGTAGCTCAGCTTAGGCAAAAGAGACCTATGAAATTATACTATTGTCTATGCGTAGGGGACACAGCTAGCGGAGGATCCATTACATGTACTACTGAATGATACTAAGAGAGATTTGGGGCCGGGACTGTACTGCCTCCGGATGTCAGTCCTGGCATTCCAATGAGTCGCGTTTGTTGTTGAGATTGAAGGAGCCGGTTTGCTGTTGCGATCCCTTCGGTATGTTAGCAGTAATTCAGTATTGGAGCACGATCCAACGTACGAATGTATCCCTGGAGTACTCCTTCGTCGTGTCAATTTGAATGGCGATTTCTGTCGCTGTCGCTGTCTGCAAAGATTGCGAAGGACAAAATTTAGAAAAGCGCGAAACGACCGGTCCATTAGTGACGAAACGTACCTTATCGGAGCTCGCGACACCCGTCCTTGTACGAAACCGGCTCATGGATAAGGAAATGGCAGGGGGGTCGATACCGCCATCATTCCTGAGGCGGTGGCGCGCGTTGAGCGTTGCGAATAGAGAGTTGGAGTAGACTAAGCCGAGGTCAAGTTTTTAAGCACACCAGTCAGGGACTCGGTACTTACGGCGGCCGAGCATGAAATAGAAACAGATGTAAATGAACGTCGTCGGAAGAGCAGCGATCTGTGCGAAGCCGTTCGTTAGTGCCTCAGCTTACGTTGGACGATTGCTTCTCTTACCGTGATGAGGGAAAGAACAGCACA
This sequence comes from Trichaptum fuscoviolaceum, assembly GCA_910574455.1. NCBI lineage: Eukaryota > Fungi > Basidiomycota > Agaricomycetes > Hymenochaetales > Trichaptaceae > Trichaptum > Trichaptum fuscoviolaceum. The sequence goes on along the minus strand of CAJSYZ010000003.1, from coordinate 1,926,602 downwards.
AAGACTACGGGGGGACCGGAAGCGAAATATAGATTGGGAGTCAATTTTATGCATTTCTGTGATAATACCGTGAAGTTGTACCTCGTAAGAAGTCCTGGAAGTATGGTAGTTTATCGTAAAAGATTCAGCCGGTGATCAGGAAGACTTCAGCTCACCGGTATTGAGTGAAAAAATAATGAGTGTGTTGATAACCGAATCAGACCTACGGGAATAAATAAGTTTTTTCTAGAATATGTCAAATGCAACTCACCTCTTGAACCCTGTCCGAGCGTTATGCAGAAGAATGACCATCGCGACTGCAATGATGACATCTCCGATGGCTGCTAACGCATTCACTGTCATGGACAAATTCTGTCACAGGACAACATGATTAAACTAAATTTCCGGTCCATCAGAATAGCCCTACCTTCAAAGTGGCTAATTGAACGAAGGTAGTCATTTGAAGCCTGTAAAAAAATAAACGAAGTGAGTATCGCGTAGTGTACAAGGGTCTTATAGAAGCTTTCATACGCTTTGATCACGTAGGCTGAAGAATCCGTGTCAACGCACAAATTTCAGAGCAACCAAAAAAAAAACTTACTCAAAGATGCGCCTGTACCGTCATTCAAGGGAAAGACGACTTCTCAGCTATTGGAATCGAATAAAATTGATGACACATACCAAATTCAGCTAAAATCAGAGAAAGCTACGAATGTCCGTGAATATCGTAGCTTCCAAAAAATGAGTGAAAACTAACCACCAGCGCCGTTAATGGAATGCTCTTATTGTTGACTGCAATGTCAATAGAGAAATGATCAGAGATCGTCTTTTCTTAACAGAGATTGAGTGGAAGGGTTGCGCACGTTGGTGTATACGGTAAGCGAAGAAACTTCATGGCACGAAGTGCAATTTGAACGAATGGACTTCAGTGCGAGATTGTTTCTGAAAACAAACCTTTGAACCATCAATCCAGTGAAACCCTACAATACACGATTTATTAGAATCCAGAGATAGATATGGATGGAACAGGGTACTCACGTTGAACAAGACTTCAACCTTTTGGCATAGAACGGAATCTATTCGTCAGCTGGTTTCAGAAACCGAAACGAGAGGGCCGCGTACGAGCAAGCTCCTGTTTCGGCATTTAGTGACATCATGTAAGCAAAAACGAGAATCAGAGTAGGTACTTGCCAGACCAGATTGCCAAGCTCCCCAATATCCGAGAAATTGGTGACGAGGTAGATATAAACTTTTCAATGCGCATCGTCAATTTGGCGGACATCGAGTGCATGTAGACGATGGTCGAAAGCAATTGCCAGAGCAGAATTCGATAGTTAGACAGTGAATGAGGAGTGCTGGTATTGCATGACGCACGAGTGTGGCTAATCAAGATTTGATGTACGCTGTCTGACACGAAAACCGCTCCGACCTATCTTGCACTGTAAGATGCAGTGGCAAAAAGAAATAGCTATCGGAATAAACAAACCAGAAGTTTTAGATACCAGGGATCCTTTGGGTATGTGGCGAAATAGTACCAAGCTTGGACACAGGACACTGATACGCAGATGAAGGTCAGCCGATGCTCCATTTGAGACGAAGAAAGAGATCACACCTCCGTACAGACTGTCTTTTAATTAGTTAGAAGGCTGGTCTTAGCAGTGGCATTTTCACTTACGTGGCAGAAATGACAACCCCCACGAAAACGGCACCCATACTTTGATTCCTGCATTAGAAGAGTCATGACAAGACATGATCTTTGTACTGACGTGTTATCAAGTTCGAGTACCATGGCTCGAGTCTGACAGTTGCCGTTTTCTTCTGTTTGGCACAACGCAAGGCTTCCAGAGGTGAGTACAGCTGCCCGCGAGATATTTGGGCGTGCAAAGAGTGTGTATACGGCGTGGGCCCGTAAATGGACGTTGCTTTATACCAACACAATAGGGTGCGGTGTATTTCAGTGATGGAACCTTTTATAGCCAGTAGAGTTGCTATTCGGACTACATGACTCGGGGCCTGTCGCGATTCGAAGTCGCCTAGCTACACCCATAGGAGCTAGGAGAACAATAGTCCGCGGAGAGTATCCTATTCTGAATTAGCTTTTTTCGTTTTTGTCCGCTGCGTCGACGTTGACTGATGGCTGTCGAAAATAAGAATCCCGATGTCAAGCCGCGCTTACACCAGCGTGTACTGTATATTTAATTTTTTAAATCCCCATTTCGTGGTAAGGGGAGTGTCTGCACCCCATTCATGTTGGTATGACACTGAAATAAACAGTGAGAAGCCTCGTTACTGTATATGAAAGGAGAAGCGTCACCTTTTCATATAATGTCAATGCAATAACAGAACGTTATCGTGAGATCTTGAAGGTCCAGCCGACAAAACTTCGAGTTCTTCTTCGCTTTGTTGAGTTCCGAAAGTGGTCAAGACGAATGCTTCTTGTGTTCTTCCTTCAGTGACCTACAGCTGTCAGCGCATGTCAATCTACTCTAAACGTTAATGAAGAGGCTGCGAGAAAGCAACCTCAGCTTTCACAGAGAACCCGAAGATTGTGCATAGGCCAACCCCATAAAACGTTAGATTCACAAGTGATCGTGAGGGTCCATATGGTTCACGCGAGCAAACGGTCTGAGAGATTCTTTAAACTTGCAATCGCACACGCCATACGTATTTTTAGGTTGACGACAAAAGAAGCTTGTCTGACCTATCAGCGGTGCAGACGGGTCACGTATAATGGCTTCGCAGTTTAAGGCCAAGAACACGAAGATCGAAGAAGACCTGGCGTGAAGTAAGTACGAGACGGCAGCTGTTGTGATATTCGGCCAACAGCAGTCGGATGACCACAGAACAGCACGCCCTTTCGTCATAAGTTGTTGAGGGAGCAGACTCTGATCAGCTGAGATTTGACATCGCGATGTGTTCCCTGTCCGGATCTGAAGCTGCTGTGTCGAAATAACGACGTTACTCGGTTCACGCTTCGAACGGAAACGATGCAACATCATCTTGCGAAGCGACTTCTAAGCCCATTGGGAAGTACCGCTATCGAGGACTTAAGATCACGATAAATGTCTCCGAAAAGTGATGCTTTATCCTTCACTAAACTTCATCTTCAGCGCCTCTTCGGCCAGCTTGCGAATGTGTATTCTGGAAAGTCAGCCGACGATCAGTGAAAGAATTGAAAGCAGCTGGGGTTCCTCACTGAGGTACAAGGGGTGCCAGGTGTTTTGCATAATCGAGGCAAATCGGACATTGTTCTGTCGCGAAGAGCTGCAAAACCTGATTATTCCGTGCAGCTCGCGGCGGAGCATAGCCAAGGTTCAGATACAGAAATGAGTCAACAGGTCCGTATACAACTGCAGATCTATTCGCGATGTACGATCTCTGTCGATATCCGAGTATGAATTGACAGCGTCACTTAATTTGTGTCAAGGAGGGATGAGAATCAGTGTGCACTGTAATTCATGAACTTCAATTTTGAAATCGCGGCGTGTGAGAAAAGCAGTACTACATAGTAGTAAAGAACTTGAAGTTCAAGTTAACAGCACCTCTCACTCGGACCCATATGATTAAACAAGCATGAAGCATATTATTCTTCCTTGTGTATTCTTATCGCTTTTCTTACCCGCTGCTGCTGAGCGTCCTGGCTGTAGTCAAGCACCATTTAACACCATCAACCCATGCAGTTCCGAGCCAGAACAGAGGCTTCAATCACTGGCAGTCTTGACCTCTGAATTCGATGAATATATTACATACATGATGGAACTATGGAGCGTCAAGGGCATTTCGGTTGCTGTCGTGAGGTCCGGTTCAGATCCTGAGTACGGTGCCTGGGGTGAAAGATCAGAGGATGGACAAAGAATGACCATAGATGTCAGTGAGTAGTCCTTCATTCGCTCACAACACACGTTAACAACTGCCACGGTCAGACTTTGTTCAATATCGCTTCATGTTCGAAAGCTTTTCTGTCGGCTTCTATGGGCATCCTTATAGATGACTACGCCAACGGAAGAAACAACAGTCCTTTACCAGAAGAAATCAAAACGTTCAATTGGGAGACGAAAGTCAAACATCTGCTGCTGGACGACTGGGAACTCCAAGACGTTTGGGCAAGTGAGAAAGCGAACTTGCAAGACCTTCTTTCTCATGCTACCGGGATGCCCAGGTACTTATTCTGTAAACTCTGCGTGAATTGACGTCGTAAACATCGTGTAGGCATGATGCGTCTTATGGTCCTAACGACTCTGCTCACGACCTCGTCCGGCATTTAAGGTTTTTGCGGCCCGCTCACGAGCTTCGTCAAGAGTATGCGTATAACAATCAGGTTTGATTGATCCATGACACAAGCGTACACCGGTACTAAGAACTCGCAGATGTTCATCACTGGTTCACATATCATATCCAAATATACCGGATCGTACACTGATTTTGCTACCCAGCGGATCTTCCAGCCTCTTGGAATGAAATCGTCTACGTTTTCCCCTACCGCAGCGGCGAAAACGGGTAACCTTTCTCAGTCCTGGACTGCCCATTCACAACGAATACCACTCTGGTTTACCGAAGCGGAGAAAGAGCTTAATGCTGGCGCGGGAGGCATCATCACGAATGTTGTGGACTTGGTCTGTCGCTCTTCATTGCATGGCGCCTAGAGGCTCTAATTATCCTATAGTCGAAATGGTTGGGTATGCTCTTGAACTCGGGTGTGAATCCGGACACAAATGAGACTGTGGTACCGGCATCAGCCTTTCAACGTGCTACAACTGCACATATAATTTCCTCAGGCAAGGCCGCTTCTCCAGAGAAGTCTATCTCAGGATATGGTATGGGTTGGGGAAGATCTTCTTACCAGGGCCATGAGGTAACCTCTGTTGATATCTCTACCCGTCTACCTGGTTGAGTCCTGGTGCTTCAGATGCTATCTCACGGAGGCGCAATCCCCGGATTTTCATCTTTCATCGCTTTCTTCCCTAATGACAACCTTGGCATAGCAGTGCTTGCAAATACAGGAGACAAAGGTCCGGTCGTGCAGGCTCTTCTCTATCGTGTAGCTGAGATAGCCTTGAATCTACGAAGAATTCCTCAAGCAGAGGAGTATGTAATTATGCATACCCATGATAAACCCAAAAAACTAACCTCATTCTAGCCCGACTTCACCATATCCAAAGCGGCCTACACGCCCAGAGAACACCAACACTAGCCTTCTCCTGGAGGCCTACTCTGGGACTTATACAAGTCCTGGATACGGGTCATTTACGTTATGCGATCCTTCGGGAAGCTCTTTCTACTGCAAAGAAGTCCTCTCTTCGTTCTCTGCTGTCGACAATGCCCGCAGCCTACCACTTCCCCCGTCGCTAGATATCCCGCAGCTGTTCGGAGCTTGGCCGCGAGTCTGGAGCACACACATTCGCCTAGCACATTTCGAAAACGATACTTTTGACGTCGTGCTGCCGGCGATCTTTCCCGAGGGCTACGGTCAGTCGAAGACGGCATTCGAGACGTACGAACTCGACCAGTATTCCGGAAAGGCAGCTTTCGTGGTGCAAAAGGGTAAGGTGATTGGTTTTGGATTTTATGGGACAGAGCCAGAGATGAAAGGAAAGAAAGGCGATGGCATAGACGTTGAAGAGGGTGCGATTGCATGGTTCAGGAAGGTATAAACGTCAAGCTCCAGAGCTTGAACTCGGAAACTGATAGCGACAAGATGTACATTTTATTTCGAGAAGCCGAATATATATCTTTCTTCACTTTTACAACCAAACTACTTTAGCAACTTATGTAAACGCGTCAAAACAGAAATCAATACCAATAAGATACACGAAGGTTGAGAAACACAGAAGGAAAGTTCGCAAAGCTACTATATTTTACAGCTAAATAACGACGACGTCAGTGTATTTCCTTCAAAAAGCATGTCACTAAAACACTTACACGGAACAAGAAACTCAACTGAAAGCACAGACAAGTAAGCGCCATGAATAGATGCACTCGGAGGAGAGTGAGAAACTCACATCTTCAGGTGTAAGACGACCCATTGCACTGTCGTCAGTGGAAAGCGTAGCGTCAATCATTGCGGACTTCTTCTCTTGCAGCTGTTCAATTTAAATATTAAATATTATGAAAATAATATTGATGTGAAAGGAGTAGGAAAGAAAAATAGGGTGCTATTGCCTTACCTGAACGATACGAGACTCAATGCTATCTTCTATGACAAGTTTGATAGCTTGCACCGGTCTGTGTTGTCCAAGACGGTGAATACGATCCATTGCCTCTGCAGCTTCTCGTCAGCATGTCGCATATCCTCCCAAGCGAGATTACTTACGGAATTCAACCTTAATAGAGGCGGTTACAATCTCAGCAGATGAACAGTAAAATATGCGGACCAGACACTTACTGCCGGGTTCCACCTATTGATAACATAAGATACTCAAGGCTAACTTAGATTCGAATGACAAAACTCACCAACTATCCATAAGATAAACGCGAGATGCCTCCGTCAGATTGAGTGCGACTCCTCCGGCTTTGAGACTGACAAGGAATACAGTGACATGGACATTGTTCACTACAAGGGGATTGGTTAGTCCCGGTCCATAATTATAGAGTTGCAGCTACTGACTGAAATGCTTGATAGTCGCATCTCGAGCTTGTGGGGACATGTTACCCTCCAAACGGCAAATCTATACAGAAAGATGAACTTTCCTTTTCTCACGAAGGATAATAATGGATATATCTACGTACGGTGAAGCCCGCACGTTGAAGGCGGAATGCAATCAAGTCCAGAAAGTTGACAAACTGACTGAATACCAAACTCTTTGTCGTAGCGTCTTGTTTGCGCAGGTTCGTCAGCTCTTCAACCAACGCTTCAATCTTCGACGATGATCGCCATTTGTCCACATCAAGGCGGCCTAATATACCCTGACGTATATGGTTCGCGGCTTCAGCATCAATCTCTAGAGCGGGTGCCTCCAAATCAATGGTTAGGGGAAGGTGACAGACTGGGCACTCCGGCTGGAATGAAATGTAAACACCGTTGTTAAGCGGATAGAGAAAAAAAAGGCGACTTTACCACTTGTTCCACTGCCGTGTTAATATATTGTTTTATACATTCGCGATCCTACACATTGCAATAATTCAGTTATTAAAATAATTTGAAGGCGATTTGGACCGAGGCTTACGAAGATATGTCTACACTTTGACTGGATAGCGTCCTCTGCAATGTCATTGCACAGACGGCAAACGGTTGCCTCTCCAAGGTCGTCTGCATTGAACTTGTTTGCATTCTGTTTACTCCGTAACACAAGATCCGGCTAGATTTGTAAGTCAGATGTCTATGACTTTCAAGACATAGAATGATAGCACGTACATGACAGGCCATCTGCCTCATTCGAGTGATCCTAGATTGGGACATTTAGTAAGAGCATAACCTGTTTCCAATGCTACTGATGTCCTTACAGGGAGAAAATATTTGAATAGTCTGAAAAACGGGGTTAATGATATATGCATTATAGCTTATTAACGTCGGTCAACTCACTGTTCAACAGAGTACCCTGATCTACATAATAACTGAACTGTCTCTTTGCGTCCGAGAACAACGAAAGATACAAATCTTTCTCTTCTGGACTGAAATAGTCTCTGCGGACTGTGACTGTACGAGGGGGGAGGCCAAGGTCGTCGGCGCGTTCAATCTACGTAGGGGACAAGTGTGAGGTCAGGACACAAATCTGAGAAATTTTAGTGCACACCTTCGTCCGGCGAAGCATCATGCGGTCGAGAAGAATGCGCAACTTCTTGAAAGCTATTTCGCCAGGACCGGCCAATCCATGTTTTTGGATCGGGGTAAGGATTTCGTTGTTCCAGAAGCACGTCTGAAGTAACTCGTCAGCACAGCGAGGGGGAGAAGGGTAGGAAGTCGTACGTGTTGCATGGGACTGTGGTGACAATCTATAGTGGAAAAGTTGAGTGGCAATTTGAAACAAACGTGAAAACGAGTATACCATCGCATGTCCTTTTGTCCTCGAAGCGCCAATGCAACGATTTACAATCACATTTCTTACCTGTGACGAGGGTGAATATAGATTATAGACCGGCAGAGCAACACGCAACTTACAGAAATAGTACGAGAACGGGTCTCCACCCAAGAATCTAACGAGACTGTATAATTCTCCGACACGATTCTGCAAAGGTGTCCCCGACAAACACCATTTGTAATTGCTCCTGTGAGAATAATACCATGAGTGGTTATCAGCAATGGCTCCTGGGATATGCGTACTTAAGTTCGAAAGTCGCTTTAGCAGTGTTGGTGCTGCGTTCCTTGATATTGTGCGCCTCATCCAACTGAAAGAAAGTAAATACGATCAATCCAGAGTATCTCGTTTGGAAAACATTTACTCACAATGATGCGGTTCCAGTGTATCTGATGCACGGGGGATTTTTCCTTAATGATTCTGCCGTTGCGTTTGAAGCCACTCTGTTGCTTTCGGAATGCGCTTTCCAACACAGCGTATGTAGTCAAGACCTGGCACGTAGTTATGTGAATATACGCGTCTGGTAATTCATGGATAGAAATCTCCACTTACAACGTTGAACTTCTTAAGCTCGCTAATTTTGCCTTCACGGGCTGCTCCGTGCCAAACGGCGACCTTGATGCCGTCAGTGAAAGCCTCAATTTCGTTCTTCCATTGCATGATCGCAACCGTAGGTCTGACAAGATATAATAAGCGATGAGAGGGAGGAGGCAACTATAACTCGTCACGTACGCAACCACCAAATTTGGCTTGTTTTGGTCGGAAACAAGGAGAGCAAGCGTCTGGATCGTCTTGCCCATACTAGAAAAAGCAAGTTAATAGAGAGCTAAGCAGTAATTTCAAACAGATTTCCTTACCCCATCTCGTCCTAAAATCACAATCGTTAGGTATTAGATAATTAGCTCATCAAATCAATGCTACTTACAGCCAACATGCCTCCCTTCCATATACCCTCTTCTTGCTTACGCATCCAATATAGACTCTCCTGCTGAAACGGCAACAGGGTGATCTTCAGCTCCTCAGGCTGCTCGGCCTTCTCGGGCGAGACAGGTTTGACGCGGGTCTCAAGGTCACCCCATACAGTACGCAGCTCAGGATGGTGCTTGTGTAGCGCCAGCGTCGCCTTCTCCGCGTACGTTAGGCGCCGTCCAAGTGTCCGACGGAGTTCTACTTCTTCCGCTTTGTCTCCACGCCGCTCAAGACGGCGTAGCTTTCTCTCCTCACGTCGTTGCTTCTTGAGTTCAGCGAGGGTCATTTGATTGGCTTTCTTCTTCGGAGCGGAAGCTTTCGCTTTCGCCTTTGCCTTTGCCTTACCCTTGCCCTTGGTCTTACCTTTAGCAAGAGGTTCATCTTCTGAAGAGGCGTCCTCGTCATCGAATTCACCTTCATCAGATGGGAGCATGTAACCGCCTTCCAAAACTTTGGATTTTGCGAGACGGCGTTCCGCCGCGGCAGCACGCAAAGCTGCGGGACTATCCACTTCTAGAGTACCAGTTGACGGACCAGCATTGCCAGAAGCTTCCAGTGCTGCTGTTCGCTTGGAGATTTGCAGTGCAGCTTTGAGCATGAGCGCCTCCGCATCGGATGTATCGCTTTCATCCTCGTCGTCGGTGATTATGCCATTTGATTTGCGTGGTGATTTGCGAGGCTGCACCGCGATCTCTTCAAAGTCTTGTTCGTCATCATCGTCTTGTTCCAACTCGGAAAGCTCAAACGCGGAGCCACTGTCACCAGACTCTTCCTGTTCATCATACACGGCTTCGTCGTCAGAAATCAGCTCCACTGGCTCTTCTTCATCCTCGTCTTCTTCGACCACAGATTTGAGGGTTTTAACACTTGCTTTCTTCTGCGAGAGTGAATAAGTATACCGTTCCTTTCCCATTAACATTCAATTTCAACGCACTTTCTGAGGCGTCTCAAACGACCTCTTGGCATCAAGTTCGACATAGACCTGACTCGAGATAAATTCACCCTCAGTCTTAGTGGTCTTCTTTAAACCTCGTCCAGTATTGCGCTTCTTCGTGAGTGGCACGCTATCATTTTCTTCACCGTCTTCTTCATTCTCCAAAGCGCGTTTCTTCGCAGTATTTCCGCGCAAAGATCTCCTCAATGATGTCTTCAGATCTTCTTGCTTCTCATCGTCGGCAACGGATGTGGCTGGAGTGTTTGTTCCGATACTTGAGTTTTTCGCACTGAAGAAGGGTGACGTGGATGTGGTTGATATCGGCGTATCTGTTTGTGACGGAGACGCACGACGTCTGCTACTCCTCAAAGCACGAGCCATCCTTCAATTCAGATGATCCTTGGGTTTCAATTCGTCGCCTGAACAGTCTTCCGTACTTTTTTTCTCGCTTTTGTCAGATTGCCAGATACTTGATGCACTCTCTAAGTCCTTGAGGAAAAGTTACTTGGGGCTGTATTTGCTTCAGTCTTGCCTTTGGGAGATAGAAGCTGGATTTTTAGGAATTTAGGAAAAGAAAGGCAAGGACAAGGAATGGTGGTGGTGGGTGGCTAAGAACAAGGGCTCTTGTCGAACGCGCCCGGCGCTCGCGTAATAAAACGCGCTTCGGCATTTGCCGATACGCGTCTTTTAGCAGTAAATATTAAGCGGAGCTGCAACTCGAACGCCCACTTCATGATATGAGTCCGACAGGCTAGCAGATGGTATTCACGTACCTGACTGCTCTCACTCACACTGTATACTAGCATGGCTGCACATTGAGAAAACTTTGATAAATCTATTAATCTACGCTTAGTGTCAATTCCAGATAGTATAGCTCGCGAGAACGCCAACCTCCTTTACTGCTTACAGAGCAGCCCCCTCGGCCGGGACTCGGACATAAAAGACTTGTTCATGGTGGGACAAAGCAATCAATGTATCTCGCCTTTGGCACCAAGTAATGATTTTGATAGGAGGAGTACGTTTCTTTACTTTCCCTTAGTCCCATGAAGCTAAATTTAGCCGAGACGCGTACTAATTAGACGCTCAACTTCAAGTTTAACTCCGAACGCCTCTTGACCTTGAACCACCACTATCCCATTTTATCCACTCCAAATAAGTACAGATAATTCGACCACGCTTCACCAAACAATTCGACCTCAATGATTCCACACTCCAACTTTGTTATATCGTTCATTGAAAGGAATGTGTTTTCCGAGTGACTGCCCAGGGAAGTTCGGGAATTTCTATATTTGGCAACATTGTGAATCCGTACCTGATGGTTGATTCATTACCGCCCATATGATCTGACAGAGAAGCCTATCGCCACCCTTAGACCCAAGGCTCAACGAGCTGGGCATTCCTGTCACCCCTGACCTCCAACACTATCAGATTTCAATCCTAATTCATTAGTTGTTCTCATCTGCCTCACGAACTGACAGATGCGGTGCCAAGCCGTACAGTACGGACGATTGGCAGTGTAATGTGTGTATTCTCAATGAAGACGATAAGGGCTCAAGTCCATCTTCGACGAAATTGCGGTGAAGTGTCCGGAGCCGGAGTGATTGCTCCGGGACTTCTGGCACTTTACCCGTATTTTCGGCTTTGTTTTGCAAAATAATCTTCACGTGAGTTATTATAATTTATCACTTTAAACAGCACATCCAGACTGAATTGTTTATTTAGAGCCAAATCCGGTTGATATTTCTTGTATATTTCTTGTATGTAAAGTGCTGCATCGTACCGGGGGCCTTGTGCGAGGAATTTGGGTTCCGGGCAGCTTGCAAGAATTTCCGAAGCGGAACAGCCACATCCCAAAAGGCCAAGATGATGGCGATCAGATCAGCGTTGTCACGGGCGCGCTTTTGACATGTCCATTTATTCAGCTTTCCATCAACTGCCAGGGCAAGGTACAAACCGTGCTCGACATTTTATATATCGGAGCAGCAGATGACAGCCGCGTAGTCCAGCTCATAGATCTCTTTCCTTCCTCTACCATTCACCCGGACCTCCAGCTCAGTTTTGCGTCCTTGAGATGCCTCCGGGATCGCCTGTCAATCCGGACAGTAGGACGTTACCTCCAAACTGGAGTGAACACTATGACTCGACGTACGTTCATGTTCCTTTTCGATGTGATCGTTGCTCGCCAGCTCATCGTGCACGCAGACGCGGGAAATGGTTTTATATGAATTACAATGAGAACCCACCGCGCAAGTCTTTTGTTCACCCTATGGGTCCTGTCATTGCTCGTTCGACGACCAGTGGTCAGAGGAGTGGCATGAGCTTCGCCCAGCAGCTTTATGCAAGCTCAGGTGTACAAGTGTCTTCTCCTATGCTGCCACCGCCTGCGCCCACGGCATTAAGTACGCTGGGACAGACTAGTGCTCCGGTACGGGGACCCCCTCCGCCCATCGACACATATCAATCGGAGGGTCGGATGGGTGGGGGAGAACCACCTTCCGGTGTTAATCATGGATACGGTACTGGTGAGGGTGGGTACCACTCATCAGGAGGCTCTGCAGCATACGCGGTCCCAGCACAGACTCCTCCATTTGCTCCTCAGGCTCGCCCGAGCGTGCAGGTAGATCAGCTTGAAACTCAAAGACGAACTCCTGTTTCTCCGCCTCCGTTACATCCGCGTCGACAATCGCGCCAGTACGCGCAGCAGCAGATTCAGCAGATGTATCAACCTCAGACACCTCAATATGCACAGGGTCAGGGTAATACACTCTACGAGCTTTCATATGTTCCGCCGCCAGACGTGTCGCAAAATCAACAAGCAACATATGCTTCACCGGCGTACGAAGAACCCCCGCCTCTGCCTCCTTCCGCTGCAGGTCCACAGAATCCTGTTGTTCAGAATCCTCCTATTCAGAATCCCCCCGTCGATCATCCTGTAATCGAACCAGCTCAGCCACCTCATTCACCTCCTGAACTACCTCCATCCGCACCAATCCACTCCGCAGACAATCCTCCATCTAGCACCACATCTGAACCTCTACCTACCACGTCGAGTACCTCCCCTTCGACGGTTGCACCCCCGGAACGTATATCTAGTCCAAACCCGCCACGAACGGAATCACCTTCGCGTTGGCAGGAAGCAGAGGATGCCGATGTTGATGCTGCTTTGGAGGCCTTGGGCAGGATGGGACTGGAGCATGGCGAGGGTCCTGGGGGGCTTGCGAGGCGGCCGACTCTGCCTACGTATACGCTCGTAGGAGACAATACTGTCAACTTGGATGACCAAGGAGGCATCATTGATGATGGGAACGAGTCGGGGAATTTGACAGAAGAGCCTCCGGCGTTTGATTTCGATTCGGCGCGCCCTACTGTGCAGGTACCAAATCCATCTACAGCTGGCGACCGGGGTGATTCTCCAAGCAATCCTTTGGGAAGTCAACCTACCATCCTACGCAACCCATCACCCGCCGTAGCTGCTGATGAAGTATCGCCTTCCACTGCTTCGCAACCTCCGCTAACTGTCCCATTATCTGCGTCTCCCCCTACGTCGCCCCCACCACCGCCTTTTCCCACTTCCCCTCCGCTTTCCCCGCCTGCGGCCGGGAATGAGAACGCCCCCAGTGTAAATCAGCCAGCCCGACGCGAAGTTGTTGCTCCCCCCGTCCATCCAGGCCGGGCGACAATCATCCAGCCTAGCTCCTTGTATTCGCACTCGAGGCGCACTCCCAGCGAAAGTGCAATCACTCCAAGCGGCCCTCGCAGACCATCTGGTGCGCGTGCATCTGTAGGTGGTCCGCGTATGTCGATTGGAAACGCTCAATCGATGTATCCCACAAATGTTGCAATGGCGAATGGAGCGTCTGGGATTGGTAGAACTCCGTATACTTCCTCGACCGCCCCGGGTGTAGGAGGTAACCCCTTCCCCGCGCTCCCGCCTAGGGGAACGGTAAACCATCGGCATTCGCTATCGACGCAGCCTGAAGTGGCGATGTCGATGCCAACCGCATCACCTTTGGCGAGTACGAACGCGGCCCCGATGTACACTACGGTTGCAGCGCAGGCAACGAATACTACCTCGTCACCTCAGCCAAGTGGATCTACTCCATCGCCAGCACCTCCTGCGCTTCCACAAAGGCGGTCGTATGCCCCCCCGCGAAGTGTAGAAGCACGCGTTGGCGCTGGGTACCCTCAGAGCCCTGAGCAGGCATGGAGCCATTCATCCCAAAGTCCCAGTTCGGGGGCGGGCACAACACCTGGTGCGACTCCGATGCTTACTACCCTCGCAACTGCGCCGCCGGGTGCGCCAAGCTCAACACCAGCAATGACTATGCCTAACGCAACTGTAAACCCAATGCCATCCGGTGGTCCTCCCCCTCCGCTTCCTAACAGACGAACCCAATCCTCTGGGCCTATTTCTCCTCCGTCAATCGGTGAACGTGTAGGTTCATCGTATCCCTCGAATCCCAGCGCAGGTCCTGGAGGATTCGTACAGCCATCTCAAATCCCACCTCAACCACAAGGCCCATACGGTTCGGCCCCTCCTGGACTTGGACCTACCATGGCAGGCCCTCCATCGACAAGCCCTCCTGGTCATGCGCCTTTCGGGACGCCGAACTCTCTACCACCCGGGACCGGACCTCAGACGCAATCGTTCGCGCAGTCCCCTCCATTCCAGACCCCATCTCAGCCTCAGATGCAGCCATCTGGACCACCAGTCACGGAGACGCGGGGATTCGCGCCGAATGGGAATGGCGAGCAGCAACCGCAGGATCGGGGTCTGTTCTCCTCTGGCTCTGGCGGGGGCTCCAACACGGTCCGGAACGCCATGCTGGGCGGTCTTGCGGGCCTCGCTGGTGCAGCAGTGCTGAACACCGTCGTGAACGGCGACCCAACGGCCTCTGTGTTCGGAAGCCTGGACATCGGCAGCGGCATTGGCGATTTGGTGAGCGGGATGTTTTCCGGAGGAGATAGCGGCGGCGGTGGCATAGATTTTGGAGGAGGGGCTGGGGATTTTGGAGGCGGTGGAGGGGACTTTGGTGGAGGAGCAGACTTCGGAGGCGGGGACTTCAATGGTGGGGATTCGGGTGCATTCACGACGAACCCAAATACGTTTGCGGTAGACCCAAGCTCCTACGGCGGGTTCGACCCTTCGTCATTCGATACGAGCAACGTTAACTCGGGCTTCGATTATAGCCAGTTCAACACGGACGGCGGGAGCGGCGGGTACGATCCATCGCAGGCTTATCAGGACCAGATGGACCAGCTAAATCAGCAGACACAACAGGGGCAGTCACAGCAACAACACGACTATACGCACCAGCTGGAGCAGATCCAGCACATGGCGCAGAAACTTCAACAGCACCAGATGCAGGAGCAGATCAAAATCAGTCAGCAGGCCGCTCAGACGCAGCAGCAGCAGATGGAGGCACAGCTGAAAATCTACCAGCAAGCGGCGCAGATGGGGCAGCATCAAACCCAGGCGCAGATGGAGTTCTACCAGAAGCTTCAGCAGCAGCAGATGCAGGCGCAACAGCAGGCGATGCAGGCAATGCTGGGCGGGCAATATGGGTTAGGCGCAGGGACGAATCCGTTGGGAGGGGCGTTTGGAGGTGGTGGGCCAGGACAAGGCGTGAATACAGGTCAGAATGGAGCTGGAGGGGGGTTTACCACGGGAAACACAGGGTCGGGCCCCGGGAGTGCGAGTTCGTTCTTTCAGCAAGGTAATCAGAGTCAGAGTCAGCAGCAGCAGCAGCAGCAACAACATCAGCCGACTCCGCAATCCGGGGGACACGCGAACTCGTACTATCAACAAGGTGGTCAACAGCACTCACAGTCCGCGGCCGGAGGAAGTGCGAACTCCTTCTACCAGCAGCCAGGTGGCGGTCAACAGCCTTCGCCAAACCAGAATAACAATGGAAGTGCGAGCTCGTTCTATCAGCCTGAAAGTCAGCAGAATCCTCATCAGCAATTCCCTTCACATTCAAACCACCCAAGCTCCCCGCATTCGCAACAGCACCAGACTGGACCAAGCTCACACAGCCCATCCCAGCAACATTCCCCTCATCAAGCGCATCAGGCGTCTACGGCCCCTGGATCGTCCGTTCCTCCTACGCATAATCAGCCTGCTCCAGGGTTCACGATGCCAGGGACTGCACCTCACCAGCAGCATCCGCAACATACCGGAAATCCAAGTTCTGGTCCGAGTTCATTCGGTCAACCTTCTGCATCTCCTCCACAGCAGTTTCCTCATCAAGGACAAGCGGCTCCTGGCTCGTTTAGTCCCGCGCATAATCAACCTTCTACTCCGGGATCCGCACCTTCACAGCAACCCTCACAGCAGCAGCAACAACACCAGCAACACCAACAGCAGCAGCATACTGGACATCCCAGCGCTGGGCCTGGTCCTAATGGCCAAGTGCCTTTGTCCCATCCAAGTCAGGCCGGTGCACCGCACCCGGGCAGCGGTCCTTCGACTTACGGACAACCTTTCTTGAACGACATGCCACCTCAGCCACATCAATTCCCAAACCACGGGCAACACGGTGTTTGGCATCAGCACCAGGCGCACCACACCCAAGCTGCTGCGTCGCTCCTTCACCAGCAGCATCTCCCTCAGACCTATCAGGCACATCATGCGTATCAAACGCATCAGGCCCGCCCGTCACAGCAAGTGAATGCGGCGGGAGGGTCGTCTACGCTATCGAATGCCGCGAAACAGCAGCTTGGAAAACTTGCGGTGACTGGCGCGGTCAAGCTGGGCGGAATGCTCCTTGGGGGCGCGCTGGGTGCTGGCGCAGCTGCTGGCACAGGTACAAGTCTCTTCGGGAATTAGTGCTTCCGTTTTCCGTTTAATTTTTTTTGGATCATCTTCATTTTGTAAATATTTATTTTGCCGTCATCTTCATGTCGATCTTTTGTTGTCGCATAATGCTTCTGTGTCCTTACGCATTGTGATCTAGTGGGCATTTGTATTGACTACCATTGAAATATATCCATACTTATTTTCGAAGAAGCACTTTTCTAACTTGTCGCTGCCAATCTCTCCGAGTGGTCTACAACCCATGTTCACAATCGCATATGTAGAGAAGGCCAGGGCTTTTGACTCTAGACCTTCGCTAAATACGAGCGTGAATTCAAGCCACAGCTCTCTACATAGTATCTATAAGCTATAATAAAGGAAGTCTTTGGGTAATGATTGCATAGATTTCTTCAGCAACGTAAGAAATCCAAGATGTGAGAAATTTCTTACGAGTGGTTGATCAGCAGAACACTAACCACGCTTCTTTGGCGTTAACTGAAAGAACAAGTCATAGAATTCTCCAATAATTAGTTATGCAACATCCGCGAAAGAGATGGAAGGAACCGAATATAGGGTTACAAGAAACTAAAAAACTTGAAGCTCAGCTGTACATATGTTGTTGTTGTTGTTGTTGCTTTCGAATATGTTTAGAAGTCTCCTCCGTCTCCTCCCCAATCACTGCATCAAGTGCACATGTATCAGTATATGAGGCTACTGAAGATTCAAGTAGAATGTCCGCTTACCCTCCGTCTCCACCGTCCCCTCCCCAGTCCCCGCCATCACTGTATACGAACCATGAGAGTCAGGTAAGGAAAAGCGAGATTGAGAACTCACCCTCCATCTCCACCGTCAAGGGCCTCGCCGAGCAAAACGCCACCCAGTAAGCCTGCACCACCTGAGGAAAACAAGTGTCATAAGCAAAGATTATTTTGACAGCAATGGGGGACAAAAATCTTCATTTTGATAATTGAAAGAAGAATGAAAGAAACTAATACGCACCGGCAGCGACAGCAGTGCCTATGCCCATCCCACCGCTCTTCCGCGGTGGCGCTTGCTCCTGAACATAAACGACCTGCGGCTGGGGTGCGGGCGCAGGGCTATGGCCGCCGAAGAAACCGCGATTATCTTGCGGAGGTGGGCCGCCATAATATCCACCGCCGTATCCGGGTCCAGGACTCGGTCCTCCAAACCCGGGTCCGGGTCCATACCCCCCGCCGCCGTACCCTCCGCCGTATCCTTGATGCGGAGGAGGGCTCCCGCCCCACTGACCGGGTGGCGGTCCTCCCTGGTTATAGTACCCCGGGCCGCCGCCGTAGCCTGGGTTCGGGTGCGGAGGCGCAGGTGAAGAACCCCATCCTCGGTTCTCCTGGTTTGGTGGCGGAGGGCCTGGGGGCGGTGCGAAGTTATTGCTCGGAGGCGGGGGAGCAGGTCCGAGTGGGTGTGTCCAGGACGAGCGCGGTGGATTTTCGCGGGTATTCACGTAGAACCTAGGTTACATAGTTTAGGGATGACTGGTATGTTGAAGACAGTACGAAATGGAGGACAGACCATGCTTTGTAGCTGATGTAGAGGAAGAGAATAGGGTTAGTGCTTGTACTGATATAGAGAAAAAAAAAGAAAAAGAGAACATACTTGTTATCCCACTGTTGTATCCAACCCGGAGGCAGCTCACGCCTGTCCGGGTTCTGCGGGGGCTCATTACTTCCATACGCTGGCGGCGCAGACATTGTACACTTTGTGAGTGTGCTTGCGTTTGCGGTTCTTATATGTTCGATGCCGTCTTCGTGCTCGTTCTGGCGTTTGTACTGATTGAAAATGCAGCTAGCGTTCGTGCCGTTCGCTGTGGCTGGATATATGTCCCTTCTCTGTGCTTGCACTATGAAGTCAGACGTCTTGGACGAGAATCAGCAGTGCCAGAGCTTTACTTATACGCACCTAGGATCTCAGGTGGTTAGCAACACGAGCTACCTCTGGCTGAATGCCTTCGTTGGCAAGTAACAAGGTAGGGAGAAAGACTTCGTGATCGATAAGGGCAGTCGCCCGATATATAATGTCGCCGCAGCCGGCGGGCTGTGTTCACAGGGTGTCTATCCAGATGCTTCTACTGTCTCCATTTCTACGCAGATATTGTGATGATCAAGAATCATAGTGCCCCGTACAGCCTATCGCAGCAAGCAAGAAGAAAGACTCAACAGCAGATCACAGGCTTCGCAGGAACGTTTGATATCCGTGCCAGTCTATACAGTATATCCTCTTTTGTGTCTTGTCCGGAGATGGTAGGCTTTACGAAGGCACGGCAGCAGCTAAAGTCCATAGAATGAAGGAACACGATGGAAATATGATGTTTATTCTATGGCGAACATACAACAAGAGGGACACTGGCGTTGAATTCGAAGTTCGAGTTTGCGTGAGACACTGCCAGTGACGCTTCTGAAGTTAGTCCGAAGTTTCGCCGTCACTGCTTACTGTAGTATTCAACCTGCACCTCTTTACACGGTTCACTTCGGTGCTTTGCAGCTGTTTTCCTTATTTTCCATATCTTATCTGCTTTGCTTCTATTTCTTGCCGGATTTCATTAGCATACGAATTTCAAGTTGGCGTTGGGTTCGCCCAAAGTTCATCGTGAACACGAGCTGCCGCATTGCTACTTGAAAGTCGATGGTACGGAGTCTACTGACAGTTGCTCAGTGCGTGCTAGTACCGTGGGCCTATCCAGTGTATCAGACCTCGGTAGAGTTGCTAGCGAGCGAAAGAACTGGCGACATGTGCTGAAGTCACTATCGTCTACGCGAGACTTCTGCTCCTGCGATGTGGGACTTTGCAAGATCGGTGAGGGGAAGAAAATCCTGTCGATATTTCAAGCTCACACAATTGGACGCGGTTTTGTCATGTCACTATCGCCGGCTGCTGAAGCTGGTGGCTGGGACGATGGCTTGACTGGGGATAGTCGCTGGCGGCTCTTCATACCCTATTCCGAAGAGAAAAAGCAGATCTACATGGTGTCGATGCGTTCAGCAGTCTCATAGGCTCCCGTTCTTCGGAGAGTGTCACATTTGAGGTTCGTGGACGTGTAACCTCCATGCATTATTATTTAGATAATGACTTCAGTCTACGCCAGCATCTGTCAGCTCCATTTCCCGGTCATCACGATTCTGACTTCTCATTACGCAAGGAATCAGACAGCTACAGACCACGTATCGCACACAACCCTTTTTGAAATTGGGTGTGTTAGCCGCTTTTCACTCTCAGGCTTACGATCACACAAATAAGATGCGGTTGTGGGATTTGTTTCTTTGTCCCCGCAAAAAAAAAAAAAAAGTTCTCGCCATCGAAGGCAGGATGGGGAGGGGAAAAAGCGCAAGCCTTGGGGGGATGACCGGCACCCAAGTTTAGACCCGTTTGGGTCAAGCTAGTCGCGAAAACCTCCCGGTAGCGAGGATAGGACTCGCTCCACCACCATCCAGAACACTAATTCTACCTAATTCTACGCATGTTTCCCCGCCGCAGAGACCGCTTCCCCCAGGAGATTCGGCACTCTACATTCCACGAAACCGAGCATGCAGACGCGGCTTGGGAGTTCGGGGTGGCCGCCGATCGGGTATGTTGCCCTGCTTGATGCAGGGGACCGACGGCCGTCTTCAGTCATGTGTCCCACTGTACAGAGGGCGGCATTGCCAGTGCTACCATGACAGCGTACATTCATGACGTGAAGTACCCAGGAGATAATGTAGGCCCTACGGGAGAGTGCGAGCATACCGATGTCGGGAATCGGCGGGACTACCCGTAGGGCGTCTTCGGCGAAGGCGAAAGGCGACGGTGATGGATGTGGGACATCAAGAGGAGGTAGGGCTTCGACGACCAGTGTGGCACTCCTTTATACCCTCTGAGTTTGCGCCGAACAAACAGATGCTTCGGGGCTGGTTGTTTTGTTCTGGGCGAGTCACGGTGTGCTCGGGGACAGAGGCAGACGCCGATGTCCGCCACCTCATCCAGCCCCCCAATGCACGACAGTCAAGACTGATATACTTATGGTTTAATGGCCCTCACACGTGGGATACGAGGGCTTGGATAGAGATTGACCTCCGATGACCGACCGGCTGGTGTGCACTCTGATATCTCTCTGAACTTACAGTTTCTTAGAATCGAAAGTTGTACTTAATCAAGAAATACCGACCTCATCGACTCGGCTCTCAGGATATTCAAGTCAGCATAGGTGAGTCTTGTCCTCCAATTATCCGGACGGCTGATTTTATAAAATAAATACATTTTGCAGTAGTAACTTGCACTAGTACTAGTAGTCGTGGGAAACTTGAATTCCGAACTTCGAACTAATTTTGGCTTAACTTGAAATCATTATTATGTTGCACTGGCAAGCGTTGTGCTCAGGCTGTTCAACGTTACAACTTCTACACCATTTTCTGCTCCCATTGCAATATATCCGAACTTCTTTTCGCAATTCGATGTCAAGAAGGCCGCTTCAGAAACTCTCGAAGAGACTCTTCAGAGAAGATGTTTTGCGTGGGTTTTGCGAAGGCAATGCAAACCATATCAGAGAGAAGCTGCTAGCTCGCCGCTGCGACGCCGCAGTGCTTAGCTATTCTCAATCACAATTTCTAAGGACAGTCCCTTTCTTTGTGGGGGATTTTTGCCAGTCCATTTTACCGAAGGTAAGAAAAATGCCTCAGACCTTCCGAAATGCGACCGTACATATACTTAACGAACTTCGATGTATGTCAGATTCTGCCATCGCAAGTAATGTTGTATGTTCTCGAATCAAGAGCAATGCGGTTTTAGGCCGTGCATGTACTCAGTGTAGCGATAGCCCATCTGATGGCTACATATATACTGTGTGGGTATGTGCGTTGTACCCTGTGGATGACTACACATAGCCTGCTGACCGGCACTGCGGCGGCTGCTCCTGCAATGATATATAGAGCGTCGCTTTTCATCGATTGCGAACAATCGCTCTCACAGGCCGACAAACCCCTTCTGTGATATCGCGCTAGCTTGAGTAAAGTATAGTCTTTAACTGAAGGTGCGTAGTGATCTTAACTTAGAATTGGGGTTGTGATTGTATCATTCTTATGCTCACAGTTGCAGGCTGAGGGATTGAGAACAGGCGCTTGCACAAGTGCTTCAGTACCAGCACCAGCATATCTCAGGTCTTAGTCTCATATACGGACACGATGTCGGCGCCATCGCAAAGTGGTGAACCCCCACAGAATCCCGACAGACGCGAATTGCCTCCGGGATGGATTCAGCAATGGGACAACAAGTACGTCGTCGTCTTTCTGATTCATTAGACACTTACGATGTACTGATAGCCATGACTGTCTTCGTTGGTTTCTTCAGCAACAGAGCATGGTACAGTCATTTAGTGCTAGTAATAACAACTCAGAACACTCAAGTCAATTCCGCATCTCCTAGGTTTTACGTTAACACTCGCGAGAACCCCCCTCGCTCATCATGGACCCACCCACTGGGACCCATGCCTCCGCCACCCATGAACAGCTTCACGCCCCCACAAGGACCTCCTCCGCCGAACCAGGGCAGCCGCCCAGAGAACCGTGGTTGGGGCTCTTCGCCCGCGCCTCAGGGGTACGGCGGTGGTAACGGTCCTCCGGGGTATTACAACCAGGGAGGGTCAGCCCCTGGCCAATGGGGCGGTGGTCCACCTCCCCATGCATACGGTGGGGGCTATGGTGGAGGATACGGTGGAGGTTATGGCGGAGGTGGCGGATACAGTCCTGGACCAGGGTATAGCCCAGGACCAGGCTATGGAGGTGGTGGTGGATACTACGGCGGCCCACCCCAACAGGACAGTCGCGGCTTCTTTGGCGGACACAGTCCCGCGCAGCCGCAGGTCATTTATGCGCAAGAGCAGGCGCCACCGAAGAAGAGCGGATTTGGCGGTATGGGTACTGCTGTAGCTGCTGGTACGTCACTGGTGGAATGCTTTCGTGATGATAGTCATTCTTACTCCAAAATTTCTTCTCTTCTTGCTCAGGCGGTGCGGGCCTTCTTGGTGGTGTCTTGCTCGGTGAGGCACTTGACGGGGGAGACGGAGGAGGAGATGGAGGAGATGGGGGAGGGTAAGCAGTTTTTTCTCTCTTTCTTCATATGTTGACTAATTGTCCCATTTTTAAGGGATGGCGGTGGTTGGGGAGGTGATGGTGGTGGAGATGGCGGTGGAGATGGAGGGGGAGATGGAGGAGGGTAAGTCTGCACATTTTTTGCAAATCATAGTTATCTTATACACTTTTTTTCCAGTGATTGGTAAGGAGAAGACAATGAACAGAGCTCTTTCCAACAATCGATTTTGTCCGGCACGTTTGGAGCCAATAACTGTACAACTACAAGCTGTAGTTTATGAAATTCCTCTTTACAAACCCCATGATCGTGTTCCATGGATCGAGAAGTTTGGCTTCATCCCTATGCTATATCTTGCGTCTCAACGACTTGTCGCAACGAAAACTAATATGTTCGATGTCCCGGTTTGAGACTTGTGATGTCCGTAGCTTTATATATTTGAGGATAGCAATAATGAAAAGTAGTTGAAAACAAATGATCGCGGACACGGTTAAGCTGATCTTAGGCTAAAGGTCACATAAGATATACAATAAAAATGGCATGAACAGGGATGAAAGGAAGAAACTAGGACCTTGCGCTAAATGCATCGTAGTGCATGGAACAAGTCCGCCGTCGTATGAGACAAAACACGGAAGAAGAAAAGACGCCATCAATCGTCTTTCTTGTCCTTCTTATCTTTCCTTTTGTATTCTCTCTTCTTCGTCTCCTTCTCCTTCGCAGCCGGTTTTGCCTTCTCTGCAGCCGAACCCGCAGTCTTTTTATTCTCTTGCGCCTTTTGCTTCTTCGGAGGCGGGGCTTTGGGCTCTTCCTCTTCGTCTT
Source organism: Trichaptum fuscoviolaceum (assembly GCA_910574455.1). NCBI lineage: Eukaryota > Fungi > Basidiomycota > Agaricomycetes > Hymenochaetales > Trichaptaceae > Trichaptum > Trichaptum fuscoviolaceum. Next base: position 1,903,003 of record CAJSYZ010000003.1, on the reverse strand, counting down.
CGTCCTCCGATCCCGAATCAGAGTCGTCTTTAGCCTTGGGAGTTTTGGTCGTCTCCTCCTCATCGGTATCGGAGTCGGTTGACGACTCTGCGACAGGCACGACAGGAGATGGTTCCTCCGAGGCTTCCTCGTCTGATTCAACCTCCATTTTTTCTGGGACGACAACGTCCGGTACGGGATCCGGATACTTTGCCTCAGCTAGCTTGTGCGCATCCTGCGTTTCAACAGGTCAGTAAGCTGCGAAAAAGGATAGATAGTGGAAAGACAAACTTCATTTGACATTCCGGAGCTGACAGCATCTTCGTATGCCTTCTTTCGTAATGTGTATTGCTCCTTCGCAGCTTTTGTGACAGACTCATACACCTATCAAAGGAGTTAGTTCGAGCACTGGAAAGAATATGAAGGTGACCTACAAGTTTCTGATCCGGTGTCAAGGTTGACCACTTTTCGGACACTTTGCCCAGAACCTCGGCATACGCAAGTCCGGGATACTTTTGTTGCATGCCTTTGCGTACTTCATTTTGGAAGAGTAGGTATGCCGAAGGAGGCCGCTTCGGGGCGAACATGTCTTTCGCCTTCTTGCCCTTCTTGTCGTCTGCGGCTGCCCGCCCGCGCTTGCGTTTCTTCCCGTCCGCTTCTCCTTCCTCTGTCTTCGCGTCCACGGGCGACATGAGCTGCCCTCCCTGCTGCTGGTGCCCGTTTGTCATCCCCATTCCGCCGCCTCCGAAGAACATCGGGAACATGTTCATTGGGAAATTCGAGCCGGTGTTGCCGGACGCAGACGCTTGGCTTTGAGGGACGAATGAAGTTTGTTGTAGGTACGTCGAGAAGTTTTCCGCCAGTGTTGCTGTTTGACGCAGAGATTCTGCAACTGCTCCGAGACCGGCAACGAGCTGTATTTATATAAGAATAGACATTAGCGACATATTTTAGAGGCCCGAGTGCGACGAACGCGTCTCGCGAGGGTCGACTCCGAAGGTGAAGGCTTTACAAACCTGCATTTTATGCATATCGAGAGTTTGCTGCGTGTTGTCCTGCATGGTGAAGACAGAGGTCGTTGTGTCTTGACGCGATACGCGACGCGTCAAGTCTAACGGTGGTACAGTAAGTAAGTAAGAAAGGTGAAGTAAAAATGGTTGGGCGCGTCTCAAGGGAATATAGGAAAAAAGTTTGAACCACAACTTGAACTTGAAGTGGTTTGTTACCCACGATTCCAATTTTTGTTGACTTGCATTTGTACACTTTCAAACTCCGATGTATCCGAGTAAGACACTTACTATTGTCTCGTCATTCATGCCATGTTAACGTTCCAGTACTTGAACCCTCTTTGACGTCCCGGATATGCTATCTCCAGTTGCATTGGGAGGCATCGTCCGGTCGTACATGGGAATGTAAAGCTTAGAGCCCTATAATGCAACTTCGGATTTGTTACTTCCATATGATATACCTGTAACGAAGACGACCCGGATGCAGCGAAGCCTTACAGTCGACTCTCATGGTAACATGAACTGTAGAGCTGTAATGTGTTAATACTATTATAGAGTATACACATAAACTATGCTTCAGTATCATATTGCCTTTGTCAATGCCACAGAGGATTAATATTGTAATGAATAAACCTACCCTTCACCCATTTCTAAACTGAGAGCAAATTAAAGCTCCGTCTAAAACTCTCCGTCGTCTGTTGTGAAGCTTAAGCGTCGTCTTCCTCATCGAACCACCATCTTCCAAAATCCAGCCATTGAAAGGCTGAACGTCCGTAGACAGGTGATCTGAAAACCGACAAATTGTTGTTCGCTGCATCTCGTAGAACGTTTCAGCGTGCTAGACCTGTTTTGTTGTCGAAGTGGGACCATAAACTCCCAAGGAAAATTTGACATAAAGGATAACCGAGTCCTAATTGATCACGCAGTAGCTGCGCATGGAGGCGTACAACACGCTGTTTGCGTCTCCGTCGTCGTGGATAAACACGACGCCAGAGACGCATCAGAATACAGTGTCGGATGCGCCCCAGCCAGCGACGGCGGGGGTTCAGTCGGCGAATGTTGGTAACAATGCCACGGACGACTGGAGCAAACAATCTACAACCATCGATTTACATGATCAGACTTTTGGACTAGCGGACATACAGGGTGAGCAGTAATGACAATGGATTGCGCAGAGACTATGAGAATGATGGGAAGGCGATGTGGTGGCTGGCACGCCGTATGCGTCTGGTTGCTTAGGACGAGTTTCACAATCAAGTTTTTTACTCCTATTTTTCATGAGTATCTGAAGAATTCGTGTGCTGATTGCATGTCTTCTTTCTTCTTTCACCCAGCTGCTGCATCGTCAAGCGCACCGTCAATGGCACCCCTTCAACATTATTTACAGGCTTTTTCACAGCCTTTGGCGCCCGCGACAGGTACCGTGCCATACTACGGAGGGTATCCCCACAATATGATGAGTTTTGGACAATCGCAATGGCCTCAACAATCTGTACCCCTTTCAACGTATTCAACGCTCAATGGTGCAACCAGCAGTCTAGGACAGAACCAGTTGTCGTCGCACCAGCAGCCACAGCAGTCGAATCAGCAGCAGGGGCAGGCCTCACCTCCCCACTCGGTGATTGAGTACGTGTTTGTTACCTTTCAACATCGATCGCAGCTCTTATTCCATTATCAGCCCGTCGTTAACTATCAATAATGGTGGATCATCGAGCTCAACACAAACGTACTCTCCTCCGCAACAGTCTGGACAACAGACGACGCAAAGAAACACGACGTACATGAACCACTACCAACCTCAGCATCCTCTTCAGTCTCATCAGTCACCTCCTCCGCTTACCATTAGTCCGATGATGTTCAACCCCCAGAACATGCATCAACAGCAGCGCACCTTATCCCCGCAACAGCTACATGCCCAACAGTCACTCATGTCTATGTTGACCCCCATCTTCTATCAGCCAGCTCCTCAACAACATCAACAGATCCAGCAACATCAACAACAGGTTAACCTTCCTCAATCACCGCCCCTACCTCAGTCTCAGTCGGCTCCCATGCAAACGAATCTCACAGCAAGCTCGTCAAGCTCTTCTTCATCGACAGCGACACTCTTATCTGAATCCTCTGAACCATCACCAGAAGAGCGTAAGAAGACGCTTCAGGGAAAGCTTAAGACGCTCTTATCCCCTTCAGCTTTAGGAAGTGCATCTGCGGTGCATGGTATTGTTCGTGCTTTGGAAGAATACGGTGTGACGGAAGTTGAACCTTTGACGCGTATGGAAATTATGTCAAAAATTCGGGATAATGCCGGAAATCAGTTCTTCAGAGCATGGTCGGAAAGCGTCGATGCGGTGGACCTGTTGCGTGAATGGTTGAAGGCAGGCTCGTCAGCAAAGGAAGGTGCACAACTTGGAGAAACAGTTATGCCTCTCTTACACGTGAGTTATGTTTATGTGCAACGAATTTAAGCCTGACTGTGTGTAGGTTATTGACCGACTGCCGTTGACAATCGAGCAACTCAAGCAAGTTAAGATAGGCAAGATCATAATAAAGCTCACCAAAGAACCGCCAAACGCTGGTAAGTTCTGTAGTTCATATACACTGTTTTTTGGTTGCGAGAACACACTCTACAATCTCAACAATCATCTGAGAAAGCTGAGGGTCCTGAGCAAAAGAAAAACTCATTCTTTGTTAATCATCTTCACCGGACGCTTGTATGGATCAGACATGTATCTAACTATTTGCTACAAACTTCTTTCGTCCGCAGCGATCAAAGATATGGCATCCAATATCGAACGCAAATGGCGGCAGATGATGCTAGCGCCAGAATCCAAAAAGTCGGAAGTCGTCATTGAGGGTGGGTCATGCTAGTCTGTCGTCGAAATATTCCACATAATTAATTCGTTTAAAATGCGCAGACAAATCTAAGAAAAGAAAGCTCCTGATGGACGCGACAACGAAATCCGCGCCTCCAACGAAGAGGGTTGCGGTGGCTAGCGCATCAAAGGTGGGCCTGAAGAAGGAAGCAAAGGTGGTTGTGACGGCCGTCAAGGACGTGAAGGCAGACTCCTCGTTCTTTTCCGCGCCTAAACCGAAACCGAAGCTTCCGACCTTCAAAAAAGCGGCGGTACCCCCGTTGCCAGCTGGTGGAGTGGGAGGAACTTCAGGTTTCGCGGTTCCGGTGGCCAACGGTGTGAAGGAGGAAGTGCTCGATCCGTTTCAAGAGGCGTTGAAGGCAATGGCGAAGAATCGAACAGCGTCTCCGGCCGTATCGACACCGGAACCTTTGGGGACATCTGCGCCTGTGGCTAAAGCGAGTAAGAAGCGGAAGTCTGTCACTTGGGCAGCGGACGACCAGTTAGAGAAAGTCAGAATAATCGAGAAAGCTATTTATGATGACGATCCTGCAGACGTGAAAAACTTCACTTATAATATCTTCAAGCTGCGTACTCATTCTGTGTTTAGGGTGTCCAACACGTGCACAGCGTCCGCGATCTAGAGAGGGGAGAAGGTGCTGCACTGCATGCCCAGAATCTGTTCGAAGAGCTCGTTGATTGGTACGAGCCTATACGTAGGTGCTATTTCCGGAGCAAGATAAATTTGGAGACTGACAGTTTGTACGCGCAGCTCTTGAGATTCCGGAGGATATCTTAATTGGTTTGCGACCGGGAGCGGAAAGTGAAGAGAAGAACACGCAAGAAGAACGTGAAAAGGGCTCTCTCGCCTCGTTCTATCTTACGGATGCGCAAATACCCGATTCGCCAGCAGAACCATCAAGCCAAATATCAGCCGATCAGGTGGATGTGAACGTGAAGATGATGCTCGCTGGCGTCGATATCCAGCCGTTCTTCCAGCAAGCAATGAGCGTCTCGGATTTAGTAGGGCAGCTTCGAGCACCTGAGGCGCCAGGACATATGATGGGTTATGGACAGGGAGATGTAGCTATGAGCGATTCTACAGCGAATGGAAATATCAACCAGACGCTGAACGTGAATTTGCATACTCTTGGGCTCGACCCGAATGCACTGACTATGCTTGCACAACAACTGGGTCAACTTGGACCGTCAAGCATAGCGCCCGCTGTATTTCCTGGCTACGGCGTGGGTGATCCGAATGCGTACCCGCCGCAGCCTCAGCAGAGCTGGGCAGGATACTCGGATGAGCATGACGGATATGGAGATTATGAAGAACGTGACCGAAATCGGGACCGTGACGGCCCGCGAGGACGCGGCTGGCGGGGCCGGGGCCGGGGAGGGCTGCGGGGGCGAGGGGGAGGTGAATTTAGAAGTAGACGCCCATGCACGTTCTATGCACAAGGAAGGCGAGCATCAAGTTCTTTCTACATCTTCTCTATTGCTGTGCATCTTGTGTGCAAAAATGATTTTATTTGCGAACAAAAAACTAATACACATCGTGTGACAGATGTAGATATGGCGATGCGTGTGACTTCAGTCACGATCAACCACCCCCGCCGGATTCAAGTTATTAGTGTGCTTAAGCGAAGCGCAGTCAGCAGAAGCAATCAATGGGCGGCCAAATTTTGGAGCTTATTGACTCGAGGCGAACTTTGTATCCCGGCGCTTAATCTCGTACTGCTTCTAGGACCATCCCTTTGGGTACTTACTTATTTCTTTTCTTTCTTTTTGCTTTTGCGTTATCCGTTGTCTTTCGGAACAAACCCCTCCATCATCACAGCATCTTTATACCACACATAGTAGTAGTAGCATTCAGTTTATGGGCATGGCGCTTGCCTTATTCTTTCTCTGTTTTATCCCTCTTGCCAGCATGCATGTATATCTATATCAACTAGCACCTTCGAACTTTCTGCACAATTTATAGGGCAAAATCTTGCCTTTCAACAATCTTCGGTCACGGTCGTGTACGCTCCAACGTTGATAGGAAGCTTGGTGAGGGCACTTGGTTCTGCATCCTTCTTTATTGTGCCACGGTAACATACAGATTATATTATTGCTTCCGTCGAGAGGAGCCAATGATTAAATTTATCTTCAAACCTCTTTTTTTCTCCCATTGATTTCTACGTCCTACAGTATCGTATCCTTTGACGAGTACTTGTGAACACATTCCAAGAAGAACCGCATGTCCTCTGGATCCACGCCAGGTGTAATGCCATGACCCAGGTTAGCAATCCAGGCTTTGGGTGCCCCGCCTTGCCGGAAAGAAGCACACATGCGCTTCACCTCACGCTCGATGGCGTCGCGCCCGCCGTATAGCACACCCGGGTCCAGATTCCCCTGCAGAGCCTTTTTTCCGACGATGCTGCGAGCTACGACCGGATCGGTGCACCAGTCGAGTCCGAACGTGTCGTAGAGTGTTTCATCCACGAGTAGCTTGAGTGATTGCTGGTTTGCGCCCTTGGCGAAGAGCGTCATGGGGACGTGCGATGTCCCGGACTGGTGCAGTGCATGGGCGACGCCAGATGCGATGTGCTGGAGCGAGGGGAGGGAGAAGGTGGCGAAGTCGTGCGGGGAGAGCTCGCCCGCCCAGGAGTCGAATATCTGCAGAAGCTGGTACATAGTTAGTCTTGTGCGTGTGCGGTTGGCTGAAGTATTCACCTGTGCACCAGCTTTGATCTGTCCGACGAGGTAGTCGACACACACGTCTGCGATGCGCATCAGGAGCGCCTTCGACTCCTCCGGGTACTTGAACAGCCACGACTTGGCGAGCTGGAGGGTTTTGCTCCCGCCACCCTCGACCATGTACGCAAACAGCGTCCACGGCGCGCCGCAGAAGCCGATGAGCGGGACCTCGCCCTTGAGCGCCGTGCGAGTCTGCGTGATCGCGTCGAAAACGTAGCCGAGCTCTTTCTGCACGTCGACGTCCTTCGTGAGCTTCTCGATGTCGGCGGGCACGCGCAGGGGGTCGGGGAAGAACGGCGCAGGGTTCATGAGGACCTCCATCCCCATCGCCTGCGGGACGACAAGGATATCGGAGAAGATGATCGCGGCGTCGAGCAGGCCGGTGTACCGTCGGATGGGCTGCAGAGTCACTTCTGTCGCGAGCTCGGGGGTGCGACAGACCTCGAAGAACTCGTGCTTCTTACGCACTTCCTGGAATTCTGAGTGTATATTTTAGTAAATAAAACGTTCGGAGATGGGTCTATGCGCACCAGGAAGATATCGACCAGCCTGCCGCATCACCCATACTGGTGCCCTTTCTGTTTCTTCGCCTAAGCTATATCTCAGCAAGCACGATCACAACACCCATTCGCCGTTGAGCTTGCTGACCTCTCGCAGCACGCAGCAACAGATCATTCTTGAGAGGGGGGAAGTCCGTTGACGATGTGGTCATCGTGCAGGTAAAAGGAGTGAATAACTCGAGTTCAACGATTTCCCGACGCGATTTATACGATTGTTAACAAATACGTGTCTTGATGCCTGATTTTCGCCTGACGCCGACGCTGTGTAGAGCGTCGAATACGGTGTTGGGGATTGCAGGGAAGCCATTCCACGGGCGCGGTTCCGTGAGACTGCCATGCGTGTCTTTCCCGCTCACCACCATGACACGACAAAGAACGCATTCTCAGATCTAAACTCAGAGCTTTTGTGTGGGACACTGAAACTATAAGCTATTAAAGTGACCACAGGCCTAGCGAAGCTACAGTGCACCCAGAAGAACTTAGACAAAATGAGCCCAGAATCGGACATCAAGAATCCTGCACAGCTCGTTTCGGAGTACGTCTTTTTAATTTAAAACTTGAACCCACTGCTTAGACTTGTACAGGTTCAAGAAGTCCGGAGAATTTGACCGGCTCCGGCGGGAATTACTCGAGCAGTTCAGAAATAGTGTATGTTCACAATGGTTCTGCAGCTTTCGTACGCTCATTCAATACATTTAATTTATGCATGCTATATACCTGGAAATTCTTAAGGAAGGGATGGGAAACTTCATGGCCCGTGTAGAGGACATCGCCCGACAACGATTGTCTTCCGACATGCGTCTACGCTACCTGGGCCCGGACGCAGTGCACGCGGAGCTCATGCAGGAAATGGATCGCTTCCCGCTCGTCCAAAGGGCCGTCGCTGAAGTCCCTGCTCTTCAAAGGCCAGAGTTCAGGGCCGCTATACAGAAATCGCTGAGGAGGCTGTTGCGCACCGGGGACGAAGAAGACACAAGCAGCGAGGAGGACGACTCGGAAGACGAGTCCAGTGAGGGGGAAGGAGACGCTGAACCATCCTCTCGTGCACCTTCGCCAGTTGTCAATGGCATCACAGCGTTGCATAAGGACGTTGAAGATGTGGAGATGCCGAACGGAGCGAACATCGACGAGGAGGCATTCAGTTCAGACGCTGAGCAGGAGGACCGACGTATGGTCAGCGAACTGGCTGCAGACCAACACAGCTCCCAAATACACGAGAACGGGCATGTCGTTGTCAATGGGTCAAACCCTACCTCCGCTGATATGGAAGATAAGTCGAACTCGGGTGATGCAATGTTACTTGCCGGTCGGTAATCATGGATAGACCAAAGGACATGCTACTTTCAAGCTCCTGTATCCTTACTTTTATTTGCTGTGTATAATTGTTAGGAGAACCTACTTTTCTCTGACTCTCTTCTATTGGAATGTTTTAGTAATTTGTATGGAGATAGCTTTGCTGCAGTACATGAATGATTGTTTAGCAGAGTATATTGTAATGTCATGTGGTATTGCACTGCCAGATATCAACCAATATTATACATTGTATAGGCCACAGAAAGAACCCCGATAGACCGCGAAGCAATACGGCGAGGAGAAAGCTATGGGTACAGTATCACAATAATATCCAACAGTCCGACGAGAGCGAACATAGAGATTGCGTCGCATTATTTAAGTGAAGAATGACGACAGGGAATAAACATGGCTGGGATGGATTGGCTGTGGAAAAGTGAGATGATGGGCAAGAGAGTAAAGATGCAAAAAGTGAAAAAGCAATGAACGAGGACTGAATGGTCGGATAAATAGTATGAACAGCTATAAAACTAGGGAGAGAAGACTGCACGAGGTCAAACAATCTAATGGGTAGATGAAGAAAGGGGAGGGAGGATGAAAGAGAGACGCTTCCGGAAGCGACCAATGATTTATGCAACAACATCGGCTGCGCTGAAGCTGCTACGACGTCTCCGTACACTGCGCAAACCTGGTCGCTCTGACTTCGTTCCAGGAACAACAACCGCAGCCGGGTTCGTGTTCATCCACGCAACTGACTGATTCACTTTACCCTTAACATCTGTTCCCTTCGCCGCCGCGCCATTAGTCGCGTTATTCCTCCTGCTCGCGGCTAACGTAGGAAGCCGAGAGGGCGTAGGTGAAGTAGGCCGTGCGCGCGTACCCATGGCCGTCGTACTGCGGACAGTGGTAGGATTTGTTGTATTTGTTGTCAAGCGAGGGATCTTATTGGGACTTTGGCCACCTGCCGTTCGGCCTGTGGTTGTCGAAGTCCCACCTACTGGCGCCGGCTTCCGTACACCGTTAGTCACGGCCGTTGAGCGGGTTATACGCGTTGGACGCTGTTCTGACGCCGGCTGTAGGCGTCTTCCGGTCGCCCGCGCCGTCGTCGCTGATTGCAATTTCGAGCGCGTGCGATTGCCCAAATTCAAGACCGGTAGAGCGTTCAATTCGTCCTCTGATTCGTCGTCCGACTCATCCACTGCGGCGACGTCTGCGGTCCGCTTCGCGACTGGAGTCTTGCGTGGCTGGCCCGGTGGTGTGATCGCTTGTGCACGGGCAGTAGCTGCGTTCACATGCCTACTCGGCGTCACCGGGGGTATAGCTTTGGACTTCGGCGTGGAGGGAGCGAGTGATGCTACCACAACAGTCTCGATAATACTGTTCACCTCCATCGCATCCTGTTCGTCGTCCGCCTCGGCCGGTGGCGTAGCTGGGGTGATAACTGATGCAGCAGCAATAGCAGCAGCCGCTTGAGCTTCCGCACGGCGCATCTCGTCCACGGCAGCCCATTTAGCCCACTCCAGCTGCTTCACATACATGTATTGTTGCTGGGGCCCAACAACACTACCTGGTCGGACGATACGCATAAACGCGATTGCCTCATGTGCTGTGAATCCATATTTCCAGATCAGATAGGCGCCTATCAAAGTCCCTGTGCGCCCTAGTCCAGCTTTGCACTGACACGGAGATCAATAAAGGATGAGGCAGAGAAGTAAAATGCACACACGTGTACGGCTATGGCGCCTCCGGCCTCAACGACTTCGTCCGCGAGATTAATGAATTTGCGCACAATCTCGTCAGTTGGGTTCGTTCCGTCATCAAAGTAAAGTTCTTCGTGACGAATACCACGTTCCTGGAAGTGCTTCTTATCATATAGCATGTTGTTAAGTCGTACCACAAGCTTCACTCCTCGGGCCTCGAAGTAATCCAGGCAATTCTGAAATGGCGCGGGTAATTTGCGCTGCAACGCAGAATCATTGCGCGTGGGTGAAGCGGTCGTTGTGCCATCCTCCTTGTCGCCTTTCTTTAGCCAGATCGGCTCTACTGGGCTCGCGAACGCAATGAACGATGGTGTGAGCCAGTTCCAGTCTCCGTTCTCCACCTTTTCGTAATATTCGTAGTCCTCCACGCTGAACTCATTCATATCACACAGACCATTCTGCATGGCTTTCCACATGCCCCATAGGCAGTCCTGTATACTCAAGTTGAAGTCGGAGTATCCTCGACCAGCATCTCGGAAGGGCATAAACTCCAGTTCAGCCACTGGTTGGAAGGCTTCCCAAGGTGCCTTTTTCTGAACGATCATCTACGAGAAGAGTTAGTAGCACATCATGAAAAGGCTTATCTACGACATACTACATAGAGGGCCATCAAAAGGGCAGCGTTAGCTTTACGACGCGGGTCGTCAGAGGAGTAGAGCACGAGCCGGTATGGTTTAAGTTCCTCGTCCTTCAAAGGCTATCAGCTGCCAAGTCATCAGCTATAGTAGATTACATACCTCCAGTAGTTCATGAATGAGAATGCACGCCTTATACACCATCGCCAGATTAAGAGGTCCCCAATCTTTGAAGAAAGACAAGTAGAGCAATTGGTGGTCAATAGTAAAGTAATAATACAGCGCATCCTCGTCGGGTGTCGCTGGTGACCCTCTGCTGTTCAGCTTTGAGCGCACGCGGGGTTTGTCTGTCTTCTCCTGTGCTGGGCGGTTTAGTACGTGTGGGAGGGGTGCGGGGTGTGGAAATGTGGTGAAATATAGCCTGTTCAGAGCAATGTTGGAGTTCAACCATCTCACAAGAAGTTGAACATGATGAACGAACCTATCGCCAAACTGACACAAAGGGTCGCATTGGGGTGCCATCGCGTTGAGCAACGTACAAATGTGCTCGTTGTCGTCGCGCTCGCAGCGGGCGGGGGGACGCGTTATGTCGCGGAGTGGGCGAAGGAATTGAACCGTACGCCTCGTGGTGGCAGAGCTGTACTACTAGTATTTCAAGTTGCTTCCGTGTTATGTAAGCGTGCCACTCAGGCTGGCATTCAAGTTGCCATACCACTCACCCACCAGCAATGAAATGGATCTGCATCGGACGACCTCAGGCAGCGGTGTTGTAACCAATAGTACTTGGAAGGTATTTAGTATAATAAACTAATTCGCTGAATTTATACACTAAGTATTGACACTAAGTATTGAAATCGCGATTCCGTCGCAATAGTGTTCGTACAGTAATTCCACTGCCAGTGGCGATCATTATTATTTACCCTGAGTTGTCCATTCTTGAGATCAACAAAATTGTCTCAAGAAAGAATACTATACAATGTATAAACTTGAACAAAAGAAGTGCCATGTCTAAAAGAATCAATTTATACTACATTGGCAGCGCAAAAAGGCATCGCTCTTTCTGTCCTAAACGGTTCGGAAACTATCCTAAAGACGCTTTACTTCAATATACGATAGATTGCTTTTGAAGACTCTAATACGAGCCTATACAACAGTCTAGCAGAGCCCCGCTTCTGTTGATACATATGGTGTTTACAAAACTTGGAGCAAACGAGAAACAGGCGTTCTTTGACCTGCTGGATGAGTGAGTGACTCGGTAGACTGCAGTGGTGTTGATCCACTCAAAAACGATTCACTTCAGATACTTTGCCTCGAGACCCGAGCTCGTAGCAAGTCTCGGTGCATCATCGTCATCGCCTCAGGAGGAGGCATCAGGAAATCTCCCATTCAACAAGCGTGCAGCAGCATCTGCGGTACATGGCGCACTCGCAGCCAACCCAGAAGCAACCGCATCGCTCATCTCGGCGGGTCTGAGACACGGGGCGCAGAATAGCAGTAGTGTAAAGAATAGTCCGTTCGCACAAGCAGTACGTCTCTAAAATATGCAGCGACTGAGCTGAAGAATCGACGAGCAGACAGGCTGCGAACCCGGAAATCGCCAACTCCTTAGGACGTGTCGCAGCGGCGTCTATAGCTTTTCAAGGCGGGCCAAGGAAGTCAGCACCTCCACCACCTTCACTTCCACGTCGTGTGCCGTCGAGCACCTTCTCTCATGATGATGAGCGCGACTCAACTCCATCTCCTCAACCACCTGGCCGCCCCCCAGCCCCGAAGAAATCAGCAGGCGCCTCTGGACTTATGCAAGGGAAGGTTAGTTCCTCTGCCATCGCATTGATTAGTACCTATAAATCACATCTTCCTTACGCATTAGTCCTTTGGAGACGTCAGGACTGACTCCTTCAAAGCTGCCTTCTCGACTGTACGGAACGGCACCGCGAACAAACAAAAGCCACCTCCATCTGTCGCACCGCCCATCCCCTCCGCCTTCCCGAAACATAAGAACAACTTCCCGCCTCCGCCGGTGAGGCGAGTCACGAATGAAGCAAGTGAAAGCCCGGCACGTAGTCCTTCACCAGAGCCTGAAGAAACCGTTGAGGAGGACGAAGGCGAGTGGGCTGAGGCACTATACGATTATAACAGCGGGGTGCGCAGTGCTTTCTCGTGAATTCGGGACAATAATAGATGCTAACTTCTGCACGTACTGCATCAATAGGAGCCAGGCGATCTTGCCCTCCGTGCACACCAACGAGTCCGAATCGTGTCGAAAGACTCGGATGACTGGTACGCTCGCTCATGCACTCATGGGACTAATGCTCATTTTTCTGCAGGTGGACTGGGGAGGTCGATGGCAAATCAGGGCTATTCCCTGCATCGTATGTCAAGATCTGAAGGGCTTCGGTATTGTGGTCTGTATTTTGTGCATTATATGTCATATGTCAAGATTGTATACAAATGTGGTATTATGCTTTCGTCGTCGTCACGTAAATTTATGCATTCATCAATATTTGCTATACTGATCTTTTTTGTCTAAATCCTTATCAAGTAAACTCTGCTTTTTACCGAAAAGTGGCTTAGGAGTCATACTAGTAGCTGCTGGGTCTGGGAAGTTGCTTTATAGAGGTAAGGTCAATGTTACAGTATTTCACTTTTTAGATAAGTATCTACATTCGTATCTTCTTCGTGTTGAACAAACAATAATCACACAACCGCTTGCTAGAATATTAAGAGGTACTGGATTTGAGATAAGTGTCATATCGAAGTACGGCGCCGAGCAACACTTGCGCGCCAGCCTCACTATATGCAAAGGTGATTGTTAGACGAGGAAGACAGTCGATCTATGACACTCACATGTCTTCCGGCAACGAGAACTCCGATGGGTTGTGTGAAACACCATCCTTACACCGAATGAAGATCATTGCTGTCGGAACCTTCTTCGAGGTGTATACACTGTAGCATAGTGTCAAATCAAGTAGAGCAATGGAGTAGAAAATCGCGCTACTTACGAATCATGGCCAGCCCCACTTTGTATCTCTCTGTATGAGTATCCACCCTCTTCTGCTGACTTTCGGACCATGTCTACGGCAACCTCGTTGAATGTCGTTTTCGGACTCGTCCAGAACTTGTCATACACCTCAATGTCCACCCCTGCCTCGTCGGCGATGAGCGCACATGCGATTTTTACCTTCTCTTCCAGCAACGCGAGAAGTCGGTCCTCTACAGCCCGGATGTCGATGTTAAATTGCACGTGGGACGCCATGGTGTTTATCGACTGCGGGGTTGAGTTGATGACAGCTACTGAGGCAAGGCCGCCAGGCGTCTCGACCGCAGCTGCGTTGATTGCAACAATTATCTTCGCGGCCGTCAGAAGTGTGTCATGTCGCCTGTCCATAGGGGTGGTACCGCAGTGCAGCTCCTTTCCGCGTAGCTCGACGCTGATCCAACTCATTGCTGATACATTCAACTGATTATCTAACATAGTCGCAAAAAGATCATCGACATGTCTCACCTTGAACTCCGGTCACAACACCGATCGGTTTATTCTCCGCCTCCAGAATTGGTCCTTGTTCAATATGCACCTCAAAATGCGCGGACAGCTTGTTCGAGTCAAATGAGGCTGGAACGTCTCCTTTAAATCCGATACGAGACAATTCCTCGCCCAGTATGGCGCCCTTCAAGTCCTTTCTCGCATATCTACAGTTCGTCCAAGTGAGGGGGACATCATTGAAAGGGAGGGCCGGCTGAAACTCACGCAAACTCCGGTGTGAAAATGCCAGCCCATACACCCGACCCAAGCATGGCCGGCGAGAAACGGGCCCCCTCTTCGTTCGTCCAATCAATAACGGCGATCGGCGCATACGTTTGGATGTTATTGTCATGTAGTGTCTTGAGCACTTCAAGAGCACTAAGAACCCCGACAATTCCGTCATACTTCCCTCCTGCGGGTTGTGTGTCAAGATGGCTACCCATTCCGATTGGTGGCAAAGAATTATTGGTGCCCGGGCGAGTAGCGAAGATATTTCCAACTTCGTCGACCTACAAAAAGCATGCTCTTCATTAAGATCCGGAGGAGTCAGAGTATGTACATCTTTCCCAACCTTGACAGTGCATCCATACTTCTTAACCTGCTCAATGAACCATAGGCGAACTTTCTTGTCATCATCATTGAGCGTTAAACGATCTGGAGAACGTGGTTAGCGGAGAGACTAACAAAGGTGCTTCAGCTCACTCATTCCTCCATCTGGAGTCCTTCATATATCAAAATTTTAGATCCGTTCCAGGTAAAAGCAACCAGGATAGGAGACAACTCACGATCCCCATTGACACGACTCCATCAGGTCTGCGTACAATCGCGAGCCATTCACTTTAATTGAGGCCATTTCGACACAAGCTTGAAGGATGGGATGGAAAGCTGACGGCGGTAAGCAATTTGAGATGAGTGGACGGACTCTGGCTTTGGTATTGTCTTGGTATGAGTTTAAGTACCAGCCATATGCATTTGAGGGCACATGGACTCGATAAGAGGTCTTAATATAGGCAAAACGGCAAAACGGAAGCGGAAGAATAGTACCGCAAATCAGGCACATATGTTTGCACCGCCACTTATCTGCGAAAAGATATAATTCTCTTGTTTTGGACTCTCGACACTTGATCGGTGCAGTGGGCTATTATCATAGGCTGCAGAGTACAGCATCAATTAAACAAGTACGTACAACTCAATGGTCCTTAAAAATATATCACTTCTTCTTGCTCCCCTTCAAGACGCCTGGCGCAGTCCGGATGGCACCCAGCACAGTATCCAAATCTCGATCTGTCGATAAACTCTTGGTTTTCGATTTGTCACCGCTATCATTCAGATCTTTCGATTGCTCCGAGCCATCGACTACGGAGCCGAGTTTACCCTTCTTTTGTTTCTTGCCCAAAACCGAGGAGAACACGGCGTCTATCTCATCCTCCGGTTTATCCGCTACGCGCTTCCGTTTCTTCTTATCGCGACTCCCCTTTCCTGCCTTGCCTTCGATAGACTCATCGATGAGCCCAGGATTGATAGATCGACGGTGTTGCCGGGAGTCCACCCCAGATCCAGTTGTAGAATGATCCTTCCTGGAGACATCCTTTGCCTGTTGGGCCTTCCACTCTTCTGGACTCCGCTTGAGGAGATACAAGTTTAGGCCCCGCACAAAGAACTTCCCGTAGAAAGAGCCCAGCAGTTGCTGCTCGTGGGGAGAAAGCGAGCGCGCAATCTTCTCCTTCAGGTAAGGATCGGCCGCTGCCCATAGACGGTCACCAACCCGGCTCCCAATGCGATCATCGACGAGCTCGTGGTAGTGTTCAAGGAATGCCAGGATTAGCTTTCGTTTTGATCGCGAAGGTACGGTGGGCGAAGAGAGGAAGGCGTCAAGGATGCGAGAACTGATCGGGTTCTGAGCCAGGGTAAGGAGTAGGTGAGGGGGCTGCGATAGTACACTTCACGGCAGCCATGAGCGAGCAAAACCGACTTAGACATTCTGATAGCTCACCTTTCAACGATCGGCCCATTATGGGGTTCAGAGAAGCGAAGAAGAGATTGCACGAGTACCGAACCCTGTACCGAGGGCTCTAACGTTCCTGGACTTTTGCCAATATTTTTCCCTTGCTCCGATGCATTGCCATCTTGCAGCGATTTCGCGTATTCAGCGTACGGCGCCAGGTATAAGACACACCACACAAGAGCCAGTCGCTTCTCCGTATCAGTGCAAGCAAACGCGCTTTCGATGGCCTGCGTCATTCGTCGTAAGCAGAATGTAGGAGTATATGTGGGATGATACTCACATCACACACCCTTTCCTCCACATCTTTTAGTTCCGCCGCTCTATCAATCGCGGCCTTCAAGACACCAGTTCTTGAAGTTTCTGTATCAGGTCAATTGAAAGGTCAGCCTATCGCGAATCGAGAGTCAACTTACTTATGATTTTTGACCAGCTGCTGTCGAGCTCTCCTAGACACTCACGTAGCTGGTCCGCGTTTAGCCGTCCTATCGCTCGCGCGACGACGAAATTTGCAACAGGATGCACTGCAAGCCTATCTAGCTTGCCTGTATAACCACTCAGCAATAGTACAAACACCTAATCGTTAGATGATAACTAACCTTGGAAATATTGCTCCCACAATACATCGAATGCCAAGTCTGGAGCAAGGGTCACTAACTTCTCTAGGAGATGAGATGATGTTGAGTCTCGCAGCAGAGTTGCCACATAATCTGAAGGCTCGGGCTTCTCCAAAGGTGTCTTCACTATTCCACGTAATGAGTTTAAGGGATTGGTAGTACGGGAAATTATTATAATTACAGTAAGCAGATATCAAACCCGCCGAGACACTGTCCATTAGCGAACCATTCTCATTCGATCGTCCCTGAATCGACTCCATTTCGAGAAGCAGCTGATCTAGAGTGTTATTATGTTTACAAATAATAATGACTTGACAGTACTGACCACTAGTACTGGACACGCAGCCTTATCCGCAGCTAAAGCTCTCACTTCGTTTGGTCCTAGAGTGTCTTTTATTGTCGTGACGATTCGTCTAACCATTTCATCGAACTCTGGAGGGTAAGGTACTTTGTTCGGCACTTCTTTCCCTTTCGCGTCTCCATCATTTTCCTCTGCGAATACAGACTTCATTGGGCCTTGCTTTTCGCGGTATTTTGCGCTTTTCTTCGACCGCAATATGGAAGATGGCTGTTCCGCTGAAGGTAGGAAGGGACAGAGGAGAAGGAAGAGGGAGCGCATAACGTGAGAGGCGAAGGGATCTAAGACGAGCGACGAGATTGACGGAAGTAATTCCTGGATCGTAAATCAGCCTCAGACTAAGTCTTCGAGAGATTCGCACATACTTCGCATAAGCTTAGTACAAGCTGGGTTAAAGTGGGCAAATTACCCTGGTCTGCTTCAGACTCTGATTGGGGTAGAATTCCCTTAGCCTGGAGAACGATGAATGAGGCATCACAGCATGAGCAAATGGCACTTACCTCTCGGCAAATAGTTCCCTTCCCCACAGACAACAACGTCTGAATAACATGAGATCCAAACCGATGTTTGCACATCTGTTCATAGCTTTGTGGGGTCAATACAGTACTTTGAAGCAGCAGTGTCTGCAACTTACGAGCCTGCCATACGGTCTAGAAATACTCGCTTGACAAAGTCGTCCATGGAATACGCCATTCGCTCAAGGATGTTAGAACAGTCAGGGTCCGTCGCAAGTTGCTTCTCCTTTCCTGAGAGCTCTGAAAGAGCTGCGACAAGGAACAACCGTCTTTCTAAACAGAAAAATCAACGAAGGAACCATTACACAGCTGTTAGTGTACACACCTTCATTAGGATCTGCCTCTTCGCCGTCATCCACATCTACCGTGCCCGATGATTCCTGCCATTCGCGAAGCCTGTTGTCGACGGTCTTGAAGTAAGCCTTTACGTCGGGGTCGACATAGCCAAAAGGCGCATCGAGGTTTTCTCGCTCTTTCTTGCTGTCTACAATCCAAGATGGACCAGCTGTGTGTTCGTGCTGTGTGTCAAGAGACTCCTCAGCATCGTCAACAAGAGGCTGTTTCTTGTGTTTCTTTCCGCGTTTTCGGTTCTCCCTAGGCATAGTTCTTAAGAACACCAAGTAGTGTACACAGACTCGGACACTGAAGTCACTGAGTAGCAAAAATGACGCGGCACGGCCCGGGGGAGGTACTACTAAAACTTAAATTACCTGCGTAATATTCACTGCATTTAGGCGTTAATTCTTTTGCTTCGTAGTCCTTTTATTTACTTTTCGTAGCAGCTTGTCCTCAGTTACAGTATCGGCCGAAATGAAAAGTACTATTTAAATGCAGTATTGGAATAGACGAGAAATTCTCATAACTTCTTAGACTTAGAGGCTCACGAGAGAACATCCCGAATACAGAAAGCACACACAGAAAGGAGAGGCAATTAAGAGTGGATTGCTGCGAATTATCACACTACATGAGTCTAGTCTAATAGAGCAGCTTTTACTATGGAGAGTAGAGTAGAATGGGCATCTATGCGCAAGAGTTAGATGCATATAACCAAAAGACCGCAGAAAACAAACCTTAAAGGGAGACCTTGAGGACCGCGCCGATGCTCGTGAACGCGAGCACCTTGATCGAAGGAAGGAGGTACAGAACGAGGGGAACGAGCTCGAGGAGCAGGCCAGCAACAACGCCGAGCACTGCAGCAATAAGCTCGCACAGGCATGCGCCAATCGTAGCAAGGACGGGGCCGAGCAGCGACAGGTTGTAGTTGACGATCACGACGAGCTTAGCGAGGACATCGATGACAAGCTGCAACAAGATATGTCAATAAGGCCGCAAACCAGTCGAAATGCACAAACACATACGTGAAGGACAGTGCAGAGGAGCTCAGCAACAACAGACACAGCGACCTGGACCTTTCCGTCCACACCGCAAAGGATGACAGACAGATCAGCACCAACGAGAAGCTTGATGTCCGCAATCGCAACGCTGACGCTACCGACAATCTCGTTGAAGATCGGTGTCAGCACCTCCGACGTGCAGTTATCCTTACGGATGTACTCTGTCGCAATGTTAGAAATAGGAAACCATCATCGAAAACAGAAACACTCACTGAGCTCTTCGCAGCTCGGGGTAAGGTCGATAGTGAGCTGGGTAAGGATCACAGGAACCGACTTCAACGCAACATCACGCTGGACGTGCGCATGCGCAGCAGCTGCCGCACCGACATCGACGTGCGTGTGTCCGGGCGCAGGCGCCGCAGCAGCGAACAAGGAGAAGGCCGCAGCCGCAACAAGGGAAAGGATGCCAAAGGAGCGCATTGTGTATAAACGAATGAATGGACTGTTAAAGTCAGGAGTTGGTCGACGACGGAGAGCGTAAGAGAAGATTAAAAGACGAGATTGTCTATGCCTTCTCTCTCCCTTCCCTCCTACCCTTTATACCCCTCCATTACCATGTTTGTTGTTTGGTCGTCCTCGACTCTTCACAGTAGTCCGCTCTTCCTTCGGCTATTTCGTCGTGAAACGTGCTGTCTGCACAGCACCTAATTACGTCCTTCCAGTTCTTCCACAAAATTCCTACCGGGCTTAATTAAAGTTCATTTGACCAACCGTACTCGTTGCTCGAGCGCTGCAATGTAAAAGGCTTGAGTAAAATGTGTTATGTGTCCGAGCGAGGTCCAAGGTTGCATTAACCAAGCTGCCAGAACAAAGCACTTGTGTCTGAAGAGAGCATGATCAACTTGTCATGAACGAACTTCGAGGTGGTAGACCTTCCACTGATTGGCTGGCTCGCGTAAAGGAAATAGACCGTACTTCTGAGAGAAATTCATTTCACTCTTAGCGAGACCGCCGACGTTTCCGCCCGAGCGGTTCCGAGAAATGAAAAGTGTCTTCTTTTTCTTCAACTTGGCCGTCCATTCTTTTCGTCAATCGATATCGGTATAGTTCATTGTAGTAAATGTTAGCTTCAAACGTTTACGGGCGGAAGGTTGCGAAAGAGCCATGGACGGGCACATTGGAACGGTGAGACCGGGTAGCGGGCAGCACTAGATTAAATTCAAAGGCCGGAACAGTTGCGACAAGGTGTTATCCTCTGGAGTTGACTGTTTTTCCAGAATATCAGATATTGGTAGAGAAAATTTGGCGGTTGTAAAACTAACATCCTTCAGTGCTTCTTGAGCCCGAGACCGCCTCAGCACCCGGAGGGAAGATGTCGGGCGCTCGTCTGACCCTGCACGTCAATCCGGTGAATGAATGGCGGACCAAGATCAAGCCCAGCCTGAGTTGCCGCGGATGCAAACAAGATCGACAGATCTACCTCAGCCTGGTCGCTACTCTCTACGGGAATGTCCGGCGTGCTCCGTGAAAAGGTATGCGGCATCAATTCGAAGAACGTAACTTCGGAGTCCCAGGATGACACTAGCTTCTTCTCTTCTGAAGAATTGACTGGCCGCGGTACTGAGAAAGAAGTCTTCGATCACTCAGATGATTTTGTGGGTCGACTGCAAGACGTATTGTTCAAGATATAACAATTGCATTATAGAGCATTTAGTATAGGCTGTAAGGTATTTTGACGAGGAAAAGTATGATGGTCGCCGATGAACATCAACGGGCAGGTTCCTCGTTCCGTAGGCGATCCCAGAATGACTGATAAAGCTCTTCGCACTTACGTGCTAGATCAATACTCTGCTCCCGGTGCGTGTCCCATTCCTCAACTTCCGTAGAATCGACGTAAGGTCGAGCCCAAACTTTGACTTTCGAGTTGAATTTCAGTGGAGTGAGGGAACCGGCTTCGTATCCTTCGGACTTCGGAGTAGTGGCGGTAACGAAAGGTAGAGATACAAGCATGAGATGGACGGCTGATATTGCGGCTCGGAAAGGTGATAGGACGTGGTGCGGAGACCCAAAGAGATGCGTCTGATAGAGCATGAGCGTCTACGTCAATATGCATACATATCAGTCGAGACTCACCAGGTAAAAGACAGACTGCATCAGGAAATGTAGAACAATGCTGTAATGCAGACTCGCGGCTGCGAAGTTCGTTACAACTACACCCGGGTCGACGACGAAATGTCTGATCGCGTGGTATGGCGGGCTTCCGTTCGCTAACGCATTCACATGTGCATCGCCATTCTGTTTTGCATCTCCGTTCCCCTTTACCTCCGCTTCCTGCAAAGTCTCGAAGTAGCCAACTAACAAGTCCATTTCGTATTTGGACGCCTCGTAAGAGTGATCGTTTTCGATTAATTGCCAATCGTTCGGATCATAGCATGATGGCAAAGCTTCGATGGATGACATCCAAATGACACGCGCGGGAGTATAGAGATGTCCATAACGTGTTAAGAGAGGACTCAGAGAGCGAAACTAGTGATAAATATTAGTGAATAAACTGGGTGAAAAAGGGTGAGAAACATACGAGAGCATAATGGCCGAATACGTTACATTGCCACACCCAACCGAGTCCGTCTGCAGATTTCTCTCCTACCCTCTGGAGTTTGAACTTCGGCGAGGAAAAAGTGATAGAAGGGCCTTCCGTGAAAAGTTGTCTGATTAGACAGAACCAGTCGTAACCGCAAAATGACGCGACTCCTGCATTGCACACCAGATGAGATATGTATGGGTATCTTGACAATAATCAGCCATCACGAGAATAGTTGGAATGAACAAATTTAAAGCGCACTTTGAGTTAATGATGTCGGCGAACTTGAAGACGCTTTTCATCTCAGCAAGGTCCAGACGAGCGACATCAACTTGCACATTCGCCCGGAATTTGTCTGCCCATCCATCATTCTTCTCGTCCTTCTTGATCTCTGCAATGTCTTCATCCAGAAGTCGAAGCAATTCTGTCCGAGCCGATTCGCCTTTAGCTAAACTCCGACAGGCCATAATCACCGTAATGCCATCACAGCCACTACAATCTTGCTCGAGGTCGGCCAGTTCTTTGTCCACAGGGACATAGCGAGATATTGCAGGTTGAGGACGAGCATCAGGGGGGCTTTTGTGTGCCAGTTGAACAAGAAGACGGTGGCAGATGGAAAATCCTATGCCCCTGCATTTAGAGCTCATAAGCGCGGCACAGTAC
This sequence comes from Trichaptum fuscoviolaceum, assembly GCA_910574455.1. Lineage (NCBI taxonomy): Eukaryota > Fungi > Basidiomycota > Agaricomycetes > Hymenochaetales > Trichaptaceae > Trichaptum > Trichaptum fuscoviolaceum. The sequence continues at coordinate 1,880,645 of CAJSYZ010000003.1, read as the reverse complement.
CAACACACCATATGTAAACTCACCCATTTGCCCCCGTCACCACAACAATTGGCCTACTGTTTCTCCGTGTCTCTGAGCTCATCGTCAAGGATAAAGAGTATGAACAGTAATTTGGATGACACTAACCGGTGCCAAAGGAGGTCTGTTTAAACTTGGGAAGGTCTCGACGGCGCTACTCCCACGCAGAGTATCGTACGACAACCAAGAACTCGAGTTTCAACAGTTCTGCAGCATTCTGAAATTCACACTTCTTCAGTGCTCATATAGCAAGCATGGGATAGCGTACGACGAAAGTAGTGGAGAGCAAGATACATTTGGCTGAACTAGATGATGTACCCAAAATAGACATCGGAATATTATGCAAAATATACACAAAAACATGTAAAAGGCGAATACACTGTCAAGATACTGCAAACAAGATCTTAAGCCTCAGACTTTTTCCTTTTCTTCTTAGGTAGATCGCCGTTTGTTTTTTCAGGTGATGATACTATCGCCGCTGCCGCGTTTGCAGCTGCTGCTGCCGCCTTCGCCTCCTTCTTTGCTTTCTTGCGAGCCTTCCGCTCTTCCTCTGTCTCTCCTACCTTCCCGTTCTCGACCTAGAGACTGGTAAGTATGCACTTCAGTTCGATAACAGTGAGTGAACAGACCGTTGGTGTCTTTTCCTTCTCTACCTCTCCAGTAATCTCGCTTTCTCTCCGTTTACGCTTCTTTTCTTTCTCCTTCTTTTCTTTTTTCGGCGACTGTCCCTCATCCACTTCCATCGCATCTTCATCTCCCGTCTTCTCCTTCTCAGCTCGGCGTTTGGCACGGCGTTCTTCCTTCGCCTTTCGTTTCTCCTCTTTCACGTCGCGAACAGCCTCCAAAGCCTTCTCAATAGGATTCTCGCGCTGCGTCGTCATCATCACTGCATCTGCATTAGAGTTGTAGGTTCTTGTCTCTCCGCCCATCTCAAACTTCTGTTGCTTCTTTCCTGGAGTAGCGAACGAACGAACGCCTGCAAGATCGCCCTGATGCTCTAATGCACGAAGTCGTGATTCCAACTTAGCTCGGTTTTCGATACCAATAGTTGGTGCCATAGGTTCCGACTTCCCATCAGCATCTGTTAACGCATCAACACGGATAGAAAGGGCTGCTTTCGTCGCGACCATTCGAGCCATCTTTCCCTTTAGCTTCGGGGGAGCCTGTCCGACAAGTGACGCATGGTAGATTAGACCGTACTTCGGCGTGTCATGTTTGGTCTTGAGGGCACGGAATAGTGCCTTTTCGGCGCCAAGAATCTGCACCGTACTGGCTGGATGTTTCGCAAGATTTAATAAGCTGCCTGCATGGCTGATTAGACGCGCTCCAACTAGTTCTCCTACGAGCGCGGTGAGGTTAGGGGCAATGGCATTCATGCGATTGCGGAGGTATTCTGAAAGTTGTGTACGATAGGCGGAGATGGCAATTATTTGATCGCAGAGTTCATGGATATGAAGAATATCAGAGTCAGAGATCTCGGTGCCCATTGAAAGTTCGGCCGCCACTTTAATAGTTGCTTCGAGTTCCTCGGGCAGGATGTTAGCCAGTGAAGTAGTTGCAGCATTCGTCCGGAAACCTTGAAAACGTCAACATCTTTAAATGGCCAATGATGAAATTAGAGTGACAGACCTATCGCCTTTACGACTTTAGCATATGCAACGCTATCCGTCAATATTTTGCCCATTTCCGGGAAATGCCATCCATACCATTCCTAGAAGACATGAAAACTCATTATAACATTACGTATGAAAAGTGCGGTACCTTGACACGCATCGCGTAGATGTTTATTTCTTTATCAAGATCGTCAAGTAAAGCAATGGCTTGAACAACCATAGTGTCGACTTTATCGGGGGAGAATTTTAGTTTGAATCTTTCACCAATAGAAACACTCATTAGCGGCAGTCAGATTATACAGTATAGTTCACATACCGTGATAACGAGTGACTAAGTCCCAAGCTCATCGTTGCAAGATCTCGTGGATCCAAACCATCCAGCAATGAAGCCAGTTGACTACGGATACCACGATATAAGTCGAGCGATGCAGAATCGGCTTGAACTTTGATTCCAAGTTTCTTTGCAATAGATCCACCTGGAAATAGTCTGTCAGTTATATGCCATAGATACCTATTACACACAACTCACCCAGTTTAGCGTCAAATACAGCCAAAGACTCCTTTCCCTTTCCTTTGTCAACAATCTCGTCTGTCAAAAACTGCTTCAGGCCCTTGCCAAGTTTCCCGTCTTGTAGAGCGGTAATTTCCTCGACAGCTGTCGCAGTGGAAGTGAATCGGTGGATAGCTTTGAGCTTTAGTCTATTGTTATAGCTCCTTTAGTTATGAGATCACAAGTAAAGAGACAGAAGTGCTCACAGCCCGTTGGCTTTTTCTGGTGTCTCGAACTCCTCCCATAAATCAGCACTCGTTATCTTTGCTGAGTCTGTAAGTTTGAACAAACAGTAGCCTAGTGATGTCTCGTATAGGACGAGCATTTTTGAATGTTATGTCCGAGCTCGTCGGGACAAAGTTTCTTGTGGACGACGTCGAAAGGTCGTTGGTGAGCTTGACTTCTGGAGTTTGCCAAACTTTTTTCGTCCGGTGTATAGGTCCGTGAGAAAATCTGCGAAAGTGGATTCAAGTTGAATTGCCGTGAGAACTTGAATGTCAGTAAATCCGAGTGTACTAATTGTACTTCGGCACTTACTGAACTTTGAACGCCCGAGTCAACCCTTGCATGTCCATCGAGTACCTATAATATACATCATCCTTTTATCAGATCTACCTAGACTATAACGTGCTTCAAATCTCAGCATAACTATCCGTATAGGTGGAGGTACAATGGCGCCTAAAACCTGCGCTCTTTGCCAGAAATCTCGGGCAATACTCAAGCGACCAAAAACTGGGCAACAAATCTGCAAGGATTGCTTCTTCTACGTCTTTGAAACGGAAGTTCACAATACAATCACGGAGTCTGGCCTCTTTAAAACCGGAGATCGCGTGGCGATTGGGGCGTCGGGTGGCAAAGGTATGTAGCAGTGACCGTCTACGAATTGTATGCGGTGAACAGAATTGAAACATAGTGTAGATTCAACTGTTCTCGCATATGTTATGAAGACTCTCAATGAGCGCTATAACTATGGGCTCGAATTATTCCTACTCTCGATAGACGAAGGAATAACTGGGTACAGGGACGACTCTCTGGAGGTATGTATGACCTTTGGTATAGGATATATCGAAATTGATATCCCGTTTAGACAGTAAAGCGAAATCAACAGCAGTATTCTATGCCTCTCAAGATCCTAGGATATGACGAGCTGTATGGATGGACCATGGATGCCATTGTCTCGAAAGTTGGAAGGAAGAACAACTGCACTTTTTGTGGAGTCTTTCGCAGGCAAGCTTTGGATCGTGGGGCATCTATGCTCAACGTTGATCACATCGTTACCGGACACAATGCCGATGATATAGCTGAAACAGTTCTAATGAATAGTATGTAATCATACATATTCCATATTCGTCTTCGTTTTCTGACGATAAACTAGTAATGCGAGGGGACATTGCCCGCCTAAGCCGATGTACCCTCATATGCACGCAAGGCGAGGATACAATAAAAAGATCGAAGCCTTTCAAATACGCATACGAGAAGGAGATCGTCATGTATGCATACTTCAAGAAGCTTGACTACTTCTCGACGGAGTGTATTTACTCTCCGGACGCATACCGCGGACATGCAAGAGTTTTTCTCAAAGATCTTGAAGCCGCCCGACCTTCCGCAATTATTGACATCATTCATTCCGGGGAGCAGTTCGAGGTGAAGGAGGAGGTTAAGAAGGGTCAGAAAGTACAACGTAAGTCGAAGCGTCGCTCGAATGCATTGTGCGTAAGTTTTGATGGTGTTTGTGTCTCAGAAACCTGTCAGCGGTGCGGTTACATGTCCTCGAACACGCTTTGCAAGGCGTGCACGCTTCTGGAGGGTCTTGAGCGTGGAATTGCAGAGGCAGGGATCGTGAGTATTTTGCTTGCATGGACCGATAATGCGTCTGAAACGGAGTTTGTAGACCGACCGAGGAAAGCGCAAGCTAGACGCATCAGGCCCAGCCCCAGACAATATCCGAACGATACCTTATTTCTCACTACCGACACCGGGTGCATCAATAGATGTGGCCTTTGATCCAGACACAGTGCCGATACAGCCTGTGGTCTTGTCATGACAAGCATCGCAATCTGTAGCTCCCCCTTCATTTTCCTTATTTCCTTATTTCCTTATATTCCATTCTCTTGCGTATCTCATAAGCTGCGCAAGTCATTTGCTGTCTTCGGAAGCATTTTATTCTGAGGTGTGCTTTCGCATCTTCAGATACAATGCTGTTCGGTGCTACACGTGGACCTCATTGATGCATTGACTTTCGAAATGCGCAGCAGCAGAAGACGAATGGGTTTCTCACAAAAGACCACGAGGTGAACGCTTCGTGGGCTACACTCGGGCCAGGCTCGGACTTGCATCAACTCTTCCTCAGCTATGCCGTTCTCTTACTACCGGCATTTTTCAAGGGAGTAAATAATACTCTTCTTGAACTGAGAAGACTTGTTCATCCACCGCTCTGGTCAACGGTTATCAGCGGTGAGCGCCCAGCGCCCAAACCTAGGTCTAGACCATAATTTAACTGTCTGGTATGTTCAATCCTTCAGTAACTGGTCATTCTGGTCTACTGAGTCTTTCTCATTCATAAATTGTCTCGCGAGCGGGGACTTGGCCGTTTTCGATTGCGAATAAGCATGTGCTCTTTACGTGATTTTCTTGACAACTTCAAACGTCCGCCCCGCCGAACTTGACTAGAAATCTTTTCCTCTGTCACTTCGCACACAAGCTTCTTTCAAAGTTCGGTTTTCTCTTCCACGAATTTGTCTTTTCCTGCAGTAACTTAACCGATACTATGCGCTCAACGGCTCCGACGGGAGCAATAATTTATGCTGATTGGATTTGCGCAAAATCCCGAGCCGAACATGCTTGATCTCCAACTTAGGCTGTCCGTAAGAGACTGCTGACCGCATACTGCGGAAAACTTTGAGCATGCGCTCAAGGGAACAATATGCGCTTCAGAACCATGTTGGTCCAAATATCCTGTGGGGGAAGATTCAACGGACTTCGGAAAATACTAGTAGGCTAACCTTTATTAGACGATAGTGGGCTAACTCTTTATGTTTTCTTAGCAACAGGCGCTTTGACAGCACTCGCTTAGGATTCGCTAAATCCAGTTCTATTAGTGGATCGAAGAGAAAAACAAAACACCCTGGAATGCGGACCGGTCAACAGTCGACTCCAAGCACTTACCTGTTCAACTGAATAGAGTATCGGATTGGACTTATGTTTTTATTTGAAGAGTAGGGCATCGCGCACAAAACTATCTGTACACAGTATCTCTGAACAAGTTGTCTCTCTTCACACCGGGTTATGAACCACAGCGAACAAGATGACACTTCATCTCGAGCGCAATTATAAGCCATGACGGATGGCTTGGAACAAGGACGTAATTAGGTGCTGTGCAGACAGCACGTTTCACGACGAAATAGCCGAAGGAAGAGCGGACTACTGTGAAGAGTCGAGGACGACCAAACAACAAACATGGTAATGGAGGGGTATAAAGGGTAGGAGGGAAGGGAGAGAGAAGGCATAGACAATCTCGTCTTTTAATCTTCTCTTACGCTCTCCGTCGTCGACCAACTCCTGACTTTAACAGTCCATTCATTCGTTTATACACAATGCGCTCCTTTGGCATCCTTTCCCTTGTTGCGGCTGCGGCCTTCTCCTTGTTCGCTGCTGCGGCGCCTGCGCCCGGACACACGCACGTCGATGTCGGTGCGGCAGCTGCTGCGCATGCGCACGTCCAGCGTGATGTTGCGTTGAAGTCGGTTCCTGTGATCCTTACCCAGCTCACTATCGACCTTACCCCGAGCTGCGAAGAGCTCAGTGAGTGTTTCTGTTTTCGATGATGGTTTCCTATTTCTAACATTGCGACAGAGTACATCCGTAAGGATAACTGCACGTCGGAGGTGCTGACACCGATCTTCAACGAGATTGTCGGTAGCGTCAGCGTTGCGATTGCGGACATCAAGCTTCTCGTTGGTGCTGATCTGTCTGTCATCCTTTGCGGTGTGGACGGAAAGGTCCAGGTCGCTGTGTCTGTTGTTGCTGAGCTCCTCTGCACTGTCCTTCACGTATGTGTTTGTGCATTTCGACTGGTTTGCGGCCTTATTGACATATCTTGTTGCAGCTTGTCATCGATGTCCTCGCTAAGCTCGTCGTGATCGTCAACTACAACCTGTCGCTGCTCGGCCCCGTCCTTGCTACGATTGGCGCATGCCTGTGCGAGCTTATTGCTGCAGTGCTCGGCGTTGTTGCTGGCCTGCTCCTCGAGCTCGTTCCCCTCGTTCTGTACCTCCTTCCTTCGATCAAGGTGCTCGCGTTCACGAGCATCGGCGCGGTCCTCAAGGTCTCCCTTTAAGGTTTGTTTTCTGCGGTCTTTTGGTTATATGCATCTAACTCTTGCGCATAGATGCCCATTCTACTCTACTCTCCATAGTAAAAGCTGCTCTATTAGACTAGACTCATGTAGTGTGATAATTCGCAGCAATCCACTCTTAATTGCCTCTCCTTTCTGTGTGTGCTTTCTGTATTCGGGATGTTCTCTCGTGAGCCTCTAAGTCTAAGAAGTTATGAGAATTTCTCGTCTATTCCAATACTGCATTTAAATAGTACTTTTCATTTCGGCCGATACTGTAACTGAGGACAAGCTGCTACGAAAAGTAAATAAAAGGACTACGAAGCAAAAGAATTAACGCCTAAATGCAGTGAATATTACGCAGGTAATTTAAGTTTTAGTAGTACGCTCCCCCGGGCCGTGCCGCGTCATTTTTGCTACTCAGTGACTTCAGTGTCCGAGTCTGTGTACACTACTTGGTGTTCTTAAGAACTATGCCTAGGGAGAACCGAAAACGCGGAAAGAAACACAAGAAACAGCCTCTTGTTGACGATGCTGAGGAGTCTCTTGACACACAGCACGAACACACAGCTGGTCCATCTTGGATTGTAGACAGCAAGAAAGAGCGAGAAAACCTCGATGCGCCTTTTGGCTATGTCGACCCCGACGTAAAGGCTTACTTCAAGACCGTCGACAACAGGCTTCGCGAATGGCAGGAATCATCGGGCACGGTAGATGTGGATGACGGCGAAGAGGCAGATCCTAATGAAGGTGCGCACGCCAACAGCCCTATGGATTGTCGCCTTGATTCTTTCATCTATGTCTACCTTTTACGTTTCTACTAATCCTGATGTTTTGCGCTTCATTGAAGGACGTTAATTGTAGATGCCCCCTAAGATGCGTTGACGAACATTCAGCGTTACTCAGAGAGCTTCCTCACAAACTACCAGGGACGCTACACCTAAAAACCTTGTCTACGTGTAGTCATGCTCAACATGGCGCACCGAGGACAACATTTGTTCGTAGTACGTTATGGGTTACAATGGCTGTGCTCGCGAAAGATACCACTGAAACCTATAGGACTGGATTGAAAGGAAACTGTTTCATTTGATCAGTCTAGAGTTTCTAAGACTTCTACTATCGTTAAATCCTCGGCTCGGTTAGCTCTGGTATGTGCTCTATGTAGATTGGTTATGTTCGACTAATGGATGCCTTTGAGCTGCTTGACTTGATCTCTTTCGCCTTTCCTGCCCCACTTCTGTCATATATTGTCGCTTTGGACGTCTTCGACCGTTCTATAGCCTATGATTGTTTCGCTTGGGAACAAGTTTGTTGTAGCAGCGGCTTGCTAATCGGGCTGAATTCTACACGACACCCTCTCAGTCTGACACCAAATGTCAAAGGTCTTAGTCCACGGTCTGAACTCTGGAACAGCGGTACTTGATGTGTCCAACGTCTACCAGTCTGAAACGAGACTTCTAGCTTATAAAAAAGCTCTTGCAGCTGCAATGGCTCTCCCACTTCTCTGCTCTTTACTTGCATCTGCTCCGCAACTTTGACCTGTCGTACCTGTGCCATGCCTGCTTTGTCACTGTACAGCGCACCTATGATCGACCAGTCAGAGATTACCTCCACCCTACTGTTACCTGAAGAGCCAGGCGCCGGCTGCGAGGAACAGGTTCTGGAGGTGTGCGGACCAACGATGCGACCTGGAATCGAGAAGCTCGCGAAGCAGCTCGAGAACTACGACCTGATCAAGACCATAGGTAAGGGATCCTTCGGTCGTGTTCACGTTGCTCGTAGGAAGGGCTCGGATGCTCTGCTCGCCGTCAAGTCGGTGAACATGTGGAAGGACGTGAAGAGACGGATGAGGAAAATCACGCAAGCTGAGCTTGACAGTTTGGAGAAGGTAACATCCTCTGGAAAGCGCGGCTTCGTGACGATCGTCGAATCGTTCGGCGATCAGTTCAATCGCTATTTTGTGTTTGTGAGTGGTCCAGTGTCTCGTGTCTTAGACTCTCGCCTAACCATCCACTGCAGCCTTATCTGAGTCGCGGGACGCTCTGGACGTGCGCGTATCGTACACGCGGACGACTCCCTCAGATATATGTGCGCATGCTCGCTGCCGAGATCGTGAGTACTTGAACCGGCCGGACAGTTCTGCGAGGTACTAATCCATTCTTCAGGTTGACGGGTTAGAATTCCTCCATGACAAGCTGAGGATCGTGCACTGCGACCTCAAGGAAGACAATATCCTGATCGACGAATTTGGACACGCGGTCATCGGAGACTTTGGGCTGGCATTGGTCTTCAAAGAAGGTGAGCCTGAAGTTTACAAGGCTGACGGATCCACTTGTGGAACACAGGGTTACATCGCTCCGGAGGCCCTCGACAAAGGAGTGTATTCGTATCCAGTGGACTGCTGGGCTTTGGGCTGTATATTGTTCTCCGTCTTAATCGGACATGTAAGTCACTTGTTTCGTTGTCACTGGACCTCTCGCTCATTGTTGTTACTAGCTCCCTTTCGATGCCGATGACTACGAAGAAGGGAAACGCTTGACCTTGCATGCCAAGCTTGAGTTTCCGAAGGATTGCCGTCTCGATTACGGAACAAAGCACTTCCTGTCGCAGCTGCTGGAGAAGAACCCGGACCAGCGACTGACGATGGCGGAGGCGAAGGAAACTGCATACCTTGAGGAGATGTAAGTTTCTCGTCTCCAACAGCCAAAGCGCACCCCCTGACAGTCTTTTCTGTTCTTCAGAGATTGGGAACGCGTGGCCGCTCGAGACTACGATGTTACATGTACGTGTCTAGATTAACTGAGATTGGATATAACTAATCATATTTCTTCAAAAGACTATTTGGACATATCCCGTGAACGCAAGGTTCCAGCCGATGAAGTTATAGGCAAAGAGGTCTTAGTCGACAAGGCAAAAATTCACGCCCAGTGGTCACCCGACGTTCAGGACCGCATGTTCCAGACATCCTTCGACATATCAGCAGTACGCTCTTGCATTCCGGTCGACCAGCCTACATATATGCCGGATCAGGAGAACAGGGTCGAAAAACTCTTCCACCGACAGCCATTCTATTTCGGCAGGAAGGACGACGACGACGACGACGAGGAAGACGAGGAAGAAGACGAAGATGTTGGACGACTTTCCTCCTCCCGCAGGTCTCGCGGATCATCGGACTTCATGGTGGAGGACAAGGTGAAACCGGTTGTGCTCTCCGCTGACTCCACAAGATCGAGCGAGCCCATTGCACTCCCAAGTCGCTTCAAACCACTCGAAAGGACAGAGACTTCTTACTCGGATCTCGATAAGTCGGACTCGCTGGACAACATGGAATTCATGTACCCTCCTATGCCCACGATTCCTCTACCTGCTCTTGAAGAAGCGTCATCCGTCAAACTTCCTCTACTGGTCAGGCGCGGACGCGGGCCTCTATCAATCCCGAGCTTGTTATGGTCCAACTCTAGCAGTGTATCGCCAATGTCTTCGCTGCCTGTCACACCCACGACAACATCTGACTATGCCCGGGATCAAACGATTGACGAGACTCAACTTCATCAGCGGAAACGACAACTTTCCGAGGACGAGAGCGACATAGTCGCAACCGAACCGCCGAATAAAAGGGTGAAGAGTGCACAGCACGACGTGCGTCCCACTCCCACAACGAAAAAGCCCAAACGATCGATTGGTGCAAGCGTCCGCCATCTTCTCCGAACCTTATCTCCGACTCGTATCATGCGCTTCAGTTGGGGCGCATGAAGAAAAGAACATAGAAAACTTGAAAAAACTAAAACAATCACAAAAAAATATCTCGCTGAGTCTTCCTCTCTCTTTTCATAATCTCGCTTTCTATTTCTTTCTTCCTGACTGTTCTCTCTGAAGCCCGCGGTTTGGATGGGTTGCGGCCCATCTGCGCTGGTGCTGATCGAGAACGGTTAGATTTCTTACTTTGGCGCAGCATGTGAGATATTGTCTGTGTTCCGTACCATGGAGTGGAAGGCACGCTTCTCCATGGAAAGAATATGGCCTCTATCTTCGTTGTGTTCTCGGGTTGATAGCTCTGCTACGATATTCTACGTCTGGACTGGGGAGTTGAAGGCACGCTTCTCCCCTGACAGGTAGTCTGTTCTGCGCACCTATCGACATGAGGTTTCTCCATTTTTATCTTTAATTCCGTTTCTCTTGCGTCTAATCTCTCAGTTCGCTAATCTTTTTTACTATAATTATAAGTCCCGGTCCTCAATTAATCCTTATAATAACTAATTCGGTATTTCCTCATACATAACCTTTTAATACCTAATCGTTTTTTTTTCTTTCTCAGGCTGAAAGTTGTGGCTGGCTGGCTAGGAGTGGAGGCACGCTTCTCCTAGTTGTCCAGCGCAAGACTACCGGAGGCAATACTTTGCGCTGAGTACCTTGTCATACTATTTTAATCCCTAATCCCTTTTCGTTCTAACGCGGCCGTCGGTGAAGCAATTTGCAAGGAAGCGGAGGCACGCTTCTTCCTTGCCGATTGCGGATCTGGCGTCGCACATTTTACTATGGCTCTGGCTCCAACTTATCATGATTCGGCTGACATATTCTCTAATTCTTAAAAGATAATATTAATACATAATATGGTAATGTTTCCCCCCTTTTCCCCCCAGACGTGGGCCACCTTGTCGTGGTTGGGGGGCTCAGGATCCGTCCTGCTAAGAGCCCACACTTCCGCGATGCTTCTAATCTGTGTTGAAGTCACATAAACTTCCTTCATTCGTACTTGCTATATATTCTAAATGTAAATAGCTTTAAATGAGTATATTGGAATAATTCGGAATTTCTTCGCTACTAAATTGTTGAGGCCGGCAAAATGAAGTGCTAAATATAGATCTAAATAGCGTCTTGTTGCGAGCGCCCATCAAGTCGCCTAGAACTTGCTTCCTACCCTCATCCTCTGCCTGCAGCGACAGCTGCCTATCCTTGAACAGCCGGAAGCTTCCATTGAGTTGGCAGTTATCTGAAGGTCTCGAAGCCTGTTTAGTAAAGTGAAACTACTCGTAAGTGGGTACGCTGGAGACTCTGAATAATAGGTGAGAATGAACGAAGTGGTCTCATGAAGCGATGGGGTTTTCACAAATATCTGTATCGTCAAGAATCCGTCCGGAATGTCTGCAGACGCCACACAATGGACACCGCCGTCAGGCAGACATCAAGTCAGTATGGGTGGTTCCATGACGCGCTTCCTCAAGCAACGGAAAGGGAATCAAGTTAAACAAAACAAGGCTATGCCGATTTCGAACTACTACTACTTCAAATGTGAGATGGAACGTTGTTGGATGGGGTCATACACTGAATGAGGTTATGAATCAGACAACTTCATGCCAGAGTCGGTGGATAACACGAGACCTGGGTCGGTGGAAGTGTCGCAAGGAAAGGATGTAACGGCAGTAAGAGTCGAACGTGCATGCTTTGCTGTGAGTGCTTACGATTATGCGATGATTCGCCACTAATCTCACTTCTAGTCTGAGGATGTTCACGTCTATCGCGGTAAAGAAGAGCCAGCTAAGGAGGTGGAATGCGTGCTTATTTACGACGAAGAAACCCGAGTATGTCAGGCCCAATCGTACACAGAGTCCCTACTGAATTATTACTGTAGATGTTCACGTTAGAGAAGCTAGACTCTTCTCTAACCTTACATCATGAAGGCAAAGGTCCAGCGAAAGCACGACCACCTTCGGCTTCTCGTATGTCTTATTATTCTTACAACTATTACCTGAAATCTCATATTTACGCTCAACTTTAGCTCTACCTACCACACCTTCCCCGGCAGCCTCAACATCGAAGATCGAGGAAGAGGAAGACCTGGCCGCCGAACTAGACAGGGAGCTTTTGACCACTTTAGTCGAAGAAGACGATACAGCACCCGCCGCGTCAACGACCTCGAAACGTAAGACTGGCCCTCCATTGCGGCCACCTCCGGTAGATACTACCAATGGAAAGCCAAAACCAAAATTGCGAGGTTCAGCTGCCGGTCCGTCCAAGGGCAAAGCAACAGCATCGAAACCCGCGCCACCGCTTCCTACACCCTCGAGGTTTGCAAAGAGCAAACCGTCCACTCTTAACGTAGAAGAAGTATTTGAGATCGATTTGCCCACTCGATCTGCACCAGCGCCTGGACTGCCTGTTTCTGAAGGTCTTGCACTACCTACCTTCGGCAGTACTGCAGCATTAGCGCCAGCTCCTGTTCAGGAAGAAGAGGACGACGAGGATGATTGGGACGTTGTTGCAGGCGTCGGCCCTGTCACGACGTCACAAAGCGTCGTAGGCGCAGAGGATGCGTCGATATTCGGAGACGCGGATGCGGATGGTGACGCAGAGGAAGGCATAGAGATCAATGTTGACCAATTCGAGGCTCTGATGAACGAAGAGCTGCTTGGTGACGAAGAGGACGCAGATGGAGATGGTGGCGGTGACATGGAAGATATCTTTGGGGATGCCGTTGATGCCAATGATGGATATGAAGAGCCGAACCAAGGTATGAAACCGATGTCGCTCAACCAGTTTGCAGGGGGCGCTCCCGCAGACGACGACGACGACGATTTTTCAAGCAGCGAAGACAGCGAAGATGACTGATGCGGGATTTGTCACAATTGTGTGTTGTATTTACGAAGGTTCTTCTGTATTATAGTATGTATTTATTATGTCTTTCTTTTCTGCATACATCTCACTGTAGTCTGTATCTGTAATGTTATCTGATGCACTCGTCTTCATTCAATTCGATTCGCTCCTAGTGTAGACTCGTGGCCAGTAGTTACATGTGAATGTAACTCCCAACCTCAAAGATAAATTGCGACTGGCTACGAGTCTACTCCTGTGATAGGTACTTATATCCTGCCTTCAATTAATCTTAGCAATGGCAGCAAGTATTGCACTACACTACGGGATCTCGAGGGTGGCACAGTCCGATAGATCCTTCCTATACAGCCGTTTCCACCGCTACGGCAGAGTTGATTCTAGAAGTAAGTAACGGACTGAGAGGTTTTTGAGGGACCTACATAGTTTGTATCTAGTTTGCCATCGCTACAAGGCTGTTGAGGTCGATTAGCAAGTGCAGTAGAGGCCCGAAGGGGAAGACACGTAGGTAGATAGATACCCACAGATTTGAAGAATAGATCTTGATACAGAGAGCATTTGTGTACTATTCGTGCCAAGACTGTACGAGGCCAAGTGCACAACGGACGATAATATCTCAGAATAGATATACAAGTCAAGTCCTTACTTGTACTCCTCTAACTCCTTTTCGTCCATATCATCCAAGGGCCAGTTCGCCTCGATCACAGCGTAAGCCTCCTTCGTAGTCTCTTCGTCCTTCACACATGCCTCCAACGTCATCCATTTCATCTCCTGACCGAACGCCTTAGCTTCCTCGTAGTGAGCGGCGGGCACCCAAGTCTCCTCTGCGAAACCAACATGGTCCCTCAGCATCTTCTCACCCGTTTCTGCGTTCGCGAGATCCCGATACAACTTCTCCGCCGCAGCTATCTCGTCCTCCGTAAATTCGACCGGACACGGCGCGTTGTCCTTCGCAAAGCTTGCCCAACCATGTACCATATCTATCAGCGCATACAGCAGATTGATTGTCTCACCTTCCCATGGAGCAGTTGCATGATTGAAGATGCGGCGACGGAAGGGATTCAGAGGATAGACAAGACCCTTGTGGTGAATCCGGTTATACGCCGCCGTGCTCAGATTATAATGATAGTGAACAAGACGACGACAGAGGAGCTCCAATTCCGATCCTTGCTCTTCTTCCGATAAACTGTCGAAGTCGTTCGGTAGCTTAGGCTCCGTCATACTTCGAGAGACCTCGTCCTCTTCGTTCTGGATGATATCGGGCATACCGGCATGAAGGAAGAGGGGTAGGACAACAGCGTGCTGCCAGTCCAGCACACTAAGGATTTGCAAGTCACTCGAATCTTTCGAAATTTTAACATTACTATCAGTTACGTCGGGGTGGCGGATACAGAAAGTGCTGAGGGAGTCATCCTCTGGCACGAGCCTCGGTGCGAGACGGAGGTAGCGACGAAGGTTCTGGGCGTGGTCCGACGGTGGTTGTTTCTCGTAGCTGTAGTACTCCCTTCGGAAGCGTTGGTAAGGTGCCCTCGGTGAGCCAAAATGGTCGAGGTAGGCGAGCTCTTTCTTGGCTCCCGCGACTAGCGCCGACTTGGCGTCTTCATCTATGGTCATCGATTGGTTAAGACGAGGCAGCAGACAGGGTAAAAAGTGCAACGTACATGGCCCTCTATAAATGCATCCAGTTTTTCCCTACGTCCATACCACAACGGTACCGATACAGAATCCCTCCTCCTCAAGCGGGATGCCCTCGTTCCCAGTCAGATTCTTCAGGTCACTAGCGTAATAGATGCTCCCTCCATCAGGGAAAGAGATGGACATCATGATGGACTCCATCTTTGCGAGCTGGTCCATGAGGGAGATTATTTGATCTTTTCCCAGATCGAACCAAATCTGGCTCAAGTCGGTACCGTCAACGAACTCCATAAGAATATATTCCGTCTCGGCCTCGTTCTCCGGCGTGAATGAATACGCGTAGACATTGGGAATAGGAAGCCCTTTGGAACGAAGGAAGTCCATGGTCGCGACTTCACTGGCGAGAGCGTATGCCTTGGGAGTCAGGATGGTATACGGGATGCGCGCGACGAGCTGGAAGCCAGAGTCAAATGTGATGAGGAAGGTACGGTTAAATCCACCCTCTCCGAGCTTTCTGAAGTCCACAATGTTTTCATACTTACAAGAAAGCTTCTTCGCAATGATTCTAAATAGTCCCTGGATATTGAAGACGCGCCTACGTTCTCGGAGGCGAAGGGCGTCGTTGGCACTAAGTATGTTATGTTACGAGTAACAAAAAACGAAACAAAATGTAAGAAACTTACAGGAAACGCCCGGTCGTATAGTTGAAAAGCTCGCCATCCACATCTTCCATGAGAGACATCGTGTCAAGCATATTAGAGGGTCGAGTAGCAGGTGGTCGACTGTTACTGTTCGTGATGAGACTCCTTGTGAAAGACAAAGAGAACGGGCAACGTGGACGACGCAAAGACAAGGAGAGTCGTTCAGCTGCAGAGAGTCGTAGAGAGGGCATTTTCGAACACGGAAGGCGAAACATAGTATGAGGATTACATTGCCGAAAGGAACTCAATGAGTTAGACTCGCAAACCAGTCGCTAGTCATTGCAACTCCCAACCACCCGATAAATCCACGACTGGCTTGCGAGTCTGGGGAAGAAGGCAGACGACAATTAGCTCATTTGATCCCAATACTCAAAGGGTTGCTGCCAGTGAGATCGAAAACTCACGAACCGATGCTGATGCCAAGGGGCCGAACCAGGGTAAGTATGAAGCTCGTATCGCTCAATCAGTTTGCAGCTCCCGCAGCAAACGACGATTTTTCGAGCAGCGAAGACAGTGAAGATATTGATGAGGTGCCATATGCCACAATTTGTATTGTAAAGGTTCTTGCATCATGGTATGTATTCGTGTCTCTTTTCTGGAGAAATCTCACTGTAGTCTTTATCCGTAATGCAATTCGTCCTCAATTCGTTGCGTTCCTAGTGTGACAGGGTACTATAAGTATCCTATCTTCAATTGGCCCTAGCAACGACAACGAATATTGCACTACACTACAGTAACAAAGCAATTCCTGGAGCTGCCAGAAGACCGAAAAGCCCGTTCAATCAATCAAGAAAACCAGAAAAAAATTACAATACTTTCAGCGGCTCGCGACCTCACGCGCCAGGCAAAAAGCGCAGGTCGAAGGAAATAATATGCATCTAAAGCTGTCAGCATGATAGGTATATCGTGACGAGAAGCAAACGAAAGAAGTCCAAGTGTATGAAAAGAAGTCCGTGCTCATGTAATTACATATACCCTCTGCTTGCTAACGTTCACTGCGGAAGTTCCGTCCATCCGTCGACGGTTATCGAGCCATCCTTGGACGGCCCTGTGGTCAGGTTCACTGTCGAAGGGAAGCCTGAGTTATCCTGTGCAGCAGTAGGGGTGCTCGAGTCAGCGCTCAGTGTTGAGCTTGCGCTCTCGACAATGCTGCTAGCCTCATCGGGGGAGATGGTCGCGGTACTCACGGTTGAGGACGCAGTCACACTTCCACTTCCGCTTCCGCTCCCACTCCCCGAGCTCGAGCTGTCGGAGCCGGTGATGGCAAGGCTGCTGATCGCTTCGGGCTTGTTGTCGATGAAGGCCATGGTCGGGCCCGCAACGATGTTACCGAGGAACTTGTCGCGCGCGTTGTTGTTCAACGGCTGTGTGTCGTTCGTGACGTAGATCGCGACGGGGCCGGTGAGGCCGGTGGGGACGACGCACTGGCTGAATGGTAGCGACAGCGAGAACGGCATGCCACCTGCGAGCATCTGGCACGAAAGGGTAGACGTGTCGCTGATGCTGCTTAAGGCATCAAACTGGAAGGTGAGCGACGTGCCTGCTTGAACGGAATCGGTGTTCGTCACCGTCAGAGGCGGGAGGCCGGTGATGCCAACGTCGCAGCCGGAAATGAAACCACTGGCAATTGCAAGGACTTCCTGCGGAAGAAGAGGAATATCAAATGCCTGCGGGATGGCAGTTCCTCCGTTGAGCACGTTAAGGATGGTCTGATGCCGCGCCTCAATGGTGACGATTGATGCTGCGGAGGTGAGGATTGTTGGGTCGCTAATGAGATGAGCGGCGCCGAGGTACGCGCCGACGCCGACGTTCTCGACCAGTCGAGCAACTGGTGCCATCGTCTTCACATCCGTTAATACGGACGAGAAATCGAAAGAACAGTCAGAGATGGCGCTGTCGCCCAATGATGTGAGCACGGAAGCGAGGACAGTCGTGTGCGTTGATTCGTCAGTCATAATGCTCCTAAATATCAAAACAATTCAGTGAGCATTGAGAGTTCCCTTACAGTAACGACAATATAAAACGCGACCCACTGGAATTGTTGGATAGGAACATTCGCGTCAGAGAAACCAGCGGCGGTGAAGTCCGAGACCTGGAACTTCTGGAGAGCTTGCGTATAGAACTGTGTCTCAAGTTGTTCTAACACATTTGCGAACTCTATGGAAATCGGCAGAATTCAGTACACACATACAGCAACGATAGCAAGTAATTCCACGCACTCAGTACCAACAAATCATTCGGATTCGCAGTCGAATTTGAGGCCGCTTGCCTCTTTAACGGTGCGCCTGCTGCCAGCGAGACGAAGAGCGGAAGGACCGAGAGGAAAGCTGAAGGATGCATTTTCCGAAAAGTGAGATGAAACAGAGACCTGCTGTCTGGCCGAAAAAAGAGGGAGCGACGCTGAAAGATATTCGAAAGGGAGCGTCCGGGCTACCCGATAAAATAGATTGAAAAGAGAGAACTAGAAGAAACGAAATAAGATATCAATAATGCGCACGCAACTTGAATGGATAGCTAGGAAGACACTCACAGTGGTTGAAAGAAAGAAAGAACGGGAGGCAGACTAGGGAAGTGCAGGAGACCGTCGAATCATAGCGGACACGGACTTATAAGTATCAGAGATATACGCGGTACCTGTATTATGGGTCGCTGTTATGGTAACCAAGCACCCGATTCGACATCCCACGCAACACTTCAAAGATCTTTCTATAACGTCTCCCCGTAATGCCCGTTGCTTACCCCCGTCCACTATTCTGGGTTTGGCAACAGCTAATCGGTTTTCCGGGAGTGGATATTCTCTAATACGAGCTCGTGAATAAATAAAAATTTATTTTGGAATAACTGAACACAAAAGTTACAACTCACCTTATCAAAGCCGGCCTGCTGTCGACATCAGACAGAAACTATCTGTGGGACCTTGATGTATGATGATTACTACCATTCGCAATAGTAGATATCAGACAGGTGTGGAAAGGAACAGTGTTCTTAATTTAGACCACATCAGCCAATGATACACCATTTGCTGAAATGCCTCCGCATTGGTTGCTGTGTATGTCCATCACTGGTGATACTGCCGTTTCGTGCTCTCCTATGTTTCCCGAGCCAAAGAGGTGTCGCCATCACTCATCAACGTTCATAGCTGGACTGTCAGTGGCATCTCTTGATGCTCTTGATTTGTGCTCTTGGCGAACAGGACAGCAGACGGCCTCCCCGGGTATTCGAATGTCTGATCAAGCATCCGTGTTCAAGCTTTGATCTCCTTATGGTATGTTTTAGACAATACATCCGTGGTCGTCAAGATGCCATAGCATGCGCGCAACCAGTTATTATGATGACCATGTCCGCTCTGTCCCACAGTCTAGGCTTGAGGCTTATCGCCAGTGAAATCCAAGAAATTGCATTGCTGATATTCTACAAACATTCATGTACAAAACTCCTATAAAAAGCGATCAATAAACAACTAGGGTTGGATATAAAGGGGCTCATCAGGTGAGATCAATGATTTCGACAGATGCTCTCGACGCTAGTTTGCATGGTTTCGCTAAAACTCGATTCACTTTAGGCGCGCTGCTTGGAGGTGATTCGAGCTCGGAGTCACTTGAGAGCTCGATCACTGTCAGGCGTTCGATGGTGCGGACTGGCTGCATTGCCTTGGGCGTCGCTTTCGAGACATTAAACGGCCTGTTAGTTACCATTCCCAGAGTTCCGTTGGATCTTGGTCCACGTTTAGGTCGCATTGGCGAAGGGGATCCCGGCCTCGCACACTCTTCCTCTTCTTCATCTTCACAAGAATCTTCCACTTCCTCCTCGTGTTGAACAGGAGGCTTGACCTGCGGCCTACTACTGCCATTACTGATGTTCCTTGCTCGCGCCGCAAGCAAAGGTACAAACGATCGCATTGCAGCCATGCCTGTGCCACTACTTGTAGTTGTGCGGGTTTGACCCCGGTCTCCGGCTTTTGAGAACGGGATCGACTTAGGCGATACATGCTCTTTCGACTTCCGAGGACTTTTCTTCGGGCTTGCAAGTATAGATGGCGAGTCCGAGTCGGACGTGAGTGCGGAGGAGACTCGTGCAAACGACTTCGTGCTTTTCGATGACGCAGTGGTCTGCTTCTCCTTTCCCTTCCAGGAGGTACGCTTCTCGCCACTCGAGAAGGTTTCCGTCGCGAAGATATCAGGAAAAGGAGCCGCCGAACGCTGCAATCTTACCGTTCCTTTCGAGACAACCGATGATGTTCTTGTGGATTTCAATTGAACCGAAGTGCCAGACGCTTGGTCCAGTAGATCAAGCAGAGGCGGTGGCCTGCTAGCCTGAGACAGCTGGTCAGGTTTCTGTCGACTTCCTTTGGTCTTGTAGGAAAGCTCGCTGGGTGGTTTGTTCTCCTTTCTCGACTTGCTACCTGCCGAAGCTTTCGACGCAATTTCATGCTCTTCTTCTTCTTCTTCCTCCTCCTCCTCCTCGAATACAGGCAGCTTCCTCACTCTGTCTGGTTTCACGACGAGTTTGCCTTTGCCCTTGTTGAGAGCTCCCTTCATGCCGAAGACGTCGCTAAAGTCTTCCTCACTTTCTTCCTCCGTCTCGTCTGGAATAAGTGACTTAGTGCTTGCGACCTTCTTCGACTTAGCTTTCGTAGTTGCAGAACCTGTCGCCCTGGACTTCTTAGGGACGGCCACGCCTTGTGCTTTTAGCGCCTTGCGCTCTGCAGCATCCTGTTTTTTCTTGCGTTTCTTTCCCTCGGAGTCTTCGAACTCATCGACTAGCTCTGGTTCGACGACGCGTACCATGCTCGCGGGCATCCAAACCCGGAGGTGAGAATCTGGCTCAGGAGGGGGTTTCTTCGGCCCAGTCTTCCTCTTCTTACCCCCTTCCCCGTCCTCGTCTTCGTCAAAGCTATCATCCTCGAGGTCGCCCTTGTCCGGAAGCTTGCGAAAGCCTTGTACTCCAGATTCCGTGAGACGAACGAGCTGTGCAGGAGCAATCTCAAGCCGGTATTCCGGAACACCGTCCGTAGTAGCGTGCTCACGCTTCGAGTGGATTTTCACGATTAAACGGTCGTCATCATCGTTCTCATCTATACGCAAGGAAGAGAAGTGCTTCGTAATCATTGCTGAGGGTGTCCCTGGTGATATGGGTATCTGCGATTTATGCGCCTTTCTAGGTGTTGCGAAAGGTGAAGCCCCATCGGCCTTTCGTTTCCGCTCATCGTCGTCGAGTGCGGCACGCCGCAGGATGCGCAATACTGCTGGCGCCCAGATCACGGTACGGAATCTCTTGACAATGATTTCTCTAACACCCCATTCGAACTTACGTTCACATAATGCTGCGAGCTTTCCCAGGTCCGGTTCACGATCCCAGAGGTAGTTCGTGAGGCCCTGACTTGATTTTGCTGAGGTCAAGGGGTTTGAGTACAGCAGAAGAATGTCGATATCAGGAAAGTCTTCAGTGATCGACGCCGCTAACTTCACTTTTTTCGTATTCAGGTACCCATGCGCGTTAGACTTGAGCTCTTGTCTAACCTCGTGTCTCCAAGTTGAGAGGAAGGAAGGGAGGCGTTCGCGAGGGAGAGTTTGAGCAGCTTCAAGCAGAGTATCTCCGAACCCACACCTCGCAAGTGCATGTGCAACATTCGGGCCACATCCTGGAAGACCTTCAGGGGCATAGTCGCCTCCCCGCAAGAGGCCGATGAGGATGAGACCGCCCACGGTCAACTCAACATCCTCATGCGAAGCAATGTCTTCCGATCGGTAGATGATAACATGCTCTCCGTCCTCAATCCCTGACGAGTTCTTCATAGGATGGGCTGTGTTTCCGGAAAGCATTTTTCCCGGACTGACATATACGGTTGAGACATAGGAACCAAGATATTGCAACACGCTTACTTTCTTATAAGCATGGTGGCCCCGAAGAGAAATGTATCAACATCATCAGTAATGATAGCATCGATGACACCTATTCGGTTCAGATACGCGAGTTCGGCCTCCGCCTCGCCTGGCGCCTTGTGAACAGAGTGAATAAAGAGTTTACACACACATACAAATTAACACTCACCATTCTCCACTCAAAACCAAATGCTTCAATTATCTCCTGCATCCCAGATATCATCCAATGGTCCTTTCCACTAACTTTCTTCTTTCTTTTCATCTTCGGTCGCTTGGGGCCGTCGAAAACGAACAAGGGTAAAAATGGCTTGCTCATTAGTCGAGCACATCGAAAGAACAGCGTCCGTAGTTCGGGATTTTCGCCTTCTCTTCCATAAGTCGCGTGATAGAACCAGATGCTAGCATCAATTCCAACTCTTAACCCACGTCTTCCACCTGGATTGCGCTCGAAACCATCGACGACAGCTAGATGTGTGAGCGAACGCTGCTGTCCAGCGGGGCGAAGAACCTACACACAGAAAAGTTATTAAGATTAATAACAAGAGAAGGTAAGTACTTACATCCCAAAGTCCAGGTACACCCATTACAAGAAAGGTAAACAAGAAGACAAGAGTTGAAGGAGCACGAAGTCCAGTCACTGAGACGCGGCGCCGCCGAGGTCGCGGTCCGAGTCGCTCAACAGTCACATGACGTGACAGCTCGTGAACCGACCTCAGGCTTATATGGACATTCAGTGACAGGTACTACAATCACGATCATTGCTGTGCTAATGCTGCCAGCGCCCGTCAAGTTTCTTGATGAATCGCACCTTGCTTCTCACTGTAACATGTAGACACATACGTTCCCACTAATTGCTCTTTTCGCAAACCCTTCCACTAAAAAAGCTCTACGTTGACGGGGTTTCCGAGCCTTGTGCAAAGGCTTTTTTACTAACACTCATCAACTACCGGCCGGAAAGTCAGACTCGTATGGCACTCAGAGCGGTTCGGGCGCGTGTAACCACTCGCGACTTCGTCGTCGGAGTGACCTCTCTTGCTGCGGCAGTAGCCAGTGTATCAGATATGGCATCGTTCCCGCCAGCGCGTGCGGCTGCCATGGTGCTGCTCGTCATTCTTCAAACAGTACAAGAGATACAGACAAACAAAGACGAATGCTTTCGGCTGGCACGTAGGGCTACGAAGATCCTACTGGATTTAAAGCAACGAATGGAGGGAAGGTGGGAATCAGCTCCGGCTGCATTGGTGGAGAATATCACAGAGTTCAAGAAGTGCGGTGACTGTCAATTCCTAAGCAATTTTTATTCTCTATTCTGAAGAAGACCAGCGTGCTGGATTCAATCCGTGACTTCATGGTCGAGCTTTCGAAGGTGAAATGGATGGGCCGTCTTTTGCAGAAAGGGGCAATTGAGAACTCACTGAAGGACTTCAATAATCTCTTAGACGAGTCCGAGCGGTCTTTCCAGGCAAGTCATTGGAGCATCAAGTATTCAGCTACTTCTGAAGTGAACCCCCCAGCTTGCCAGCTTGATCGAGATACACTATACTGTTGGGATTCTGCAAAAGCAAGCGGCAGGGCAGTGTGTAGACTTTGTGGAGAAGCAACGATTTGATGAGGAGAACTTGGAATCTATTTCGTCACCACCTCCAGTGTATGAGGTGCGAGCCCTTACTACGTTTAATAAGGGAACACCTATATATCTAATGCACTCGTTCATTCATAGAGTGACTTGTCACTGGAGGACCAAGAACCTCGTGGCCTCGCACGAACTTTGAAAGATTTGCAGATCTCAGATAACAACTCTGAATCTCGAATCGAATCAGACATGGATATCATGATGGAGACTGAGATAGAGCCTGTCGAGGACGTGGAACAACTTGTCTCCGAAGCGGTTACCGAACTGGAAAGTCTTGGTGTATGTGAGAGCTTGAAGAAGACTTGGAAAGAGACGTTGACGAATATCATGTTCAGTTCAAGCGTTATCATCAGTCCGAAGTTCGATTACAAACAGCAATCAAAGGCATTACACCCAATTCATTTTGGTCCAGTACATCTAATGCCGATGCAGGGGGTCAGAAAACCCTTGTTAAACGATACGAAGCCGATGGAAACTTGGATCCGGCGAGGGTATGGAATTTCCCTTTGTTAAAGGAATAAACTAACTGGAATGCTTAGAGGTGGCTACACGATGTGAAGCTGCTCAAGAATTTTTAGTGCGTTGTTTCTTCTCACTCGACCTCCCCGGAAACTAACGAACGATTTGTTAGCCACCCCAACTTCCCGCAACTCGTTGGCTTCTCTGACGAGAAGGCGCCTACGCCCTTCATTCTTCTTGCACGAGGTAAAACAGAAGACTGCTTCTCATGTATCAAATCTGCTGATCAGTGCTTCAGTCAAATTACGTGACCCTAACGCATACCTGTGGAACGCCTTACAGAAGAAAAGCTTAAGCGAATGCGCGAATATAATATTGAAGATGGTAACTTATGTTCTATGTTCTCCTGAGTGCTGCGCTGAAGTTAATCCTAGTATCGTGATGTGACTGTGAGTGCAGCGCGAATCGCACAGTTTGCATTGAATTTAGGAATGCATAACATAGTCAGCAGCACTCTACGCACAACGACAGCTCGCGCTGGACGAAAATGAAACACAAGATTTCATCGATGTAAGATAGGTAAACTAATCCGCTAACTCCCGTTGCTCATAACCTTTCACCATCTCAGAATGCGAGTTACTCTCTGGATGGGGATGGGAATATGGTTGTTGGCCTACCGCCTCCGAAAGACAAGAATACCTTTACGTTCCGAAGTTATCGTCTAACCGAGAGTCTTGTCAGTACTGCCATGAAGGTGAGTTTCCAACCTCAGAGATCACCCAAATCCTCATGCCGATATCTACAGACTTTACCCAGTAGCGAAAGGATGGAATCATTAAGAGGCACGAGTGAATCATCGCGTACGTTACCGGCATTCTGTTTTATTGCAAGTGATATCTCACTGGCAAGCTTCATAGAACTTGTTGATTTGCGAAATAAGTTCGTGCACTTGAAAGCTCTGGCACGGCTTCTCCTTCCAAGCGATGGAACATCTCCGGAGTTATCTCCTGAATTTGAGGAACTTCTGGAAGAGATGGATGAAGACGAACCACCATCCCTTTCACGCTTACGCGAATTGAGTATCAAAGCTGGCTTACACAATCACGCATGGAACGAGGGTGTGCATGCGTGCAGAGTTGTCTTTAGTTGTGGCGATGTTGGATATATCAAACGCGGACGCGATGAAGGCGAAGAGTGTCATGCCACAGCGATCGATATGACGGACAACACGCGATTCAACGACTTTGTCAAGGTCGGGAATGTATTCGACTTATTAACGGGCCATGGTGTAGATGGTGTAAAGCACCAGTTGCTCCCAACCTCAACCATTAAATTGGACATTGAAAATGAATCGTTCGGTCAACAAACGCAGTGGGTGAATGGATTCGTACAGCGCAACGATGTCTATCCTATTGTTCTGCCTGGAGATATTGAAGGGTGAGTGAACTTTTACTTTCAAAAAGTTGAGTCTAAGGCAAATTATTAGATGGCCACTGATGCTGCCCCCTTCGGAGGAGATCACTTTGTATATTCGGCATTCAATCCGAATGACCTCCGTAAATGAAGCATGGAGGTACCTCCTGCGTGAAGCACGGAAGATAAGCCGTGCGGAAAACATTGAACCACACGAACTGATATTGAGTATGATCGTGATCAAATCCTTCTGCCGGGATATTCTTAACAATTTCCGACAGTAACTCGTTCCGTCAAGGGCCAAACTTACACTCTTCGAGACACTTATATCCCACCGTTTGTTCCGGGTCAGTCGATGCAAGCCCACCGGAATCCCTTTGGCCATTCCATGGGCAGGCCAGGAGGATATGGTGGACAGCGACACGGTAACGGAGCTGGAAACACACATGCGTTTGCACATCACTCAGTATTCGCACCACCGCCTCCCAAAATGTGTTATCTATTCACATCGTCCTCTGCAAGTGACTTTGTCCCTTTTTGGTCGGAGAATCCGTCGGCGGCTATGATGCCACCATCTGCGAGGCCCGCGCTATCTAGAAGTATCATTGAAAGGACGGGCTGGTGAGCTGATTTAATTACTTGTCGCTATAGTAGGGCTTCTCTAACTTCTTTGTCGAAGGCCCGAAGCATATATTGACTATATCCAACTGAGCAAAGAAGATCTTGACTGATTTATTATCGAGATTTGCTTTTTTATAGTGACGTAGTTATCCTGTTATGTATTTCCTCATTTCTTACTATCCTTACAGTTTGTATCACATTACAGGCCCATTGAAGGATTGGCGATCGGCAAAAAAAAATTGGAGCTGGAACGACTTCCAGCTGAAAAGCGATTGTCCTTATGCTTCCACAACTTAGGCAAGGCATTGGTTGATGTGCGCAATAGTCTTGAATATATACTTACTTGCTTTTTTATTATTATGCAACGGCCCGCATAATCTTCATCTCTGAACGAACTGCATCATGAAGTTGTAGCGGCGGGATTGTCGGGCCGGCATGGTTACTTGTTTAAGGATCTTTTACTCTGCCGCCACTGCTTAAACTGCTCAACGTCCACATTCCTTTGCACCACCATCTAGAAGGACAACGAGTACGACTCACAAGTTAGGATATGGCATCTGCGGGCTCTGACAGTCCTTTATACATTGGTGTCGACGTTGGTACAGGTTCTGTGCGCGCGGCACTTGTCACACACACTGGTGACGTTGTGGCATCGGCCACGAAAGACACTCAGACATTCCGAGATGAGAATGACCACAGGATATTTGAACAATCTACGAATGATATCTGGGATGCGATCTGCTCCTGCGTGCGCAATGTCATTGGCTGTGAAGATGCGAACTCGTCGACACGCATAGACCCGGCTAGGGTGCTCGGGATCGGATTCGATGCGACGTGTTCCCTCGCGGTTACTGATTTGCAAGGAAATCCTATCACAGTCTCGAAGGGAAGCACTATTGGAACTCCAGGAGAACGAAACATAATTCTATGGGCTGACCATCGCGCTGAAGAAGAGGCAAACTTGATCAATAGCACCGGATCGGTTGTGCTCGACTACGTCGGCGGGAAAATAAGCGTGAGTCAATGTATAGATTCAATTTGATTATTCTAATTTACTGCTGTTGTGAATCAAAGCTAGAGATGGAAATTCCGAAGACCTTATGGCTGAAGAAGCATATGCCCAGCGAATTGTTTTCACAATGTCAGTTCTTTGACCTTCCGGACTATCTCACATATCGTGCGACTGGCGGCAGCACTACACGCTCTGCTTGTTCCGTGACATGCAAGTGCTCTTTTGTTCCTAGAACAGATGATCGAGCGGGTGGATGGCAAGACGCGTTCTTTGAGCAAATCGGTCTGGGCGAGTTCGTAAAGAATGGCTATGCACAGATTGGACCCGTGAAAGAATCAGGCGGGAAACGTGATACTGAGGTCCTAACTGCTGGACTACCAGTTGGAAGCGGCCTGAGTTCAAAAGCTGCTCAAGAGCTGGGACTTAATGAGGGCACGACAATCGGAAGTGCTGTGATTGATGCGTACGTGGCATTCTCCGGCATTCATTGTCAGAAAGATAACGCGACTTTAGGTATGCTGGCTGGGTCGGAACCATTGCTGCTCGCGCTTCCTCAGAGGCGAAAGCTTCCTCGTTGGAGGAGTCAAAGCACCGACTTGCAGTTGTCGCAGGCACCTCTTCGTGTCATTTAGTTCAGTCACCTCAGGGTGTCTTTGTTCCTGGGGTTTGGGGCCCCTACAAGGACGCGGTATTCCCTGGATGGTGGATGAACGAAGGTGGTCAGAGCTCGACGGGGCAGGTATGCCAATTCCGGTTCAATCTAATCCTCCTTCCACATCTCTACTCAATGGCTATGGCTAATAGAATTTCTCAGCTGATCGATTTCATGATCACGACCCATCCTGCATACACTCAGCTTGTTCAGAGAGCTGAGAAAGAGAGTACCAGCATACATTCAGGTGGATTGATCTGCATCATGATTCACCAATGTCTGGCTCACGGAGCATGGCTATTCAGTCCTTGCCGATCAGTTGGAAAAACTCCGCATAGAGGCAGGCGCGGAAAGCCTGACAGAGCTTACCAAAGATATGCACTTCTATCCTGACTTGCATGGTATGGCGAGATTTCTCTGAACATGCTGAAGATTGACCTATGTTGCCGCAATCCCGCAGGTAACCGTTCTCCAATCGCAGACCCTACTATGACGGGTTCAATTTCCGGTCTTAAGTTGGACCGGTCGCTTCATGATCTGGCACGGAAATTCCACCTCACGCTCGAAGGCATCGCGTTGCAAACACGGCACATCATCGACACCATGAACGACTCAGGCCACGCTATAACAGAGCTGTACATGTCCGGCGGCCAGGCGAAAAACGCGAAGCTCATGCAGCTCTTCGCGGATGTATGCGGGATGCCCGTCATTCTTCCGGCCTCGACTTCCGATGCCGTTACCCGTGGTGCTGCGATGTTGGGCCGATTCGCAGCTGCGAATGCGAGAAAAAGCGTTCAGGGTGACCTTGGGGAAGCGCTTTGGGAAGTCATGGTGCGTTCCGGTAACTTCTCACTCGAACATTGATGGATAATCTACTTACGCATAGGTCGAAATGACACCTCCTGGAACTCTTGTCTCTCCCGCTGCTTCACCCCGGGAAAAGAAGTTGCTTGAGGCTAAGTATAAAATCTTCCTTGAGACAATAGATATTCAAAAGAGATGGAGAGCCGAAATTGCGGCAGCGAGCTCGTAAGACCTACAAAATAACAAATAGAATGCAGTAACGGTGAACTCCAAACAATGGATTTTTGTACCATGTGTATATGATTTATTCAGACCATGCCATATTGTACAATCGTGTATCCGGACAACTTGGCAAGACTGCTACGGTTAAGCTATGCTACTGCAGAAAACAACCGTCCCAGGATAAAGAACAGCGGTATGTATGTGTTCAAGAAAGATATAATAAACACCTAAGCCATTGCAAAAAAAAAGGATGACATGCGAGGGTATGTGAGATGACAACTGAAACATAAGAGTACAGTACGATAATACCATGAGAGGACCAAGCAGAAAAGAAAATATGAGGGTTCAGTACAGTTGCATGCATCAGATAGTGCTGGAGTCGGAAGAAAGGAATGTATCGTGATCCATGAATAAACAGGAAAGCTAAGCGATCGTCGTCTGTCAGGCTCGTACGCAAAAAACAGGAAGTAAGTGCCATTGTGACAGGCACAGTGTATGAGCTACATGTTGGGAGACGGAAAGAAAGGCTGCAGAGCTGGGACGGTTTATGGACATAAAAGTGCGACAATTTGTGAGTCGACAATGGTATCGGGTTTCTGAGATATGTACGATCCCTGGCATTGTGTAGAGTGCTGAGGAGATCAGGAGAAAAATCCACGAAGCGTCCCGGCGACCTTCAGAATCAGCGTCTGAACCGTGTATACGAACAATCCGAGGGCCGCCCAGAACCATCATTCGCCGTTCCCTTGTGAAGGGGTTTGATCGTCACCAGAAGTCGGGGGTATAGTAGCATCAGAACGCTCAGGACTGATTTCCTCGTCATCTATCTCCAATTGAATCGAAGATTTAGAGCTTGTAGTGAGTTCCGTATCACTGTGCATTATTTGCGCGATTGAGCGTTTCTCAGAGAGCATGGCGCTTTCCCCGAGCAGAACTGGAATGTCTGATGGTACATGTTCCGTTTCTGCAGAAGATTCCTTGATGTGAGCCAGCAACGCTTCCTGTCCGCTAACCTCTCGTGGCGTTTTTGGACGTTTTGAGGCTGTCGATTCTTGAGTTTGTAAGGATACTTCCGAGGCGGTGTCAGAAGGCGCTAAAAGTAAATGCGTAAGTATCATTCAAGTCTATTATGGAATAAGGCAAAGAACTAGCCTAGTGAAGATGTAGACGACTGTTCGCTATTGACTGCTGTGGGGAGAATGGCCAAAGCACCAGCTAAGTTTATTGCAGCTGTACGAGCTTTCGATAAAGTAGTTTCTGATAGCAGTAGTGTTCAGCATCTTGTCATTGTGATATGACAAATGGCAGGCACAAACCTTCCGACTGGCTATCGCTCCGAGGTGTCGTAGGTACCCGGCCGCCTTCACTCAGAAGCCTGATGGCGTCCTCTTGAGATATCTTGCGATCAGACGCGGGTCGGCTATGGGCAACCTCCCTTTCCCTGCCCTCGGGGACGTGTAGCTTGCTCGCCACCTCCCTAGCCTGGCTCATTTGCCCGAATGAGATGCTCTTCACGACTTCCGGTCGGAGATCTGCCCACATTTGCAAAGCTTTGATGGAACCCCATTCTATGATCTTACTGTTTAGCCATAATAGAGACACAGGCTTAGTTAAAAAATCATTGCAACCAGCTGCAAGAGCCGTTACACGATCTGAGGGTAGTGAAGATGCAGTCAAAGCCACGATGATCACTGAAGACTTGTATGGTGTATGTGCGCTGATACTGGATTTTGTCTCTGAGTGTTCGTCTGAGGGTGTTTGCTGACCGTCCGATGGTGTACTCGAAGCAAATTGCCCTTGGTGAGCAACCTTCTCCAGCTCCCGAATCTTCTTAGTCGCAGTGATGCCATCCATGACAGGCATCTGAATATCCATCTATGTACGACTAGACTTAATTAATGAATAAAACAACTTGAGGTGTAGACGTACGAGGATTAAATGGAAGCCACCTGACTTCCATTTCTCCACTGCCTCTGCGCCGTTCGTAGCCACATCAAACTTAATCTTTTTCTTCTTCATGAACGTGGATAAGATAGTCTGATTAATCGGGTTGTCTGTAATAAAAGTTATGACCTGATCAAAATAAAGATATGAGGCAGAAAATTACCTTCTACAATGAGCACCTTCACTGGTGGTACAATGTTGCCATCAACACTCTTGTTCACCTTCTTTGTCACTGGCGGAGTGGAAGCAGCTGAGAAATCTCCCGTGCCTCTACGACCCTGCGAACGCCTACGAACTGAGGGCGACGGAGGATTTGTTGCCCTTGCTGAGCCAGGAGAGACAGGAGGGCTACCCGTCTTCCCAATATCGATATGACCACTTGAACGAGGTGAGTGGGCAGGGCTTGAGGCATCCGTGGGCGGGTTAGCCACAGTCGATCCAGAGCTTCCTGGCGTCGGTACTGTCTGTATGATCTTCGGACCCTGGCGATCCCCGGAAGGAGACATTGACATCCTCTTCTTGCCCGCCGATGTTGAAGGACTGGTCTGTGCTCCCGCTCCATTATCGTTGTTGACATGTGCATGCGTACTCCAATGTCGAAGGACGGTTGGTCTCGGTGTTCCTGAGGTGCCTTCGTCCATCGTCAAAGAAGACCGCTTCGGCAGTTGCACTCTCTTAGCTTCCGCTGGTAGCCTAAGATTGCCCGTATCACGGACGAGATGCGGAGGATTGATCATTCTATTGCTCGAAGTACTCGTGGAGCTATCAGTTCTTTCAAACTTGCTTGTTGCCCCTTTTTTTGGATGAAAGAAGATGCCAGCAGGCTGTCCGTCTGGGCTTTGTATGACAAGACCAGACGAGGGTGAGGTTCCAAGCTTCTGTGCCGCTTCTGTAAAGTATTCCATGGAGTCGGCTTCGCGCAATGGTGAAGGAGGGAGGCGTGGAACAAAATCCCCTATCATTTCTTTGCTTGACCTCAATGACCGGTCAGACGCAGTCCGTGGGCTGACGGATGGACGGCCATTTTTCTGAGACGGACTCGAAGCGCGAAAGAAAGGAGAGAATGGGTTGGCACCCTGGCCGATTGGGCTCATGGGCGATGTAGCAATGGGCATGAAAAAAGGGTCCACGATAGGCTTAGTTACAGCTGTACGGAGTGCTGTCAAAACACGTCTAGGACCAGCAGGCTTAGGAAGCACTATTATTTCAGGGATTTGCATGGAGGAATCTGTTGTAGTGAGGGCATTGTGGATGAGATCTTTCACAAGCTTGTAGTTAGATAGGCTTGTAAAATGTATAATAACAGATGTCTGTTGAGATGGTGCGTTCGGCTTAATTCCTTTTGCCCGGAGAACGTGAGGGGAAGATTTAGGACGGTGATGGGCAGCGAGTTTGGGCCGTTGACGCATAGTTAAGTTAAAGGAAGTCTCGGATCGTATTTGCACGAGGCGAGAACGTAAAACCTCGACATCGTCGTCGATGAGAACAAACGCAGGAGTGTCAATAACACTTTTCGCTCGAATTTCCTCTTCGAGGGGGTTCGCTTCTGATACCAACGAAGAAGCTGGTGATTCAGTGAGGGCTGCCGCCGGTGATATCTGCACTTGATCCTCGCTGCTCGTCGGGGTAAGCTCTGAAGTCTCCTCGATCGATGTAAGTCCAACATCTGAGTAGGACTGGGCCATATGACGAACATCCATGCCCCAAGCCGTAAGATAGCTTGTCAGATGATGGGCAAAGGAGCCCATGGCACTGGCGTAAAGCGCAACCTTTTTGCCTTTCAATGTCTCCACAAATTGCAGAAGTTCCTCGAGGCTGGGCTCTGTCGCGAGTTGAATGTTCGAGGTTGCGAAGGGCTGCCGCAAGGCTTCCTCCTCTGCGCTCAACTTCAAAGGTCGAGTAAGGAGGTCAGGTGAGCCAGGATCGACTAGGACGGAAAGCTCGCAAGTGCGCCCTGTCGGGAATAACCGAGGTTGCAGATCCTCCCTGATAATCCCATTAACATGTTGAAGCAAGCGCCTTAGGAAAAGGGTCTCGAGGTTGAGCTTTGTCCGAATAGGCTGAGTTTTCTCAACAAATTTATGAGCTATCTCAAATGTGCACCGTAATTGACCATCGACATCTGGCTGGAATGATGACGCACGAGAAGAAGGGCGGGTCTCTCCGATAGGATCCTGCGGGACGAGAGATTCATTCGCTACTCGCGCTCTGCTTGATTCCACCGCTATATGTAGCCCAATCTCAATTGTATCCCCAGGTTGAGCAGAATCTATAACCTGTCGTACAATCTAAAAGGAATGTGTATCAGGAATGTGGTCCTTCCTAATTTTGTAGCTTCAGGCATCACGTACGTAGGATAGTGCATAAGAAATGCCGCACTCATCACCCCGTACACTGATATGTTTCATTCCGACGTCGGCGTGAAATAACACCAGCTCCACGCCTGCTTGTGAAGCTACCCCGCTCAGAGCATCTCCGACGCTTTGCAACACCTCACCCACATCGAAGTCATCCTCAATGGCTTCTGGAGATTGATCAGAAGAATGAAACGGTCCAGGACCCTCGGTAAAGGTGGAGATATTCGCAGACATGTAGTTAAGATTCTTCATGGTAGTGAGCATCGCTGAAATAGATGGACTTGGGACAGACAATGAGCACCCTGAGA
The DNA here is from genome assembly GCA_910574455.1 of Trichaptum fuscoviolaceum. Taxonomy (NCBI): domain Eukaryota; kingdom Fungi; phylum Basidiomycota; class Agaricomycetes; order Hymenochaetales; family Trichaptaceae; genus Trichaptum; species Trichaptum fuscoviolaceum. Next base: position 1,847,882 of record CAJSYZ010000003.1, on the reverse strand, counting down.
ACTGCTCCTTCGCGGGATCAAGGAGGTGAGGAGGTGCAATTTGCAGGAGGGTCTGGATAACCATCTGCACCGAATCTGCAAGCTCCAGAGATAGCTCACGAAATTGTGCACTACTGGGCGGTGTGCTAAGTACAAGAGGCGATGTAGGATAGACGGGTTCTATAAACGAGCGATGGGGATTCCGAAGATGCCCAAGCTGTGATGACACTGGCATTGAGAATGCGCGAGAAAGCCGAGGTGGGGAGGATGCGGATGCTGACGGGACATTTGGACTGGTTGTTCCATTCGTAGGCGTGGACTCTCCTGCTTCTTTGTCTTCAAGAGCCGTAGCAAAGTCTTTTGAAGCTGAAGACTCTGCTTCTGAGGTCTCAAGCTCTGAACCTTCAGCATCATTTATCTGCAACACCTGAGAGATTGTCAATACTCGAGTGCTTCTAGCAATTCCTCCACCCACCGAGTCAGGATACGCGAACCCGAATTTCTCTGCTGGAGGAAGATCGACTATTGGTGTCTGCGCTACGCCCTCCGCTCCCTCGCCAACAGGAACAGTTGGAACGCGCACTGCAGGAAGGACTTTGCTATCCAGTGCGTGGGTGCTCGAGTTTGGCATGTTGCGCCCCTAAGAACTGGACTTCGAGCGGAACGGTGACCAGCACGACCGCCAGCGTTCTCCAGGCGCGTCGAAGAGGTTTCTGGACGGCGTTAGCAATGAGGGAAACAATGTACACCGACGCCGGCGGCGTCAGTATAATGTCGAAGGAGTAAGACAGACGCGAAATTTATTCGGATTTATGGCAGCGACGGAAAAGGAAAGGGTGGCTGAAAACGTTGCATTCACTCTTTCCCTCTTACTTCCATCACTGGCATCTGTGGCTTTCTATACACAGTTCTTGATTTTGCTAACGTCGGTGATTGATGCACCTATGTACCGAATTTAAGGAGAAAACGCTCGCTTAAAGAGACTGAAGGCCGAGTATAAGAATACTCGCTTCAGCATTAACACGCATCATCGTGAAACTATAACTTTATGGCGGACTATATCGCCACATTTGGTCTTATCTTTGGGGGTTGTTGTAGGTGTGTGTGTATTAATCTACATTTCTCGCTAATGGCTGCTCAGATCTGAAGACATTTTTGTGATATCGCAGCAATGCTCTTACTTTAGAACTCATAACTTCCCAGTTTCCGCCGGCAGGGAGCCTCATTACGTTTGCTCAGTTCTTGGTTGTCTCGATCGTCGGCTTGTACAAACAAATCATCGTGCTACCTCCGCGAATCTCGAGAGAATCTGCCGTTCGACACGTTTGCTCGGAACTTTCAACAAAAAAGGACCGCCTGAGCGATGTGACTCCACTGGTCATAAATGTACTCGTGGACTCGCATGCTGCACATGCCTTTGCACAGCAACTTGCCACTTCTATAGAGTCATCTTTGATCAAAGTCCAGGTCTCGATTGTAGAGAAGTCTAAGTGGGCCGAGAAGCCTATGCAAAAGGCAATGAATATCGATATCCTCTCTGCGTTCGAAAGCTCCTCCTCCGACATCGCCGTAGAAATTTCACAGCCTGATCATCCTGCCGTCTGGTTTCCCCATCGTCGTCAATTCACGTTCAACCCCCTCAGACTTCGCTTAAAATCTCGTCGCATCCCTCTGACTCGCTACGCAGTCCAAGTTCTCCTTTTTCTGCTTATTAGCCTCCTAAACAATGCTGCGTTCGCATATCACGTTCCTATGGCTGTGCACATCATTTTTAGAAGTGGTGGCCTCGTTGTGAACATGCTCATGGGTCGTATTCTAGAGAACCGCCGGTCAGTATATTTCTGACCTTCTGCTCGCGATTATTGATGAGTTTTTTAGATATACTAAGCTACAGGTGGCTTCTGTTCTCCTTGTGACACTAGGCGTTGCTCTCACCACGCTGTCCGCGAATAAATCGAAGCCCCCTCGCTCACATAGCGTTTCGACGGCCGATGCCGGGGCAGAGGCATATTCATACGCCATTGGCATTGGCATCCTTACTCTCGCCCTCATACTGTCCGGCTTTCTGGGTCTTTCCCAGGATAAGACTTATGAACAATATGGCCGGGGGAATTGGGAGGAAGCGATGTTTTATTTGCACGCTCTGTCCCTTCCTCTGTTCTCCCTTGTACGTTCTGAGCTCGTCGGCCAGATAAGAATGGCAAATGCGGGCCTTAAGACAGAGTTAGGGCTTCATTCCCTATACTTCACTGCAGAGACCAACCCAGCACCGCTGCCCTACCTACCACTGAAACCGCCTACAATCAGGATCCCTTCCTTTTACATTCCGCTCGCTATGAACGTGATGACGCAGTTCGTTTGTGTCTCCGGGGTCAACCGTCTCACGTCGCGGGTGAACAGCCTAACGGTTACACTCGTCCTCGTGGTTCGTAAAGCCGTTTCATTAGCGATCAGCGTGCTGCTGTTGGGCGGCTCTTCAGGAAACTGGCTGCTATGGGCTGGTGCGTTTGCAGTGCTTTTCGGGACCGTTGGTTACACTATGGGAGGTCGAAACGTCAAGAAAAAAAATGATTAGAGTGGTGAAAATGGGCTGGACTTGCATCCACAGTTTTATTGTGCTATTTGAGTAGCTAGACTTAGCCTTGCCAATCGAAATGACTATAGTGTCACTCTACAAGGCCTCCACGAATGTAATGTGATTACATGGAAGTTCATTTTACGTTTCATGTTCATTCAGTTTCAATCTGAAACCGATCGTTGATTCTAAATTCAGAACTGAAAATGGCAAAAATGGAACTTGAACGGAAATGAGCTTCCATTTTTAGATTCAACAAATTTCCGGAAATCCTTGAACCTCGACTACTTTATTACTTCCAGAGATTCTGTAACGCACAGCGCACAACGCACTTTGGTGTCCCCAAAAAAATGTCACTACAGGCGGCGTCAAGCAAAGCATCAGCTCTACCAAAAGCACTGGCTAGCCTCCTACCCGCTTCAACGAGCGCGCAGCTCTCTAATTCACCTCGGAATCTCTTCGAAACGCTCTCGCGGCTACCAAAGGATGGCATTGGGGCACGGGTACATCAGACTCGATGGACGTCGAAGTTAATAGATGGGTGCTTCTGGGAGGTAACGCGGGTGAAACTGAAGTGCGAGGGCAAGCATGGCAAGGCCTGGGGGAAGCTAGTCTGGAGAGGTCAGTGACATGTTCTTTATTTGGTGTTCACGTCCGGCTTTTGCTTCTAGTTGTTGAATTTCGGTGTATGGGAGTTGTGGCTTACGCGAAGCTTGTAGGACAACTTGTTTCTTCGCAAGAAGAGCGCATTCCCGGCGCTCTGAAATACAAGTGGGCCACAGGTTACTCAACAGCACACGGCACCGTCGGCGTAAAACTACCGGAAGAGTCTATCGCAACCATATCACCGCCCTCGCCTGAGGAAAGGAAAAGGCTGGAGGAGCAACGGAGAGCGAAGACGGAGAATGCGAGGTTCGAAAGTGTCATAAACAAGGCGAAAGTGGGAGCTCTTGCGTAGACGAGCTTTCGAGATTTTTATTTGTATTATCGAGACATCCTTTTGCTTTAAAAAGTGATGAATACCTAAATTTCATTTGTGCCGAGTATAACGCATTCAAGTTGGGTACATTGATAAAGATATGCAAGGATGTATAAAATTAATCCGGAATTTACGGGTAAAGCGCTAAATATGATTGAGATGATGGACGTTTCTCAAACGCCTCGATCAACGAGAACCCTTCCTGCAGCACTTGAGCTGTTTCCTACCATTGCATGCCAAACCGCCTTCAGTGCACCTACAACCTCTCTTCTCCGCACGCCGCTCCTCCTCCACATTTTCCTCCCAATCATCAAGACGCAGATGACAAAGCTGGCGTCTAGGATCAGTCGTCTGAGCACAACTAAGCCAGGGGACAGCCCTTCTCCGTGCCCTCTCCCCACGGAACGTTGTCGGCGAGCCAATAAAAACGCTAGTATACGAGCAAGGAACTTCGTCGTTCTTGCGAGGGGCGCAAGCGCAACGGACCATAAGCCCATGTGTTCCCAGTCGAAATACTCCACGTCGAATTCGGTAAGCCATGTCCACAGACTTGAGCCCCCGTTGCCATGGAATGAACCAAATGGAGAGGCGTGCCCTGGTAGTCCACTTCCACCAAACGATGTGCGAGAGTTCCCGACAAAAGGAGACGAGCCAGTGCCTGTTCGTGCTTCAAGCAATTCCATCCTCTCTTGTAGTGCACTGAAGTGTGTTTGCAAGTTTTCTACCGCCATCACAAGTGGCGAACGTCCGTTAAATTCTGTCACTCCAGAGCCTAAGACTCCAGAATCCATCCTTTGACTTAAGTGCTGAGCCATGCTGGGTGCGTTATAGGGGTAGCCGTGAGCTGAGCTTGAACCGAGCCCAACGTGCGCATAAGAACTCCCCCCTGAGGCTGAGATGCCAGAGGTCGTAGGGTGTATGCCAGGAGAAGAAACGGGCGGGGAAGGTCCGGGGAATGCGGAGGGCGTTTCATACGGGGGAAGGGGCTGTGTGGTCGGAACGCCGCCATAGACATGTTGCACAGACTGTGGCTGAATATATACGCCTGGGGGAGGCTGAGTCGGATAGCCCTGGTGGTGTTGGGGAAGAGGTTGCGCTGCCATTCCCAGTGGGACAGGTGGAACAGGAGGCGGAGGAGAAATCATAGCTGAGCCTCCCATGGGTGTCCGATATCGATGGGATGACAAAGAGCTCTGTGGGCGACCGACAGCACTATGGATTTGACTCTGAGCTAAGCGCCCATGCAATCCCTCTCCTATATGATCATCCTGCTCGTCCTCGTGTTCACTGTCGGAATCGTCTGTAGGTTCTTCCTCCTGCTGGAGCTGGGAATTTTGGGAAAGGCGACGATGTGCGTTTGCCGGAGACGAGGACGTAGATGATGAGTCGCTTTCATGCGATCTCGGTAAAGAGCCTTGTAGGAGAAAACTTAGTATTTCAACATGTGTGTAGAAGTGGCGAGAGCTTACCGCTCATTACAATGTTTGAAGGATCACCGCCATATGATTCTAGTTCTCGCACAAGATCCTTCGCCACGGTCTTATCCGAATATTTCTTCAACACCTATGAGACCATTGAATGCATGTCCAATCGAAGTCTATAACTTGACTCACTCTCAATAATTCGTCAACGTAAAACCACTTGGCATCGCGTGGATCTAAATCTTTGTGTTTCGCCCATGCATCCCTACATAGCAGAATCTCTTCAGCCTAAACCAATAAACGCGGACATTGAGCGGACAGGAAACAGGACAAGATCGACGGGCGGAAACATCTCCTTCCCCAAAACACGTGATAATCGCACCGCGCAGATGAAGGAGTTGCTGGAAGCCAAAGACGCAGGAAAGTTGAGAGAATTGAAGAGAGGATCGTACCATTTAGCACGGCCCAGCATATCCCACATAGGAGGTCGAGAACCTTTCACATTTCCGACAGTCGCTAAACGATACACAAATCAGTTTGGATCGGACAAGAGCGAGTATTGGCAGGAGCAGACCTTGCTTGTACAAGCTAGATGATGCTTTTAAGTCATATCTCTGAGTTTATCTGAACGTCGCAGCATACCTGTACATAGCCAGCTTCTCCTCGTATCCCGTCTGGATAGGTCCAGTCTTTGGAAGACTCTGTACTATCTGGACCGCTCGGAGGAATTGAGCGTCGATAAGCTGTTGCGAGTCCATCGCGGGCCTGGTTTTCTTCCTAGAAGCTACGTTCTAGCTGTCGAATCTGCCTTAAGAGAAAGGCGATTGTCGTCAATGTCACCAAGCTTTGCGAAAGTGAAAGGCAGTGGCGAAAAGCAGGAATGAAGTGCGTGATTTAATTTATAGCAGATGCGAAAATTATGTCCCTATTTCAGACCTTTTCAAAAGGAAAGACACAGCCTCAAACAATTCAGTATTTTCAAGTTCTGAGAATGTAACGACCCTGATCAACGCCGGACTCTGAACTTGAATACTTATTCGGCTAATAAACCTCCCGGCCTGAGTCCAGAGACACCATTTTATTTCTACAACTTGAATGCACTCATTATATTGGCTCTCAACCGTACCTACACTACATTTTAATCAACGGTTTTCGTTAAGTATACTACACAATGCATGCTACAAAGCACCTCAAGTTTTCTGTCTGTGGTCTCCAAATTGACATGTTATACAAAATAGACATACATACATCAATTACGATCGAGAAAAAAGAACTCCAGAAGCACATGGAAAACAATGCACATGTTAGACAAAGATACGAAGAGTGGCGGCCATGACAACGGAACACAGATGGTTGCACATGAAAAGTACTTCATTAAGACCCAGAAGATGAGACAGGCGCTCGCGGAGCACTGGGTAAACGAGGTGCAACTTCTTTCGCTTGAGCAGCCTGTCGGCGTTTGCGATGGATAGTTAATCGCATAGCGAAGATTTCGCGGTGCAAGGTGTACCGTTGATGGGGAGCCGGAGAGGGTGTCGATGACGGCGAAGCTACACCCGACGTGGTAGATTTCTTATCCTTCTTGTCTTTGTCTTCAGTCTTGTCGCCGTCCTTGTCCTTCTCTTTATCATCATCCTTCTTCTCTTTCTCTTTCTCCGCCTGCTCGCGTTCCTTCTTCCTCTGCTGCTTCTCCTCCCATTCTTCCTTCACTTTCTTGATCTCCTCGTCACTCAGACCCAGCTTGCGCGCTGCCCCTACGCCATCGCCACTTTCGCCTACAGGACTAGCAAAGCCAGTGTCTTGAAGGTGGCTGTCGCATGTGTACAAGAAGTCTACACTGTCCTTGGTCGCGAGTACTGTTGCCGTAGGCCGAGAGCAGATGAAGCACGCCTTTGGTGTTCCGACAGCCTATTCAGAGTCCAGACGATATCTCAACTTGATGATCCATTCTGCAAATAAGGAGACGCACGCGCTTGTAGTATAGGTTTGTGAATGACATTAGACTCAGCCCGGGGGGGCTGCAGACTGGATTATACGAGGAAGGGACAAGTTTAAGTTCACGTTCCTCTGGCACGGCTGTGAGGCTACTTTTGGTAATAGTAGTAAGTAACGTAACAGCGATGACACATATACTATTTCCTTTCTGGGATAGTAGTAGCATACCTTGAAGGTTGATATAAATTTTGGGCTTTGCCAGTGTCTTGTAAGTCTTCAGACATTCAACATCTTATACTATAGCAACCGCTAGGCCTTGCACGACAATCCTTCCCCAATGCCGTCAAGAACCAAAAAGCAGAAGGGAGGTGCTGCAGACGATCGATTCGCGACGGATGAGTTCTTCACAGACTCACCGGAAGCTGGTCCATCCGTACCTCGCTCTGCCGTAGAACGAGCAAATAGCGAAGATGATGAAAATCATATGGAAGGCGAAGAAGTGCACGACGAAGGCTCAGAAGACAGCGAGGGTGAGGAGAGTGGGGATGAAACATCTATCGACGGGCTAAATCCAGAAGGATTTGCGGGACCGTCAGAGAAAGTCGTCAAACCTCTCACACCAGAAGCCCTTGCCGCCTACAGAGCAGCACAAGAGCGCACGGGCGTCGTATACATCTCGCGAATTCCACCTGGCATGCGACCTACAAAGGTGCGGCATTTGATGAGCCAGTACGGGGACATCGGAAGGGTGTACCTACAGCAGGAAGGTGAGCTTAATCCTCACTCTTTTAGCATGCGCACAGAACAACTTGACCAGGATCGTCTTACAGATCCCAAACGTGCGTTTCTTCGGAAGAAGTTCACTTCAACAAAGAAACCTCACTTCACAGAGGGGTGGGTCGAATTCAAGGACAAAAAGGTTGCCCGTTCTGTAGCGACAATGCTTAATGCCCAGCCCATCGGGGGAAAGAAAGGAACTCGGTGGAGAGATGATGTATGGACAATGAAGTACCTCCCAAAATTCAAATGGCATATGCTCACTGAACAGATTGGTGAGTAAACATAAACATATCTTCGCCAAAGGTTTTGCGTGATGCTGACGGTCTGTTATTAGCTCACGAGGCAGCAATGCACACAGCTCGACTACGAGTTGAGCTTGAGCAATCCCGAAAGGAACAGAAAGACTATCTTCATCAGGTGGAGCTGGCCCGCGTTCTCGACAAGCGCAAGGAGCGGAAACGTAAGGCGGCAGAGGCAAAAGGAGAGACAGTACCCGACGAGGACCTTCTGCCTGCTCCGAAGAAAGCTCGTAGGTTCAACGAGGAAAAGACGTTGCAAAAGAGAAAAACCCCGGAAGGTGCACCTGCAGAGGACACCGCCCATCTCAAGGCAGTTCTTAGCAGTGTCTTTTGATGAGATGCACCCTAAAACACTTCAACTATTTACCTGTCTTGTAGAGCATTGTAGGGCAGATGGATAGTGAACTAATAGTACTGTGGTTTATCGTGAATGGTAAATCCATTGTTGAAGCCGAATACGACAAATAGTACTTTGTTACATGAAGGAACGATTGCTCCATTTTATTCTCGAAGAGTAAATGAGGCAATAAACCGATATAGAGAAAAGTAATTATAAGTACGCTGAGAAAGAAGAACTACGAAAGACCTGAACCGTTAATACTGCAGCTCCACATCACCTTCAGCAACAAGATCCATGTCATGGTAGCTGACCTTCCGGCCAGCCGCTGCACGAGGGTCTTCCCTCGCATCAGGTGGGGGCGGAGGAGGCGGACCACGACCGTTTCGGCGTCCGGACCCAGAGTCCAGAGTTCCAATAGGCTTAGCAGGCAAGCCTTCAATGCCGTGCGGGGAGCCCTGATTTTGCGCATCATGTCCAGGAGCGAATCCGCCGATACGGTCTCCCAACCTGCCACCACGGCCAGCCCCGAGTGGAGGCTCGTCGCGCAAGTTGCGAGGCGGAAGAGGCATCGGTGGGCCGTATGCGTAGTACTGTCCCGGGGGAGGATAAGTGCCATAAGGATCCATAGGCGGAGGGAAAGCGGGGTAGGGGGGATAGGCTCCGTAGAACGGGGAAGGAACAGGAGGTGCTACCCCACGAGCGTATTCCGGGTATGATTGGGGAGGGCCTTGTAAACCATACGCCTGAGGAGGGGGAGGTTGTGTTGTACCCACAGGCTGCGGATAATGGGTAAATGGTTGGATACGCTGCGGGTCCAGAGCGAAGTTATTATAATAGGGAATCTAACCTAAACTGTCAGATAAGTCAAGGAAGGTTACGTGGTAGCGACTCACATCCTCCATCGACTTCACCAATTCGGCATGTTTATTCAAGATATGCTTTTCAACGAAGGATGTGGCTTTGAACAACTTTGAACAGGATTTACATCTATACTTCCCTTCGTCCTCTTGTTTTACATGAGGTTCCACAGCTTTCGACAGCTCACTGTAAAAATACTGAATTCATATCTGAAAAGAATACTAGTATGAGAGGACAATACGCACTCTTCGTACCGCTTCCCGCCATAGTCACGCACGTCAATAGAGTCTCTGTTAATCAACAGAGCAACTCTATTATCAAGCCAGTCGAGCCAACGCTCGTCTGAAAATGAGACTGATAGAGTAAGTGGCCATTCAATTCCAAATAATATATAATGCTTATACCATTGCGCTTCCAATCCCTCGACTCTTTGTCCTTTGTCATAACCTCTTTCACTTTGTCTTTGTCCTTCTCTTTTTCACCTTCCTCGCCTTCACCCTCCTCCATATTTACTTCACCTTCATCTTTCACTTCAGATTTTGTCTTCGACTCCAACTGCGCCGCAATCTCAGCAGCAAGCGTTTTCGACAATGGCTTCCGCACATGTTTGATGCACTTCCTCTGCAATTCTTCCACATTGTCAGAAACCGAGACGCAGTAGTAACACGTATGAAAGGCCGTGCGTAAATATGCGAGGTACAGATCAAGTGCAATTGTGTTCTTCTTTGTCTCGTACGCTTGCTTCTCCGTCTCCGTGCCAGGCTCTGGGAGTTCAGAGATGAGCTTCTCGATCCGCCGTTCAACAGCTTCCGAACCGCGTTCTCGAGGCTCATCATCCTCTACTAGAGCATCAGCCATGAGCACGTCGTTGTCCGGAGAAATCAATGCATCTCCATCCGCTCCTTCACCGGTACTGCCGTCGACAGGTGCACCTTCTGCTGAGCCATCTTTGGCAGGTTTCTGCATCTTGAATTTCCGTACCCTCTCATACTCATCCTCAAGAATAGACACGAGCTTTTTGGCCTGTCCGAGATCTTTCGCGATACGATCAGGTCGACTTGCAACTTCCGGAGCGAAGCGAACTTTGCTTGTGAATGCACGGGTGTTGTGCGTCACATGCAGCTTAAAGCCCTCGATCTACATACAAAACAGTGAAAAACCAAACCTCTGAAAGCAACATTCATCCATACCTTCTTTTCTCCTAGGGTGCTTAGGACCTTCGGCATGTCAGCATCTTCCGTGTACTTAATCCATCCCGCTCGATAATAATTGCGCTTTTGCATCGGATCACCTAGCGCTAGGTATAAGAAGCCTGGGATGTCTTTGATCGCCTGAAGATTTTCAGCCCATTAGCTTCCATCTCACCAACAATAGCTGAAGCACTCACAGCCTCTAGCTTCATACGTCCGATGTCCGGAGGAATGGTACGGATCATAACTTGGTTGCCCTCGGGTTCCACGGATACCTCATCCTTAGAAACGATTGAAGTTGCACGTCGTCCATCGGGCTCAGAGATAACCTTCCCATTTGTCTCTCCCCTCAGGTCGACTGCATTATCAGCAGCTTCCTCATCGCCATCCAATCCCATTCCGAAGTCATCTTCCTTTGCGGGGCTAGCATCCTCTTGTTTCGCTGCAGAACCATTCTCAGCAAGTGTCCCGTCGTTCTCCTTAACAGGTGCATCCGTTTCGTTCTCGTTGGTGCCTGTGATGGGATCAAATTTACCATCCTCGAGTTCGTTCAAGAATTGGTTCATTCGTCCACGCCAACCGACTTTACGAACTCTACTCCTTAGGTTTGCAAATTCTGGTGCAGGATCATACTTCTCTGCAAACCAAGGAGACTTTCTGTGATGATCAAACAGAGTCTGAAGCTACAGTACAAAACAGATTCAGTATACATAGTATTCACAAAACAATTGTTCCAAAATAACGCGGAAATACTGAGTTGATTAAGAATAGTACGCGAGTGACTGACCTGTTGTGCAAGAAACTCTTTCTTATACTTTTCCCACCGAGTTCTTATGCCATTCCGAGGCTTTGAACCATCGCCAGCCTCTTGTTCTGCTGCTTTGTCAGCAGAATCCTCTTCACTGGCTTGTTGAGGGAAATTATAACGGAACCAATCCGCATATTGTTTTAAAGTCGCTGGATAATCCATGGAATGCGGGTCAGGCGGAGGAGCGCCACGTCCAGAACGTGGCCCATAACCATGCCCGTAGGATCCACGGCCTCGTGACGGAGAATGGCCGTGGCCACGGTAACCATCTGAAAAAGACTTAGACTTTTCCAGGCAATTAGGATATATAGTAAACTCACCATAATCCTCATAACGAGGTCGAGGGTCATACCGTTCCCGTTCATACGGAGATGCAGACCGGCGACGTTTGCGCCCTGCTGTATATGGGTTATGAGCCACTTTGGGTGTTTACAGAGGTAGAACTTACTATCATCCGGTGGAGGGCTGCGGCTGCGGCCACGTCTACCATGATCATACGACCCTCTATCCCTCTCATAGTCCGCCCACGCCCTGTCACGATTATAGGTGTCCCAATGTTCCCGGTATGGATCTGCATAAGGGTCAGAGTACGGCGGACGGCCATACGCACCGCGACTAGGCGAGCGAGAGCGCTCACTGCGTGGAGGAGGAGCAGGCATCGTCGAGGACCAGGACGACATAGCGTCTGGAGTATATCGAGTTAAGCGTCAGTACGAGCAGCGTCAACGATGTATGAGCGAGCGTATGTGAAGAAAGCTGAGAGAGAAAGCGACGATATTACACGACGGCTGATTAGAGCCTGTAGACGAGTGATGAGCGAGCATAGTAGAAGCACAGACCTCTTCAGATCGCGACACTCGGTGAGCAGCAGTTCAACACTGTCAATCTCGACGCCAACGTCGTAGTGCGCGATGAAGAAGTGACGTGCCAACGTTGAGCAACTTAGAGAGAATTGGGTCGGAGCTTCAATATTTTACTTATGTAATTATATTGTAATTAATAATTGAGTCGCCCGCGAGCCCCTCAACATGCAGCTCTTGAATGAACACTCCGATTGCTCATTTTTATCTCTGTTTAAAGTTATTCTGTACAGTTCTGTTTTAAGGTGGGAGAGGGACATCGAATTCACGAAGTGCTGCAAACGAGCGATGGTTTTTTAACACCCAACCAAGATTATGAGCCTCCTTGGGGTCAAATGGGTCCTATTGGTTCAAGATAAATATAAGGATTACTGACCAGCGAAAGAGCCTTACCTGCCGCTGCTCAGAGGTATACTCAATCCACATCAGAACGTCGCATAATTCCTCATCTGTCAGTCTGTCTTCCTGTAATAACGCCATGGTATTAGTTGTCATGGTATTCACGAACTAAGGGAAAAGGATACGCACGTATAGTTCCAAGGCCCGCCTTGCTTGCATCTCGTACACGAATATTGTGGCCTGTCTATCACTCTCTTCGATGAATTCGATGGTCCGTCGCTTGCGCTTTTTCATCTCCATCTTGTCCAAGCTACGATGCCACTTCTGCCACTCATGGAAGTCAGTGTCTTCATATATAGGTGGCACTGTCCCTTGATGGATCGCAGCCCACGATTCGCGACTCTGAAAAGATACATCATCGAATGCAGCTCGAATAAAACGCGATACACAAACCTTTGAATGTTCACCGCCAGTCTCCTCGGAAGCATCGGAAGTACGGCTGTCTTTCCTACTCAGTTCCAAGGTATATTCTAGACCCCACCACTCCGAACCATTGTCCTCCTCTACCACTTCAGGTATTTTAGCGTCGACAGCGCCCGAGATGTCGGCTATAAGGGTCTCATAAGGCTGTGTTAATGTGATCAGCGCATACAAGCCGGATGGAAGATTTCGAAATGTCGTATCACGTACGAATGGTGGCGCAGGTTCTTTTCCTTTCTTCGCATCATTAGAGACACTGCTTTCGTCACGAATTTTGATAGAAGCTGAATTGACCTGCCCGTTTCCTTCATCACCAGCTATAACAGGATGGATAACTGCTTCCGTCGGTAGACAAGGCGTTACAGGCGGAGTATCATCAGCAACAGACGACATAGTGAGTGTAGGAGAGTCCAGCTCAGAGGAGGGAGTTCCTAGGCATTCAGACAAGGGAGATTGTTTCGTAGAGGCACATAAGCTAAACTTCCTTCCTGGAATTGATTGAGACGACGCAGAAGAATTCGAGCAAGTAGAGCTAGACGTATCCGAGCGAGAGTGAGAATTTGAACGAGAAGAGCTGAAGACATTTCGAAAGTTCGACAAACACCGCGTAGGCGTATGTGATTCTTGCGGCATCGACGAATGATCAACTTCGTGATCGACTTCCGAGCTTCCAGAAGAAGTACGAGCATTATTCCCAAGAAATTGAGATATTGGAGAGGTAGAAAAGTTCTGTTTGATGCGAGATATGAGAGAACTATTTTCTGAAGCGTGTTTTTGACGTTGGTGCGGTTGACACATGGGTGTTAATTGTTCCGTGTCATCATCTACACTAGCCCTGGAGGTACCTAAAATCTGGTAGTCGAAGTAAGAGTGTATTCCTCCGTCTTCCTCTTCTGCATCTGAGTGATTCATGGTTTGTTTCTTTGCTTGAATACTGGCTCAGAAATAGAGTAATGAAGGAGTGATAGTGAAAGATGCGAATGTGGCACTTCTGGCGTCACTGTTGACCAATCTTCAACATTAATAAGTTGTATGGCGTTGTTTACGCGTAGGAACAGAACCTTTGACTGGCAATATACGTAGAAATATTATTGCGAAGCAACATTTGCATATTGATTATTGATATTACAGTAGTAGCACGAAGGGACAAGCTATATGTAAGAGAGAGAGAGAGAGAGAGAAAGAGAAAGGTTAGGGGAACAGACAAGCGACTAGGCGCTCCCATCGTCCTCCGCGATCGACTTCCGCTTCTTTTTCTTTTTTTCCTTCCTCTCGAAGCGCTCGTCGTCTTCGCCACCACCTGAACGTTCTTTCCTTTTCTTCTTCTTGAGTTTCTCCTCGACGGTAGGTTCTGCCGATTCGACGGGCGCAACGTAAGCCTCTGCACGTTTTGCTTGCCGTTCCGCTGTAACGTCTGCTTGCTGTTAAATTGAATTCAGATATCGTTAAATATATCTCAGACATTGCGAATACTGACCTTCTCTTTCCGTCGTTGTGCTTCTTTGACCTCCTTCTCTCGAGGCTTGAGGAAGTACTCTCCCGATTCCAGCTGCAGATCGACCTTCCGTGGTTGCTGAGGTGGAGGGAACGGCGTATAAACCTTCTTTTTGGGATGCTCCTCCGGCTCCAACCCAGCAGCTTTCCGGGCCTCTGTCTTCGCTTCCATCGCCTCGTTCTTGCGTGCTGTCTTTTCCGACGTTTTGATGTGCCTTTTCCGAAACTTTGGTAGGAATCGATCCCAAGACTCGTTCGCCAGCTTCGGATCTTTTGCAAGTTCGCGCTTGATCATCAGCTCTTTTATTCGATAGATGGGGTGTATATTCTTCATGCAGTCGATAATAATTCGCCGAACTTCTTTCAGTGACTTGTAGGGGCCCATAACGCTAACCGTATTGCCTTGAACAAGGACATAACACTGCGTTAGAAGTTCGATAGCCTCGAGAAATTCTTTTCAGTATTGACACAGCTACAAAACTGTTGTTACTCACCTTTAGAGTGCTTCCATCCGGTCCAATTATCCGCTGTCGCCGTTTCACAAACCGATCTTTATTCCGCACTAAGTTTCCAATCTTAATAATGTCGCATGCCACATCGTCGTTGAGAATTTTAACAGCTTGACCCAATGCAACGCCTCGAGCAAGAAGTTTAATCAAGTCCCTAGCTTTGAGAATAATATAGGGGTCGAAAGTTTTTCGGGTAGTCCGAACGGACATGGAACCGTGAATTAAGTCAAGCGTGCAAGCAATGCCCTACCACAGGTAAGCCTAATGTTAATCATTTACCGTAAATCAGATACTTACATGCGCTTCTAAAGCCTTCGTTACAGCACCCCATACTTCTCGCAAGTACTTCTCTCGATACTTGGGAAACAGAGTTGCAAAGGAAGACTCTTCCAGAAATGTGCCGCCCTTGTTATCTTCGGGTGTGAAGTGGTCGAGTTTCCACTAATTAAAAGAGTCAGAGAGCACCGGTATTTCAGAATAGATGAACTGACACTGTGTTTGAAGAGTTAGTGCGACTAGAGGCTAAGGAGAAGAAAACGCTCACTTACTGGTCTATGTCGTCGGTATCCCATGCTATTGCGAGATAGTCAAAATCAATTTGAAAGTTTATGACATCGCATTTCTGTAGTGCTCACGTTTTTCTTTTCTAAACCTCTTGTTCTTATTGACAACTACTGTTTCGTCGTTGTCGGCAGACATGGTACTAGAAGAGGCAGAAAGCGTTCTGCTTCACAAACTAACTGAAATCCCTTTTTGGGCTTGTCGCATTCAGAACAAAATCGTTTGCTTTCTTTCCACAAACGCTACACAATATCACACAATGGACAGCTATCCTGAAGACGCTTACAATGATACTCTTGGCGGGCTCTCATATGACGACCAAACCACTTATGAAGAACAGGTGGCACAAATTCCACTCGAGATGCGGCCAATCGTGGATGCCGGTGAAGTCGCATTCGCACTGGGTGGCGGCCTTGCCAGTAGAATCAGCACGAACAAGGCCTACTTGGCTCCGGTGTCGGTGGCGAGGGTAAAGGTGCGCTTGGTCTCCGGGTGAACGAAGCGGGTCCGACATCTAACGTCGAGAGGTACCATTCGAAGCGCAAACGTGAGGATGACGAGGACGAGGTGGAGGAAGAGACAATGGACGTCGAAGACATTACTGTCGATGGGGGTAAGTTATGTGTATACTACTAGTACATCTTCTAACAAATGATATTCAGCACTGGCGGAAATCCGACAGAACGCTCTTCTCCTCAAAGGCACGCCTATCTCACACCTGCCCACTGGACGTATATTCGCCTATGCACGTCATTTCGAAACGGAACCCGTAGCGCTCGAGTGGGTGGATGACATGACATGTGTTCTCATCTTCCCCTCGAAAAATTCTGCTCGTTCTGCGTACACAATGCTGCTCAAGTCGCCCGCGGAGGGACCTGACGATGAGGGACTCGTGGCTGCGAAGTCACTGCCCGTTGTTCTCTGGCCACCCGAAGATCGCATCAACAAGACGCTCGGCATGGGAGAAGGTTTGAAGGGCGGTATCAGAATGCGTTGGGCCCATGTAGACGACGTGAAACGGAAAGGGGCCAGGAAAGAGAGTGCGTTTTACAAGAAGCACGGCATGGACGCTGGAAAGGACCCGAATGTGCTCGTCGTAGGGCGCAATCCAGAGGGCGGAGAAAGAAAAAGGCAGAGGGGACCTGAGGATGAAGATAAACGTCGCAT
The DNA here is from genome assembly GCA_910574455.1 of Trichaptum fuscoviolaceum. NCBI lineage: Eukaryota > Fungi > Basidiomycota > Agaricomycetes > Hymenochaetales > Trichaptaceae > Trichaptum > Trichaptum fuscoviolaceum. Next base: position 1,831,308 of record CAJSYZ010000003.1, on the reverse strand, counting down.
GCTCGACGCTGAGCTCGACGCCTTTCTTGCCCAGGACGACGATGACAATGCTAGTCCGGACCTCGAGAACAATTCGCTGCACAAAAGAATCTCATCTCCTAAGCGGAAGATGCAGTCAGACGTACTGGTAAATAGAGACCAGTCTAGGTCCCCTCCCTCGAAGATGCGTGCGGACTACATAGATGGGCGAGGTCGAACGCTACTCGAGCGTACTTCGCTTATGCGTGCACATCCAGATGACCAAGAATTCGAAGATACCCAGCGCGTGCGTGAATGGGATCGGGGTCGTGAGCGAGAACGAGAGCGAGCTCCGAGAAGAAGGGCGCGAAGGGGAAAGGCCGTAGAAGACAAAGAGCGAGTCGTTCGACCTTTGCCGCGGCACGGTCAAAGGCAGAAGAAGTCGCAGCAGGAACTGGATGATGAGTTGGAATCCTTTTTAAACGAAAGAGGTTGAATTGGTTACTTATTCGATATTCGGTATTTTTTGAAAGGAAACATTAATGCATTTCCGATTCATTGTCATTGATACAATTGTCTGAGCTATTTTGCTACATACACGTTATTCCACTTCGTGATTTGACTCTATGGATTTATATGTTTGACATGTCTACAACACATCGGATACAGTCGCCAGCCTTGGAAAGATCAGTTAAGCTAGTGCTAATGGAGATTTCTTCTGCAAACTCACATGCATATCGTGGAAACCATCGTTGATCTCGACAAAGTTGCGGTGATGGGTCACGTATTCATCAACCTTGACCTTTCCAGCAAGGTAGTCTGGGAAGGAGTGGTTAAAGAGCGATAAAAGGAAGAAAAGTTGGCTCTCACCTTCAACGAGGCCTGGAAGTTCTGTACGGCCCTTGACACCACCAAACGCAGATCCGCGCCAGGTACGGCCGGTGACAAGCTGGAAGGGACGCGTCGAGATTTCCTGCCCTGCAGCGGCGACCCCAATAATTGTCGAAACACCCCAGCCCTTGTGACATGTCTCTAGAGCAGCACGCATCACTTGAACCTAAAGACACCCAGGTTATCTCATGCAACGGAAGGGATACGTTTAGCTTACATTTCCGGTACAGTCGAAGGTATAATCGAGACCCCCGTCCGTGATTTCAACGAGGTGATCCTGGATCCTCGTTCCCTCTGGTAGCTTAGCGGGGTTCACGAAATCCGTTGCACCCATCTTACGAGCCCAAGCTTCTTTGTTCGGGTTGGTATCAACTGCGATAATGCGGGAGGCACCGACGAGTGAAGAGGTCTGGATGACGCCAAGACCAATCGCACCACACCCAAAGACCGCAACCGACGAGTTCTTAATCCCGGGTTGTTTAACGACCGCTCCCCATGCTGTGGTAATACCACAGCCTAGAAGACAGACCCGATTGAGAGGAGCCGTCTTGTTGACTGCTACTACTGAGACATCTGCTACGACGGTATATTGAGAGAATGTCGATGTACCCATCTAGGAGCATTTGATTAGGTTCCATCAAACTAAAGACACGATAGCGGATGCCACTTACGAAGTGAAAGATTGATTTCCCTTTGCATGTAAACCGTGAAGTGCCATCCGGCATAACACCTTTGCCTTGTGTTGCACGAACTTTGAGTGAAATGTGAGTTTTATTGTAGAATAACTCTCGTATACACCACTAACCTTTTCCGCATAAATTCGTCTTGCCGCTCTTGCAGAATTTGCATTCGCGGCATTCTAGCAACTTCATAAATTCAACAATTTTCAAAAAATTCATCAGAACCTACCTGCGGTGTAGAGAGGAATAACATGGTCACCCTTAATGACAGAGACTAAGTTGTTTATACACGATAACAATTATTTTGACATACGACTTGCACACTTGTTACTCCTTCGCCGACAGACTCGACCTATGCATATAGTCAGCGATTAATCTAGCTTCGAGAGGAACGCAAGTACGTACGATTCCTCCTCCCTCATGGCCAAGAATGACCGGAAAGATGCCCTATCCGCGAGCGAAGATCGATTGATTGGCAACTCGGTTTCAAGATAGTAAATGCCATACCTCCGGGTCTTTGCCGCTCCTGGTATATTCATCGGTGTGGCAGATTCCTGTTGATCAACGTAAGGGGAAAATTAACTATTGTCTTCGAGCAGTCGCATAGAAGAGGACCGCACCGGTATGCAGAATATGAATGCGGACCTCGTGGGCCTTTGGAGGTGCCACTTCGACCTCCTCAATCTTCAGCTCTTCTCCTGCGCCCCAGCACACTGCAGCCTTGCACTTGATGACTTGCCCGACCGTTGACATTGTTCAAGCAGTGTCGGATTTCTTATCTGAAGACAAGACTAGAGAAGATGGGAGAGGCAGGAGAATGTAAGCACCCGGTTTTATTTGAGCCTCCGCCTTCCCTCCCGTTCCGTCCGACAGTGGTGTGAGAGCATCTTTCTAAATCTAGGAAAAATTGAATAGTGCAAGACTGGGGCAAGGAAAACTTGCTTCACCTGACAACTCCAAGGATCAAAAGAAGAGCAAAGAGAACATATGATAGCCTCTGTGTGGGTAAGCATATATAGATGTTTGTGCTGCATTGAATATGGGGTTGTTTCCGAGGTTCGGATCCAGAGGCTCTATAGTTCTGTACCAATCGGAGTCCATGATGACCTCTCAAAAGACGTGCTATCGTAGTGGTAGCCACTTTAGCTTATTGATGATTTCATATCCTGCAGTGTCATGTGTCAGAAGGTCTTAGTTGTTGATCATTTTCTCGATATGCCAGGCAGCTCATAGGAGATGTGTTCAATACAGCTAAAGATCGGTGGTAAAGGGTAGTGAGTAGATGATGAACAACCTCATCCCAACGCAGCCGGAATACCGTACAACACGATAGTGATGGTGGAAAGGAATACTCGGACTCGGAGTCATCGGAACCGCGTTCCCATTCTCGCGTCAACTTGAAGATCACGTGCTGATACCAAATCCGGTGCCACGGTGGCACTAACTCAGTCACATAAACGAACAAGGTAACCACGAACCACAAACCACGAACCACAACTTCCCAACTTATAACACGGCAACCTCTGCTTCAAATGTCCTCTTCATCTTCCTCCTCATCTTTCTCTTTCTCTTCCTCCTACTCTTCCTCTTCCTCATCAACGTCGTCTGCTGCGATGCAAAACACACCTGGGGACACTCAGTCCTCATCTATCGCAGAAAATGTTACGTCAGGCTCACGCCAAATACCCTCTCGACAAATTCATAGTACTCCAACGAAGTCGCGCATCATGTCCTCCTCATACATACACAAAAGTGTTGACGGTGAATTTCAGGATGAGCTGCGCCAGTTCCAATATGACGGAATTTCATTCGAAACCTTTTTGAAGCGTGCCTTCAATTTAGAGGATGGCGATATGGAGAAATTGAAGAAGGAAGTGGAAGGATACGACGTCCATGGCACGGAGCAGTATAAGGCGCAGGAAGCACTCTTCAAGACGAAAGCCTCGACTCTGGAGAAAGAGATGTACGACCCTTATGCAGAAATGGGAAACATGGTTCTTAATCGCGCGAGGCAGGATGCTCCGGCAGGGTCGCTGCCAGAAATGCAGGTGCTTTCGTATGACCAGTCTATTCGTGGATGTTTTGCAGAACGAAAGCCGGATGTTCTTTTGGTCCCCAAAGCAGACGGCGACACGCCAATAACAAAGGAGAATTTTCAATGGCACCACGCGTTATGGGTGATGGAGTTCAAGAAGAAGAACTCCCAAAGCCTACCAGTGACTGGAAACTCCCAAAGACTACCAGTGATTGGAAAACGGCAGAGAGATGCAGTGGAAACACCGGAGACCATTCCCGCCGTTACCAAAAAGAAGACGAAGAAGACGACAAGGTCATCGCCAGTTGTTCATCGTCGATCATCTCAGAAAAGGAAAGGTGGTAAAACAACATCAAGCACTTCCACGATTGGACTGCCGTCTCAGCAGACACCTGATGCGTCCAACTCAACATTCCGGCTCCCTACTGGAACTGGAACTGGAACTGCAGCGGATGTAGCTCCACTTGATTCAGAGAACACATCGAGCGTCAATCAGTCTACCGAGGACGCATCTCCTGCCCCAGTCCCATTGGCTACAGCAGAAGACGGCGCTAGAGAGATGCTTTTGCGCTCAGCAGCTGCGTCCGATATCTTTTCCGGAGCTTCCGCCGGCTCGGCCTCTACCACCAGGTCGAAATCTGAGAAAGTACCAGCGCCAGAAGTACAACTTGCAAACTACCTCGCAGAAGTAATGAGTGAAAACGGCGATCGCACACATGTATTCGGTGCGATTGTCAAAGGCACTAAGATGAAACTGCAGTTCTACTCGAGATCTTGTGGTGTCATGTCGGACGAGATCGACATCATACAGGATCCAGTCCTGCATGCGGTCTTCCTCGTACTGGTCTCGAGACAGGATTTCAAGCAACTAGGCTTCAACACGGCGATGGGCCATTACAATCCCTTCAATACCAAGGACGAGACGACACTGCGCTCAAACCTACGCTGGAATCCTATTCCAAAGGGAGGGGACAGTTTCAAACTCGAACCATCAACCTTCAGAAGTCAATTGAAGAAACGTGTTCACACAGAATACTGTTTAGTAGGGCGAGGGACAGCCGTGTACGAAGTCGAAAAACCAGTGGATTGTGAAGTTGAGCTGGTTGCAAAGACATCTTATCAAGTGAAGACCCGGAGACGCGAGGAGGACGCGATTCTTAAGGCGCGGGAGGTGGACCCGAAGCATGCGCCAGAAATTTACGGGTCAATGATTATCGAGGATGCTACGCCGACTAAGGCGCTCATGTCTGCGTGTATCGGTTCTCCTAAATACGAGGAAAGAGAATTACGCATTATCTTGATGAGAAAGTATATACCAGTTTCCGAAGTTAAGAATGAAAAGGATTTCGTCGATGTTATAATCGATATACTCTACTGTAAGTTGCCACCTTTCGTATTACTATGGACTTCCACTAATGTGCCCTTCACTAGTCTCCCATGCGCTATATTCGAAGAAGTCCCTCCTTCATCGTGATATCGGAATAAAGAATATCGCTTTTTACATGGAGAAAGACAGCAATGGAAAGGACTATGTAGTTGGTGTCCTCATTGATTTCGATCTCGCAACATTTCCACTCGGTGACGGCGACTATGGGCCAACAAGTACTCATCGATCTGGCACCAAGCCTTTCATGGCGATTGAAACTCTTGATGCCGAGAGCAAACAGCCATATACGCATCATTACGTCCACGAACTGGAATCGATTTTATATACCGGGATTTGGCATGGTGTTGGATACCGAGATGCGAAATATCCACATGGGAAGAAAAAATTCGACTATTTGGCAGCTTGGAGGAAAGGGTCCTGGGAACAAGTGCGCGCAGCGAAGAAAAACTTTGTCTCCGACCCAGGAAGGATTTTAGGCTACCTCAGCAAAGGTCCATTGCGCAGTTTCTGTACGATGTTGGTCATCGTCATTGCCGCCAGATACGCTGCTTTCGACGAACACAAACGCTGGGAAGTCCAGGTGAAGACACCGAATGAGTCGCTTGGTATAAGACGGCAGGTCCCGAGATTGGCTAAATCTCTACCTGTAGAACCGCCTATCCCTTCGAAAGCGCTTTTCCCCAAATTTCTGGAGGCTTTGGATCTTGAGAAGGAGTCTTGGTGTTTGAAAGACTGTTGTAAGGATACACCAGTTGTTGCTTGATTATTGCAGACACGCCAGCATCATAGCGAATGTGATTTGGGGAATGGCTTTTCCATCCTTTGAATGATTTTCAGTGTTACATGTATAATTCCTATTACATGGGTTTCTGTGATCTCCCTAATACAGTGTCGTTGCGGATTCATGTGCTTTTGTTCTTACCTTTGTTCTTATGGAATGCCATTGTGATCTGTCCCGTAGACCTTTTATGTATTTGTGCGTTAGGCAAATGCAATTTGGTTTACTAGTAGTCCTCATCAAACTTTTGGCCTTCTTGACTTCAAACCACGAGCCCGTTCGGTTGCATGACCGCGCGCGGAAATCCCCACCAAAATTTGAGATCATGATCACGCGGGTCAAAAACTGGCAATGCGCGGCAACAGGTGCGTTCGGTTGCACATTCAAGTTTTCTCGCGGAATTTTCCAAACGAGATTGCAAAAATCATGTTAAAAAGAGAAACAGCTCAGACCTGTATCTCAAAATGAGAAATCTGACCGCGGTCACATTGACACATTCGACTTAAAATGGCCTTCCACAACATTTTTCCGGTACCATAAAATTTTATTCTAAGCACTTCCATTGACATTAAGACTTCAAAAGCAATCAAATCAAGCAACAAAATGCATGCATTCCAAATGGGCCACCGCAGTGGCAAGATCCCTGGCATGCTTTGAGCGAGGGCTACAGTGGGGAAAGGCCACATCCAGCAATTCCGAAGCCCACTTAAATACATTTCTTCTCCTGACACAAATTTTAACCAATGACCCTGAAACCATGTAAATAGCTTCTAATGCATTGTATCTTCAATTCTTATTGACTAGATTTTCTTAAAATGTATTCCGAAAAAAATGAGACCTCAGAATTTGAAACATGCTGCTAAATTTGGTGTTTACCGCCTTTTATAGCTTTCCCACGGGCTCGGAATACTCGGAATTGACTCTGTTCACCAATCCGGTGGTTTCTCATCAACTTTTTTGAAATTTGACCTACTTTTCCCCGGGTTTGAACCCCATCAGGAAATGTCCGAGACCAATAGCTTGATACCCCAAGAGGAAAGCCTTGATGGTAAGATTTTTGCAAATGCTCGGAAATCCTTTAGAACAGTATTTCAAAGCATTCCAATTCAATCCAAGCTCAATCCGGGAGATTTTAAGTTTTTGTCTCCGAAAAAATTTGAAACAAAAGTCCGGAAATTTTTTTATTGCATAAATAAGTGTTTCTCCCTTGGTTTCATAGCAGAACTTTTAAAATCGGAGTTTTACGCTTAAAATTGCGGCCTGCTCGGAATTGCGGAAATCGGCCTTTCCCCACTGTAGGGCTTTCGTTTGCTGACAACGGGTTCAAGGGTCACGGAAATAGGGAATACTAGGGAATAGAGGAAGTCTTAAATCAGTGCTCTCAGTGCTTAACAGTTAGGTCATTTAAGTAATTAAATTAGTAGAGTAACTGAGTAAGGACACAGTAAGTACAATTATATAGCGCTTGTCAGAGCCAGCTTGTCCCCGCTGTAACCTTCGATTTTGATTTTGATCTTGGATGAGCCTTTACTCCACCAGCGAATTGGCACAATGCCCTTCATAGCGATTGAAGCTCACGCTGCAGAGGACGGGGAGCCATGTACGCACCATTTTGTCCACAAGATGGAATTGATCTTGTACAGCGCGGTGGACTTGAGTTTAGAGACGCGGGACTTTCGCTCAGCGAACTTGTGGCAGTTTGGAAGAAATGGGACCTCTGCAGAAGTGCGCATAGCGAAGAGGGATTTTCTCGAAAGTCCAAGACTGCGTCCTCGCTACATCGGTGAAGGTACATTTAACTGCCAGTCTGTGCAAAAGATATACAACTCTCGCCAATCACGGCTGCTGGGAAGGACAAGTAGAGAGTCTACGCGCGGGTCCACTTGTCCTGCCTGCAATCGCAATCGCGATTGCCGAATGAAGACTCAGAGGAGATGTGATCAATACAGTCAAAGGCCGTTGGTAAAGGGTAGTGAATAGATGATGAGCAGCCTCAGCCTAACGCAGCCGGAATACCGTACAACACGATAGTGATGGTGGAAAGGAACAGAGTCATCTTCGCCTTCATGCCGGCTCGGACGTTCCCATTCTCGCGCGACTTCAAGTTGGAGATCACGTGCTGTTACCAAATCCGGTGACACGGTGGCACTACTACTAGTACTAGTAACTGCAGTCAATGAAATGAACAAGGTAACCTTTACACGAACCACGAACCACGAACCACAACTTCTCAACTTAAAACACGCCAACCTCTGCCTGTCATGTCCTCTACCTCTACCTCTACTTCCACCTCTACTTCTACTTCTACCTCTTCTTCCACTTCCACCTCCTCTTCTTCTTCCTCTTCCTCCTCATCGTCGTCTGCTGCGATGCAAAACACATCTGGGGACACTCAGCCCTCATCTATCGCGATGCAAAACACACCTGGGGACACTCAGTCCTCATCTATCGCAGAAAATGCTACGTCAGGCTCACACCAAGTACCTTCACGACAATTCATAGTACTCCAACGAAGTCACGCATCATGTCCTCCTCATACAGACGCGATAGTGTTGACGGTGAATTTCGCCGAGAGCTGCGCCAATTCCAACACGATGGAATCTCATTCGAAGACTTTCTGAAGCGTGCCTTCAGTGTGGAAGATGAGGACATGGAGAAATTGAAGAAACTTGTGAAGAAATACAACGTCCATGGTACAAAGAAGTACAAGAAGCAAGCAGCTCTCTTTCAGACGAAGGCCTCGACTCTGGAGAGAGACATGTATACACCCTATGCAGAAATGGGAAACATGGTTCTAAACCGCGCGATGAAGGACGCTCCGAAGGGGTCGCTGCCAGCAATGCAGGTGCTTCCGTTTGACAAGTCCATACGAGGGTTTTTCGCAGAGCGAAAGCCAGATGTTCTCTTGGTTCCCAAAGAAGACGGCGACACGCTAATAACAAAAGCAAATTTCAACTGGAAACACGCGCTATGGGTGATGGAGTTTAAGAAGCAGAACCAGGAAAGTCTACCAGTGACTGGAAAGCGGCAGAGAGATGCAGAGGAGACACCGGAGACCGATCCCGCTGATTCAAAGAAGATGAAGACTACGCGGTCAAGGCAAGTTGTCGAACGAGAACCATTTGAGGAAAGGAAAGATAGTAGAACGATATCAAGCGCTTCCACGATTGGCTTGCCGTCGCACCCGACTCCTGATGCTTCGAATTCAACATTCCGTCTTCCTAACGGAACTGGAACTGGAACTACAGCGGATGCAGCTCCAAATGTTTCAGAGAACTCATCGAACGTCAATCAGTCTACCGAGGACGCATCTCCTGCCCCAATTTCTCGATCATTAGCGACAGCTGAAGACGGCGCAAGAGAGTTGGTATTGCGCTCAGCAGCTGCGCCCGAAATCTTTTCCGGAGCGTCCGCTAATTCGGCATCATCCACCAACTCGAAATCGCGGAGAGTAGCACCGCCAGAAATACAACTTGCAAATTACCTTGCAGAGGTAATGAGTGAGTCTGGCGATCGCACCCATGTATTTGGTGCGATTGTCAAAAAGACGAGGATAAAATTACAGTTCTACTCGAGATCTTGTAGTGTCATGTCAGACGAGATCGACATCATACAGGATCCAGTCATGCATGCGGTCTTCCTCGTACTGGTCTCGAGACAGGATTTCAAGGGACTGGGTTTCAATACGGCGATGGGCCATTACAATCCCTTTAATACCAAGGACGAGACGACACTGCGCTCAGAACTACGCTGGAATCCTATTCCAAAGGGAGGGGACAGTTTCAAACTCGAACCATCAACCTTCAGAAGTCAATTGAAGAAACGTGTTCACACAGAATACTGTTTAGTAGGGCGAGGGACAGCCGTGTACGAAGTCGAAAAACCAGTGTTTTGTGAAGTTGAGCTGGTTGCAAAGACATCTTGGCAAGTGAAGACCCGGAGGCTTGAGGAGAAAGCGATTCTTATGGCGCGTGAAGTGGACCCGAAGCATGCGCCAGAAATCTATGGGTCAATGATTATCGAGGATGCTACGCCGACTGAGAAACTCATATCTGGGTGTAGCAGGCGCGCTAAATACGAGGAAAGAGAATTACGCATTATTTTGATGAGAAAGTATACACCAGTTTCCGAAGTTGAGAAAGAAGTGGATTTCGTCAATGTTATGATTCATATACTCTACTGTAAGCTGCCACCTCTCGTATCACTATAGACTTCCACTAATGTGTCCTTCACTAGTCTCGCATGCGCTATATTCGAAGAAGTCCCTCCTTCATCGTGATATCGGAATAAAGAATATCGCTTTTTACGTGGAGAAAGACAGCGCAGGAAAAATCCGTGTAGTGGGCGTCCTCATTGACTTCGATCTCGCAACATTTCCACTTGGTGACGACGACTATGGGCCAACAAGTACTCATCGATCTGGCACAAAACCTTTCATGGCGATTGAAACTCTTGATGACGATAGCAAACAGCCATATACGCATCATTACGTCCACGAAATGGAATCGATCTTATATACCGGGATTTGGTATGGTGTTGGATACCGAGATGCGAAATATCCACATGGGAAGACCGAACTCGACTATTTGGAAGCTTGGAGGAAGGGGACCTGGAAAGAAGTGTGCAAAGCGAAGAGGGATTTTATCCGATCTACGACAGAGATTCTATCGCTCATCAACGAAGGTCCATTGCGCTTTTTCTGTGGCGAGTTGACCAAAGTTGTTGTCAAAAGAAACTTAGATCTCGACAAGCATCGCCGTTGGGAGCTAGAAGTACAGGAAACGAAAAATCCGTTTGGTCAGGATATCGAAGACCTTGACGAGAATAGCGGTCCGTCTTTTGAGATACCTGCCGAACCGCCTATCCCTTCCAAAGCGCTTCTTCCTCAATTTCTGAAAACCACGGGTCTTCGGAAGGTGCTTTGGTGTTCGAAAGACTGTTGTATGGATATACCAGTTGTTGCTTGATTATTGCAGACACGCCAGTATTCAAGCGTGTCAGTTTTGGGGAATGGAATTTACAACGTTTGAATGATTTTCAGTGTTATGATGCCTACTACATGGGATTCTGTGATTTCCATGATACATTGTCGTTGCGGATTTATGCGCTTTCGTTCTTCTTATCTTTGTTCTTGTGGAATGTCATTACGATCTGTCTCGTAGATTTTTTATGTATTAGCACGTTACTTTCAACTTCCTCATCAAAGTTTTGGCCGACTTCAAACCACAACTTAACCACAACTCTGAGTACTATGTATGTACATCATTCTTCATGCTCCCTATTTCATCCACTTCTCCTACAATAATGCAAGGTAAATCAACAAATTCCCTTGAAATTCTCTTAATAGATACTCTAGTCCAGTCACTGAACGCCCGGACATCGCTTCTCATGCCTCAGAGACTTTGGTAGAGAATCTTTACTGTATGAAGGTGCCTTATATACCGTCACAGACTGATGCTAACTACATATAACCTAGTCTTACTGGAACTGTAGTCAAAATCCCTCCCTCATCGCGATGTCAGTATTACCATCAATATCGTTGCAGATGCATACACTTCATTTCGGATCTCTTCTATCTCGATTTTGGAGCTAACATTGCTGAAAGGTTAGTAGCTCGTGTATTGACTCGGAACCACAATTCGTTGGCCACTACATGAACAGAGTATGATAGTGAACCACATTCCCCGACTCGCGCTTGATCAAGAACCATAACTTCTCACCTCACCACCTCACCACCTCACCTTACGACACTTTCTTCTTTTAGTCTCCTTTTCTTCTTCAATCTCTTCTGCTTCGATGCAAAACGTACCCGGGGACACTAAGACCCCATCTGATGCAGAGAATGTTGCGTCAGGCTCGCGACAGATTCACAGTACTCCTACAAAGTCACGCATCGTGCCAGACAGACGCGAGAGCGTTGGCGGTGAGTTCCAACATGGTGGAATCTCATTCGAAACCTTTCTGAAGCGTGCCTTCAGCGTGACCGATGCTGAAATGGAGAAATTGAAGAAAAATGTGCTGGGATACAACGTCCATGGTACGGAGCAGTATAAAGCGCAGGAAGCACTCTTCAAGACGAAAGCCTCGGTGCTGGTGAGAGAGATGTACGACCCGTATGCAGCGATGGGAAATATGATTCTGAATCGTGCGATGCAGGATGCACCGGAGGGGTCGCTGCCAGCAATCCAGGTGCTTTCGTACGGCCAGTCCATACGTGGGGTTTACGCAGAGCGAGTGCTAGATGTTCTCTTGGTCCCCAAAGAAGACGGCGACACGCCAATAACAAAAGCAAATTTCCACTGGAAACACGCGCTATGGGTGATGGAGTTTGAGAAGCAGTTCCAGGAACGTCTACCAGTGACTGGAAAGCGACAGAGAGATGTAGTGGATACGCCGGAAACCGCTTTCGCCAATGAACTAAAGAAGACGAAGACTTTAACGTCCGATGAGGAAGGGAAAGATGGTGCGACGATATCAAGCACTTCCATGACAGACCTGCCGTCCTACACGACTCATTATACTTCGAATTCAACATTCCTTCTTCCCGTTGAAAATGGAGCTGGAACTACAGCTGCACTTGATTCAGAGGACATATCAGATGATGAACAGTCTGCCGAGGACGCATCTTCAGACCCAACACTTGCGACAGCTGAAGACGGCACGAGAGAGTCGCTTTCGCGTTTATCATCTGGGTCTGACATGTTTTCATCTGACGTCTCCTCCGAATCGTCCGTGAACTCGGTATCTACCACCGATTCGACATTGGAGACGGTTCCCTCGCCAGAAATACAACTTGCAGACAACCTTGCGGAAGTTATGAGTCAATTTGGGGATCGGTCCCATGTATTCGGTGCGATTGTCAAAGGCACTAAGATAAAACTGCAGTTCTACTCGAGATCTTGTGGTGTCATATCGGACGAGATCGACATCATACAGGATCCATTCCTGCATGCGGTCTTCCTCGTACTGGTCTCGAGGCAAGATTTCAAGGGATTAGGCTTCAATACGGCGATGGGTCATATCAACCCTTTCGATACCAAGAATGAAAAAACACAATGTTCAAAACTAGGCTGGAATCCTATTAAAGAGGGAGGGGTCAATTTCGATCTCGAACTCGAACAATCAACCTTCAAGACTAAATTGAAGGAACGTGTTCACACAGAGTACTGTTTAGTAGGGCGGGGAACAGCTGTGTGGGATGTCGAAAAACCAGAGAAGAGCAAAGTGGAGTTGGTTATGACGGTGGCTCATCAAGTGAAGACTTGGAGACGCGAGGAGGATGCGATTCTTATGGCGCGTGAAGTGGACCCGAAGCATGCGCCAGAAATCTACGGATCAATGATTATCGAGGATGCTACGCCGACGGAGGCGCTCATGTCTGCGTGTTCAGGTTCTCCTTCATACGAGGAAAGAGAATTATGCATTATCTTGATGAGAAAGTATACACCAGCTTCCGAAGTTAAGAATGAAAAGGATTTCGTCAATGTTATAATCGATATACTCTACTGTAAGTTGCCACCTTTCGTATTACTATGGACTTCCACTAATATGCCCTTCACTAGTCTCCCATGCGCTATATTCGAAGAAGTCCCTCCTTCATCGTGATATCGGAATAAAGAATATCGCTTTTTACGTGGAGAAAGACAGCAATGGAAAGGACTATGTAGTTGGTGTCCTCATTGATTTCGATCTCGCAACATTTCCACTCGGTGACGGCGACTATGGGCCAACAAGTACTCATCGATCTGGCACCAAGCCTTTCATGGCGATTGAAACTCTTGATGCCGAGAGCAAACAGCCATATACGCATCATTACGTCCACGAACTGGAGTCGATTTTATATACCGGGATTTGGTATGGTGTTGGATACCGAGATGCGAAATATCCACATGGGAAGAAAAAATTCGACTATTTGGCAGCTTGGAGGAAAGGGTCCTGGGAACAAGTGCGCGCAGCGAAGAAAACCTTTGTCTCCGACCCAGAAATGATTTTAGGCTACCTCAGCAAAGGTCCATTGCGCAGTTTCTGTACGATGTTAGTCATCGTCATTGCCGACAGATACGCTGCTTTCGACGAACACAAACGCTGGGAGATAGTTGTACAGGACGCGGATGAGTTTTTTGGTCAGGGTATGAAAGAGTTTGACGAGAATAGCAGTGCGTCTTTTGCGATACCTGAACCGCCTATCCCTTCCAAAGCGCTTTTTCCTCGGTTTCTGCAAAGTATGCGTCTTCGGATGGTGCCTTGGTGTTTGAAAGACTGCTGTATGGATATACCAGTTGTTGCTTGATTATTGCGGACACGCCAGTATTATAGCGCGTCAGATTTTGGGAATGGAATTTCCATCGTTTGAATGATTTTCAGTGTTACAATGCCTACTACATAAGATTCTGTGATTTCCATGATACATTGTCGTTGCGCGTTCATGCCATCTGTCGCGTAGACTTTTAATGTATTCGTGCGTTACTTCAGTAAATGCAATTTGGTTCCGTTCCCATCAATCTTTTGGCCTTCTTGAATGCTTTTGTATCGGGCCTATTTTCCTGTCGGAGAGGGAAGTCACAATAATTTCCAGATAGAAACTACCGCGCTAAGGCGCACATTGACTCCTGCGCCCCTTGCGAACTATTTAACTAATAATGATCCAGATTCACCAGCAATACTCATTATTCTTTTTTACTGGATAAAGTCACAAGTAGATGGCCCAATAATAAATTTTCTCTTAAAGATCCAAGTGACAAGGACATCCATAAACTCGAAAACAAATGCTGGGACTCATTACCGATATTCTACCACGCTATTAGAACAAATGTGAAAGCAAGATCCGAAAGGCAAAGAATTGTTGATCGTAATCTTGCCATCAAGTAGGTCGAGGAATATCATGGATGCGATCCCGACCGCGCTGCGAGATCGTGCGGGTCCTAGGTAGAGGAGGGAGGCTTTTGCGCAACGAAGCCTTTGCCGGAGCCGAGAACGATACTATAGCCACTTCCACACGTAGTAATCGGTCCGCGCTTGATGACTCGAAGCCAGGAGTATCAAAAGGATGAAGGTCGACAAAGTACTGAGTAAGTGGAAAGGAGATATGGGCTTCAGCGTGAACAATGTTCGCACTCGAAACTCACCTTCAACGAAGTCTTTCCGAAGGAAAAAGAAGGTGTGATGGACGCCGGCAAGCCGAGTTCTCCTCGGATGACCCTACAGTGCATCACACCGTTTCCGGGGACTTCTCTAGCAGGCGACCATGATGCCCTACTAAGTGGGTTACTTTCATTCACAGGAGACACATCGAAGGCTCCCGCGTCGGTTTCATCCGACTGCGTTTCTAATCTTCGCCTAAGGAGAACGCGAGGGGCAAGAGGCGTAGCTACGGCCTCAACAGCCTCGCGAACTTCGCTTTGAATGACAAGCATGCATGGAATATTTGTACCTCGAGGATAAGACAGCTAGTCTTGAGACATCAGTTTGATGACTTATTGATACGGTCGAGTCACTCACAGGACTGGCGAGTGCAAACTATAAAAAGGTCACATCAGCGCGGGATACTCACGGTAAGCGATAAGAAAAGGCCACCTACGGTACACGATAAAGCCACCTCACGAGCCTTCGGTAGAACACCGCGAAGTCTGATCTCAGAGAAGGACTTCCACTCGGAATCACCAGCTTCTGTACAAGGCAGGGGAGCTTCGCTTCCGTATGCATATTGGCGAAGAGGGTAAGACAAAGTGGGCCTGGAAAAGATTGTGTAACCAATTGGAATTGTTAAACTACATGCAAAAGGTTGAAGGTTAGTCAGGGAGAATTCACTTCCATATACCCTACACACCTGTTATCGCATCGAAAAGTGTGTCGCTTGACCTCAACAGTCAGCTCGTAGTACACGCACGGATTCGACGCCCTGCTCCCGAAGCTCGGCGGCATGCGTTCGCCATCCCGTGCTTTGAGCTCCCGTTCGTGTCGTGGATTGAGAGACAAAGCACGAGGCAATTCGATGGAAAACCTCCATGAGTATTGCCCGTATAGCTTCCCGTTGTATCGTTGTCCTTGCGATATGAAATAACCTACAGACCGAGGATCGCCCATGGAACTGTCCCATAATGTGTCCGAGAGAAGAAGGAAGTTCTTGGATTCGTACCCGGTCAGGAACGCATGGCCTCTGACCTAAAATCCGAATTCGCAATTAGTACCTTCTACGGAAGAAGAGAGCATTGTACGTACGTAGACTACAACAGCTTTTATTCTGTCAGGTACACCTAGGTCGAGCTCCACAAGGCCTGTGATAGTCTGCCCTTCGAAATAAATCGGTATGCTCTTCACATGGGGTGCCCAATTCCGAAGCTTCACAGTCAGCCACGGTAGGTTACTGGATGTATTCAGCGAGTACGTGTGCTGTACCGGCGGTCGTTCATCCGGCGCTGAGCGACGGTCAGCCTTGGGCGGAACCGCGGGTGGGTTGGGAGGGGGCGGTGGTGTTGATGGCAGAATCGGAGCGGGGCTAGAGCCCGTTGATGACCCGATGATAGACGATTTAGACGCTTCACCAGAATCTTCGTCGGTAGACGCAGGTGAGTCACGGCCACCGCGAGCAAACGGGTGGCCTAGAGAAAGCTCTCTCGTCAACGAGTTACGAGTGAACATCAAGTCAGGATGAGATCAGTTCTGGGCGGTGCAGGTTGTAGTCTGTGTTCAAACTAATGCATCTGCATCAGGGGCTTCAAATTGTTCGATAGAGTGCTGGAGTGGCACGTCCTATTATTGTTCACATCTTCCTTCTCTTCGCCTTGATTTGATATCAGTGAAGATAATCAATTACTTTCATTCGGCTCACTCATTCGGTAGCGAGGCTGAGACTGATCGAGTATTGCATATTATTGCATGCTCTTAATGTCCGAGGTGTAATATGTATGATTTCCATGGCTTCCAACAAATGGGTAGATGCAACAGTCACTTAAGGGAGAAACTTTCATGCAAGTGCCAGTGACGAATAGTTGATCAGTGTCATATTTTATAGGGTGAGAGGATCCTTCTCACAAGGTAAAGCAATCAAAATCCGATCAAACTTCAAATGATCCTCCGTGCCACAAGTAGCATTGATGTGGAGACTGCTTTTCGCGTCGGATCAGTTCAGTGTGAATTTTTTCCCTCTGCCAGCCTGAGTGAGCATTTATATCGAGTACTTCGTTCCCGAAAAACGACACGAAACCAGCTTCTTCAACAATTAAATGGGGAAAGCCGCAGAAGAATGTTCAGGTGTTTTTCTGGCACACTTTAGAGGGAACCGTGTAGCAAGTAGAGGGTACGAGCTCTGAGTATTGGTGCAGGGTGACAACACGACGAGTAGCTCGGCCCTTCGTCGTTGTGGCATAAGTTATAACAGTACAAGGCTGGCCACTGCCACTGACTCGGCTCGGATAGAAGTGTGACATGATTTGCGTTGTTACGTGACTCAGGCTGTAGTGCGGTCACAAATATGAATTACGTCATACTTGGACTCTCAACTTGAACTTGAATGTAACACTGCCACTGGCACGTCTGGCATCACTATTGGCAGTTCATGCCACCGAGATACTGCCAGTGTGTGGTTTCTCTACGGTTTACTACGTTACATCAAGATTTCCGATGAGTATATTGGGTTAACGACATACAAAGTGCGCAATTTGTGCACAGTGTTACAGCGCTCATAAAGGATCACGAATCACGATACGATCACTGGAAGGAACTACGGCCCACGGGCTTCATTCCTTGTTCTCTGGAAAGTTGATCAGCAAAATACATCTGTGCACTTAATCTAATATAGCTTTTTTATAGTAGACTCGAGGGTTGAGCCCTTCATATGCGTAAGAGAACAAGCCCCACCACAGGATAATAACACCCCGAAGGCTATTTTACATTTAAGTACTCAAGGAACTCGCCGTTTACGAGTCTCGGGATAAATTTAAGGAAGATGCATCAGCGCTGGATGGTATTGCAGTGCAAATGCTATACTAGCAGTGATTTGCACAGCTCTCTTGGCCGACAAATCAAACATTGATCCAAGATTAGATCCGCCTCTCAGCGCCACGATCTGCATTCGTGCATCTTGGGAGTAATGTATGTCGGAGACTAACATCCACTCGTTTCTTATGGCTTCCCCATCTCTCCCCCCCCCCCCTCCCCCGGAACAAAAAGAAGAAAAGAAGAAAAGGACTGGGTTGATTACTACACATCTCCGTGCGCTATTTTACCAACTTCTCGGATATTCATTCCATGTGCTTAATTGAACTGCCAAGACAGGAACCCAACCGAAATCCAACCACTACTGCGTAATCCGGATTAGTGGGCGACCGAATTCCACGGCCTTGAAAATCTGTTTGGCTATTAGACCCAACCGCTATGCCTACTAGTACATGGGCGCATCAGCGCTTATTCAACAATCTGTAGTAGTTATCTCGTGGTTCTTTTCTGAACTACGGATGCGTGTCTCCGCAGTGATGGAACATTCAGAACACGTAACGACCGTCAGCGCGACAAACTGGGATCGCATAGGATACTCGAAATGCTCAAACCCTTTTTATCCTTTCCACTACCCGTACCGCAATAAGGCTCCGTTTCTCCTTACCCTATTCCCCCCCCTCACAGCTCCCACCTCCCAGCCCCAACAATCGCAGGCGAAAGAACGACTATTTCTAACGATGTTCAAGTTCTCCCTTTTCAGCGATCGAGGTCATGATTATCTGCCGTTAACGCACCATTCAAAAAGGCGATCTGTGTTCTTCTGGATACCTATTGGTCTTCTCGCGCTGTTGATCCTCAATATGCTCGCTTTATGGCAAATGCGGATACCGCTAGGTCCGTTGGATAAATACCAAAACATGTGCGTCAAAGCCCTTTGAAACTGGGTTCCTCTAACGAGTTAAACCTAGAAATCCTTCATCTCCAGTACACGAGCCCTATGATGGTCCCCCCGCTGTAGGCGAACGCGCAGTTGTCACAACTCTGTACTCCGAGTCTTTCGTCACCGCTGTTCTTACCTTGGGACAATCACTCAAGGACACAAACGTTACAGCGCGGATGGTTGTCTTGTATCTTCCTGAGCGAATCTCATCTCGCTCAAGGTGTCAGTTGCATTCTGTTGGATGGGAGTTACGTCCTATCGACCGTGTGCCACCGCCCAACGCAGGCAAGGGTGTCGCACGACGCTTTCTCGATCAGTACACGAAGCTTCATATCTGGAGTCTTGACCAGATTGGCATCAAGACAGTCATATACATCGACGGCGACACTGTGGTCCGCAGGAACTTCGACGAGCTCTGGTCACTCCCATTCAACTTTGGCGCAGTCCCGGACGTGCAAGAGGACAACCGCGGGTTCACGCTGAGCTTCAACGCGGGTGTCATGTTCCTTCGCACGTCGACCGGAATATTCGAGGACATGCTAAGTAAGATAGGCACTGCGCGGTATACTCGAAAGGACGCAGAGCAAGGCTTCCTCAACCTTTACTTTGGAGCACAGGCTATTCGCCTCCCATACATATACAACGCGAACGTTGCCATCAAGCGAAAGAGTCCAGCAGTGTGGGACTCGCTCGCACAGGACATACGCATCGTGCACTACACAGTCGCAAAACCATTTCTCTTCGAAAAGGAGTACAACAGACTGTCTGACACAAGGCAATATGACGAGGAGACGCGTGCGGCTCTAAATAGAAAGAAGCATATGGATAATGGACTCTGGCGGGACGAGATGACCTTGTGGGAAACTTCTTGGGAGAGAATGAATGCAGAACTAGAGGGGCGATGCAGCTAGGGCTCGTCAACCGTACCGTACTAGTAATTTACAGTTACAGTATCGATGCAACTTGCTGCGATTCTTGTGATACGGTCGTCGATCGAGCAGCGAGTAGGTACTGCGTCCTACTACATATTCGAATGTTCAATACACCCGCAAGTGTGTGTATATAGCTATTGTCATCGGATAATAAATTAATAGTCAGTATTTTAGTAAGCCATTGGATGATTAGGAAGGCTGTTCAGTGCCACTGGCAGTGAGAACAAACATGGACACACAAACAACATCATGATGAGGCCAACGCATCGGAGTCCGAGTCTTTCGTCACGGTACCAACTCAACGACAGCATGAATATTCTTAACATCCTTCCGCCACCTCACAAATTTATGACAAGAACTCATCGAAATGTTGCAGCTGTTGAAACGATACTGCGTCTAAGGGATCCTTTTACACAATCACCATCATGCCAATTAGTGGATTAAAGTCAATCTCCAATCATGCAAAGCCTCTGCAATGCATCTAAACCTTTCATCTTCCACCAGAGATACACATGAAACAAATTTTACAGTGCAAAGTGCCGAAAGGTCGAGAGCTGTTCGTGGACTGTCTTCTTCAATACATTCTAGACGGGTGAGTATTGTGCACGGCTTCATTCAATTAGATTGCTTCCTTTGGTCCCTGAGCTTCTCCATCTGCGTGGGTGGGTGTTGCTCTTTTTCTCTTACCAGCCAATACCAAAAAACGCTTCGCACGGGGGCGACATCTCGGATCAGATGGTTCAACAAAACAGTGGGTTTCTTTTGTGGCAATGGATGTTCTCAGCTTTACTGCACACCAGAGTCGAATTTTGTCCTCGAAAGCATTAGCATTTGGTCTTTTCAAAATGCGGACTCAACCCCTCGTTCGACTGCCATAGCATCTCGGTAGCAGCGGCATCTAGAGTATGGGAACCATTGTCATAGAAGGACGTCCCCATCATCTTCTATCCCAGCATCAGTGCCCTCGTGATTGATCTATGTTTGAAAGCTCGTTGTATAGATACCGCCACTAGTATCCTAAATGCATGATTCTGCCACGCCGATTCTATTCAATGCACACATCCATACAGTACTCATCTTCAGGAGGCTATCGCCTCTCTCAGTCTTCCTTGTGTCTCCTCCACTATGTTTCGCCAGCATCAGCTTGCCCTCACTCTCCTTCAGGTTATTCTCTCTACTTTTTTCATAACGCAATGCCACGGACAGGCCGGTCTTCTGAATGTCACGATCGATGATACCACCGGAGATGAAAACACAGGAGCCTTGCCTGTTTATATCCCGCTTGAAGACTGGACTGCTGAGCCAGGCTGTACGCAATGTGTGGTAAAACCGGACCCTACACAGGCGTTTAACCACACCTGGCATGATACGAGCCATTTTCCAACCAATCCGGATCAGTTGTCGATCCAAATCAACTTTACCGGTAAGCGTCGCTTGGTCTTCGCCGATACGCCAAAGACAATCTGATGATAATCTTATTATCTACCTTCCTCCAGGTGTTGCTGTCTACGCTTACTTCATTATCGCTAACAATGTACCCAACGCAGCAACGCTCACCAATTTGACCTTCTTTTTGGATGGAAATCCTGCGGGAACATTTCTTCATTTCCCGACCAATGGTCCGGAGTACGAATACAACGTGACAGGGTTTACTCAAAACAATCTTGAAAATATCGAACATCAACTCATAATCCAGACCGCTGGTACCACAAACACATCCTTGGTACTATTTGACTATGTGATCTATTCGTGAGTGGATAATTTCTGCGGAACTTTATTTGGTGTCTAAATCTTTTCTTACTTTGACAAGGGTTCCGACAATTATCGTATCGTCTATTGCACCGACAGCTTCATCTACGCCTCCACCGGCAACATCCTCCGCGGCAGTCCTTCCCACGGGCAGCGCTGTGCCATCTACAAACCACAGCAACACCAGTGCCATTGCTGGCGGTGTAGTAGGAGCAATTGTGGTAGTGCTTCTCATTCTATCGGCTGTTCTTCTCTATTTGCGGCGACGCAAATCACAAGAGTTACCCCCAGAAACCGATTCCAGCCATGTAATACATCCCTTCTCTCAAAACGATCCATCGTTCACCATGGTGTCTTCGCCGCCTCAAACCGAGGGCCCTCCTGCTCTCGCTTTCGCTCCGCCTCCTGCTGGGACGAAATTTGCGTCATTTGATACGCGGACGAGCTCGTATGCAGGCGCATCGATACTCTCCACTCAATCTCCCGGATCGCCTTCCACACATGTATCGTACGGTCGACCGGAAGACCAATTGACTGCGCGAGAGGATCATGCCAGGCCATCCGGAGCAGCAGCCCCATCCATCCCCAGTGACCCAGGGGTCTCAAATCTGCGAGGAGAAGTTGTTGCTCTACAAGCTGAGCTGGAGAACTTACGCGCAAACCAGGAGGTACTTCGAATGAATGTCGATGCTCCTCCTAGATATGATAGTTAGATTTTGCATATTTCTGCATACTTATATACCCTGGTGATGGCTATTGGTATATATATATTGGACGAATATATGTGTATACAATAAAACTTAGCGAATTGGATAGTCATTGAGACTTCCAACAAAACATCGGCCGAGAAAAGGAAGGTCATAGAATAAAGACAATTGCGTTCGCAATTTACGCTTCCTGACCAGTCGACACGTTGAAAACGCGTCTTAAGAGTTCGGCGGCGTCGTCGGTCGAGCTTTCGAGTTTCGAGAAGGCCACGGTGCTGAGAGATGTCGAGTAGCTGCGCAGATATGGAGCATACTATTCGGAGATTCCGACATAAGAGCAAGAAAAGCAGCAAGTGAAAGTCTGTACGTACAATGCGGCAGAAGTGCCTGTACCATCCCCATGTCTCCCATGTCTGCCAGTCCTCATCGCTCCAATTGGCGCGGTTGTACCAAGCCGACTCGGAGAGAATTGCGCTCGTGCCTTGCAGCGAAGTGACGAATTCGTTCATCGTCTTCGAAAGCACGCCACGTTGTTCCGTAGTCAGAGTAGAGAACGCTTTTAAGGCGGCCGTCAATGCTGGAGAATCGGCGGCCGGTGCTTCATCAGCAGCTTTGAAAAAGTAGTTAGCGACACTGTGATTCTACAAGATTAGATGATGTTGCGTACCTGGCGCCCCGTCGGCATTTTCGTCTACCTCCATGTTCCCGATGGCCTTTTCCCTAGCTCGGCTATCATCCTGCTCTTTTTGTAACACGTTGACCCTTCTCCTTGATATCAACACACGGCCGTTCGCTTTGTCCATCGCTCCTTCGATGATCTCCCATCTAAACCTATCAATCAATGCCCTGCTCCGCTCACCATCGGGTCCGCGCTTCGTAAACGCCCATGAGATTACGTCACTCGGGTCCGCAATCTGGTATTGCATGAGCTTATCGAACACAATCCGCACCATTTGGTTGTTTCTTCTCCAGAAGTCCGCAGTAGCCGCAAGTATGTCCATCTTTGCGTCTGTGCCTGCGTTCGCTAAAGTGCGTAACACTGGAAGGTACCTCTCAATAGCGTTGAGGAAGTGCGAGAACGAGCGTGAGCCAATGTTCAGTAAGGATTGGACCGTTATAGAGCGGATAACGGAGTCCACGTTCACATGTTCGCCTTCGCTATTCTCTGCTATGCTGGTTTTCAGGGATTCGATGTGTGTAATGACGTCTTCAGCTTTTGCGCGACCACGAAGGAGGTTGAGAACTGCTTGTGCAGCATCATGATGTGGTTTCACTATACTCGGACAATGAACAACTTCGAATGACGACCAAGAACAGAGAACTTACGGGGGTCGTCATAATCAAACTCAGGACCGGGTGCTTGGTCGGGCAAGGCATCTGCCTCCGGTGCTTGAAAGGGTTCGGGAAGCGTTTTGTGAATTCGGTCGAAATAAGCCAGCCGAATCTCAGTGTCAATCGCACGCCGAATGAAGTCCCGTTTCGGGTGGTGCTTTGTCAAGGAGAGGTCCGGGATCCTGAAAGCACGTCAGGCATGAGCAAAAGTACCGACACTGGAGCCTACCATTCTTTCCACACCCATTGGAAGCCGAAGTTGCTCATATGAGTAGCGAACCAATCTGTAAATCGCCGAGCGACCTCGACGTCGAGGCCATCTGAGAGTAGATGGTACATCTTTCGGATACTCTTTCCAACGGCTGGACCGGTGGTTTGAGGCTGCATTTTACAGAGTTCGGTGATGAGAGCGATATAGTATATGGATTTGTATGTCGACCTTGGAAGGACGAATGATTTGGCGAGAATGGACTGAGAGATGTGAGCGTCGGAAGTAGCACATTAGAATATGTGTCCTCACCTCCATAATGCAGCTTTCTAGCTGCCACAAAGGTCCACTTGCTTCTCCGTTTTCAACGGGAGCAGTGACTCGAGGTCTAAACGTACCCACAGGAACCCACTTCGGCAGTTCCAGTAGCAATCTCGCACACTCCTTCCTGTTTACCTCAAATATGTCAATGACATCTGACAGCAAAGTCGACACAGCATAGCCAAGCACAGTTGTCGGGCTTGCTGTAATCTAGTAAAAAAAAATTTAAGGTGCTCGGCAAGGCGGGACATAGCAGATCACCTACGTCGTTATCGAAAATCTTTACACGATATTCAGGCCACTCTTCGTTTTTCTGGACAGGCGCATTATCCACAGCACCATCTGCAAGGTTCTCGAGCTCGATAACCTCCGGAGGGACAAGGACAGAGGGCAGATCAAAATATGGGGTAAGATCTTCATCCTCCTTCACAAGCTCAAGGTAAGGATGTAGGAAGCTTGTTGATGATTCGACGAAGTCCGCCTTATCCATGCTTTTCAAGACAGTAATGGCAGTGTCCAGGACCTAGTAACATATGTAAATCAAATTCAGACAAGTCACGAATCGGATGCATTTTCGAGCATACCTCATTTGCACCCTCAAAACCGTCTTCCTGGGAGTACAGTTTTACAAAAGGCGAAGCTAATAGTTTCGTCCCAGATGATTGTTCGGCATACACCTGGACAGCAGTTATGATTGCTGAAACATCGGAGGCCGAATGTAGTTTTAGTTCTGACCCAGCCTAAGAACATACAACGATGAGAAATTTGCAAAAGATGGTATAGGAAATCATTTACCCTCATCAAGCCCTCTGCAGCACATAATGCCGCGTTCTTTGCCCGGCTATGCGACACACCAAACTCGTCCAATACCGCAGTGAACGATTGTAGAAGCGCCAACATAGATGAGGCGGGGATCACCCGTGCAATCGTCAAGTGGGCGAAGAAATGGACCTGCATCATGTGGACAACTCGTTTCAACGAAAACAAGGTATTGAAAACAAGAAATACTCACACAGAGCCTGACCTCCCTCCAAGCAAGTTTGTCCAAGAACGCCTGAAACCCTTTCCAGAAGTCATCCAGAACCAGCTTGCTCATCAGCGCGTCCCCCGCCTCCGACTCTGCATGCGTTTCATCTAGCGCCCGTAGCAACGCAGCAAAGTGAGGAATTTTATACGGCTCTTCGGTCACACTGTCCGGCGCTATTCAGCATTGGCACAAACTCGACCGCGTTCGGACTTGACATACCCTATCCGGAAGCCTTCAGCGATAGTTGGAATGGCTGGGGCGTTAGCGTTGAGGTCTCGAAGCTCTTTCGCGACCTTAGGTAGCTCTGCTACTGGATCCTAATGTCGGTGTTAGCATGAGCTACATTCTGACGAACCTCGCAACATAAGTACTTACCACCTCTCCGAACCTGATGATTTCATTCCGTATCCTCTGTTCACGCGTTTCATAGACCTCACGTCCAATCTTTTCGTCATCATCTGGTAGTGGCGCGTTGGCAAGTAGTCGTAGATAGCAAGTTTTATTCCTTACCCCGGTAGTTCCTTCGGCGACCTCCACCACCATGTCTGTGATAACTCATTCCCCTTTTCAATGATATCAGACAGAAGATTGAATGTCCAAAAGTCTTTTCCCTAGCGCAACCTGACGAAGAACGACAAAACCGGACACTCTGGTGATGTCTTAAGCTCAACTTCGCAAATAACAAAGTTCAACTTACATTCACTTCCAACCCTAATATTTGCCTTATTAGGTCACTTGAGTCGCTACGTCACCGCGCCCAACATGCACGAATTATAGCTGAGAAAAGTTGAGATAATTGCATAAATATGTACAGTTTATGCGGATAGTTAGGCTTCGTGGAAGAAAATGTTATTAGCAGAGGTGAGGAGAAAGCAAATTAATACAGCAGGGAATGCGTAAAGCAGAGTTCCCAGCAAACATCCCGTCTATAGCCCATCAACTGGCAGCACGCCCCACTCGTTCTCTACCAAAACCGCCACCAAATGAATATGATAATAAAAAGGCCAATAGCTCCTAGTGGTGCGTATTGACGAAGCATGGCGTCAAAGTTGATTTTGCGCGCTGCTTTGCGGTATTTTTCGGACTCGGTCCGTAAAGAAGTTGAGAGATGGGACATTTCTAAGGACGGACGGACGTGAGTGATTTAATCTGGGATGGGGGGAGATTATAGAAATAGGACATACTGTCAAGTGAATCCCCGCGCCAGAGAAGCTCCTCCATATTCTTCGTCATAATTCGTGTTACATCTTGTAGTTCGTCATTCAATTTCTCCATATGTGAGCTCGCTGCATTTGCTGTCCGGGTGTCTTGGTATAGACGAGCCGTCTTTGACATGAATGTATCTTCAGGACGTGTTTAAGTTTCATACAAACGACATCATAACAACAGGGTACACACCGAAGCCCACAAAAGCGTACGGTTTCCGCACACTGTCCACTTTCGCACCGTACGACTGCTCGAACTCTTTCGCAAGTTCATCAAGGTAGGAGAATGCGAGTTTTCGCGGATACGACTTGTCCGCAATTGTTAAATACACAACGTTGTTGCGAATCATGTAACTGTGTCCCTCCGTGTCAGTCACTGCTCCAATACGCAATGGACAATGGAAGGACCGGACTCACTGTAATGTGTATGGACCGCTCTCTATGGAACATAATGGCTCAGAATTTGCGGTTATCCTTCGAAATACAAGCTTCGCCTGTTGTTTATGTTCTTGCAACGCTTGTTCAGTCTACAAGCCAGGTCAGTGTCATTCAACGAAATGACATTCTGGTACCAAACTGACCGGTTCGTCATCCACAGATGCTGCCAAAGGTAGCGCATCGCTTGCGCGGACAATGGTAGTTGATTTGACCATGACTCTGGTATGGAACAGCGAAGATTCGGAGGGTGTAAGAGCTATGCTTGACTGCCTTGATCCTTGACGAGTTCGACGTTTTGACGCTGGAGGCGCGTCGTAGAAATAAAATAGGAAATTCAGCTCAGAAATTCAGGGTGACACTTACCTGTGACGTGGTCTTCAACTGTTGCGGGGAATTTCACGTGGCGCCGAGATCGGCAGTTAGAGACAACTCTAAAACGGGATATTCGTCCGGGCAATGGCCGATCATCCGGTAACCGGGCTCATCGACATCACGGGCTGCATCTCTCTTCATCACTGACCACGACGTGCTCAACGTGCTCAACGCTTCGTGTCCAAAAGCCATCGCCGGAAACGTTTCTTGCGTGATAAACGACAATGCCTTCCGATATACTTAATGTTCAGAAGCAGGTGTGTGACTTTACTCAAGAGGATCTCCATTGAGAAGATCAAATGGGAGGAGGGGGTCAGCGGAATGTCGGATAGCGCTGAACGGCACACCTTCCTCATTCTAGCTTGTCTTCTATGGGGCGTATCATAGCAATAAAGTGAACATTCGTATTCACCAAGTATGTGTCCCTATCCTGATCTGGTGAGTCAAGACAGCTACAACAAACACATTTGCGCACACACTGACATCGCTGCATCAACTCCCAGGACATTCCAAATCATGCTCTCCACCCTTCCAACTCCATCCTTCTTCCCGAAATACCGACATGACTTCAACTCTGTGCTCTCATTCGAAGTGAACTGGGCGACCATCCAATGCGCTCTATACCTCACGTACTACTGCTCACTCCTGCCGTCCGCCACGGTAAGTACCTTCTATTCCGTCTGCACGATCAGATGTGCTGAGAAATGATCCCATTAGCTGCTTTACATACCACAAGCGCTCCTTTCGGTACTGTCTGCGGTCGCTGTCTCCCGCAACCCGGACAACGTCAAGCTCGCTCTGGCAGTGAATGTGAGCTCGTGGATTGCCCAATTCTATGGGCACGGGGTCCACGAAAGGCGTGCCCCTGCTCTCCTGGACAACCTCCTTGGAGGTACGTCGTTATCTCTTCCTCTACTCGAATCATCACGGTCTAATCCGCGTACACGCTTCACCCACTGACACGCTTCCCCGCGCAGCTCTCGTCCTCGCACCGTTCTTCGTACACCTTGAGCTCTTGTTCGAGATTGGCTACTACCCGACTTTGTACAAGCAGATCACGAATGGGGTTGGGAAGGAGATTCTGAAATTCCGACAGGAGGCCGCTGCGAAAAGCAGGAAGTCATCGTAGGCTATAACTTAAAGTTGGTTTCCGGCTGATCGGAAGGTTAGAGGCATCCGAATATAATTTACCCCACTCACATTTGTACTGTATCCTGTTTCTCATGAGTACTTGTAACAAGGCGACTTTTATTTGTCACGAAGGCACTCTGTCCCCTTGGTACAGCAGCAGCAGATTCAAGGTCTTGCCGTGTGGCGAATCCAGGGTATGTCCACTGCGTTTGCTATGTATACTGGGAATGCGCTGGAAGGTTATACAGTCTACATTGGCGCCTCAGCTCGCGATTCTGAGCTGCCGCCTGCGCCTTCTGTGCCCAGATATACTGACTTATTTCCAGAATGGGAAGACGGACTCAATGTAACTTTCGCGACCAAGTACAATACGTCCGTGTTGGCCTCAAATACCCACCGAATATATATCTTTTACCTCCGGTTCAACTTTAGATGAAGTCCTCTCATTACCCGTATTCGCCATTCTCGTTTTCACGCTAACCCTTACACCTCTGACATGGTTTTGCACCTTGTTGACCAACTTTCATAATAGATTTCTTTCTCCTACCGGTCGCAGTGGGTATATCGGCCTTGGCGTACGGACAGAGCGAGCTGGCGGTGTCTAATCGTCTTGATGTCTGCGTTCGCTGTCTCCCTGCCTCTCCCTACCTTCTCGAACACTAATCTAGTTTGCGTTGTGGATGTTGAACTGGCTGAGGAAGCACTGCCTTCGGTGGAGGAATATGCCAGGCAAAGATGTTGGTGGGACAAGTGCTAAGTGCCATGTATGACCCGTACTCGAAAGGACATTGTATTAACGACCACATCAAGCTGCTTCTTTGTCAATCCGGCTTCGCCGGGTATAAAGTAAGATGCAACCTCTGAAAACCCCTTCGAAAAGACTGCACATCTCGTCTTACATGTCACTCTCTTTGATGAAGCACTCCATAGTGGCAGATCGTGGAAAGCGCAGTGCGAATTTGAGAGGCTGTTATTCAACGAAAGGGGCTGGACTCAGGGCAGTGGTATGACTGAGATCTTGGCGTCTCTTCAAGATATAGTGGGCACGGTGTCATTTAAGAACGTTTGAGAAACAAAAGCAATACTAACGAACTCGAAAGGAACTTGGATCTATGCCGCGTAGACTCGCCAGACGTCGCCGAGTTTCCCTGATTCTGAGGATAACTGTAGGCGGCATCTGCTAGAGTTCAATGAACCGGGAATCTGACACTATTGAACTAAAATATGAGCATGGATACCAAAGTCAGTGTCTGGTCGCACCCTTCTCAAGCGAAAATATCTTTAACGAAGTTGTGATCCACGCAAATCTAGAAATTTTAGGCAAAGAAACCGGTTGATATAAGATGGCATAAAGTTCTCTTGAAGGGCGGAAGGGACAGTCTTAATATGATGTTCGACAGTAGACCTCGCAGTGTTTTTTTTGTGGTCCCCCTTTGCTTCAAATTCACCTGAAAGACAACGGCGTGGAAGATTGAAACGGAAGAAGGAGGTGATGATCGACGGTGTCAAAATTGCACAGCCACACGGAA
The DNA here is from genome assembly GCA_910574455.1 of Trichaptum fuscoviolaceum. NCBI lineage: Eukaryota > Fungi > Basidiomycota > Agaricomycetes > Hymenochaetales > Trichaptaceae > Trichaptum > Trichaptum fuscoviolaceum. The sequence goes on along the minus strand of CAJSYZ010000003.1, from coordinate 1,801,754 downwards.
AATACCGTTTCACTTATTTTTGAGACAAAACGCTAAACGCCAAGTCGCAACTTGAAATTACACACCGGATATTACATTATCGCAGAGGCATATAAGTGACCGTTAATATGTAAATAGCTGATAGAGACCCTAGATTTAACGATGACTGATCCCTCAATACCACGGACACTTCAGATGCATGAATATACTGACCATCGTCGTACTGAAGTGGTCTACGTTTTGAAGCACAGACAGAGTCTAATATAGAACAATATCAGTGCCGACACCTTACATGTATCTCAGTCAGATCAACCTCAGATTCTGAGTTTTAAGCTTATCACTAGCCAGCGTTCCGCTCGAAGGCTCATTCAATGTAGATATACGTGATATAAATAGGGGAATTTTTTTCTGCAACGAACACATTGTCTACGCCCGCAAACCCAACGATCCCGTATCTAATAGTTATGCTTTTTGTCAGGGGAGTGTTTCCTTCAAGTCGTGGCCAAGGGGTGCAGTCCCACGGTTTACACCTCTTTATGAAGAAGATCTGTATAAGTGTCCGGACACCTGTATAACTAAAGATGTAGCAAACCTCACCGAGCATTCCTAATTGCCAGGAGACCTGTGGACGCAGCACGCATTGGGAGGCGAGTCGGGCTGGCAGACAATCTGGCAGTTCGGAGCGGGGGTTGCTTGGGATTGGGAAGCCAGCAGCAGAGCTGCGAAGAGTGCGCTGAGAGAGGCGGTGATGAAGTTCATGGTGAGTGTAGTGAATGAGTAGTGTATAAGGCTCGACGTAGTGGTTGAGTTTGTTAGCTTCCTGGAAATCGTCTGCCAGAATCCCGCAATTTTATACTGCACCGAGACCTCATTTGAGCCCCCCTGGAATTCGGATCATCCTGTATCATGAGGTCAGTGAGGTATGGCGGAGCACATTGCTACTTGATGATCAGAGATCTCAGCAAGAGTGATTAGTTGGGAGTGCAGGGTATTAGCATTTTTAAAGAGGCACTATTAGCATTGTTGTAATGTCTTCGAAGGATAGACCTCCGGACCAGCCAATCGGACAGGATTGTCATGATCAAGGCACATAAGCTGTGCAAGAAGCATATGAATCCCGCGGAGGGAGGAGCATGGTTTCAATGGAGAGAAAATATTTGTTTGCGAGAATGATGCAGAGGCTCTACTGAACCTGAATCATCATGCTGTTCGTTAACTGCGATGCAAGCGACCCTTTCATTAATCTATGTAGTAACTCACTGTTTGCCAGTCTCACGAGAGCCAAATTACAAGGATGGAGTCAAGTGAGTTGCTGAGGCATTGTCTGAAATAGTTAGTCTTTACTCATAATAACCCGCCGTTTCACCGGTGTGAATGTCAAGTGAGACCGATGTTAATGTCTTGATAATTATTCGAGGAATGTTTTTAAACCTGTGACAGACGCCGCTCTGAAATCAGAGAAATACTATATTGGGAACGAGGGATCAATGAAAATTCAACCCTTCCTCGAAGCCGCATGACGAAGTATGTACATGATCCGCATAACATGGTCGACCCTTAAATAATTATTACATTTCAGGTACCGAGTCAATGACCAAAAGCTTTGACATCATCACGAGCATAACTACTCACTCTCAAAGATATTGATTGTCTGGCAAATAAGCTCCTAAGACGAAGTGGCCTCCGGGGTGGGCGTCGGAATGCAGCATGTCGGGATCTCTCCTGGGAGACAGAAATGATCGCAGTTTGCAGAGGCCACGCTTGCGAACAGCAAGGAGGCGATAACGGCGGCGAGTGTTGCTGAGAAGAACTTCATATCGACTTTGGCGAGAATGAGATATGTATGCAGACCTCCAAGGCCGGACAGTCGAACATTTTATAGTCGACCAAGGTCTTCGTGTTTCTCCGGGAGGTCGAACTGGCGGCATCGGTCATTTTTCACTGTTGATGTTTCATACGTTGGCTAGCGGAGAGTAAAGCTCAATGGTAAGACAAAGAATGATTGTGGAGTGGGTACGGTACATTTTCCGGCTTCGCGTGTTCCCCGAAATGTTGCTTACAGTATGTGCGATAAGCGGTGTGCATGACCGTTTGGCGTCTGCGGTCGACTCGGCGTTCGTACCAATACGCCGAAAGAAATTATGCATTCTATGCAAGCTCAGCACATTAAACCTCTTGTTTCAGCTCCCCTACACCGGCGTGTCATCATCACATTCAAAATGCTGATGTAGGTCCACACAGTGTGATCATTCCATTTTCATTGCATATAACTCTGTTTCTGAAGTTTTAGTCAAAACATGCTCGTGTAAATGATAAGAACATCATACTTTCCGCTGTTGCTCCCTCATTATAATGCTTCCTGTTCCACCAATATACGGAGGGGTGATGCGAGCGAAGGAGTAGGAAAACGAAGCTGGCAAAACGATCGAATGGAGGCTTGGGAGCGACTGAAACAGGGTCGGTAGGGTGCTAAAGCTGTAACGGATAGGCGTCTTGTGGATCGGTTTGTTACGTTGTGTGGCTTTCTCAAACGTAAGGTGAGCTAGAGAAGGACTCAGGACGCTCAAAAAGGCTGCATAGGGGGCAACACCGAAGAAACATTCGAGCCCAACTGCACCTAAGCAGATAGTCTCTTCTACGATGGCCGAACGGAAATATGTTCGTCGGTGTAGTATCGCAGACTATAGAGCCCTTGACCGCGAGACCTGCAAGACGCACGCGACAATTGTTTCGGTCACTCGGTCTAGGCGCAACCCAAGGAACGCGGTGCTGACCAAATAGTCGCTGATTATTCAACCGCGCCTTCGTCGGGACATAACTGTACTTTTGTTGTTTCAGATCATGTCATATCACGGATCGCTCGTTGGGAGAGGCTGGGGGTGCATGATTGCTCCCTAAGCGAGCACAATTACGCGCCGCGTGGTTCCAGACTGAGCCTAACTACTCATAAGCCTTTTGGTCGAGGGAAAGTGACGGATTCCTTTCAGTGCACATACCTATACTTGGATATCACAAGTGCAAGTTCAATGCTTTCATCAAGATGTTCAGCCGGCCCGAGCTACGACAGTCTGAAAGCAGCTGTATGGTGACCAGAGCACGAGAATAAGCTGTGCCCGCAGAGTTACGAGTTGTATCACCAGCGGAACAGCCTTGAGGAGCCCATTGAATCGTCTCCTCTGGTTTCTCTCGTATGGCGATAGTGGCCCGAGTAATAAATCATCCAGGATTTCCTACGAAAACTATGGTCACCGCTGTACATGTGTTATCGTAAATCCTACTGTAGACAATGCATCGAAACACCGAAAACCCTCGCTTGATAGTAGTCAGGAGTTTGCAAAGTAGAACCATATAGCGAGCTGACATGTGAGCTAGAGATTCTTGACGAAGAGAAAGACGCGATTTAGATGTACAAGCACAAGAGAGTAGATGATTATTTGAAGGATTCGGAAGGAATCCGAACTCAACTTGAAGTTCAAGTGCAGCCTGAGTGAGCTTGAGGCGTGGGATAAACCCTAAATTTGCGACTACATACATATTGATTGCATTCCGAGTCAACGCGCGAGTACACAAAATCTACGGTGATTCACGCGACAGATCGCAAATGCATCCCAGTAAGAACAAAAGTGCATGAATCCTAGCGACAAAGTCTTACGCAAATCACAGAATCCCATCTAGTAGGCATTATAACACTGAAAATCATTCAAACGATGGAAATTCCATTCCCCAAAACTGACACGCTATAATACTCGCGTGTCTGCAATAATCAAGCAACAACTTATGTATCCATACAACAGTCTTTCAAACACCAAGGCACCTTCCGAAGACGCGTGGTTTTCAGAAATTGAGGAAGAAGCGCTTTCGAAGGGATAGGCGGTTCGACAGGTACCTCTAAAGGACTGCTATCCTCGTCAAGCTCTCTGATACCCTGGCCAAGCGACTCATTTGGCGTCTTCACTCTGACTTCCCAACGATGATGCGCGTCGAGAGCTAAATTTCTTTCGACAACAACATCGACCAACCTCCTACAGAAAATGCGCAATTGACCTTCGTTGACGAGCTTTAGAATTTTTTCTGGGTCGGAGACAAAGGTTTTCTTCGCTGCGCGCACTTGTTCCCAGGACCCTTTCCTCCAAGTTGCCAAATAGTCGAATTGTTTATTCCCATGTGGATATTTCGCCTCTCGGTATCCAACACCATACCAAATCCCGGTATATGAAATCGATTCCAGTTCGTGGACGTAATGATGCGTATATGGCTGTTTGCTATCGGCATCAAGAGTTTCAATCGCCATGAAAGGTTTTGTGCCAGATCGATGAGTATCTGTTGGCCCATAGTCGCCGTCACCGAGTGGAAATGTTGCGAGATCGAAATCAATGAGGACACCAACTACATAGTCCTTTCCATTGCTGTCTTTCTCACAGTAAAAAGCAATATTCTTTATTCCGATATCACGATGAAGGAGGGACTTCTTCGAATATAGCGCATGGGAGAGTGTGAAGGTCACATTAGTGGAAGTCTATAGTGACACTAAAGGTGGCAGCTTACAGTAGAGTATATCAATTATAACATTGACGAAATCCACTTCTTTCTCAACTTTGGAAACTGGTGTATACCTTCTCATCAAAATAATGCGCAGTTCTCTTTCCTCGCATTGAGCGCGCCTGCTACACCCAGAGATGAGTTTCTCAGTCGGCGTAGCATCCTCGATAATCATTGACCCATAGATTTCTGGCGCATGTTTCGGGTCCACTTCACGCGCCATAACAATCGCTTCCTCCTCAAGCCTCCGGGTCTTCACTTGATAAGATGTCTTTGCAACCAGCTCAACTTCACAATCCACTGGTTTTTCGACTTCGCACACGGCTGTCCCTCGCCCTACTAAACAGTATTCTGTATGAACACGTTTCTTCAATTGACTTCTGAAGGTTGATGGTTCGAGTTTGAAACTGTCCCCTCCCTTTGGAATAGATTTCCAGCGTAGTTCTGAGCGCAGTGTCGTCTCGTCCTTGGTATTGAAAGGATTGATATGACCCATCGCCGTATTAAAGCCTAATCCCTTGAAATCTTGCCTCGAGACCAGTACGAGGAAGACCGCATGCAGGACTGGATCCAGTATGATATCAATCTCGTCCGATATGACACCACATGATCTCGAGTAGAACTGCAGTTTCATCTTAGTGCCTTTGACGATCGCACCGAATACATGGGTCCGATCCCCGGATTGACTCATAACTTCCGCAAGGTTGTCTGCAAGTTGTATTTCTGGCGAGGGTACCGTCTCCAATGTCGAATCCGTGGTAGATACCGAGTTCACGGACGATTCGGAGGAGACGTCAGATGAAAACATGTCAGACCCAGATGATAAACGCGAAAGCGACTCTCTCTTGCCGTCTTCAGCTGTCGCAAGTGTTGGGTCTGAAGATGCGTCCTCGGCAGACTGTTCATCATCTGATATGTCCTCTGAATCAAGTGCAGCTGTAGTTCCAGCTCCATTTTCAACGGGAAGAAGGAATGTTGAATTCGAAGTATCATGAGTCGGGTAGGACGGCAGGTCGGTCGTGGAAGTGCTTGATATCGTCGCACCATCTTTCCCTTCCTCATCGAACGTTGAAGTCTTCGTCTTCTTTAGTTCATTGGCGAAAGCGGTTTCCAGAGTCTCCATTACATCTCTCTGTCGCTTTCCAGTCACTGGTAGACGTTCCTGGTACTGCTTCTCAAACTCCATCACCCATAGCGCGTGTTTCCAGTGGAAATTTGCTTTTGTTATTGGCGTGTCGCCGTCTTCTTTGGGGACCAAGAGAACATCTAGCACTCGCTCTGCGTAAACCCCACGTATGGACTGGCCGTACGAAAGCACCTGGATTGCTGGCAGCGACCCCTCCGGAGCATCCTGCATCGCACGATTCAGAACCAAGTTTCCCATAGCCACATAAGGCTCGTACACCTCTCTCGTCTTGAAGAGTGCTTCCTGCGCCTTGTACTGCTCCGTACCATGGACGTTGTATCCCGCCACAATTCTCTTCAGTTTCTCCATTTCGGCATCGATCACACTGAAGGCACGCTTCAGAAAGGTTTCGAATGAGATTCCGCCATGTTGGAACTCACCGTCAACGCTCTCGTGTCTGTATGACGCGATGCGTGACTTTGTCAGAGTACTGCAGCTTTTTCGCGAGCTTGATGCAACATTCTCTGCACTAGATGAGGTCTGAGTGTCCCCGGGTATGTTTAGCATCGTAGCAGAAGAGATTGAAGAAGAAAAGGAGACTAAAGGAAGAAAGTGTTGTGACGTGAGCTTAGAAGTTGTGGTTCGTGATCAGGCTCGAGGCGGGGAACGTGGTTCACTTTCATACTTACGTTCATGTGCTACTAATAGACTCGTAAACCAGTCGTTACAGTTGATATGTCTATGCTACTAACCTTTCAGCAATGTTACATATTTAGCTCCAAATCGAAATATAAGAGATCCGAAAGTGTATGTATCCGAAACGATAATGTATTCTGCAGAAGAGAATATTTAGAATGAAACATCGAATATGGCCCGCGCCAAATCATAAAACGTGATTGTCTGTGCCATCCCCGCAATTAATAGCGTCTACTAATGATCTGCAGCTTTCTAGTGTTTTGCAACAATGATACCACTCCAAGGTAAGAACAAGGGATCTGTAGTCATTATGAATCCAAAAGTCCCATGTAGTAGGTAATATTAAAAACAACCACTAAATAATCCAATTAACATCCCCACAATTGATGCACTACGGCGCAGTGTGCGTTAGCAAAGCTCATACAGCAGCTGGCACATCCTGACAACAATCTCTCGAACAAGTCATAATTGAAGTGGTCCACTCCATTTCTTTCAGGAATGAAGGTAGAATCGCTTTTGATGGGATAGGCGGTTCCGGAGGGATTGGGGGAGATGAATTTTGGTTTTGATCTTCATCGAAATCGAAATGCCAATCTTGCACTATCTGTTGGAAAAGCGCCATGCTTTTCCAGGATTTATGGTCAAGGATCGCTTTGTATCTCGCGTTGATACAAGTGCTCAGATTCAGACAGAACCCAACTAGGGTACTGTCCTGGATGTGTCTGAGAATGGTACTTGGTTTATCGAGAAAACCCTTTTTTGAGTCACGTACGTCTGTCCAAGGCCCTTTTCTCCATTTGGCCAGATAGTCGAGGTCTTTATTCTTGAGCGGCAGTTCAGCCCCTCTGTACCCCACACCTTGCCAAACCACGGTATACAAGATAGATTCCATTTCGTGAATAAAATGGTGCGTGTATGGTTCCCTACTCTCGGTATCAAGGGTCTCAATTGCCATGAAGGGCTTTGTGCCAAAACGATGGTGGCTTGTAGGATCATCGTCGCCGTTAGGTAGAGGATATGTAGCCAGATCGAAATCGATGAGGACGCCCACTGCTTTCAAATTTTCATCCAAGTAGAAAGCGATATTGAAGATTCCGATATCACGATGAAGCAATGATTTCTTGGAATAGAGATCATGGCAAACTGATAACGGGAATATTTGAGCGAGGAACTAATGATGGAAAAAGGAGGCAACTTACAACGGAGTATTTGAGCCATAACATTACCAAAATCTCTATTCGAGAGTCCAATGACCCGTTCGTACTTTCTCATCAAAATAATGCGTAATTCTCTCTCCTCGAAGTGAGCGGTCCTAGTACACGCGGAGACGAGCGCCCTCGTCGGCGTAGCATCCTCGATAGTCATTGTCCCAAAGATTTCTGGCGCATGCTTTGGGTTCACCTCCCGCGCGATGAGAATCGCGTCCTCTTCCCGCCTTTGAGTCTTTTTCTGATAAGATGTCTTCATAACCAGCTCAACGTTGCTATCCACTGGTTTCTCGACCTCGTACACGGCTGTACCCCGTCCGACTAAACAGTATTCTATATGGAGGCGTTTTTCTAATTGACTTCTAAAGGTTGATGGATCGAGTTTGAAACTGTCCCCTCCCTTTTCAATCCGAGTCCAGCCCAGATCTGAGCGCAGTGTCGTTCCGTCGTTGGTATTGAAAGGATTGACATGACCCATCGCCGTATTGAAGCCTAGTCCCTTTAGATCTTGCCTCGAAACCAGTACAAGGAAGACCGCATGCAGGACTGGATCCTGTATGATGTCGATCTCGTCTGATATGACACCACAAGATCTCGAGTAGAATTGCAGTTTCATCTTAGTGCCTTTGACAATCGCACCGAATACATGGGTCCGATCCCCGAGTTGACTCATAACTTCCGCAAGGTTGTTTGCAAGTTGTATTTCTGGCGAGGGAACCGTCTCCAATGTCGAATCGGTGGTAGATACCGAGTTCACGGACGATTCGGAGGAGTCAGACGAGAGCGTGTCAGACTCAGCTGCAGAGCGCGAAAGCAATTCTTCAGCTCTCACAAGTGATTGAGGTTTTGGGACAGGAGATACGCCCTCGGTAGACTGTTCGTCGTCTGATGGGTCCTCTGAATCAAGTGCAGCTGCATTTCCAGTTACATTTCCATTAGTGAGACGCAATGTTGAATTCGAAGCAGCAGGAGACGAGTGCGACGGCAGGTCAATTGTGGAAGTGCTTGAGATCGTCGCAGCATCATTCCTTTCCTCAGATGGTTGTCGTTCAACAACTGACCTTGAGCTTGAAGTCTTCGTCTTCTTTGGATCATTGGCGGAAGCGATTTCCGGATTCTCCTCTGCATCTCTTCGCCGTTTTCCAATCACTGGTAGACTTTCGGAGTTCGTCTCAAACTCCATCACACATAACGCGTGCCTCCAGCAGAAATTCGTCTTCGTTATTAGCGTGTCGCCATCTTCTTTGGGGACCAAAAGAACATCAAGCTTTCGCTCTGCGTAAACCCCACGGATGGACTGGCCGAACGGAAGCACCTGGATTGCTGGCAGCGACCCCTCCGGAGCGTCCTGCATCGCACGATTCAGAACCATGTTTCCCATCGCTGCATACGGGTCGTACATCTCTCTCTCCAGCGTCGAGGCTTTCGTCTTGAAGAGTGCTTCCTGCGCTTTATACTGTTCCGTACCATGGACGTTGTATCCCGCCACCGTTCTCTTCAATTTCTCCATTTCGGCATCCGTCACACTGAAGACACGCTTCAGAAAGGTTTCGAATGAGATTCCGCCATGTTGGAACTCACCGTCAACACTCTCGCGTCTGTCTGACACGATGCGTGACTTTGTTGGAGTACTGTGAATTTGTTGCGAGCCCGACGCAACATTCTCTGCATCAGATGGGGTCTGTGTGTCCCCAGGTGTGTTTTGCATCGTAACAGACGATGTTGAAGAGGAAGAGGCCACGAGAAGCAGATCGTAAAGTTTATAATAAGAGGAATTGTGGTTCAGGTCGTGGGCCGTGGGATCGTGGTAGTCTATGTAGAATCGCGACTTGCTATTACGCTTCAAGTTGTGCCACTTACTACTGCATCTTCTAAACATTTGCATAGTGTACCGGTGCTCTGAGTGTTTCCCTCAAAGTGTTTCTAAATGTGCATTTTTTTCTACCCCATGCAATCAGACTTTTTATAACTTGACGATGAAATCACTTTCTCACGATATTCAAGTTGGTGCCTTCTTTTGACTTTTGACTCAAAGTTGTCTCTCTACCACTCGCAGGTGAAAGCTTTAACTTGCAGCTCTCTCGGACCTCATATGGAGTACTGATACTATAGGTATCCGTCATCTACCTCATACCTTCTTCCTTGTGGACCTTATGCAATCACCAAAGTGTCTTCGCAGTCTAGCTGCATGTCAGCGAGTATTGCACGCACGTTCCCGAGGTTCAATGTTGCGATGGACAGCCAGTGTAGCCGGACTGAACGCAGAAGAAACGTCTGTTGTACCAGAGCAGCCGACGTGGTCTGTCCACGACCTCTTGTCGTCCTACCCTCGGCCAAGTATCTCGCCTGCCACGCTCAAGAAGCTGCATGAGTTGTCAGCACTCTTGCCGCCAGAGGAAGGCACAGAAGCGCACATACGCATGCGACAGGAGCTTGAAGAGCTTGTGCGTCTCGTGGAGGCAGTCAAGCTCGTCGATACGTCGGACGTTGGTGAGGCAGTTGGTGATGAGGGTATCCCCGATGGACGCGTCTGGCCGGATGACCAGGGAATGGTGTTGTCATCGAATACAAGAGAAGTCGAGTTTGAAGATAAGGAGGGCGAGACGGGAACCGAGCTGTTGAAGCATGCGGCGGTGACGAAGAATGGGTTATATGTCGTAGAAGCGGATAGGCGGAAGAAATGAGAGTGGGCCGTGCAGGTGGTGAACTCGATACGTATACAAGAAAGACGGAGATATCAAGTTCGGGGCCGATTTGAGAACTCTGGATGAAAAAGCATGTTCCTGCTATCTTATCCTTGTCCTCGTGATAGCCGACTCTGCGCTTCCTTCAAAAATAGCAGCAACGTCTCCCCGCGTGTTTCTACATTTTCTGGTCTTGTGCGACAACGGAGGCAACGCATGGTGTCCTCCGGTCCCGCGATCATCGTCGGCGTCTTGGCCTCAGAGATCTATGTTTATCCGTCCTGCTCAGTACACGCGAACTGTGCCAAGAGGATCCTGATGCTATAGTTAGCATCCTGCATGGTGGTTACTCGCTACCGACTACAGTGACCAGCCTGTTCTCCGCCATTAAAAGGAATACCTAAAGAGTTTGTTGTAAGCACCTCTTTCGCTTCCTGTATTGAGACGATTCATTCCAATTTAGGCTTTCACTCGTATTGTTGTTAATTTCGCGGGCAAGTTACACGCGAGGTAATATCCGTTAGACGTAGCATGCCAAGAGTCTGTTACCGTATGGTTAAAGGCATCGACCCCAACCAGCATGTGTGTCCGCAACGTCAGCACTTCGCGAAACAGCTGTGGCCGGCTTTTGCTATAGCTTATTGCGAGGTTTTACCAACGGGTCCGTATGGCCTATTTTTCATACCACATGCATTACTCGGTTCATTACGCTTTTCTGGAATCTGGGATCTATCAGCGGACCGCCTTCGATCTGCTTGCAGTCCTTTCGCTGCCCACTTGCATCCCTCACAACGGCGACATCATTGGCTGCTGCGCTATTTTTAGACGCAGTGTAAGTAGATCGTCCGCGATCGCCCGTTGTGGCCAATATGTTATCATCAAGTGCAACTTAATTGCCCATTTATCTTTGTTTCCTGCTGTCCACCGAACACCTGCAATGCAATCTTGGCTCTGCTATCTCTGCTCGCCAATGTGGTTGCATGTTGTCTCGTGAGCTTCTATCAATTATCTGGCGTACGGTCACTATGCAGGCGCTAATTATACTGGGAATGACGAACACCAAAAGTCAAAGATAACTGGACTTTGACGCGTATAAAATCTCAGAGGCTTTCTCTTCTGTCAGACATCCTCAGATCCTCTCATCTTTTGTGGTCAAAGTCCTCGGTTCTCATCTCTCATCAGCCAACAATGTTCGCTCGTCTCTTCCTCGCCGTCGTTCTCGCGACCTCTGCCATTGCGCACCCGCTGTTTGGCAACAGCACTGTTGCTCCTGAGCGCGTCCGCTGCGGCACCGTGGTGACGCCAGAGAAGATTGCTGTTGCCGAGAAGGACTTCCAGACGAAGCTTGCTGCGATCGAGCGCTTCGCTGTCCGCCCGATCAACGTCGAGTCGGTCAAGGCTGCCGAGGTGACGATCCCGGTGTACTTCCATGTCATCAGCAAGGACAGCACCGTGGCAGGCGGCAACGTCCCGTAAGCTCCATTCTTAACACAAATAGCAACCTTTGCTTACTGAATAATGCTACAGCGACTCGCAGCTACAGGGCCAGATCGACGTTCTGAACCAGGACTACGCAGGCTCCGGCATCACCTGGTCGCTCGCGGGCACCACGCGCACCGTGAACGCGGAATGGTTCAACGATGTCGGTCCCGACTCGTCGGAGCAGACGACGATGAAGAACCAGCTGCGCCAGGGCGGGAAGAACGCGCTCAACGTGTACACGGTCGGCTTCGCGTCCGGCTCGGGCGAGGGCCTGCTCGGGTACTCGACGTTCCCGAGCGACTACAGCTCGAACCCCAAGGACGACGGCGTCGTGATGCTCTTTTCGAGCGTCCCCGGCGGCAGCACTGAGAACTACAACCTCGGCAGGGTAGGCCGCCTGAACTTTCTCATTCTCAAGTGCATATCCTGATCTATTCTTCGTCCCCCTCTAGACGTTGACGCACGAGGCGGGCCACTGGGTCGGGCTGTACCACACCTTCCAGGGCGGTTGCTCCGGCTCGGGCGACTCAGTCTCCGACACGCCGCCGGAGGCGTCGCCCGCGTCGGGCTGCCCGACCGGCCGCGACACCTGCTCCGGCGGCGGCGTCGACCCGATCCACAACTACATGGACTACTCGTACGACTCGTGCATGAACCAGTTCACCGCCGGCCAGATCACCCGCCTCCAGGGCCAGATGAAGACCTACCGCGGCGTCTCCTTCTGAGCATTCGACATCGAACTGCGCCACCGAAATATGAGGATATAAACGGCTCACGGTGTCTTCTTTCTCTCGCCTCAACCTACTTATTCCTTGGTCTTACATATCTAAACTTGCTGGTCCATTCCATACCCATATTCCTGTACAATTTTCACTGGTCTTCATTTCGTCATTCAGGTATGACTTGTATTTCTGGAGTGTTATAGTGTATGGAGTACATTTTTTATTTATTTGTACTCTTGTGCGTTGCTGTACTTGTGATAGTTGTAGTTGTGTTACTTGAATCCTGATGCGAGTGTACCTGGTTTACATATTGCTTTGAAGGAACGAACCAAATCGTCTTGTATATAAGTTACATGCCAGTGTCACGTGCCAAGAGCCGCGTTCCCAATTCTCGCGCCTGGATCACATGTCATAACCAAATCTGGCACTTACTACTACTATGTAGTAGTACTGTCACGAGGTACAGCCTGCCTAGTACTAACCGAACCACGACCCGCGACTTCTGCTTTTCATGGTTTCTTCCACTTCAACGTCGTCTGCAACGATGCAAAACACACCTGGGGACACTCAGCCCTCAACTAACGCAGAAAATGTCGCGTCAGGCTCGCGACAAACTCACAATACTCCAACAAAGTCACGCATCGTGTCAGACAGACGCGAGAGTGTTGACGGTGAGTTCCAACATGGTGGAATCTCATTCGAAACCTTTCTGAAGCGTGCCTTCAGCGTGACCGATGCCGAAATGGAGAAATTGAAGAGAACTGTGGCGGGATACAACGTCCATGGTACGGAGCAGTATAGGGCGCAGGAAACACTCTTCAAGACGAGAGCCTCGACTCTGGAGAGAGAGATGTACGACCCGTATGCAGCGATGGGAAATATGGTTCTGAATCGTGCGATGCAGGATGCTCCGGAGGGCTCACTGCCGGCAATCCAGGTGCTTCCGTACGGCCAGTCCATACGTGGGCTTTTCACGGAGCGAAATCCGGATGTTCTCTTGGTGCCCAAAGAAGATGGCGGCATACCAATAACAAAGACGAACTTTTGCTGGAGACACGCGTTATGGGTGATGGAGTTTGAGAAGCAGTACCAAGAAAGTCGGACAGGTGGATCTAACATGTTCTCATCTAACTCCTCCTCCGAATCGTCCGTGAACTCAGTATCTACCACCGATTCGACATTGGAGACGGTACCCTCGCCAGAAATACAACTTGCAAACAACCTTGCGGAAGTTATGAGTCAACTCGGGGATCGGACCCATGTATTCGGTGCGATTGTCAAAGGCACTAAGATGAAACTGCAGTTCTACTCGAGATCTTGTGGTGTCATGTCAGACAAGATCGACATCATTCAGGATCCGGTGCTGCACGCGGTCTTCCTCATACTGGTCTCGAGACAGGATTTCAAGGGACTAGGCTTCAATACGGTGATGGGCCATTACAATCCCTTCAATACCAAGGACGAAACGACACTGCGCTCAGATCTGGGCTGGGCTCGGATAGAAAACGGAGGGGACAATTTCAAACTTGATCCATCAACCTTCAGATCTAAATTGAAGAAACGGATTCACACAGAGTACTGTTTAGTAGGACGGGGGACAGCTGTGTACGAAGTCGAAAAACCAGTGGATAGCAAAGTTCAACTGGTTATGAAGACATCTTATCAAGTGAAGACTCGGAGGCGTGAGGAGGAAGCGATTCTTAAGGCGCGGGAGGTGGACCCGAAGCATGCGCCAGAAATCTACGGGACGCTGACAGTCGCGGACGATACGCCGACTCAGGAGCTCATCTCCGGGTGTAGCAGGCGCGCTCAATGCGAGGAAAGAGAATTACGGATTATTTTGATGAGAAAGTATACACCAGTATCCAAAGTTAAGACAGAAACAGAGTTTCTCATAGTTATATTCAATATACTAATCTGTAAGTTGCCGTTTTCTCTTACAGCGAACTTCCGCTCATTGTGCGTTGCTAGTTTCTCATAAGCTTTATTCGAAAAAGGACCTCCTTCACCGTGATATCGGAATAAAGAATATCGCTTTTTACGTAGAGACTGACAGCGATGGAAACGACAATGTAGTTGGCGTCCTCATTGACTTCGATCTCGCAACATTTCCACTCGACGGCGACTATGGGCTAACAAGTACTCATCGATCTGGCACAAAACCTTTCATGGCGATTGAAACTCTTGATGCCAATAGCAAACAGCCATATACGCATCATTACGTCCACGAACTGGAATCGATCTTATATACGGGGATTTGGTATGGTGTTGGGTACCGAGACGCGAAATATCCACATGAGAAGAAGGAATTCGACTATTTGGCAGCTTGGAGGAAGGGGACCTGGGAAGAAGTTCGCGCGGCGAAGAAAATCTTTGTCTCCGACCCAGAAAAAATTCTATCGCTCATCAACGAAGGTTCATTGCGCTTTTTCTGTGGCGAGTTGTCCAACGTTGTTGTCAAAAGAAACTTAGATCTCGACGAGCATCACCGTTGGGAGACAGGTGCACAGAAACCGAAGCCAGGGTCAAGTGGTCTACCTCTCTCTGCGTTAGGCATGCGGGCGACGGCTCCTGTGCCACCACAGCCTGAACCGCCTATCCCTTCGAAAGCGCTTCTACCGAAATTGCTGGATGCCCTGAGTATCGAGAAGGAGCCTTGGATTTGTTTGAGAGATTGTTGTCAGGAAGTACCAGCTTCTGCTTGATCATTGCAGGCTCGTACGCCAGTACTGCGTGTCAGAATTAGGGATTAGAATGTTTATTGTATTTTTGTTTTTCAGTGTTTTATATTTACTACATAGAATACTATGATTTGTTTAATGCACTGTGGTAGTCGGATACTATTGCGATCTCACATAAATGAGATCGTCAGTCAATTCTTCGATAGCTGCATGTTCAATTTCTTGTAAGTACATGGTCGTGAATTTAGGGTTTATCCCACGCCTCAAGTTCAATGAAAAGTTGAAGGAATCAGGATCGGATTCCTTCATCCTATTAATCATCTCTCTCGTGTGCTTGTACATCTAAATCGCGTCGTTCTCCTCGTCAAGAGACTCTGGTGCACATTTCAGTTCAAGCGATATGTTTTTACTTGGCAAACTCCTGAATACTATCAAGCGAGGGGATTTATGTATGTACGAATTACGATAACATATATGGCGACAATAATAGTTTTTAGCAACTCCTATATGACGTTTACCCGGGTCACTATCGATATACGAGATGGACCATAGGAGACAATGCAATGGACTCCCTAAGGTTGTTCCGCTGGTGATGCAACTCGTAACTCTGTGAGCACTGCTTACAGTATTCTCGCGCTCTGATCATCATACGGATGCTTTCGGACTGTCGTTATACGGGCCGGCTGAACGTCTACAATGAAGGCATTTACCTTTCACTCATCATATCGAGGTAATTATTGGTATATGTGCACTGAAAGACTTCGTCACTTTCCATCTTCAAGCTTCCGTTCGGCGACTGTAGAAGAACCTCTCTGCTTACTACGTACAGTTGGACTCGCATATTTTCCCAGGTATCGTCCCTACGCACTCCTTTTGAGCGTCCTGGGTCCTTCTCTAGCTCACCTGTAAGACGTCTGAGAAAGCTACACAACGTAACAACGTGATCCAAAATACAGCACCCTATCGGACCAGTTTTAATCGCTCCCAGGCCTCTATTCGTTCGCTTTCCCAGCTCCAATTCGCAATTCCTACGCTCACATTACCCCTCCGTATATAAGTGGGACAGGAACAACTATAATGAACAACAACAACAAAAGGCGTGTTATTCTTCTCATTTACACGTGCATATCTTGACCAGAACTTCAGAATCAGAGTTAGAATGGAAACGGAATGATCAAATCTTGTGAACCTACGGCAGCATTTTAAAGGTGATCACGGCACGCCGTTATACGCAGTTAAGAATGTATAATCCCTTCTGCTGTCTGGCATACTGAAACGAATGATGTTCTACATCATTATGAACGCCCAATCCCGATATGTCCAAATGACCATCACACAGCAGTTGCAACATTTCGGGAGACCCGCGAAGCCGGGAGGTGTCCCGCACCAGGTCCTCAATCATTATTCCTCTTACCATTGAGCTTTGCTCTGCACTAGCCGCCGTATAAAACATCAACAATGGAAAATAACCGATGCCGCCACTTAGACTTTCCGGGAGACTTGAAGGTTTGCATACACACCTAGCTCTCGGCCCAAAGTCAATATGAAGCTCTTCTCAACAACACTCGCCGCCGTTATCGCATCCTTGCTAATCGCAAGCGATGTCTCTGCAAACTGCGATTATCTCTGTCTTCCAGGAGAAACACCGAAATGCTGCATTCCGACTCCCACCCGGAGGCCACTTTGTCTTAAGAGCTTACCTACTTGACATGCTCAATATCCTGGAGAGTGAGCGATTGTGCTATGTCAAAGATTTTGGTTGTTGACTCATTGCATAGAATGTAAAGACTGCTTAAGGGTCGGACATGTATACGCGGATCATGTACTTCGTCATGCGGCTTCGAGCAAGGGTTGATCACTCATTGATCCCTCGTTCCCAATATAGTATTTCCCTGATTCAGTGCGGCGTTCGTCTTAGGCTTATTATCATTCTTCGAATAACATCAAAGCACTAACACCGGTCTCAGTCGACACTCTCACCGATGAAACGGTGAGTTATTTTGAGTATTGACCGACCATTCCAGACATTGCCTCTGTAAATCACTCATCTCGGTCCTTTTAGGGTGTGATGGCAAACACAGAGAGTAACCAAATCACTGAAAGGGTCGCGTACAACACAGTCGGTGAGCAGTGTAATGAGTCAGGTGCATCATTCTCCCAAACAATTTTTTTTCTCTCCGTTGAACCCTCGCTCCTCCCTCATATGCTTCTTGCACAGCTTATGTGCCTTGAACATGACAATTCTATCCGATTGGAGGTCTACCATTCGAAGACATAACGACAATGCTAATGGTACCTCTTGAAGTATGCTAATACCCTGCACTCCCAACTAATTACTCTTGCTGCGATCTCTGATCATCAAACAACAATGTGCTACGCCCTACCTCACTGACCTCATGATACATGATGTTTCGAACTTAAGGGGGCTCAAATGAGATCTCGGTGCGGTATAAAAGAGTGGGATTCTCGCTGACGCTTCTCTCAAATCCAGTACACTGCACCGAGCCTTATACACTTCTCGCTCACTACACTCACTGGCACCATGAATTTTATTACCACCACTCTCAGCGCACTCCTCGCAGCTCTTCTGCTGGCCTCCCAAGCCCAAGCAACCCCCACTCCAAACTGCCAGATCGTCTGCGAGCCCGACTTTCCCCCTAATGCGTGCTGCGTCCACACGCCTCCTGGTAATTAGGAATATGCTATCTCGGTAAGTCTTACTGCGATCCATATGGCTATGTCTGTGCTCGGTGGCTTACACAACCCCTCGTTTCTAAGAAGTGTAAACCGTCACGGTTCATCGTCATGATCCTATAGCTACAACCAGAAGGAAACACTCCTATTTCTAAAAAAAAAAAGCACGATTAGTGGATACGGATTGGCTTGTTCTGATGGAGTGGAGAATGATATCGATGCAATACAAATCACCATAATTAATCGTTCCATATCTAGATTACAAGCTTTAAAATGAAGCGCAATAAGTAATACAATTCAGCGTACTGAGAGAGTGAACCTTCATAGAGTTGTGGGTGTTGGCTTTCAGCTATTATTTCTCTATACTGAGCCCCTCCCGCACCTAATACTGTAGCCACTCTTGTATGAGTAGGTCGATACGACGATTGTTAGTGTAGCTTGCATATGAATAGCCCATAGTAAGCAAGAGGAACCGTTCTTCGTAGAAAATCAAGTGTCCCATTTATTCTCTGCCACTGGTATACCGCTTTCATAGTGAATGTAGTAATGTGGTGTGGGCGATCTTTGTGCGAGTTCTCCAGAACCTATGTATGCCATGGTGGGAGCCTGTGGCGTTTAGCGTTTGTTTACAAAAAGGAAGACGCTAATTTCCGAATGGCTGTGCAGTTTTGACACCGTCGATCATCAGCTCCGGTTCCGAGATTCTCTCTGGACTAAGATCATGGTAAGATATATACACATCTTTTCCAATTTTACGACATCCCTAATCATTCTCCATAGCAAGCAGTTTCTCTGACAACGAGTTCGCTGCTTCTACTGATAGAAAGGCTTGAACGGAAACACTACAATATTCTATACAAATCTAATACTGACAAATGTCACGACATGCATGGATATTAGGTTCAATGTTTATCAAGTATAAGAAGGTACAATAATATTTATTCTTCTTATCCATTTCACTGTTTTAAACAGCCTCTATTGATGTCATTGCCAGTGAGCTCCTAGGTCAAAATACATATTTAGCTTTACATGGACTACATTTTCATTCGAAATACTATCACCTATGGTAATTATGTGCACGGCAAGATGATGTCATGTTTTCAAACCCGTTACAGCTTAAAGAACGAAATCAATTTCGTGAACCATCTCGGGAAGTCGCATAGCTAGCATAATTGGATTCTCTAATGTTCCTCATGGTCATCCTTTACCTAGTATTGGCTGGATGAGACATCAGGATTTCAGTCACTTCAGTCCTATACACAGTCCTTTTTATCTTCCATTTGTAGCTTTCCGAGTACTTAGGCTGTAATAACTAGACTCAATCCCGGCTTATAGTGTGTATGTAGTATTGTCAGAACGAGATATATGGAGTGGAAATTTAAATTCTGATGGTGACAACCCATCGTTTTTCGACGGCCCTATTCAATGCCACTCACCAATGATAGACGCTCTGCAACTTGAAGCTGTACGCGAAAGTAAGTCGAAGACTCGAAGATCATGGGAAGCACATCTGAATCCGAGTCGCCGAGATTGTGGCTCCGCGAATTAAGAATAAGAATTAAATCCCCGCCGAACCACAAATCATTCCGAAGTGCAGAAACTCGACGACATCGCAGTCGTTTGCCTACTGGAACAATTAGCCCTATCTTCCTGCTATCTGGTTCACCTTTTATATTCTAACGATTCTGCTAAGATCATATTATAGCTTTCAACCATCAAAGCCTGAGGTCTTCGCTTTCTCGTGGTCAACGACTATAGCACATCCAGTGACCAGACTTCGCTCCCTGCGGACACTGCGAAACCAATCTTCTCCATAATCTCGTTTAAGAAAGGCTCTACTTCACTACTCCTGTGGAGATCTCTTCTGAGTAGAGAAATGGCGGTGTAGTGATGGCATTCAAGGGGACTATGCTCAAAGTGACATACGCAGCCGCAGTCAAGGTACCTTCACGAGACACCCGGCGGCCCGTTATTCAAAAAAATTGGGGTTTTCCTTATTTTCCAACATCCTGTCCGTAGAGTCTGCAGCGGGGGAGAAGGGAGTTGAAGAACTCGGCTTGTACGTGTTCGTCTTTATCCCCCACACCCTTAGTGATGTGCCGCACCGAGGGTGCTTTGGGTTTGTGCCCACGCACGCTAGGGAAAAGTAGACATATTGAGGACGAATCTGATCGCTTGGTAGCTGCGACTACCATAAGTCACCCGGCAGACTTCTTATACTATTCCTCATGTCATCGCGCTTTCGGAGATTCGCCGCCACCGCATGTCATAGGCATGCTAAAACGGAGGACACCGGAAGACAGGTAGGACAAGTCTTTGTTGGCGTCGGTAGCAAGCTAACTAAGATATTGACATCAGCCTGCATCGATAGCCTTCGCCTTTAGCTAATTGACGTGAAAGGTCCGCAAAGAGCACGCTGTAAGGGTAAATCTCTGAAGGGGTGTGGGTTATTAGCTTGAGATACATGCATAGCACAGCGTGCCTGCAGTTGTGTAGGAACAGGTTGTAAACAATGCAGTGCCCAAGAGCTTGCTAGCGGAGGCTTGCATCAGGCAAGGAAACGCAGCGGTACCGATTCTCAGTGAGCACGATAAATCGGGCTAGATGAGTTATCCGAGCGGCCTGGCACACACAGCAAACATCGGAGGCTGTCTCAATGTGTGACAGGGTCTATGAAGCGGTGTCCCTTCTTTCAAGGGCTGTCAATTGTTGAGACAAAACGCTTGAGACAGCCTTCCTCAGCCAATCACCGCCCAGAAACGTAAGAATTGTCTGAAAGAAAGACAGACCTTTGAAGAAGTGACAATACTTTACGACCCTGTCTTGATTTCAGACAGCCTCTTGTGTTTCCCGTGTGTACAGGGTGTAAATGCGTCGTTGCGCCTACACGTTCGGCAGCGTACGCGCAAGCCATCCATAGCACTGCTAAACCCACTAATTTGTGTGCATCAGTGCCAGTGCGCAGGCCATCGAAGGCACTCAGAAACAGCTGCCTGTAGTCGGGTTTATGCGTGTTCAAAGACCAAGGAACTTTGGAAATTGGACTTGACTCCGTGCCCCCCCTCCCCTAGTTAAACGCGTCTTCGGCCTTCTGAAAGGTCGAGTCATGGTGAAGACGCCATTCCGCGGAGGGTCTGTTCCGATCAAAACGCAGCACCCCGGTTTAGTGCGAAAGGCCTTGAGTTTACTTCGAGGAGAAAAGATCTAGTCGGTTTAAAGTAATGCATCGATAGCGTCGTGGGCTCCGCCGACAGTTTCAAATTTCAAATTGAATTGGGAAAAACGTGTTTGATAGAGAATTTCTGCATTTAGCGAACAAAAGGCGTGTTGTACAGGCGTCTATGTACACTTTCATAGCATACGAATATGGCGCGCTAATACAAGAATTTGATCCACGTGTACAGGGAGGTGTCTGGAAATTAAACCATCTCCTATCAGTAGAGGCACCAGAATATACAGACGGATCTATGCTTACAACAGTCGCCTTCGATTAGCGAGAGACCGTGAGGATAGGGTCTGCCTCGCCCGAGACTGTGAGCAAAGTGAAAAACGAGGTCGGCGGGGTTTATTGATGGCACGGATCCCTTGATCTAGGGCGCACAATGTTGTTAACATGCACGGTTAGCGACGCGACTAACCTCCCTGATCCAGTCGAAAATGCGAGACAGAATACAAGGATGGCCTTTAGTGAGGGAGCTAGGTCTGGTTACAAGGTCGACACGTGCCCTCAGTAGTTCGCCTACAAAAACAACCTGAACTAGTCTTGGGACTCAGCACCGGCTTTCCTTCGAACTGCAACAGACCCCCACACCTTCTAAGTATACTCTGCGCTTTCAACCATGATTCGCAACAACCCTTTTCTATCGTCAACAAGAACCCGCTCTACGCTCTCGCACAGCTTTTCGCGGGCCCAACCACAGTACCCACCCAATCGCAACACGCTCGGGCCGGAGATTCTTTACAGTACAGGACCTCCGCGACCGCTTCAACTCCCTCAACAGCTGCACGTCCCTCAACCTCATCGTGAGCCACTCACTCTTGCCATTGGTGGCTACGGCAACCAAGCCAACGAGGAGATATTTCCTGGACCTCCGGTGAACGTTCCGCATCACGACTCTTCCACTATGTCAATACCCGATCTCATCGACGACACCTCCTCTCCAACGACATCGACATCTTCATCGACATCTTCCTCATCTCCGAGATCGAGTCTGTCCGAGATCAGCGCTCGCCGGGACTATCATTTCCGGAATTCCAAACACGCCGTGGTGCCGGGTCTGTCGCCGGCAGCGGTGATAGCGTGTTCGGACTACAGCATCTCGAAGCACCACCAACTTGTCCAACCGATCTGGTCTGTGGATCACGAAGAGAGCAAGTTGCTCCATCAAGTAGCCTGCATCGCGGACGAGTGCGCTCGCGCTCCCGAACGGAAGGTGCTTAATGCACTCGGCGAAAAAGACGTACAGGACCTGAAGGACAGAATTATTTCCGAAGATTCAAAATACAGCAACGGCAGGGATGGACAACTGTCCCTGTCTGCACGAAACCAAATTTTAGAAGACGCGGTAGCCGGCTACAATGTATATGGCTTCGCGTACACCGACGTCTCCAATGTAAACCTGGTCGAGCTGATCAGGGAATTCAGCCCCTTGCTCACCGTCACCGAGTTTATGCCTTTCATACTCGCGTGGGTTGGGCCAGCGGATCATTATGCGAGGACGAAGGAAGAGAAAGGTCTGAGAGATGATAGGATCCAGAATCTCAAGCGAACAATCATCAATGAGATCAAGAGCATCTGGGCCCCATCGGTGAGCTCTCCTTTGACATCATGTCCAACATGATCTTATTGACTTTCACAGTGCTCCGAACCTGGAGGCAAGCGGCTCCTCACTAGGAAGGAGTACGTGGCCATTGCGGGTCGTCTTAGCCGCGGCGGCGAGCTCAGCGACTCCGAGATCTACCGGCTCCTCAACACCATTAAAGGCTTGGACATGCTCGAGCTCCTCGGGAAGTGTCTCGAGCACGAGTTGGTCGTCAGCACCGACGTGACGATCGTAGGAGAAACTCTCGCGCTCCACTTCTGCGAGGACGGCTACAGCTTCGGGCTGCACACGTTATTCAAGAAAGCTGGCGACAAGATATGTCGCGGCAATGCGGAGCAGTACGCCTGCATGGCAGTCGACGAAGCAGCGAAGGAGCTGTGGCTCAATGTGCACTCGTATGAAGATCGCGAGTTCCACACAGTACGTCTTATGCACATGAAGAATGGGATTGACACTGACTTTATCACTTACCTTCTAGCGTCTGGGAAGAATGGTAGACGAATACGGTAACATTCAACGCAAGAAGTACAGAGCGGGAGCGCCGAAGAATAGGCCCGACAGAAGGTCACCCCGTGCTGATCATCGTAGGCAAATCACCTTCGTTCCCAATTTGATCTACTATCTGTAAAACGTCAAAGAAGTCGTGTATTAGGATGATTTTCAATGTATTTATCTGACGCTTTTCTCACCCAATGTCTGCCATCTCAACTTCAAGGCAGCTTTCTCTGCAAGAAAGATGTCATCGTAACCTCAAGAGAGCTTTGTTCCACCACCGATTTCGACAGACGAAACCTCGTTCCAACCGATAAGCAACTGCTCTGCGGAGAAGCTGCTCGAAGGAGTTACCCGACAGTGACGGCGCAGAAGACCAAAAAGGAGGAAATCGGGAGCTATGCAGGCAAGATCTCGCCGCTTTTGTAGTCTACGAATTCGTGGTCTTCGCTACCTTATTCAACACCCTATCGGAGCAAGATCAGTCCCATAACGACACATTACGAGCGTGGAACATACCGAACAGCAACCTGAACAGCGCGATTTCGACGAGGGTATGCACGTAGCGCGTGCCGACGGCCTCTTATACGCCTGCAGAATTTTGCGTCCTGCGACAGAAGCGATATACGACACTCGCTTGTGCACTCGATGACCTCGTGTTCTGAACCACAGCGAGACAAAGCAAAGCCCAGATTTGGATAAATAATCGTACTTCGAGAGTACGGGGTTGAGGGCGTCCTCTCCAGCCACCTGCATAGTCGACAGTCTACGATCTTTTGGCAGCCAGTTGGTAGGTGGTGTGGAGAGCAAGAGACAACAAAAGCGAGGGCGAGTAAATGACAACAGGGCACGCTCTCTGCCTAGCGATTTCAGCGAGGTCTTGAGACTCAAGCGTATGCGAACGTCCCTTCAAGTATTCTCCGGCGACTCTATCGCCTCCATCGATAATCTAAATCAATCAGAAGGCAATCTTATGCGTCACAAGCTCGTGGTTTTAGCAGGTATATTGAGTACTTACGAGATGTGTTTTGCAGTATTGTCTGCACACCTCATGCGTGGACTATCCAGACGGCGAGCAAGGCAAGCCGCAACATAGGCGTGCGTGTAGATAACGTGCTCGTTTCTCGATAGCAGAGGAGTTTTTGGTGGCCTTCTCTTCTAATCGAAAGTCAATGGCAGTCCTGGGTGTTTCAACTAATGACTTGGGGAAGCTGGACAAAAAGTTTTGCTCGTTGTGAGCATCAAGGGGTCCAGCAAACACTTCCCACGCCGGTTCGACAGCCAGAGGCTGATACTCTCTCATTGAATTCACAACTCTCACTGCAACTATAATATCTGCCTTGCCTCTACAACGACGAGCTTAGCTTCAGAACCCTGTCTGCTGCTGTAACTGACAACCCGTGTATTGTGGTGAAAGAGCATAGCTTCAAGTTCAGACTTGTTAGTCTACTGCACAATGTCTAGTTTGATTTCGCCTACAGGACATCACGCTCATCTAAAGAGCTTGCTTGCAAATCCTGTTACATGTTGGACAAAATGGTCTCTATGTTCATAAAACTCTGCCTTGGCTGCGCTTGGGGAAACTTGGGGCATCTGCGGATCACGGGCCATCCAGCGAAAATCGCCTGACTGTGATGCATTGTCCAAATGCAAGGGTCAACATCAGAGTACAAGGGTAGCGAGTGATGGAGATATTCGAGCTATGAATTCACGCCTTATCGCTTTCATCTGAAGCCGCATCCACGTACTTTGGATAGCTGAACTTGAGCGAAATCTAATTATTTGCAGAGTAAGCGCGCACATTTATTTGGATGACAAGCGCTTGTTCAAATTCCCTATGTAGATTCGTAAACTATCGAACTGGAGAATCAGGCAGAGGAATTAAGTATGACAATCTTCATTGATGAAGATGAACCCCATACTTAGTGAGGCGGGAGCATTAGCTTTCACATCGTGCTTGGTTGTTCGTCGACCGTTTCCTCTCCTAAAACCGAAGAAGAAATGAGAAGCACCGATGAAGGCCTGGAGCCATCGAACAAACTCAACGATCATTGGAAGAGGACCATGTAGAAATGGAGAAGCGTTTAAATGATGAAATAATAAGTAAGCTCTATTCTTGGTCTCGAGCTATAAACACTTATGTACTTGCAGAGCAAAAATCCTCAGATACGCGGGCAACCGTGACTCTGTACACGATTTCGTTGGAACAACACATCAACTCATAAATCTGTCGTGCAACTTCAAGCGTAATCTATAGGCAGGAGCTTCCCTACATACTCGATATGACAAACTGTGTATACAGTATGTATGCAACTTATATCATTGTACTCTTTCCTCTTTGTCAAGAAACAGGAACTCGGAAAAGCTTTATTTTCCCCTGAGAATCAGGAATGGCGAGCTTTCAGTAGGTCTCCCGAAGAGAAATACCGCTCTTGAGCTTACGACCATTGACTACTCAAGGCGCACTCAAAATGCAAAGTTTACGATGTCAATGCTATGAAAAAGAAAATGTCGAAGCCCAAAGGAGTGTGTGTATGTACAGAATATATACATATATAAGAGAGATGAACAGAAGTTAAAATGAAAAAGAAAGAAGGAGTGAAAGAGTGAAAGGAAGAAGAAAACGAGTGTTTGGCGCGGTCAAGTCACGGTGCTAAGCCCGAAAGCGAAGGTAGTTTTACAAACGACAGAAGACGAGGTCCGACTCTCCCTACAAGAGTGGCTGTCCCTGGACGAAGTGTAGATACCTTCTAGTAGGTCGAAGCAGTGAGTTCTAAGCGGTTTTCATGCGGTATACATATGAGAAGAAATAAAACCAGAAAGTTTGAGAGAGGGAGTCGAGGGAAGTGTCCGAGAACGATTTGCCAGTAAACCCATCCAAAGAGCGTGACAAAGAGGCGAAACCTTGTCAGATGGAAGACGGTCTCGATGTCGAACGGCCCCGTAGGCCACCAAGAACTCCGAGTGATTGGCGTGGTTAAGTTGCTAAGCCCGGCAGCGAAGATTTTGTTACAACAAATAGTGTATATCTTCTAATAGGTCGAAGCAGTGATAACCAGGCGATCTTCGGAAATTGCGTGTGGTGGGGTACAGAACTCCTTGAGTGTCGAACATCGCCTAGCAGACTAGAGGAAAGGAGAGGAGACAGGATTAGGGAGACAGGACAAATGTGCCAGTAGACCCTTCCAAAGAGCGTGACAAGGAGGCGAATCAATGCCAAATGGAAGATGGAAGATGGTTTTGATGTCGAACGGCCTCGTAGGTCACCAAGAATCCCGAATGTTTGGCATGGACAACTGCTAAGCCCGGCAGCGAAGATTTTGTTACAACGAATAGTGTATATCTTCTAATAGGTCGAAGCAGTGATAACCAGCCGGTATTCGGTTATTGCGTATGGTGACTCGCGAGGCTCCTTGAGTATCGAGCATCGCCCAGCAGGAGATTAATTACGGAAATAGGAGACCGGGTATATGAGAGATAAGAAGTTTGCCAGAAGACCTATCCAAAGAGCGTGACAAAGAGGCGAATCAATGCGAAATGGAAGACGGTCTTGATGTCGAACGGTCGTGTCGACCACCAGAATTCCGAGTGGTTGCCATGGTCAGGTGCTAAGCCCGGCAGCGAAGATCTTGTTACAACAAATAGTGTATATCTTCTAATAGGTCGAAGCAGTGATGACCAGACAGTCTTCGGAAATTACGTGTGGAAGGTCACAGGACTCCTTGAGTGTCGAACATCGCCCAGCAGGAGATTAAGAGACGAGACGAGAGAAGGAGAGTGAAAAACAGATCGACTCAGAGAACAGGAGTCGACCCCGGCTGCTTTCCAGAGCAAGCATCAGCTAGAGCTATCCCCAAGTTCCTAGGGTGAGAGGAGGGAAAACCGCAGAAGCAGAGCGAGTAGAGTGTCGTACAGAAGAGTCTAAGAGCAGAATGATGTCCAGTATTGATGGTCTTCATTGCAGTCATGGGAGGAGTCTTTGCGTGGACGAGCGCGAGAACGTGTGCGCTTCGTGGGCGACCTTGACGCAGACGAGACTGGGAGTGGCCTACACCCAGTCCGCCCGGCGAAGCCAAGCAGCACCAGACCTGGCCTAGATCTGATGCCGATGAGGAAATGCCTGGCCTAGACATTCCTCCAGCAGGAAGGTGCACCAACCTGCTGTTGACAAGGCTATACGGCGCCAGTTGAGCGACAATCGTCCGGGAGCGGATGAGAGGATTGATTGACTGGTCGCCGTGTCGATGACTTTAATTCCAGTTGCTAGACTCGAGACTCTTGAGACCTCAGGACAGGATGGTTCTACTCTTGATGACTTCTTCCGCGTGCTCTCGGCATGGTTCACTATTCCGTCTGGGACAATATGTCAGTACACTCTTCTATTTGCATGGTGCTCTGCTTTCTTGTGGATGCTCGGCATTTGAGACGTGCCTCACTGCTGGAATATATCCCTTTCGATCACTGTCACGAGGAGTTAGGATGTCAGAGCAAAACGAGAGAAAGGTGCACTTACAGTTTCGAATAGGGGCAGCCATTTGCAAATATCGTGCGACAAGGGACATGGCACGAAGAGCTCGCCAGTATCCTTGTGGAAGGTAACCGACGAACAGCGGGATGTTTGGTGCTAGCCCGATAGGCCACATGTAGATCGCTGACAGGCGAATGCCAGAGAACCGTGTAACTGTTGTGGCGGAAGCGGTAGCGGGTGATAGAGGAGATTGCTCAGGGGACGCAACCTCGGGTGCGTTGATATCTGCACCAGGATTGATGTTGAAGATCAAATAAAGACAAAGTTGAGAATGTCTCAATGGCAAGCTTCCTACACTAAATCTGAGGGTAAGAATGGTATCAAGCATATAAGAGAAGTAATGCTCACGGTTTCGGAAGCAATGTGCCACTTGAAAGATTGGACCCAGCAGTGTAAAATGTGGGTGGCAACTTCCTACACTGCGTCTGAGGTTTAGATTGGAGTTCAGGAACAAAAGGAAAAGAATATGCTCACGGTTTCGGAAGGGGGACTGCCGTCCAAGCTAATGTACCCGAGGCGTACAACTAACTCTATGGTTTAGCAAGCGAAGAGGGTGAAAGAAAAGTACCACTTACGATTGAAGAAAAAGCCTCTGTTATACTGGCTATGTGGAGCAGACAATGCCAACTTAATTGCCCTGCGAGTCAGCGCCCTCAAGAATCGTGAAGGAGGATATGCTGGCGCGGCGGAGGCAAAGGCGTAGATCGATGAGTGACAAATCGATGGACTGTCGTCCGGGGTGCATCGAAAGCAGCACCCTAAGCGGTTCGTGCAGAAGCGTCGAAGGAGGCGAATCAGTCGACGTGCAGCACAAGAACTTGGTGGACGTTTTGGGGGTTGGGGTACTTGAGTAACGGCAACTGGGCTGGTCCTGCCACTGATCGGGTGGCATGGACAGCGAAAACAGGTGTCGATGAACAGGGGTTCTTTCTATTGATGTTCAAAGGTCGAATGAAAGGTAGTGTCGAGCAGACACCACTCGAGTCAAATGGTGCAGATAGTGACGAGCTGAGAGCCTGAATCACTAGAACGATGGGCGAAGTACTGTAGGCGGAAGTCGGAGTGGTTGGAGAGCTGTAAATAGCTGACGAGATTGTCGGTTCGAAGTTCCTTGGAAGATAAGGGACGTTAGCATTGAGAAAGAAGAGAAAAGAATAGCACATACCATGTCAGGTTACCCGATCGCTGGCATCCCAAGCCCGGCTAGCACTAGCACTCGACTCGGTAGCTGGTAATATCTCTGACATACGGGGTGTCCTTCGGGTGGCTTCTCGTCGGGCGAATAGAGATCTCCAATGGCGTCGTTGTCCGCAAAAATACTTGCTATCCCATCGGTTCGGGATTCATCTTCAGTTTGGTCATAGTCAGGTGTGCTGTAGGAGAATTCCGGCTCTCCAGGTGGCACAGCGCACCCGACAACTATCTGCGTCTCGAGACTGATGTATGCGAGGTGTACCTCATCGAGCTTACTTGCTGAACGAAAGAATGTCGTGTTGGTGTCAGCCTGGTTGTTGGCAGCCCAGTTGGCGCTGCTCAAGTGCACTTCGTGTCTGAGGTGTACAAGACTATCGAAGCGCGAACCTCTTTCGGAACGAGCGAGGCGAATTAGAGATCATCGCCGTCGCTGTCGTAGGTGAGGTGTCGAATCCCCAAGGATAATTGGCGTGTTCGAGATGAACGCCTCGGGGAGGTCCATGATTATATCTTCCATATCCGCTGGAGTACCCTTTTCCATTGGTGTCGTCGTCCCTAAGCGTTGTCGAGATGAATGCCTGGTCAGCCAAAGCTTCGCCGGTGTGAGATGCCTTCCGTGTCTTGTTGAGAACAACCTATCCTGGCCTCAATGTTGACGAAAACCAATGCTACCTTCAACTCCGTCTTGAGTGACTTGAGTATAGCCAGCCACATATGAGCAGTGTGGACAGGACTACGACGGAGGAGATGATCAGAACACAGCATGAGGTATAGAGGCAGAGGATGACAGGGCAAGATTAGAAGGCAAAGGAAGAAGCTTGATGAAGAGCATAGGCAATACTATGAGGGTAGACGACAGGTAAAGAGCGTGGCGTAGGTAGTGAGCGTCGTGTAAAAGAGCGTGGTGGTAAATGAGTGGAAGGGGAGAAGGGTACCTCGGCGGGGAGATTGTGGAAGGAAGTCAAGGAGGGAGTTCGATAGAGATTGTTTCCGTCAAACTGACCAGGATCATATACAATCGAGTGAAGTGGCTGACCTTCTAGACCATTTGCGTCAGATAACTTCGAGGGCTGACATCTTGAAGTTGAAGGGTTTAAGAGGTAAGTGATTCGAGATACAACCCGCTAGTTACGCGTCCTAGCAGAGAACTGTGTATTGGCACTGAACTAGAACCCCGTCTGTCGTAGGTAGCAGTGTATTTCGAATGCAGTTGCGTTGTATACTAGTAGTCGTCGACATTGACTCGACAATGCTCAGCGGGGGAACCGGAGAAGTGGCTGGATATTTGGCTTGTGATTCAGTGTCGAGCTCTTAGATTGGCTAGCCTGATAGGATGAGCTGACAGGTGGGCTGGCTAGTGTAGTACTAGTAAGTGGCAAGGACTTCAGTATTTGTCGCTTCCTGTATTTTCATGTCAGATAATCAACGCAAACAAGGTGTTCAATCGAGTTGCTGAGCCTGCTTTTTTTTAATGGCATTTTTGTGTGGCTTCCATGAAACAGTAGTAAGAACAAGTTAAGGTTGTGTGGCCGTTTGAAACGAGTCTGAGTAGGTCGGTTACGAATGAGCTCTCAGGCTCATCCAGAGTTCAAGTTGAGGCGGAGCCTGAACGTCGGCACCGTCCACGGCGTCCATCCAGACATTCAAGTCGCTTGAGTGCCTCTACCAACTTGAACTTGAACTTAATATTCAACATTCAGATGAACAACCTTCCACTTCAAATTAACATAGAGGCTTTCCCTTTCTCGTACCTTACACCATCCTCCATTCTGCCTGATAGTCATCGGAACTCATTCCCAAGAACATGCTTCGAGCATCATCGACTGGTCGAATAAAAAAGGGTATCAGGCTAGAAGCTCAAGACCTTCCGAAGGACATATATATATGCAAGATTCAGAAAGCTGCAAATTAAGTTTAATGGAGCTCAACCAATGGCTGACGGTGAGCAAAAATATTTTACGCAGTAGATATAGACGTTGAGATATACATATATACTATCTTTCCCGCGGCAGTTAACTATCTTCGTCTGATAGAATATACTCACAAGGCGAGAGCGGCAACTTAGGTCTGCGAAGACTTAGTCCGGGCCCCAGCGAAATTCAGATTCTCCTTTTTTCTGCTAAGTGAAGTTCTGACAGAGATACACAAAGGCGAACATAATCCGGGTCTTTGGACGGCCAAAAAGTGTGTAACTTCATATTTGTTAACTTGCGTTATGAATTGTACAGAGAGCTAAATATACACCCTTTTCTCCACAGACGAGTCTCTGCTCTGAGAAAGGTTTAGCCAAAGAAGAAAGAAAAGTCACCGGAATACGTCCCGCTTTCATTTGCCGTACGTAGTCGAAGTGCAGTACGTATGTCCTCGAGCTCATAATAAGTATGAATGACGGGCCTCCGACTGATTCCGCACTGGTGCTCGAGGGACGATGCCTCGGACAAAAGCCTATATCAGCTCAGGCACAAATGGATGGTGGATGCATGAAAACTTCGACGCCATTCCGAGCCAATGCTGTCCCCGAATGCCAGGACACAGTGTTCAGCATCCCACGCGCGCAATCCTTGCTCAACACCTGGCGATATACTATTACGATTACATTGACCACCCGGACATTTTGAGCAAACCTCTCGATTCTCAGACTACTGCGACGGTACCTAGTGTCCGCGAGGTTCACTTTTCGTATCGCACCGCTGTGCCTTGCCGATGGCGCCGATTGAAGGAAGCTTAAAACATTAACATGGACTGTACCTCGCCAGTCACCGCTTTTTGTGTTACGCACATGGAGAACTTGGATGTTTCTGTGCGTGCCGACGCGGCTACTCCCTTGATGACTGACCTGCAGAATTTCGGAATCAATTCGTGCCCTTTCCAGGTGGCTCCTCTTCCATTGCTCACATATGTCGCAATAGCTAAGCGACTGCAATCTCTTCAGTCCTCTACCAATAATTAATAAGACAGTCATGACGACAATGGACAGCTGGATCGCAATTCAATGACTATGGTTTATCAATCATTCCGCAATTGGTACCGCCGGCAAACTAGCGTTCGAGTTGGCGTGACGTCCATTCATACACTAACGCCGACAGCAGCACATGGACACAGCAACACATGGGAGCAAATAATTCTACAACGATAACACCCGTGCGCAACATGGCTTCCTCGACCCTCGCATAGCATTCCTCGCTCATACAACCTCCCCGTCGTGGCCTTATGAGAGGAGGATTCCCATGCAGCAATGGCGCAACACGTCTCCTACTCAAGATTGTTAGCACACACACATGCACATCCTGATGTATGTGTATGTGGACACCGGTGTTGCTTGACTCACATATGAGCTCCTGATCGTTGGCTATCTCTGTGACTAATAGCGCGTCGTCGGGTATTTAAGCATCGATCTACAATTTGTCCTGGCTCGGCCCCGATACCCCCGTTTGCTCTCTGCAACGAGGGCAGAGGCTCTCAGTGAGGTTCCGCTGCACGATGAGCGAACTCGGCCACTCTGGCTCACCAATTATACCCGCTAGATTAGAGGGGGACATCTTTGCGGACACTTCTTCTCGAGGCACTAGTGCGGAATTACCAGCCTATTCTCGAACTGCTGCGGTACAGCAAGAAGCTCGTCCGCTAACAGAACATACGTTTACGCTCGACGCGCCTGAAGGCAACCCTTGGCTAGTGCTGAAAGTGAAAAGCAACGCGCCATCTACTAAAGGGTTGCCCGTGTTTGTTGAGGGCCAACCTATCGCCGGCGTGGTCGAACTTCAGCTTGACAAACCGGAAAATATAAAGGCCGTCGTTATTTCGGTAAGCTCGCGTAGATCAACACTTCGATCTTTATCATTTCTGGTCTGATTTCAGTCTTGTCATCACACTGTAGGTTCAAGGCATTGTGACGGTCTCGTATAACATCGATGAAAGGCTTTTCCTGGACTTACAAAACACTTTGTGGGAAGCAAGCGACAGACAGTCCTCATCGCCGTCATTTATACGGAGACCTCCCAATGAAAGACTGGAGGGAAGGTATCGTTGGCCCTTCAACATTTCCCTGCCAACCCATGTCAATGTGTCGCCAAGACAGGCAAGAGAACTGCAGATATCGACTACCGAACGTCTTCCGCCCAACATGAGTGGTCGGGGAACTCATGCGACAATAAACTATCAGATCCTGGTCGAAGTGAAGCGTAGTGGGGCCTTCAAGGCGACTAAAAGGTGAACATCAGCTCATTGTTTCTGCACATTTCAAGACTACTGAGCATCGGATCTTGGATAAGACTGTCGACTCTTGTCGGTTTTGCGCCTCTTTATAGACCTGATCCTGCATCTGAGCTACGTCGTAGAGCGTACAGGGAGAACACGGTTCCCCTCGGGCCGGAGATCGACCCTACAGGTTGGACAACATTCTACGAATGTGAGCAACGTGGCTCACTCTTCAAACAACGCGATGTTCGAATCGTGTTCTCGGTGAGATTGCATTTTTTTCCGTTAGAGAGGAGAATGCTTGGCCTGAACAGCGGTTTGTTTAGTTGTCACTTGCCACTCCGGTAAGCAAGCTTGCGCTGGAACTGAGCTCAGGGGAGGCAGTCCTGATACTGGCCACAGCTCAATTACACCAGAGGAACGGTCATTCCCTGCTTCCTATCGATCCGGAGCACAGACGTCCATGCTCTGGACCTCTTGGCAACACCGTTAGCCCTGCAGGTCGTTCTGCGTCGCAAGCTGAAGGCCATCCGTTTGATGTCGGGCCTCCCGACTGCTGTGCCCGACGATGACTTCGTTGACTTCGGTAAAGCTTCCTGGGCACTCCAGCCCAGCAGCACAGAAGGCGAGAGGCAGCTCTATGGTGAGATCGGTATTCCACAAACGATCACCCCGACGTTCACTTTCGGCAGCACATTTGATCTGAAGGTAAGTCAGCTCAGTTCTACAGGATCTATCTGCATTCTGATCTACAAGTATGATCTATTAGTATTTTGTCGAGGTGCACTCGTTCTGCGCCACGGGTTTTACTCCTGTGGGGGATGGGCCCCTCTTTCTGACGGAGGTGATGATTTCAGCGATACATGCTCGCGGACCCCGCCCTCGAACATACCTTCCACCCGGATACACGATGCCGCAAGGAGCAGATGGACAGTCACGTCGACTACACATGCTTCTCGAGTTTACCGATAGTACCTTTATTGCATGATCTATTTTTGAGGTCAACTGTTCCCCTTCTCACTGCCTCGACACTTGTGTATTTTATTTACGCCTTCATTTGTATGTTTATCAGACCGGATTGTAGTCTTACATAGCCAGAAGTATATTAGACCTAACTATCTCTTGTCCTAGCCGAACGCTCTCACCCTGTTGGCTTTTCACGCATTGCTCTAGAAGACAGAAGCCTTGAAGGAGAATGAAATAACGAAAACCTTGAGGAAAGGCTGAGGCGCTATATTTCATTCCACTGTAGGCCAATCGACTGAGCGACGAAACCTAGCACATCAGCATATTCCTTGATCCTAGAGTGATCATGAGCAGTTGGTTCATTGTAATCGATAGAGGTCTTACTTTTGTTCAGTGCTCTTTCCAGCACCGTGGCCAGCCTTTTTATCAATCCGAATAAGGAGCGGGTTAGGGTTGTCAGGAAGTGTGTGCTGCAAAGTTGCTACATGTTTGAAAGAGTGAAGAGGAACGACTCGATCATCGTCTGTGGACGAGTCAGACAATAGAATAATATCACATCGAATGAACATACGATCTGCTGTTGTGAGTATGGTTGGAGGGAGCACTTTATCTTTCGGCACATTGTGCACGGGTGAATACGGATATATGAAATCGAAGTCGTGCGGATCATCTGGACTGCCGTAGTCTGAAACCCAGGCCCTGCCGATAGTGAATTTGTTGAACTATTGACAAATTTCAATACTCTGAGCTGGAATTCGTCGTTGGACTCAAACCTTCAGCATGTCCAGAACACCCACTTGGGCAATAGCTGCATCAAACGTGCCCTGTTGTGCGATGTTCAAGCACGCGGCCACCAGTAGACCTGGCATAGGATGTCGCGGTAAGTTTCATTCGAAACCTCACAGTAGTTCGGCTCTCACCTCCATTAGAACCACCATTGATAGCAACCTTTCCTGCGATTTTGTTCTTCTTGAGATATTCACTAAAAAAACAATGAAAGAAGAAATCGCTTGCTGTCTCAAAGGTACTCACGTAGCCGCGATGAAGTCGTTGAAAACGTTCATCTTTTTTCGGGTCAACAGTCTCCGAGACAAGAAGTATGCATTCGCGACTTACCTTGCGATCCTTAACGCCGCCCTGATGCCAGTCTTCGCCAAACTCTCCTCCGCCACGAATGTTTGGCACAGCAAGAACCGCATGGTAATGTTGCAAGAACGTTAGGAAAGACACTCCAAAGAAAGGGTCGATGGAGACAGAGAATCCACCATAGCCATATTGCAACGCAGGGGCTGTGCCATCCGTGGGCGTTGATTTATGGCGGATGATGAACATGGGAACCTTCGTGCCGTCCTTCCCGTCGTACCAGACTTGCTCTGCAGAAAAATCATCCGGGTTTAGCCCATTCAACTTCGTCGTCCGATAGATGCTCCATCTCTTCTCTTCGTTCGCTTCCGTAAAATCATACCGTGCAATTGTACCAGGCGTTGTGAAGCCAGAAAGAGTGACAAAGAACCAGCTCTGATCTCGCCGAGCCGCAACGTCCATCTTGCCCACGAAATCAGCCGCAAGGCGCCTGATCTTCTCGCCATTTTTACTATACAAGTACAGCTCGTCTTTAACCTGGAACAAAATCGCTAAGTAATCGGAACACCGGAGTCAGGGTGCTCACATTCTTCTTGTAAACTATTACGAATATTTCGTTAGAGAGTTCAACGGTATCAAGCTTGGCATCTTTGACTTCAGGAATCAAGTCTGTGTGTGCGAGTGATGAGTCTGCTAGATCAATGGTGATGACTTTGTACTGCGGAGCGTTTTCGTTCGTGCGAATATAAAACTTCGTGCCGTCATTTTCAATTCTGGCAGACTCAGTGTCAGGGAGGCTCACAACAGAACAAAAGGGCTTACACGCTAAAACTAGACTCGAACTCATTGATGACTTTCACCCATTTCATGTTTTGATTGATTTCATTCTCCGTAAGGTCCGCAATCCAGAGAAGATTTTTCTGACAAAGTCATGTCAGAATCCTATCTCGGAAGTCCATCACAAAACTTACTCTGGATGTATCCTTTGACGTATACAGGATCACGTATCTACCATCAAGAGTAGTCTGAGCTGACCACATGTACTCGCGGTTAGAAGCATCCTTCATGACTAAAATATCCTTGGCTATGAAAGAATCAGCACCATAAGATGGATCGGGTGTTTTTCCGCCTACATTGTGGGGTGCCAATTCGGTGATACATTAGCATGAAGTCAAGGTCCTTGTCTACCTCGGTACCAGCTTTGTCTTCGCCCACTTCTCCATGCGAATCACGGTCCGGCGCCCGCTATTCATATATTTTAATATCTTGGAATGTATCAATAGAGAGCTACGTACCTGGTAGAAGAATCCTTTCGAGTCTTTCGTCCATGTAATGGACGAGAACTTGACGAAACGCAAAATCTCCTCAAGCCGGCCTGGGTCCGAAGCAAGATCACGTTGTTTTTTATCACTAAATGGACTACTGGTCTTCCGCACGTAAATTGTGCTGAAATCGCTTCCCTAAGAACGACTTAGCATCTCTCCAAAAAACAGTTGTGAGGATAATGACTCACAGACAATGAAACACCGTAAGCGAAATATTCTCCATCCTCAGAGAATCCAGAAACCTGAATGACGCCTGTACCATCATCGGTGAGCAGATTTTGCTGCGGATTTATCAGTTCCGAAATTTGTCGGAGGGTATATCAACTCGCTAAATTGAAGCCTCACATCAAAGAAAACTTCCCCATTCTGCTCCGGCCCTGACTGATCAGAGATATGCGGAAGCTTGTCGTCCTTGGATCGGTAGTAGACTAGGGGGGTATGAATTCCACAGATTGCCTTGATAATATGATTACAGACCGTATTGTGCTTGCAGCCCGCTATTGTATATCCAGTACCAGCGGCCATCTTTCTTGAGCACCGGGCGAGAGAACTAGAAGACGATCAATGAAATCGGGAATGTGTTTCGCTCATTGTAGACGAATACCAACTTTCTCGAAGTCAGTATTCGCTCGAATGCTCTGTTCAAGAGCCTCCCGGTTTGGGTTCTGGTCAAGGTACCGGCGAGTAAATGCCTCTTGTTCTTCAACCCATGCTTCGGTCTCCGAGCTGTTCGAATCTTCTAGCCAGTTGTAGGGGTCCGGAACGCGAACCTCGCCCTGCTTTTCGCTCTTATAGACATCAACATGATCTGAACGTCGGGAAGAGGGGTACGCGTTGGGATTCCAGGGTGTCTTGAGAGCAGCCATGTTTCTGCGTGGTATGGAGAAGTTCGTTCTGTTTAGTAGCGAATACCGCAAGGTATAAGTAGAAGATGAAGAACTTGAGCGCGACAGACAAAGGGGGTTAATCTTATGAGGTATTTGCATGCGTGCAAGTGCACGAGTCGAGAACGCCATTGGACTTACACCGGAAGTCTGTGAAATCGAATTCCGTATCGAAGCCGGGGGGACCGAGGTGCCAATTGGAACTTGTATGAGCCCTGTGAACACAAGCACTGAAATCGAGCACCTCAGCTGATCTACGTGTCTATTTGCTCGGGCAAGCCCAAGGCTTTATCAATCAGATCAATCCTGAAATGTAAAGATTTGGAGCGCGCAGATGGCACACCCTGTAACGTGTGGCGCAAATTGCTGTGTATATTTGAAGACGCCTGCGTCTAGGTTCTGAGCGCAAGTGACTGGAATGATGTGGCTAGGAATAGACACCCTATAGATATAGATAATCAAAGATGTTGGTGGTGCGGAGAGAAGAGAAAAATCGCAATGCGGCTGCAACATTATCACTGGCATGGAGTACATAATTACGTAATAGAGTACTATACAAGATGATGCTATGAAGAGGGTCATTATTCTTTCTCTTCTTCCATCATCCGGCAAGCAGCTCGGGCTTGCTCTAGTACAGTCTTATTCTGTGCAACATTTGTTGCGTGGAATGTCGGAGAAGAAGGATGTTGTCTCAAGACCGGCACCTAGTTTCTTCCCAACAGCGGCAATCGTAAGCCGCCAAGAAGGCATGCATTTCTTTTGACT
The DNA here is from genome assembly GCA_910574455.1 of Trichaptum fuscoviolaceum. Classification (NCBI taxonomy): domain Eukaryota; kingdom Fungi; phylum Basidiomycota; class Agaricomycetes; order Hymenochaetales; family Trichaptaceae; genus Trichaptum; species Trichaptum fuscoviolaceum. The sequence continues at coordinate 1,763,686 of CAJSYZ010000003.1, read as the reverse complement.
CACTGCTTTACTCCAGGATCATGCTGTCGCTGGGATAGGAGCAGGAACTGCTGCTGTGCTGTGCATGCACCCACTAGACTTGCTGAAGGTCAAGTTGCAAACGTCAACGAGTAAACCACAAGGAGGGTTGGGAAAGCAGATATATTATTCATTGAGGGACATCTACCTCGAGCGTGGAATCCGGGGACTCTATAGAGGCGTTAATGCGAATATAGCTGGGAATGCAAGTAGCTGGGGACTATACTTTCTATTGTGAGTGCAGATCGTATCTTCAATAAACTTCATATTCATATCCTGCAGTTACAATATGTTGAAGAAACGCATGTCACCAACGGGTGATCCCAGCTACAAGTTCTCCTCCGCGACCACACTACTATACGCAGCTGAAGCGAGTTCGCAAACCCCGTATCTCGCTTTGTGGAAGAACTCAAGTTAACATACAGCATAGGTGCCGCGACCGCGATAATTACGAACCCGATATGGGTAGTGAAAGTTCGAATGTTCACGACGAAGCATGATTCACCCGAATCCTATCGAGGATTATGGCGTGAGCTCTGTTAAAGCTGTCTCGTCTGCTTACGATATTCATCTCGTCATAGATGGTCTATCTTCTACGTACCGTTTGGAGGGTCTACGAGGCCTTTACCGAGGAACTACTCTTGCTCTCGTAGGCGTCAGCAATGGCGCCATTCAGTTCATGGGCTACGAACAGCTGAAGTGGCTATGTTTTGAGCAAAAGAGGCGGAGATATGCTGCTGCGGGGAAGCCTTGGACAAACGAAGCTGACAAACTGGTGTGTGCATCTCAATATTGCTATGTCTCTTGCTGACGAGATTCGCATGATCCCAGTCTAATACAACGTACACGATCATTTCCGGAATCTCAAAACTCTTCGCTCTTTCTTTAACATATCCATACCAAGTCGTACGTTCACGAATACAGAACAACGCGACAGCTCACCTTTATCCAACGATACCGGCGTGTATTGCGCGGACATGGCGGGAGGAGAGATTCCGTGGCTTTTACCGTGGGTTGGGAACAAATCTCGTGAGAGTCCTTCCTGGTACTTGTGTGACCTTTGTGGTCTATGAAAACCTGGCATGGTTGTTGAAAACGAGTGCAAGACGAAGGGAGGACGAGTTGATTCAGGAAAGCTGAATCTTCCGTTACTTCGCACGTATGAATAGAAAAGTATGAGTTCCAGATACCACATATACATTATGGTCATATATTCGTTGCATTTTATGGTTTATAGAATCACAGCACAGTTCATAGAAACACATTTACATTGATTTACTCGGTCCAGCAGCGCTTTCAAGTTAGTGATCCTGGAAAACAGAATTTGGTTATTAGTATGTTCGTGACCAGAGACAGATGAAGATGAGTCTAGAAAGGGTCAGAGTAACTATAGACAAAAGAACACATTGCAGAGAACGTCCTTCGCACACCCGTTGCAAACCACCTCAAAACGAGGTGACTTGCTAGGCGCACAGAGGACTGGAGGTGTAAAATTCCCCCCGCTCGGAATTATTATTGAGATCATCTTATGAAGACAATAAGCTTGGTGAATGTGCAACACTCACATAGATATATGGATAAAGCTTCAGGTCGATGACTTGTGATTGTAAGAGAAGAGAACGGAAAAATTGCCATTAATATTCTTCTGGATGTGTATTTGGCTTTGTTTGTCACTGAGACATGAATTTTGGTAAAGTTGAACGACTAATTACTTCTTGAAAGCATTGAAGACAGAAATCTTGCGCTGAACCCGCCAATCTGAGTGCAGCTGTTCGTGCTCCGGGTTGGGTAAGTGGGTAGCGATACTTTTGACGAAAGGAAGCTAATTCGACCGAAATTTCAGTGCAATGCCAGACACATGCAAAGCATTTGGCCATCAACGGTCAATGTTCTTCGAGGATGGCCAAAGTTCACGGGAAATGTGAGGGCACGAACACAGAGACTCTCAACAGCTACGGTGCTGAGACAAGAGGTGGTGAGAGCTTTGAGGAAGGAAAGGTTCACGTCTATTGCGTCCAATATCGTATCGACAGCGTTCCGAAGCACATCCGTCTTACCCTCATCTCTGACCATCGAGGAGATTCAAAGCCCTTCAAATTTCCAAAATAACTCCTCAAATGATTCTGTTACACAGACTACTGCCAAACTATCGCGAGCGGCGGCACACGCTGTCCGCCTGTCTGTTCAGCAACCTGGCTCACCCGAAGCATACCTTATCATTAAGTCCTTACAAGAATCCGTAAAGCAATACAAGCGAGGAACAGCACCGAACTTATACGCACTACAGAAAGTGGCGATTGACTTTGGGCAGGCGGTCTCGCCGCGTTTGTCAATGCACTGTCTCATTCACGGGCTCATTCGACGGGGCTTGGCCGTTAAAGCGGGGAAGTTCGCTCATGACATGATTCGTGCGGGTGTACAAGTGAATGGCCGGACAATGGAGACTCTTACTGCTGCTCTCTGCCAAACCGACATGGCTGTCATCAAGGACGAGGGGCTCCGTGCACAAATGCAGGCGGCACGAGAACGTACGCCTTTCCGCCTGGGAGTCACGCCTGGAAAGCCCATTCGCATCAACTCCGGCTCAGTGCAATCCAAGAGCACCCGCCTCGCCATGCAGCTGTTCTTTGCGGCTAAGCAGTATCACAAGCACCGCGCACGGCAGATGTTTCAACAACTCATTGATGCGTGTCTGCTGCAGGGGGAAATCATCGTCGTGAGCTTCTTGTTCGCATTTCTTGTGAAGCAATGGCAGCTTCGCCGGGCACAGGCCTCGAATCCCTCTGACGATCGAACTGAGAAGCCTCCTGACGTCGATACGTGGCCTCTTATCAAAAACAATTTCGATGCGAATGGGGGTGAGGTATTGTTGCCTGAAGCAAGTACCCTGAAACAAACATTGGATACTATCGAAGCAGTAACCTTTGGTGGTGCTCTGCCAGATCCACAGGCTCTCCGACCATCCTTTGACGAAGCTGCTCAGGCCCTTGCACTGATAGCCGGCTTGTTGCACGAACGTCTCTTGCCTTACCCACAACTCTCGAAGCTGATCAGTCTTCTCACCGCTTTCCCTGGAGAGCCTTTGGTGAAAGTGTGGACAAGGAGAAAGTCAAAGTGGATCTACAGAAATGCTCGCGAATATTTTGACGAGGTTCTGGAGGATCTGTTGAAGCGCCTTCCTGTAGCTAAGCACGCTAACCACGAATGGACAAGGTTACCCATCCTCGATCGATACTCATACAACTCCTTGCTACATTACGCGCTTCGTTATAAGGCATCACCTCGACTAGGAAGCGGTATATTGAATTATATGGTACTTCTTGGCGGTGGGAACGCCCCCGACATCACCACCTACAATATCCTTCTCCGAACCGGTACCCTGCTTGAACGGGATGACTTGACGCTGCAGACCCTCCAACTACTGGCTCAAAATCCGCTGTACAAAGATGTAGTTGCGAAGCCGGTTGACGTAACTCATAAAGATGCTAAACTCGTCAATATCAAGAGCATTAAGAACGAAATTTTTGATGCCATTGACCCCTCGTCTCTCTCCCCTACGACTCTTCTGCAAACCAACAAATCTACACTCACAACCTATATAATGCACTTAACCTCAACTGGAAGGCCCTCCGCCGTCATACCGCTTCTTTTCCGTATCCTTCCAGAATTGCACATCATCGATCATCCCGCCACAACCGAAGAGGGGCGACAACAACAACGCGATATGATCAAACCGAACAGGCGCAAAAGCCTAGAGCGCGCTGTCGAGCTAGGCCCGCAGTTCTTCAACGCCGTACTCAATGCATTATGCAAAGCGGGTAAAACCGGACTCGCCGAGCGCGTGTGGATCCTAGCGAAACAAGCTGAAGCGCTGAGCTGGGACCCCAGCTTGTCAAGCAATACGATGAAACCCTGGTGCCTCCCGATCAGCGCGTATACGATTATGATGCAGTGCTATTCCGCAGAAGGCCGCAAAGGCTTCCGGTTAGGACATCTTAGCAGCTTAGATGCTGAGTGGAAGCCGAAAAGCAAGGGCGGCGTCGTAGGCTGGGCCTGGTTTGTTCTTACGGTGAAGGAAATGACGTCGGAGAAACAGGCGGTTCATAATCCCAACCCAGACGCTCTTCGTTCAGTAGAGCGTCGCCTCGCTGCGCGGGAGCTGGGTATCCAACTCATGCGATCGATGCGACGCGGAGGTCGTGATGTGTTTGACCAGCTTATGGCTGTCACGCGGAACCATGCTGTCCGAATCTACTCGAAAGTCATTCGCCCCCCTGTGCCAGATGCGCGGTTCTTCAACGCCGCACTTGAGCTTTTCGAGAGCGTGCCGCACGACCAGGCACGGGACACGAGCCTGAGTCCCGCAAAATGGCGGCGGCTGCATCGACGCGCACAGGAGCGGTTCATGAAGCTTGGGGGAGTGGGCGGTGGCTCGCTGGACGACCTGCGGCTGGAGGAGGTCGTCTTTGCGATGCATGATGCGGGGGTCGAGGTCCCCTTGCGATTCAGGAGGTACTTGATAGGAAAACGAATGTCTCCGCCGAGTGGAACCCCTAATAGCGTGCCACCTGGGCCTCAGCTGTTCAAACGGGTGACGAAGTACCGGATTTCTGTGCATCGCGTCCAAACAAACAAGACCCGTGGCCTTCCGGTACGAAGGTTCAAGGGGAGGCGACCGGCGAAAAACACTCTTATCTCGAACGTCTGACCTTGTATCATTATTATCAGCACTGTGTACACTACTTGATAGCATCCAATCCGATAGACACTTCTCTGCACTCTGCACAGTCATGACGTGCGACTGGTGTCGATCTCGGCTATGCCTCCGCGAAAGTGTAATCCTCCACTGGGTTGACTTATCTCAGCCTATCGCCTGCAGGCGTCTTTATGCATACATATATCTGAAGAAGACATGTAGACTTCTTAGGTTAGTCTGATTTAGTCTTTGACAAGGTATATGGAGACAAGTTGTTGGACTACGGCCAGGTGACAAACCCGCGAGATGTAATGTAAAGTCGGATCCAACGAAGAAGACTCAAAGTGAAATGCACCGACATGGCAGATCCCATTTAGCAGTCTTCCTGGTGCGCCATTTGTTGCTTTTTATAATGTGTTAATGATAGGCCTCATTCACATAGCGAATCCTTGATCAGTACGAAAAGTAAAGTTCGTGCCAGCTCGGAATGTATACTTTTAGTGGAGTCTGCCGATGAAGTCCTCAGGTTCAAGATCATAGTGTGCAGATCTTTTCTGGACAAATTTTCACTTTATTAGGGCGCTGCTAATCACGGTAAGTTCTGAGGACCGCTGTACATCTTGCTGCAGCACCCCTGTGGCGAAGCCGACTGAGATAATGTACTTGATTCATCGATGATCATACCGTAACATCGTATATAGCGTATGTACAAAGCCTATAGGATAGGGTGTTCCAAGATGGATGACCAGGAATGGCATGCCAGTTGTAATCTAAATTTCCAAAAAGACAGATACTGGTTCAGTTTAAGACGCCTTTCGCAGTAGTCCGGTCCGCAATAAAACTTCTAGTCAATGGCGACTCGGAGATGTAATCATCCTGTCAATCAATCATAGAGTCAGAACTCAGACTCTGGTCGAAAAGAAATTATTAGTCAGCCTGTCCGGGATACCAGAGAAAAGTGAACTGAAATGATGGTCCCCCCCCTTCCCCCCTTTCCCCCCTCCCCCATCTCTCCAGGGCTTTCCCTTTACCCGAGATTATTGAAAGCTTTAGGCGATGTTGAGAACAACTTGAATCTCTTGCTGGCTGGTGGACATGAGGAAAGGGGGCCCTGCTGATGTCGGCTATGTCCACTCTGTACGCTTAACATAGAAGTTTTCCTTTAACGTAGGATCGGCGGTCCACTAATTTGGACTGTGGGTACCAGCACGGCGGTTCTAGAGAAGCGCTTCTAACTGCGCCATAACGGTCAAAGTAACCTCGCATGGACAATTAGATCTGAAGTGGGTAAAATCAAGCTCCGCGAGTCAATAAAGAAGGTAGATAGACTGAGAGTTGATATACGCACATCAGAAGGCCTGGTCAATACAGGCAGGCAGTATACGCCCCGCCCCTTTCATGTGAAAGCAAATGCAAAATGCAATTGTTCAAGCGGAGAAGCTTGAAGCTATTCTTCTAAATGTGCCTTGGCATCTTTGGCACTGCACCCACCCAGTATACATCTCCGTCTGGGTATCTCCGAGAAGCAGGAGCTTCTTCGTTCATTGGGAGATGAATTTACCGTCTGTGTGGATTGGATTCGAAACTCAGCCTGAGTTGGCTATGGTGAGATGATAACGAGAAGGCGCGCGGAGATACAATGCAGAGTAATTGCTCGCAGAACAACCTGAGATAAAGTCGCCATCCGCATGTGTCGGAGCGTCGGAGCGATACGTAAATCCCCATTCTTGCTATCCTGGGTTCATCTATCAGATGCAGTGCTTCGTGCTCAAATAGAAAGCTCGTATGCTGCGATGGTTGTCATGTTTGCTCCTGAAGATTGCCTGAAGCGTCATCGGAACTTTTATGAAAAGGAGACCGCGAGAGAGCGCAAGGCAACTGCACATCTCATCTCAGCGAGATGAGGAACTGAACGCATAAGAAAGGGTTTTGGGGCAAAGACTGTGGGCGCTGAAACCGAACATGATGAGTGTTATCAAGAAAGCACAGGACCCCAGCAATATTATACCAGCCAAATTAAAACCAAAATATTGAAAAGTTAAATCTCGATCGCCGCGGGAGGCAATTGATGCGGTGTTCGAGGACCTTACTTTACTCGACTGGCACGTGGTATGCAGTTCGAACTCCGCGACAATCTTCGGGACCAACGGATTAAAGTACCTTGCAACCTCTCTTTTTACTTCGCCTTCCTCCTTTCCTCACGCCTGCCAATATCGGGAAGAATTTTCGATTGCTTAGGGCTTCCGACGAGTCAAGGTGCTGGACACAGCGCATATTGCGCCCAGTAGGCGATCTTTGGGATGTACTCGCAAGAGACAGTCCACCCGCCTACTCGCATTACAGACCTCCTCAACCCGGTCGGGGGTCCGGAACCTATTCACCGTCTCAAGCCAATTCCGAGCGAACGCAGACAGACAAATGTGCTGCCAGGTTTCGCAATGATCGAGAGGGCGGCAGACGGCCCAGGGCCGCCGGACTGTACTCTGCCACCCGTAGTGCATATGAGCGCCTCACGGCCTGCAGCAGACGACACACTTTCGAGCCCGCACAACTATGAGAACTCACCGCCGCGACAGACATATGACGGACAGCAGCAAGCGCAATATCACCTTCGAGCGGCCAGTTGGGACTCATCTAAAGGAGCTTCGAACGGGTCTGACCATTACGGGGCTGCGCGTGTACTTCCGGGTCTGCCGTCATCCCCAGGAAGGCAGAGTTCATCTGGTACGTCTGATGGCTATCTTCAGCTACAATGTGCAATGCTCATAGAACCAACCCGCTCTTCTTCCATCTTCCCGCCCCTTCTCCGATGCGTTTGAATGCGGCTGCGGCTCAGCCTTTCACCCTGCCAACGGCAATCACGCGACGTACCCGCATACAGGCTCGCTGTACGAAATGAAGCAACCCGCAACGCCCACGCTGCCATCGATGAGCTGGGCCGCCCCACCGTTACAATCTGCCGCCCATGCCCAATACGGGCGTGGGCACAGTGTTGGTCTCGGACCTGTGCCGCACGAGTCTTCCTCGCAGTGTCTGCAGACTAGTCCTCCGCCGGCGCCGGCTATGTTCGGGCCGCATGTTCATACGCCCCTACGCGGCCAAATAGCGCTCTACCCATCGCGAACGATGGGGAGCGCGCCGCCGTTGACAATGAGCGGGGGAGGGAATAGCCAGGATGGTGAGCCGCCGTGAATTTTGTTTTGTTTAATGCTCTCGCGGAAGAGAACCTCACCGCGAAGGTTTAAGCTTCAAGTTGCTTCCCCCCTCTTCTTTCCCACGTGTGGTTTCGCGTACGCAAATTAACCCTTTCGGCAACTGCCGATTGCCACTTTATTTTGCTTCCGTGCCAGTCACGGTGGACCACGCTTACTCCATCCTCTCCCTTTACCTCCTAGATATGGGTCATTTAGCTGAGCACTCGCGTGAGTCCAATACTTTATAGAGAAATGGGCTTTATTGACGAAAGTACAGTATATCAGTCGTCAGAACGTGCATCAGTGCGTATTGCGGCGAAACACACGCGCCCCACCATGCCCGCACCAGCGCCTCTAACGCAGTATGTACAAGGGCCGTATATGGTACCCATAGTATATTCTCTTCCCTCTCCTGCATCGACGCAGGCTCACATTTCGTATCCTCATCCCTACCATCACTTTCTCCCTTCCCCGCAGCCGCCACCACAGGATCAATTCGAACGGAAACGTTCATATACTACCGCATCCGCCGAAGAGGTTGTGAGCCCAGTCTCACCCAAGCCAATCCCTTCGACCACGGCGACGAAACTGGGAGGCAGCACCGACGATTCACCTAAAGCCAAAAAGCCACGGACGAAGAGGGTCACGGGTGGTTCAACTGGTGGTGAGTCAAATACGCTTCCGCTGCTAAAGTTCAGTGTGGCCTGTATAATTTCCTAAAAAGGATATCTTATATCCACTCTGTCTCATTCTTCATATGGCATTGCAGAGTGGACTTCTTTTACTAACATACTCCTCATGACGATCATTACAGCGTCGGAGAAGAATGGAAAGAGGGCGAACCCTCCCAAGAAGCGCAATGAACAAGATGTCGACATGAACGCAGGTAGTGCGTGCTTTGCTGTTGCTGACGCTTCAGAACACCATCTAACTATACTGACATTGCTATTTACCGTGCCCGCTATCCACATGATCGGCCTTCCGTATTATGTGGACTCTCACCTTCAGGTAGTACCTCCGGCTCTTCGTCACAGTCCTCTGCAACCAGCAAAGGAAAAGACAAAGCGGACGGACGTACGTTGATGTTCATTAATAACACATTACTTGCCAACATCGGCTGACTACTGTAATGTATAGGCGCGTTCGGACATCTTCCAGCCTCAGATGGCCATGCCGCACTGCCATTTGGATACGTCGGCTTTGGCGTTGGCATCATGCCCGTTGGCCCCTATGCCTCGCTCAGTATGCAAGCAGTGCAACCTCCTATGCTCATAGCAATGATTCAGGCTCCGCACTCGAAACCCGTGCTCACACCTGAGCTGCAGTATGCACGGTGCATGTCGAATCGGTACAAGACCGATGAATTTCCTCGATGCGTGAGTTGTACGCGCCGTTGGGCCGGCGATACCTGCCGATTTCAAGGTATCCGCATCCTTCTAAGGAATGAGAACAAGACCTTGGTTGCTGTAAGCTTCATGGATTCGACGAAGGCCGATGCCGTGAAAATGAACTTGCCGGAACGATGGAACGTCGAATTACAAGAATGGCATGTGAAGCGAACTATGGTGCGGGATTCTCTTGATCAACTTCGAGACGCCAATCTCACGTATCCTTAAATTAATTTCCTACAGGCTACTGTAGCGAGGGCTTTGCTTCCGCATCTGAAGAAGGAACAGTGTCATCTGAAACAAACTAACGTTGTTCGACGGCCACGTGAAACGGACGTTCGCGCCACTTGCGGTATGTAAACAAGTCATGAGACATGAAGAGGATATTAATCTGTCCATAGACACGTGCATGACGTCCTTATTTTCAAGCACCTGGATGTGCCGACATTGTGGGCGGGAGGCCTGCGGACAATGTTACAAGACGATACACGAACTAACGTCAGATCCAAACAAACAAGAAGTTGTCGTACGACGAGAGCGTCATGCTCAAGCAAACCCATTTTTCCTCTCCTGCGCAAGACGGACAGAGCATACTATCGCTTCCTTCAACCCTGTATCGAGGTTTCTCCAAAAGGAACTGGATGATTCCGTGAGCGAGATGGAACAGCTCGTTGGAAAGAACGCCGATGTGAATTCGAAAGAGGAGGAAGGCGATGAACGGAACAGTAAGGGCGACTCGACAGTGGGAAGTGAAGGGACTGTGGCTAGTTCATCTGCGGAAGTCAAGCGGGAGGGGAGGATCGAAAGTGGAGATAATCAGGGGCAAAGTCAATTTGCAGTTGGAGCGGACGCTCTTGCAGATAGTGGTGTGGGTATTGGCGCTAAAAGAGAATCGAATAGGACCACCGTCGATCCGCCGACCGATACGACAAACAGCGTGGTTATAGCCAGCGCTAATCCGTTGTCTTCGACCATCGACAACGCACAGCCAGCCAATTTGTCGTCAAGTAGTACTTCCTCGAAGGTCTCTTCTTCCGAAGGGAATGACGATGGTGTTTGCACACTTGTGGCAGATCCCGTTCCGCCATCCCTCTCCTCCGCCTCCTCTTCTGCCTCATCTTTACCACCTGTTTCGGCTACGTCGTCGTCGCTTCCAACGTGGCCCGTTCCTTACTACACAGGCGATAGCCTGACGGAAGCTGCATTCTCTGCACTTTGGGCGAAGGGCGTGCCGCTGGTAGTGACAGGCTTGTTGGGACGTTTCCAAATCGAGTGGACGCCTGAATACTTCAAGGCAAAATACGGCTCGCAGGCTTGCATAATATTGGAGTGTCAGCTGGACACTAATAAGCGCGTGACTGTGGGGGACTTCTTCGAGTGGTTCGGCAAATATGAGGGGAGGACGGAATGCTGGAAGCTGAAGGTGAGTCACAAATTTGTCTCGCATTCCCTCTGTTCGGCTGCTCCTTCGGGGAGGGGAAATGCCCGTGAAATCAATTCATCAAGCATGTCGTGGGTCTGATTCTCATTGTTTACTTCGATTTCATCTCTTTAGGACTGGCCTCCCTCGACGGACTTCAAAACGGCGTTTCCGGAGTTGTATGAAGATTTCAGTCGCGCAGTCCCTGTTCCTAGTTACACCCGACGGGACGGTGCGATGAACATATCTTCGCATTTCCCGAGCAACACGATCATGCCAGACCTCGGTCAGTCTCGTCATCTGATTATTTTCTGCTCTGCCATTCACATCAAATACGTCTTCCCATCTTATTTCTTTATCTGACAATCTGACGATCCATCAACTGAACACGCTGCATTTGGTACAGGTCCCAAGATGTATAACGCGTTCGCATCGAAAGACGAGCCGGGGAGCAAAGGCTCGACGCGGTTGCATATGGATATGGCGGATGCCGTGAACATAATGTTACATGCCGAGCAGACGCCCGATGGAGCGCCCGGATCGGCTGCCTGGGACATCTTCCGCGCAGAGGACTCCCCGCTTATTCGGCAGTTCCTCAGGAAGCACTTCAAGGGCAAGTTCCAGAACGATCCGATCCACGCACAGCTGTTCTACTTGGATGCTTTATTACGCCAGCAACTCTTCGATGAGTTTGGGGTGAAGAGCTATAGGATGTATCAGAGACCCGGTGAAGCGGTGTTCATACCCGCAGGGTGTGCACATCAGGTGCTGAACCTCGCGGATTGCGTTAAGGTCGCGTGCGACTTCGTGAGCCCAGACAATATCGAGCGCTGTGAGCGCTTGACCGAGGAATTTAGAGACCAGAACCAGTCTATGGCGTGGAAGGAGGATGTGCTGCAGTTGAGGACAATGATGTGGTATGCATGGCTGTCCTGCAGGAAGCAGCTGCAGCAGAACAAGGAGAAGTGGGGTATTGGCGACGAAAGGGAGGAAATTGCTAACGCCGGAGAGATCGCGATTGCGGACGAGAATGGGAGGGAGAAAGAGGACTCGAATATGGAAGTGGACGCAGACGCAAGCCGATCGGGTACGGAGGAGACGTTGAGCCCGCCATCAGAGCCCAGCACAGTCATCGAGAACCACGAACCCCAGCCCAGGCAGGATCCGGAAGAAGGCAATTATCTTGATGGACAGCGAGATGCACTCGCCGGTCACTATACGATAGAGTCAAAAGCAAATGGAAACGAAGCGGACGGAAAAAACTCTATGGAATCATAATTTGTCGCATGGGGAACGAAGCAAGGCAATATCAAGTACTTACATCCCATGCCCACTCTTCTCGCCCTTCGAATTCTCCCTGTGGCGTCCCGAGGCTTCTGGCACGTGTGCTTTTTCATCGGCTATGTATACTCATTGTTTCTGCCCTTAAATTGTTCTAGCGTCATTCGCATCATCCATTCTCTCTCCCATTGTTTGTACTTACGGAGCTCACAGCTAACGGCTTCCTACATACTTATTTTTGGCGAGAAAATCAGTCGTATATTGTATCTTGTATCTGGATGTTTGTCGTGTAATTAGTAGAGAACGTATCTGGCGTTGTATAATATGAACATCTATGCTTGGTCGTGCACAGAGTTTTATTATAATTCGGACACGCTACGAATGTGGAAATGCACATTGCTCGGTTCCAGTAAGTCAGGCGAATGTATGAAAGATTTGTTGCATCTGTCAATAACACTATACTTGTACATAGGAAGAAACACGGAGATAGGATCAGTAGATCCAAGGAATTCCAATAGATATGGTCTAGAGAAGGCTAGGCTCGTCCTTCTAACTCTTCCCACTTGGCAGCTAGACCAGGCTGCGCGCAATTCCGCATCCCTGGTATTTTGATGAGGAATTCAAGGAATTCAAAGCACTCAAGCAGCGTGAGCCTAGTGCGTTGATCGTTATTTTGCGAGAACCACAGATGCTTAGCATGTAAGGCCTCTCTTTGAACGCGTTGTGAGCGAGTAGTTTGATAGTCGTCTCGTAGCCAGACCAGGCTGCTTAGCGCTGGGCTACCACGGCAGGCATATATGAAAGCGATGTCTGGCTTGGACACAAGACTAGTGGATTGAGTTGCTCTCCGAATATCAGTAATGAGTCTCTATGCCAGACTGGGTGAGGCAGGCAGAATAATGGTTTTGAGGGTGCGGGTAGATTTGCTCTTCGGTTGGGGGGCTGTACACGGAGATAAGCAACATTTTCGATAATGTTGAAAAGAGGAGAAATGAAGAGGGATGGGAGAAAGGAGAACGTACCATTAGTGTTCTCGGTGAGGTAGAACCTCCTGAGAATCATTATAGCCGCCTCGCGTCCGGTCCCACCGATGGCTTTGAAAGATGGGTGCCTTGGATGGGTTATTCTAGAGCGGTCGCCCATAGAGCGTCAAAAGCTGTAAGTTATCGAGCACGAGGAGTAGTAATGGTAATGCTGATGATGATCGAGCTTACTTCGCATTAACACCCAACACACTCCCGCATCCGCCAAAGCGCTCATTCTCGCAGCCGAAGTAGACGAGAGAGATTCCCATCTGGCGGAGTGCAGAGGCGCACATTATGCATGGCTCGACGGTGACGTAGAGACTTGTGTTTTTGAGAGGGTAAGGCGGTGGTGGTGAGTCTGTGAGAGAGGGCTGGGAGAGTATGTAGTCGATAGCCTCTAGCTCTGCATGGCGAGTTGCCTGATTATAGATCAGATTTGTGTTTACGATTTAAGTCAAAAGATGGAGTGTTGCATAGAAAATAGTGTAGACTTACGTTTCGCAATTCGTTCGTTCTGTTCCGCGCCTTTGCGATGATACGCCCGTCCCGAACGAAGACGCAACCGACGGGAACTTCGCTCGCAGCGAGTGCTTCTTCTGCCTGTGTAATGAATGCGTTCAATTCGTTGAAATGTCTCAAGTCCTTGAGTGAAGTACCATCAGCTGTGCTTCCGACATCCACTTTTCGTTCTCATCTGCTTCGTTCTTAACTATATCTTTCTCAATTTCGTTTACCCTGGTGTCCGATTCATTTGAGGTAGGTATTTGATCCATGTCGGAGGGTAGTATACCGGACAGATACTTTGCTGGCTTATGCTCTCGGGTCGGTCGATCAAAGATCCAGGAGGAAGGAAGAAAGTGGCAGAGTAAGAATGCAAAAAGAATAGGTTAATTATGGGCGCCTTTTCGGCGTCTATCACTGAAGTTCAAGTTCGCTTACTACTCAACTTCTGAATCTGGCGGCCGAATGTCCCGTAAAACTTTGAAGGCGAAAATATGACGTTAATCATCGGCGAAGCGGCAGACACTTCTCTTCCTCTCCTCCCCTTCCTCCCATTTCTTCATCGAACTTGGGATTTTGTCGACGTGACCTTTCCTCACCGACGGGAGTCTGTGTCATCTACAGAAGGAATGGTAGTGTCAGTGACAATGCCCGGTCCCTCTACTACGCCACAACAAGTCGCCGAACAAGTGCAAGACAAAGCTGATCAGCTTGCGGATAACAATGCCACTTCAACGGACTCAGATGTTCGTTATATGGCGTATGGTGCACGGCTGAGGACAGCTTTGAGGGCAGCTCAACGTTATCTTGCATATGTGGGTTACGATTGCTTTTACATTCCTCCTAACGGGCAGAGATAGAGTCCAAGGGTATTGACAATACTTGGTATACGTAGACGAGCGATGTTGGCGAAGCTTTCCGGCCAGTAGTAAGCCCTTGGATAGTCACCGCCGCGTACGGTGTTTCGTGGGCTTATCTAGCGGGGTGAGTTCATTTCTTTGTCGCCTATGCATAAAGCAACTAACTATTCAGCCTCTTCATCTAATCATATCCTCCATGACCTGTGCTGTCAATACGCGTCACTCTCTGCAGCGACGTTGGATTCGAGACTTGGAAGGCAAAGAGACGGGGCCCATCACCTCTCGAGGCGGCCACATTCACGGAGAATCAGCGGCTTGCGCTCGTTGCTGCAAAACGGGGGACCTTCCAAGCTGTTGCATCTATGTATGAACCCCACTCCTTTCCACACATATTCCATTATTCACATTATTGCAACACTTAAAAAAATCCCGCTCATATTCAGGGCGCTACCCGCACTCACAATCCATACGCTTGTTGCGCAATCAGCCAAACTCTTCAAGCGTTCCCTCAATCCGCGCGCCAAAGCCTGGGGACCGACTCTCACCGGTCTTGCAGCCGTTCCTATCTTACCCTACCTGTACGATGCGCCTGTCGAAGCGGTAACAGATAAAGTGTTCGAGTGGTGCGAGGAGCGGTGGTATGAAAGGCGGGCGAAGGCGAAGATGCAGGGGAAACCGAAGGAGGAATGATTTGAGATTTGGTCGGATTCCTACATAGATGATGATGATGGATACGGTATTGATATCTTGCTTAGCTTTGGATTTATACATTACAACATCATAGAAGCCCCCGAATAATATCTTATTTATTGAAACCAACTGGAGATCAGAGTAAAAATACATGATCATTCTAATCTCTACAACAGTGTGCACTCGACAATGATACTAATGTAGATATATGAGATGCGAAGAAATGATTTCCGTCATAGACAGCCCTTGCGTCTCTTTCATTATTCAAAATGAGACAATTCTTAGATAATTCCCCTTCCCAACGTCAACAGGATTGAGCTAATAGAGTTCGGGGGGATAATTCCCACTTCTGTCACCACTGCCGCAATGTTCGCTGGCGGCGTCAGGTCATACAGCGGGCTGAGGATCTCAAGGTTTTGTTGTCCTTCTCGTTGTAGTTTAGAAGTCGATAGGAGCGAGGAAGGGAACGTGTCTTGGAAGAGGTTCGATGGAGCTAGAAAGACAGTTAATTATGACTGTCGGATATTTCATAAGTGGTGACAAAAAGAGGTAACTTACCTAGCTCGTTCTTCCCAAACCCATCTAAGACGATTCCTTCTGCGAACTTGTACGTCTCAGCGCACACTAAGACGGGAACGCCCCGTTGTTTTGCCATCAGCGCCACCAGGGCACTTCCTACTCTCGCGTAGGCGGAGCCGTTAGCATGGATAGCATGCGCACCTAATAAAACCAAGGATGGAGATGAAGAGGATGAAAACGAAGATTCAGCGTGTGATGAAGACAAGGGTGAAGTACGGGATGTCGGAGAAAGGAGCGAGGGGAGAGAAGGGAGGAGCGCATATGTGCAGGGAATGTGATGAGCGGTGAGCTTCTGGAGAAGTCGTTTGCCTTCGAGCATGGGCCGTGAGTCAATGACGATCACATGTATCCGTTTCCCTTCTTCGTGTGCATGTAGAAGCACTTTTTCGACTACAGATGACCTAAAATGATTTGAGATAAGCTACATACACCATAGACATGACGACAATGCTATGCACCTGGCAAACGTGAGGATAGTATCCCCGTCCTTGATTTTATGAGAGGCCGTATCCTGTATGACCTGATCTGCGATGATAATGCGATCTCGAATGTAATTGTCGATCTTCTTGCATAAAAGATCTTTTGCCTAGAAAAAATATCGATATCAATCATCTAGCACACGCCTGATAAAAATAGATGCCAACGCACATCTTGTTCAGGCATGTCAATGTCGATTTCACTGATATTGAGTTTCAGCTGTCGAATGGCATTTCCCATTGTGACCGCCATTGGTCGTGCAGACACGAGATGGTTGATCTGAGGATTGAGATGAGTCATGAGGTGTCTAGAGAGCGTTGTGTTCAGCGGTGTCGAATAGTCTTGAATAACCTAGGACACCCTAAGTAATGATACACAATATATGGCATGTTATGAAATACGAACAGTCTTGAATGCAGTCAGCGTTGCGATACACCGTGCATTTGCACCTGTGATTTTGAATCCGGAGAATTGCAACCCGAGGCGGATGATCGCAGGATGAATCGCTCTCCGGTCGACATCGCTCCCCTTGCTCGACACCGGCTTTGGCGTACCAAAGTGCGAGAAGATACGCAGCCCGCGAGCTGCTTCTGCAGATGTATCATCAGCTCCGGCAGCGTGTGCATGGGCATGAGATGATCGCGACGGCGTGTCGGGTGGTGCGCCCGCCCCTACGATAGACCGCCGCCGCGAAGAGGTTTGTGAGGTAGATGCATTGTTGCCTCCTGGTGTTGGTTTCGTGCCGCCTTTCCCTCCAGGTCCTCCCCCTGCACTTGCATTTGCAGTAGCGGCAGCCTTCGCCGCGCGCTGCCTCTCTTGCAATTCCCGCCTTTCGGCCTTCGTCATTTCCTTCGGATTTTTCTTCGCCACGGCACCAGATGGAGCGGTTCCGTCCGCATTGTTTCCTACAGGTCTTTGTTGTTGTTGTTGTTGCCTCGGGTTTTGTTGAATTTTCGGATTCTGCTGTTGCTTAATAGAAGGCGCAGTATTCGATCCAGAGGTTGAGGGTCCCTTCGGCACGGCTTCGCTGTTCGGACTTCTCGAGGCCATTTCTGCTAGAGAGTAAAGGATAGAAGGGAATGAAGACGGCCCAGACACGCAATGCAGACAGTATGATAGAAATGTAACTCAGGCTTTGTAGAAAGGGAATGTGTAGCTGAAGGGCAAATGTGTAAGTCTGGCATGATCGCCTTGACTCGCCCAAGTCAACCGTGGGAAACGTTTTAGTAACACAAATTAATATTATCTGCAGTAGTCGTCACCGCTGTTCCGACACTTAGTTTCGTACCACGACGTGTACGTTCGCAAGAACGGCCCTTAGCTTCATCAACTGCATTCTCTTCACGAACCAATAGTAACATAGAAAAGCAAAACTAATCAGCCTTCTCCCGGCATGGTGAGTGTCTTCTTTTCCGCACTAGATCGCCTTCTTCACGAATATTAAATTCTTCCATTTTCGTAGGGTGTACCCGCACTTTTTCGCTGGTTAAGTAAGAAGTACCCAAAAACCAGTACGTCGAAAGCTTATTTATTGAACGATACTATGTTCTGACGAGCTGCGCAGTCAGTCCTGTTCGTGAGGAAGAGCCCCACGAGATTAACGACCAGGATGGCAATAAAGTCGAAATACCGATTGACATGAGCAAACGCAATCCCAATGGCGTCGAGTTCGACAACTTATACCTAGATATGAATGGAATTGTGCGCCCGTAACTTTCCGTGCTCTTCCGCACCTTGTATTGAAACTTTCATGCAGGTTCACCCGTGTACTCACCCGGAAGGCAAACCAGCACCCGAGACCGAGGAAGAGATGATGCTGGAGGTCTTCAAATACACAGAACGGGTTGTCAACATGGTCCGCCCTAGGAAAGTACTGATGATGGCTATTGGTATGTCGTTTACTTTCCCCCCTAAAAGTGTTCTCACGTCGGTCGCAGATGGTGTCGCTCCTCGCGCGAAGATGAACCAACAACGTTCTCGTCGATTTCGAGCTGCTCAGGAGGCTAAGGAGAAAGAGGAGGCACGACAGGATGCGATCAAGGAGTGGGAGGGTGAGTTACCTGAAGACTTTCTGCTGATACGGACTAACGCCTTGCGCAGCTCGGGGGATGAAGGTAACGGAAGACGTCCGTAAGAAACAGGCTTGGGATTCAAACGCCATTACACCTGGCACGCCGTTCATGGATCTGCTGGCCCAGTCACTCAGATACTGGGTTGTCCAAAAAATGAATTCCGATCCGGGCTGGAAAGGGATTGAAGTTATTATTTCTGATGCGAGTGTGCCTGGTGAGGGTGAGCACAAAATAATGGACTTCATCCGCAGGCAACGGACAAACCCTGGTTATGATCCGAACACAAATCATGTTATCTATGGACTGGTATGTGCTTCTGGAATCAAATGTATGCGAGACCTTATTACTGACTGCACTGCGTACAGGATGCTGATCTAATCATGTTGTCACTTGCTACACACGAACCTAATTTCCGTGTACTTCGTGAAGACGTGTTTCACCAAGATGCCAAACCGAATACATGTCGTCTTTGTGGCAAAGAGGGTCATTTTGCTGCCCATTGTAAAGGTCCACCCATGGAAGAAACAAAAAAGCCTGGCGCGAAGAAACCATTTATTTTTCTCGACGTCTCTATCCTACGAGAGTATCTTGAAGTCGAGCTCGACCCACGCAACTTGCCATTTCACTTTGACTTAGAACGTGCAATAGACGACTGGGTGCTGTTGATATTCTTTGTCGGAAATGATTTCCTCCCCCATCTACCATCCCTCGAAATTCGCGAGGGTGCTATCGAGACTCTCCTATCCATCTGGAAAAACGAACTGCCACGGATGGGCGGGTACTTGACGAACAACGGAAAGCTTGAGTATGATCGCGTGCAGATTATCCTTGAAGGTCTTGCGAAGCGTGAAGATGCCATATTTAAGAAAAGACGTGAAGGTCCGCCTTGAAAAAATTGTTTGATCCTTGATGATCCATTAGTCTGATATCTGATTTGATTTCTTTGTTACCTTGGAATGGGTTCATTGTAGCCGAGGAAAGGCAAGACCAAAATGCCAAACGACGAAAGATCGAGGAGCAAAGATCTGAGATTGTCGAAGTGAATGCTGGTCCTACCACTAGTTCAACCTCTGACGATGCAGGGCTCCAAACCTCTTCGCATGCTCTTCCTGCAAGGCCGACCTTCGATAGCTTTGAAGGTGCAGCGAATGCTGCTGGTTTTGGTGCAAAGGAAGCTACGGACGAAACGACGAGCTCTGCATTGGCAGGATTTGCTGGGTCTGCAGCAGATTGGGTGCGCAATAGGAGCGCCATACGCATGGCAAATTTGAGCGCGGCGGATATGCTCAGAGCGGACATGATGAGCGCGCGACCAGTCAAGCAGAAGCCGGAAAAGAGAAGCTCGTTTAGCCCACAGAAGCCTATGCCTGCTCTTCCTTCCTCTGTTCCTACTCCTGCACCTGCCCCTGCCCCTGCTCCCACTCCCACTCCTGCTCCCGCACCTGTCCATGCTGCACCTGATGCTACACATGTAATGGATGAGGCTCCAGGACCCGAGAAAGTGCCAGTGGCATCCGAACAATCGGTCACGCTGCCTGAACCGGAGAATCCTGTTACACCGATTGAATCAGACATTCTACCAGACGCGCCCCAAACTGCAATGGAAACGGAGGAACCGGTAGCTGTTTCACTTGCACCCTCTGAAGAGGCTGATGACAGCATCGCCGTCGACAGTGAGATTGTCGTTGTCGATGAATCTGACGAATCTCCCCATGGCGTTAAGCGCAAGATCGATGAAGTGATTGAAGTAGGAGACGATGATGCTGACGGGGACGCAGACGCAGAGGGTGATGACGATGACGAGGCCTCTAGCGATTTGGCCCTCAAATACGCTCGGGTAGTGAATGCCGATGGTTCAGTGGACCAAGAAGATACAGTCAAGTTAGTCAATCTTTTATTACTTCGCATTTGGTAGCAACTTATCCATTCACCGATAGACTTTGGGAACCCGGCTATAAAGAACGCTATTATAAGTCAAAATTCGGCAAGGAGGCCAGCGATACAAACTTCCGCAAGGAGTAAATATCTTCCTCTATATCCTTTGCTCGCTGTGTTCACGTACATGAATTTTAGATTGACAAAATCTTATGTGGAAGGTATGGCTTGGGTGCTGCATTATTACTATCAAGGCGTAGGCGGTTTCTTTCTACCCTCCTTTAGTGACGATTGCTTACGATTATGCTGCAGACTCCCTCTTGGAAGTGGTACTATCCCTATCACTTTGCGCCTTTCGCGGCGGATTTTGAGGATGTGGACAAAATGGACATCAAATTCGAAATCGGGCATCCCTTCAAGCCTTTCGAACAACTTATGGGTGTCTTTCCCCCTGCCAGGTACGCTATTGGCCGAGATTTCCTAACAGTATGCTCAATTATTGTGTCTCGTTTCCAGCAAGAAACATATCCCAGAAGTCTTCCATCCTCTCATGACAGAGGGGGATTCACCCATTCTTGACTTTTACCCTGAAGATTTCCAGATCGATATGAATGGAAAGAAAATGATATGGCAAGGAGTAGCTATACTGCCTTTCATTGACGAGAAACGGCTACTGGAAGCAATGGAAACCAAATATCATGGCTTAAGTGCAGAGGAGATAAATAGAAATAGGTGGGGGTCCAACGTTCTCTTTGTGACTGATGCACATCCATTGTATCCGACGATGGAAGGTCTGTATGGCAAACGAAAGACAAATGATGTACGCATTTTTCTGTGCTCTGTGGTTAATTTTTTCAATGCTAACAAATTCCCAGCCCGTTCCTATTGATCCGAGCTTGAGCAAGGGACTGAGTGGCACCTTGCTTCCAGATATCACTTGCATCCCGTATTCGACCTACTATTGTCCAATACAGGACGTGAACCTTCCAGACATCCAAGATAATCGGTCGCTCTCCGCATGTTACTACTTCCCGAAGCAGCTCGTACCACACCGCAGTACCATGCTACCAGGTGCCATAAAACCTCCGCCGCGGCTGACCAAATGGGACTTCGAGACTATGATGCGCAACGGTCGTGGTGGTGGTGGTGGTAGAGGACGTCCTCCGGGAGGGTACATGGTGAGAGGTTCCGGGGGTGGTAACACACCGCCCTATGGAGAGTCTTCGTCAATGCAGTCGATGGGAGGAAGCTACTCCAATGGGTACTATTCAGACAAGCCGCTACATCAAGGGAGGAATGGCCAGGGAAGAGGAAATTACGGAGGTCCCCCGCCCCAGAGGGTCTCTTACCCTCCTCAGCAGCATTCGGGTGACTATGGGCGGCCGAATAATTACAATAACCAGGGAAGCAACGGGTACGGTAATCACAGGGAGCCACCCTCACATTATGGCGGAAACGGTAATGGTAACGGGTATCCGACCCGTGGCCAACCGTCTTCTTATCCCCCTGGCCCGCCTCAGCCATACAATGCGAATGGCGGATATGGGTCTGGGAACCGTGGGAGATATGGAGGAGATCGTGGCGCGCCTCCCAGTAGGGGCGGTTATGGTGGACGCGGAGGCTATGGTGGTGGTGGGGGCAGTACCTATGGTGGAGGAGAAGGCGGCAGAGGCGGGGCTGGTTATGGGAGGGGCGGGAATTATGGAGGAAACGACTATGGCGGAGGGGGTCGGGGTGGGTACAACAACAGCAGAGGGGGGTATGGAGGTAGCAGAGGAGGAGGATACGGCGGAGGTGGACCACCGCCTCCGCCGCCTGCGAACGCATATGACGGCGGGTACGGCGGTTACGGAGGAGGACAAGCTCCCTACGCCGGCGCGGAATATGGTGGATACGGTGGATACGGCGCTGCGCAGGGCGCTGGCTATGGACGCGGTGGCGGCGGCCCACCTCCGCCTCCTCCTCGTGGCGGACCACCTTCTGGCCAATATGGAGGACGCGATTATGGTCGTTATTGATCGCCGATCTTTTTTGATATTTTATGTATGTATATTCGCTACTATGATATTGTACATTTCACATTATTCCTATGGTCACTTCTACGGAGCGGATATAGCATTTTGTAGATACATACAAAGCTCCCCCTTACTCTCTCAATCGATGTTTCTCTGACTTCTTAACGATATTTAAGGGTCGTATTTATTGAAATTGCAGAAGAGCTTAAAGGAGCTTCGATGATTCCAAATTTGTTTCAAAACAAAGGATGGCTACATTATTTTTGCGACCTGTCTTCGATACGAACTCTACCTACTGTTATCTATGTTACACTCTCATCTCTGTAAAGCCACTAGCTCGGTGAATAATCCAGCTTTAGATCGCGTTTGTGAGGTAGCTCTGTTTCTCATTCATATCCGAAAGTAGACTTTTTGAAGTCGGGAGGATCGACTCCCGCTCGAAACGATTCGCCGAGCGCCAATTAGGAAGTTTTCGGTGGAACATTCGAAAACAGAGCTTGGCTCATGCAGCATTCACCTGAAAGCTGAAACTCGTGTCTCTCCGGTGCGAACAAGCATCCAGTGTGGTCGGGTATTCGGCTGCGGGATCTGCTATGGTAGATAGATCTATATCGGACAGTATGTCACGACATTCGACACTTTGAATAGCTTGATATGTGTGCTATCTCACGAGATATGGTTTACAATCTTCGTACCGTGACTGTTCTGGTGCCTGGAGATCCAACCGGTACGGCTCTTCACTTGCGTGTGAGGTATGGTACGGAGCACCGTCCTAGTAAGAAATTTAATACTACAACAGTTGGTAGATTGATCTCGGCACCTGTCTATCAATGCAGCATCATGATATCACCCTCGACATCGAAATAAGTATAAGCACCGCTGTTTGTCAACACACGCAGGATACATATAGCGTCGCCGTTTCCGCTTTTCTTCCCCCCAGTCTAGCCTTCCGCGAAGCGAGATTAAGGAGCACAATGATTAGGATGAGGTGATCCTGCCAGTGCACGTCATCTATCATCGCGCGGGGTCAATTCGTCTCCGTACGGCGTGCTATTTGGTGTTCGGAAGACAGCCTTGGGGTCGAGCCATCTAATCCCCGAGTGCTTCGATTCCCCGGGAATGTTGATTAATCCTGTAAATCCACTGGCATGCACACGACACCATGCGCGGGGTTCACATGAGCGATATATCTATCTCGTCCGAGGCTGCACAGTCATATATGAACATGCATTAAAATTTTAGATTCTGCATCCGAAGCGTAATCGGACGGATGGGTGCCCTGAATTCGAATTCGCTCTTTGCATGTACATATATAAAGGATCTACCAGTAGCAGCGCTCGCCCCCCGAGCCGAACGCAAATCTCTTTCCCTCCGTTCCCCATCCGCTATCTCGTTTGCCTCCCTTTTTGCATGGCTCCTCGTTCACTAACGGAGGCTTGATCTTCATATTCAGCGTCGCGACATGAATGAAAAATTAAAGTTTTTTATTTTGAAGTTGGAGGGAAGGTTCCATGGTAGTCCCCAAAATGGTATGTTTTAGCAATTATTATGTCAATGTCCGTTATCAGTGTCGGCAGTTAAACTGCCATTTTCCTCTGGACAAACCACAGTGCTCGCCTCACTGAAACAGGCCTCACAGTTTAGTACTCTTCCAAGTCAGTCCTGACTGTTTCTTGAAGATATGTTTTTTTTTGCTGGAGGGAGTCGAAGTTTACAGTGCAAGTGATGCGCCACTCGGAGTTTCAAAATATTCACACGGTGCTCGTCGTCGCGCTGCCAGTGCTGGGAACAGACAGAACATCCATCAAACCGCCCTCAGCACACTCGGCAAACGCTCTGCTCAAGGGCTGATTGATCTTAATCTCAAGCGTCATCAAGTCCGTTATCTTGGGGAGGAATTGCGGTGTGAGAGATAGGCTGGGGAGAACGGTTACCCGAGGACAAGACATCCACACCCCAAGTTGCCAACCCGTGCGGCAAGGAACCAAAACGATACAGTCGCACCTATTTTGCTGATTTGACACGTCGAATTATCCGCATCTACAATCTAAACGGAACATTTGGAGCGACAACCACGCAGGGCCCCCTGTTTTGTATCCCAAGACTTTGCAGATCAGACACACTTGATCTGGAAGGCACGCACACATTCAACTCGGTTCGTTGCACCGGAGCATATCGATTGTCCGACAGACTTGTGACCTTTTAGCCTTCTGACTTTTAGAACGGCTTTCTCCTGTTCATCTCCGAAATATCGCGCCCGCCGACGCTGAACTCCCCGCGTGCCGCAGTCGCGGTAGTCTTCGTCGCACACTCGCTACCGAGAAGGGTAGATTATGCTCGGCGTTCAACACCACGCCATCAGCCCGCCAGCATCCAAACTCAACGGAATAACCGTCCTCTCACCGCCCACTGCTGCTGCGAAGCTGCAGTCGTCTCCGTCTCTGAAGAACAAATCACTGAAAAAGATCCCGAACCCGACGCTGGACTTCGAAACTCCCTCCCCAGATATCACGACCGCCTGGCCGGGTCTTCCGCAGGAGGAGTCGAGAGAAGAGAAGAGGGAGGATGGACAAGGACGAACGGAGAAAGAGAGCAAGGGTGGAGAAGGAGAGGACTTAAGTGGGATGGCGAATGGTGTGAATGGAGACTCGGCGGCTGTTGCAGATGGAGACGATGGGTTCGCAGATGCCTCGCGGAATCTTGAACTTGACATGGCTGCAATTGATGCACATCTCGTACAAGGGTTCAGCTCTGACGGTGCTGGGATCAGCCTTGGAGCGACACAGCCGTCAGCATCAACCATCGACAGCGCAACTGAGGGTCCTCCAACTCTGGACGTCGAAGGGCAGACCATTGAAGCACCAGAATCCGAAGTGACGAGCCCCATCACACCTCTGGAGGATGTTGTAAACAAAGCGCGGAAGAGCTCCTCACCTCTAAGCGACCTCAGTCCCGTACCCACCCATGACGAAGATGATATCAAGGATGAAGGAGCAGACAACTCCGAACTACCACCTGCGAATGGGGCACCCCCCGCAGCTGAGTCGGCAGCGACATATAACTCATCGGATACTCCAGTTCCTGATGGTCTGAAACCACCAGAAGACAAACCTTTACATTTGACTGCGAACCCTTCCTTTTCACCATTACCCCCTTCCTCTCCCCAACCTTCCTCCTCGAGTCAACCACAAGCCCTATCAGATCCGTCACTAAGTCAACCCTCTTCTCAACCTCCTTCTGCGGACATTAATCTGCGCTCTATCCCTACCAATGCGCTCGCTGGACCAAGCAAGCAGCCGAATGGCGCAACACCCAGTAGTAAACCGTCAAGTCCATCGAAAGGCGACGCAGGCCAGAAAGTCGAAGTGATCCTCGAGTTGAACGCGGAGCTTTTCAGGTGCGTGCTTGTTTCCTTCAATGCTCCTTCGATTCTTTATATGAAGTCAAATTGCCACTGGAGTCTCACGTTTCAGTGTTTCATATGCGATTCTCCCGGCACTTTAATTCTTCTTCCATTACGTACATCTGTGAATGGAGGCGGTCTCATATTTTATTCTTCTTTGACTTACTTTGCCGAATGAATAATCTGATTTCTTTTGAACTGTAGGGTCTGTCTAGCCTTCCAAGCGAACGGGCTCGCTATGGGTGCGCCGGAGGCTCAACCGTCAGTATACGTTCTTCTTTGAACCTTCATATATCTTCAACAGCACTTGCAGATTCTCTAAAAAGCTATCGAGCAATCTCACTTGGCTTGCTGCACATGCCGACAACTCCAGTAAAGCATTGGTGAGTTGTCGTTGTCATATACCGACCCCTATTTCACTCAACCTCCTTTGCTCACCATTTTAGGAAGTCGAAGCTCCCCTTCCTGAAATGGACCCTCCTACAATCCAGTCAACGAGTATCGCCATTCCTAATATTGAGCGGATAATGTCAATGTACGCTCAACTCCCTACACTTTTTGCCAAGGATATTGCGCGGCGTGAACGGAAGATAGCATTACAACGTGCGAGCGCAACACCCTCGGCTAGCGTAGGCCCTCTACCTCAAACTCACAGGTCTGTTACACCCATCTCCCGTGCACAATCCGTATCCTCTGCATCAACCGCCCCACCATCTTCCTCTGGAGTCGGTGTCAAGCGTGAACGCGATGGCGCAGACCGCGAATCCCCTAATTCTCAGAAACGCCAAAACACTGGTGATGGGCGGGTGAGAACACCCGGCCCTGCGCCGGGCACGGCAGCGGGTAACATGCTCCCGCCGGCTATGCCTGATATGTCCGCGGCGCCAGTTCATCATAATCAGCAGCAGACTCGACCTGGATCTGCGATGGGCATGAACATGGGCAACATGAACATGAACATAGGCATGATCGGGTCGCCTGGCTCAATGATGATGAGCAGGTCCTCGAGCAGTGGGTCAATGCAGTCTGGAATGTCAAGTTCGATGTCTGGTGCACAGGGTCTCCCTAGCGGCAGCCATTCACCTGTGAACATGCAGAATATGCCGGGAATGCCCAACGTACCGGGCTCTGATCCTCAGGCTATAATGCGTGCCCGACAAATGCAGATGCGCCAAATGCAATTGCAGCAGCAACAACAAATGCAACAGTCGAACATGGGTATGCAAGGGCAGCAGATGACGCCTCAGATGCAGAATGCACAACAGATTCAGCAGCAGCAACAGATAGCACACTCAGCGAGGCAGATGTCTCCCCCTCATGGTGCCTCGGGTATGGCTGGCGGAATGAGCGGAGGCGCGATGCCACAACAAGTTTCGCTTGGCATGCAGAACCAACCAGGAGGTATGGCGAACACCCAGTCAGCTACACCTGGTGCGAACCAGGTTACTCCTCAGATGCTTCAGCAGATTCAGGCTTTAGGACCTGCCGCCGTCCAGAGTTTCCAAGCACTCCAAAATCCGCAGAATCCTTTGGTGAAGTATTTGAAGGAGAGTATCCCCGGTTTTGAGCAACTTCCTCTTTCCCAGCAGTTGCAGAGGATGCAGCAAGTACAGGTACGTGGTGTTTTAAGAAAGAAAGGGTATTCATACTGACGGATGCTGTGAAGATGGCGATGCAAAGGCGGAATCAAGCAAATGCGGCTAACAATGCAATGATGGCGAACCAGATGCGTAACCCGATGATGGCGTCTGGGTCGGGGCAACAGAACATTCCGCAACACTCCGGCCAAGGTAACTTGCAAGGCATGGGCGTTGGCAATATTGGGATGAGTCAGCAAATGCCGCAGTCAACGTCTCCAGATGGTCAAGGTGGAATGTTCCGGACAGACTCAGGTATGGGACATCGAGGGATGGCAAACTCCGGCATGGGCATGATGAATCCCGGCGCAGGTGGGGCGAATTCAAACGCCATGCAAATGCAGATGCAACAGTTTGCTAGCTTGAATCCACAACAGCGCCAATTGTACCTGATGCAGATGCAGCAACAGCAGAGTCAGATACGCGGAGCGGCTGCTGGAGCAGGTGGGATGCCTGGTGGTGGTATGGGTATGGGTGCAGGTGGCATGGGCATGGGCAACATGTCGAATGGTAATCCTGGGATGATGAATACCGCGTCTATGAACATGAATCAACAGATGCTTGCTGCACAACAGCAACGGCTAATGGCTCAGCGGCAGGCACAGGGATCTCCGCTTAATTCCGGTGGGGCAGCCGGACCGTCGTCAGTCGGAGAACTTTCGCATCAGCAGTATCCTCCTGGGCTTCGTTCAAATCCCAGCTCTTCTATGCCTGGTATAGCGCGGAGTACAAGTGCACGATCGCCTTCTGTGTCTGAGATGGGAGGTGGGACACCTCGTATGGGTGGGAGGATCCTTCCTGGCCAAGGGGCGCAGAATGATGAGTACCACCGGGCTCTCATGCAGGCGCAAGCACAACGCTCGCAGATGCAACACCAACAACACCAGCAAAATCAGCAGCAAAACTTCATGCAAGGCGCAGGTGGTCAAGGCCAGATGCCGGGGCAGGGTCAGTGGGCGAATCAGTCGGGGATGGCGTATGGGACAGGCCAGAACATGCCTTCGCCTAACACTGCTGGCAACTGGTCACAACAAGGAGTGCAGCAAGGCTATTCTATGGCGAACTCGCCAGGGCATCAGTCTGATCATCCGGGTACTCCTCGACAATCTTCGAGCACCCCAGCACCTATGATTCACCACAGTCCTACCTCCCAACCTTCTGAATTCGACAGTATGATGAATTGGTAGTGCAGAATTCTCTGATCGCTGTATTACTCATCTCCTATTTCTTCAATTCCTCTCATTGTCATTATTTCTTCTTTTTCGTGTATGCATTCTCAGCTCGTCGTATCTCTAAAATCTTCCATCGTTATATCTCTACTCCTACCTTCGTCAGCTGTTACGGGGACTCTCCGGGACCGGGCTTGTGCGAATATCGCTGCCAATGTATATTTTTTGCGTCCTGTATTCTTGATGATCTCTCAAAATCTTAGAATGAGTATCTTTTCCGTCGTATCCAGTTCTTTCTTTGTTTGACCTCCTCCTGAAGGATAGGTATTCTAACTGCGACGTTAAGTGAAGATCCGCTGATGAAGCTGTTGAGAAAGCGCACATCGTATAATCCAATTTGTCTGATTTATTCATCCATATGATACATTTCGTGTAAACAACATCCAACAAAATCGACGTAAAAAAATCCGTATGCATGACACTGTCGTAGAGTCTACAGACATTCACATACATATATGATATCGCAGCTAAGCTGGCCAAGTTGAAATAACATTCTGTCAGACGTTAGTAGACAATTAGTACCCAGAGTGAGCCGAGTGAACAGAACGCGCAGAACGCGCAGTTCCGGTGTACATGCCATGTTCTGGCTCGGGCGGCAGATAGCTCATGTACAAGCTATATGTCTTCGACTGTTCTTTCTTCCGCATCCTTTTCTCCCTGTGTCTGCGTCTCTTCTCTTCCTTCCGTTGGCGCCTGTACTCTCGAGTCTCCCGTTGTTCGGCGTTAATCCGCTCCGAATCATATCTTCCCTGTCCATACCCGAGCGACCCATAGCCTTGGCGTCGACCGGCGGCGCCAGCGTCATCAGAGTAGGAATCCTCAGAGTCGGAGTCGGATGTGTACGAGTCTGATGAGTCCATGCGCGGGAGACGTGCTTCGGGGCGGCCTGCGAGGCGTCCTGAATAGCGTTCGCGGCCCTTGTAGAGGACGAGCTCGACGTTGCGTTGCTGGAAGAATACGTCGTTCCAGAGCTGGAGCAAGTCTCCGACGAGCCGCGACCGCTTGGGCTGCCGGTCAGTTTCATTGCGAGGCAACGGAAGGCGGCCTTGCCAAGCGAGGGCGATGTCCTGTAAAATCCAAATTGTCAGGCTAGCAGATAGTTTTGTCAACAAAGGTTACTCACATTCATCAGCCGACCCCAGTCTTCCGAAAGAACGTCGTGCGTAGTAAGAACGATGGGGAGCCTCGGTATGATGCCGTCCAAGAAGTCGTCCATGTCCTGGATCTTCGCCATCTCGAAGGGGGTGAATGGGTAGGCGCGGTTGATGGGGCGGTTGAACGCCTCCGGACTAGCTAACATCTGCTGTTCTTGCGCGGAGGTGTACCCTCCTGCACCCATGCCCATACCGGGCATACCGCCTGGCATGCTACCAGGCATCATCGACCCACCTGGACCCATAGGCATTCCACCGCCCAGGCGCGGTGAGGCGCGCGGGGATACAGACGGGTACGGTGCAGTGCCAGGTATGGCGGGCCCCATGCCGGGGACGGGACTATGGCTTCTCGAATATGTGCCGCCCATACCGCCTGCACCACCGCCGCCAACGCTGAGCGTGCTCCCGCCTGTCTGGACAGGTCTACCCTCGAGAATATGTCCGCGAGGGTAGACCGGCACGCCGTCCGGGCCCATAACAGGTTCGAGCTGCTGCGTCCCCCGTCGGTAAGGCGAACGTTCGGGCATGCCGCTTCCGGCGCCCATGTAGCCTGAACGGTCGGGCATGATTCCATCGCCTCCGCCGGCCATGTAGCTAGATCTTTCAGGCATGACGCCGCCTCCCCCGCCAGCCATATAGCTCGACCGGTCTCCGGGCATGCTGCCTCCACTTCCCATGTAGATCGAGGTACGTGCTCCTCCGCCACCACCGACATAGCCATCATCATAGCTATCCGGCTCATCGTACATTGCAGCGGCGGCACCGGGACCCATACCAGGTCTTACACCGACGCCTGGATCAGGTATTGACATCGACTGGCGGCGTGAGCGGGTCCCTGGACCTCCTCCATATTCCGCTGATAATCCACCTCCCATAGCAGCGCCTGGATCAGGCATTGACATTGACTGGCGACGGGAACGGATTCCTGGACCTCCACCGTATTCCGCTGACAGTCCACCTCCAATACCACCACCGATAGACATATCACCCATTCTCCTCTCTAATTCCCTCTCACGGTCGCGCTCATAAGCGTTCGCCCCGCTGTAACCACCAGCAGGGCCCATAGGCATCGGAACGGGTCCTGTTGCATTGCTGAGCTGGCGCATGCGCGCTTGCTCATCTCGCCGGGCATCGAGCTCGCGCGCACGCCGGAGTTCCTTCTCTTCTGCGCGCTCACGGGCGATACGTTCGGCCTCCCACTTTTGTTCGCGTTTCGCGGCCTCCTTGGCTTCCTTCTTGCGACGTCGCTGCTCGTCTTTCTCCCTGTGTAATCTTAAGCAACTGGCTGGAATGAAAATAACGAATGGCATACCATCGTTCGTCGTGGTAACCACCACCGCCTCCATAAGCATATGGGTCTGCGCCTCCAACGGGTGGACTAGTAGCGCCGAGAGTAACGCCAGGGCTTAATACCTGTCCTGGAAGTTGCCCGCGGAATGAAGCAAGGACATCAGGCCCGGCCGGAGGAATGTGTGTAGGCGGAGAATACGATGTCTCGTAAGGAATCCATTGGATTCCTGTGTAAGTGACGTTCTGAGGAGAACGATATCTGTGTGATGGAGTGTTTAGATAAAGCTTTCGTACACTTTGGAGATCTCACGTTGCTTGCTCAGCTCTACAGTAATCATTAGGATAAATTCATCCACATGGATTGCATACATAAGTTGCGCACCTGAAGTGATGATATATCGTCCTGCCCGCCGCATCTTTCGACGTCGTGAACGTCAATGCGCCTACTTTGACATCAGCAGCGAAAGGTTGAGCGCTCACTCCAGCCGCCGCCGCTGCTGCTGCAGCTGCAGGTCCGATCGTAAGTTGTCCGCCAGGTGGAACGTTCGCGATAGCTTGCGCTCCGCCCGCAAGGCCGTACTGCCCAGGCATGGGCGAACCCCCAACAATCGTAGACGATCCTGTCGACCCAGTGCCTCCGCCGAAACCGAGCGTGCTTCCTGCATACGGCGATGCACCTCCGACGTTGCTAGCCTGGGCACCGGGCATGCCGGGATAAGACGATACAGACGGCGCGTGCCCTGGCGCCATAAGTGCCGCTGCACCGCCGAGCGCTGGCGTCGCTCCAGGATACGGTGAGGCCGACGGTGTCATCGCTACTTGTGCTGCACTATGATAAGGAGATGCCTGTGCAGAGGCGGGATACTGTGAGGAAGTAGGATAGGCTTGACTGGAGTAGTTTGAAGCGTGCATGCCGCCGCCCGCGCCCGGTGCAGCGTACGGGTATGCCATCCTTGTCGGTCAGGTGTAGGTTCAATGAAGGCGCTTCAGAGGGCCTTCGTTGTGCAGAGAGAACGAGCACTCGAAAATCAACTTTGATCAGCTATGATCTCGTCTGATTTTCTTCCGATTATGACCTGGGGACGAGAAAGGCCGGACGTCTAGACGAGATGGGAGTCGATAACCAAGATAATCCCCTCAGACTCGAGCCTCATGTACAAGGTATATAGTCCCCGGAAGTGATTGTTTTCCGTGCTACTGATAGCGTGATGGATAGGTTCGCTAGAGAACCAACTACGGAAGCAAACCTACTAGCTGAATGCAGATACTCCGCATACACGTTGCCGTTGACAATGCTGACGACTTGCCTTTCTGAAATTATTGCTGGGATGCGGAAAACTGCAGGAGAATAGGAGGACGAAGAGAAGAGAAGGATTAATACGAATACGATTGTTGCACATCAATTCCATTGTCCATATTCGCGTAGATAAATCGTTTTCTTACTAGATCACAACAATAAGTTATGTATTATATTTCAATCGAACTGTTGGTTGTCTCCATGCTCACTGCCTCGTGTGGTCCACGACCCGAGAACCAAGAACGGAAGGCCCAGTCCGGTGTTTACTTCGAGCTCGGAATTGCAGTGTAATTAAATCGCTTCCGAACTGAACTTGAAGGGGCATCAGATTTTATCGGAAAAGCGACGTAGGCGTTCAAATGAACTGTTTGCTTCCAGACAAATGGGCACACGAAGTTAACGTGTTGACGAAGATGATGAACAGACTGGGGGTGCGTTGTTAACGGGTATACAAGCTTAGGGTATTCATAAATGCAAATATTCCGCGCCAAGCAGAAATGAACGTTGGTTTTCTTCATACTGCTTTCGCAGGATAATGGGCAATAACTACGCTTGATCTTTCAGCTTATTGACGGTCTTGAACAAATATGGGTCTACTCAACCTTATGGTACAGCATAGCGCCTCTTGAAGCAGCATTCTTTGATACTCCCGGGGAGCGTCCGGTGTGATTTCATAGATTCGAGCACATCGGGCAGCGGATAGTCTAATTTCACGAAAAGCAATGAGCTTATAAACATATATATTATCACCGGGGTAGATTACCATCAGTTTTGCTCCTCTTCCTTAGGTTTGTCTGCCTCTGCCTTTGCTGCGCTGAGAGGTCTGAGATATACGACGCCCACATTGCGCTCCAAGGTCCGTGGCTGCCGCTCCTCCGCGACATCCTTCAGCATCTCGCACACCAGCTCCAGCTTCTTCATCATCTCGACCGTGCGCGGCGGCGGCTGGCGTACTTTCGGCGCGAACGCGACGTCGACGAGGTTCCCGAGGGCGAGCTGCGCGCGCGCCCTGCGCAGCTTGTGCACTATATCCGTGTCCGCAACATTCCACGTCATCTGCACCTCCTTAACCTCGACCTTTGTCTTCTTCACGCGCGACTGTGCGGCCTTCTTCGCTGCGTGCGCAACCTTCCGGTTGACGATCCGCACGACGGGGGGCTCCTGCGAGACGAGCTCGACGTAGAAATGGCGCAGATTCGTGCTCGCGATCACGTCTGCAATGGGTGCGGGGTCGCGTAGTTTCTGCGTCTCCGGGTCGACGAGGTGGACAAGAGGAATTTTGATTTCGTTGTTGCGCAGCTTGCGATTGGGAGTGAAGTTCTTCAGGAGAATGTGAGCAGAGGAGAAGGTTTTTACAGCCATTGGGACCGATCTCGATATTAGTCGTTGGCTACATTTTGCTAGCATTTTTTCTGTCGAGCAAGATCACGACAGATATTCTGTTGAGGCTATGAAGAGACACTCACTCTAGCTATTGTCTCTGGGAGAATCCTCACGGTGATAATACGAGCCGTTCACCTGTGTTCCCCAATCTATCGCATTGACTAAGAGCTATCTTGCAGTAGTGAGTATACTGGCAAGCTGGTCACGTAGTCTTGGGAGAATACAAATTTCTCAATGTTAGTGGATGGACGAGTTCGGCGCTCAAGCACGGTACTAGTAATAGAAACTGCAGTCACGGTTTGACCTCAAGCTTCCTGCCAGTGATAGGCAATTAGCATTACTATCATGTTAGTATCTTCCTTATAAAGCAGCTACTACTAGTACTAGTAGTACATAGTAGTATTATAAGGTTATGATTAATGTGTAATTAGTATGTTTTGTTGATCATATTCATAATCATGCAGACAGCGAAACACAACGTTCTTTGCCTTCGACTGCCACATCTGCCTTAAAAACATCAACCATTCTACTGCATCTATCCTGGAGCTAGTTGTTACTTACACAAGTAATCCAAGTTCTGGTATTAACAACTTGAAGCGATTGCTTTGAGCCGACCCTGATGAAACTATCTTTGGCAATACTTTACAATTAGCAGGCATGCGGTTTGAACTTCACCTTCACTAAAGACCTTCACCACATGGACCTTTTCGTCGAGCGTCAGGCTCGAAAGCCGTCTATGCTGACGGGACTACATGATCTACGTTCACCACGGTCGAGCTCGGCGTTCACGAACAGGTCAATGTCTCCTTCGCCCTCGGGGTCAGACTCGAATGTCTCGGCCATCGTCGCTCCAGTCACAAATCCCATTATCTTGGGTGTATGTGCAATGGATGTCAAAGCTAGGTCTAAACCTATGAGAGAAATTCTTACCCGAATCAAAGAGAGGGCTCGAGGTGCAGTGGAGATCAAGATTTTTGGTGACAAAGTCATACTGGACGAAGGTGAGTCCGCCACATACTCAGAAGCATGTTAAGAGGGGCTGAGGGTTTATTTCTAGATGTCAAGAATTGGCCGCGATGCGATGTCCTTATATCGTTCTTTTCAACCGACTTTCCTCTTCACAAAGCGGTTCAATACGTAAAGCTACGAAACCCCGTCTGCATAAACAATCTCCCCATGCAAGCACTCCTGTGGGATCGCAGGCTTGTTGGTGCAATACTCGACCATCTCAAAGTGCCTATGCCAAAGCGATTGGAAGTCTCTCGGGACGGAGGACCGAAGGTTGATGAGGATTTACAGCAGCTTGTTATGGAGAAGCTCGGTCTAAAAATCGGCAACCTTGTCGTGTGCCCGGAAGTCCGGCTCCGAGAAGATAACAATGCGATTATTGTCGACGACCAGGTCATGGAGAAGCCTTTTGTAGAGAAGCCTGTTTCCGGCGAAGATCACAATGTGTACATCTACTTCCGCGATGGTGGGGGACGACGCCTCTTCCGAAAGGTACGTCTATGCACTTTTTCTTGAAGCGCCTATAAAGCGCTAACCGTTTGATAGGTCGGTAACAAATCAAGTGAATTGGACCCTACGCTCAATCATCCGCGAACAGACGGATCATACATCTACGAGAAATTCATAGACGTTGACAACTCAGAGGACATCAAGGTGTACACACTAGGTCCGGAGTATACTCATGCTGAGACTCGGAAGTCACCAGTCGTGGATGGCGTCGTGCGGAGGAATACGGAAGGCAAGGAGATTCGCTTCATAACACACTTGAGCGACGAAGAGAAGAAATGGGCAGCTCGCATTTGCGAAGGTTTTGGGCAGAGAGTTTGCGGTTTCGATATGCTTAGATGTGGTGGCGGCACGCAAAGTCAGGTCATCGACGTGAATGGTTGGAGTTTCGTGAAGGGCAACGACTCGTATTTCGATCAAGCCGCCGAAATCCTCTCAAGCATCTGCTTCCAAGTGCGCTCGTCGCCCGAGCGGCTTATACATGCAGCCGCCGAGTCCTTGGCCCAAGGAGAGAGCTCGACTTGGTTATTGAAGGCTAATGTGACGGTATTTAGACATGCAGACCGGACGCCCAAGCAAAAGCTTAAGTTCAATTTTCCTATCGACGAACCATGGACACGGCCTTTCGTGCGCTTACTGAATGGAGAACGAGAGGAAATTATCCTTCGCGAATCTGCACAACTCAGCCAAATCGCGACTGCGGTGGAAGAGGCGAAGGGCCTTGGTGCAGACGGAGAGAACCTTTCGAAACTAACTTTGCTGAACAATGCCTTGTTCAGCAAGATTGATTTACCCGGTACAAAGGCACAGCTCAAGCCTGTCTACTCGAAGAAACAGCCTGGGCAGACCAGGAAATTGACGAAGCTGACCCTCGTATTCAAATGGGGCGGAGAGGTAATGTTCGTATTTGAAAGAGTTACACATATTAACTGCTTATTAGTTCACTCACGCTGCGCGCTATCAATCACGCGACCTTGGGGAGAATATGAAGAAGGATATACAGATCATGAATCGGGAGGCACTCAACAACGTCAAGATATATACATCTTCTGAACGGCGAGTCCTCACATCTGCGGAAATTTTTGGCGCAGCCCTCCTCGAAGGCTCTCACAGCAATCTATCTGCTGCTTCTACCCCTTCCATGCGTTCCGGAAGGACATCGAATGATCGTTCCTCCCACGACGGCTGGGAGCGCAGAAGCATCCATTCGACGCACTCTCAACCAGCAGGCAACTCCGTGCCGCTTATCGTTCGTAAAGATCTACTCGACGACTCGAATGCTGCGAAGGACCTGATGGATGACGTCAAGAAGAGACTGAAGATCCTTCTTCGTCCGGGCGAGCCAGAGAAGAGACCAGATCTAACTTGGCCGAAGAGTATGAACAAGGAACCAGTCGAAGTTGTGCGCGAGGTTATTGAGCTGCTGAGCTCTTTCCGCGAGACGATGAAGCGTAACTTCGAGAATTTGGATGTTGATCGCATTCAGGAGCGGTGGTGCTGTGGTGACGAGCCGTGGTTGTTCAGGGAGCGTTGGGAGAAACTATTTGAGGACTTTTGCGATGTAAAGCAGGAGAAGTTCGATCCGTCGCGCGTGTCCGAATTGTACGATACGATCAAGTACTGTGCGTTGCATCATCGCACGTTCTTGTTCTCGATTTTCTCGGAACATCAGGTAGGAGAGGACCCACCATATAAGAGACCGAAGGCTCAGGATCGGAAACTTCATGAACTGTATGGTCGTGCGAAAGCCCTCTTCGATCTTGTTGCACCCCAGGAGTACGGTATAGACCCGGCCGAGAAGTATGTGTTCACTGCAGATCCTTGTTTTGTAACTCATCAATCTTTTTGCTAATCTTCCAGAGAGGAAATTGGAGTGCTCACTTCGCTGCCTTTGTTGCGGAATGTGGTTGAAGATCTCGAGCAAGCCCGAAGTAGTGGGGAGAGCGCCTTGCGATTGTATTTCACGAAGGAGAGCCACATCCATACACTCGTCAACCTCGTTCTGTATTCCGGCCTTCCAATCGCTAATAGGAGAATACCTGAGCTCGATTACTGTGTGCGTTTTAACACCTTTTCAAACTTTTCGCTATACACTATACTTACATATATATTTAACACACACAGTCCCATATAACGTGAGTTACCATGGCTATCTTGCTAGACATTCCAACTTACGATGAGAACAGTTTCGAATTGTATGAACGAAATGGCGGCCGGGAAAAGTCCGATAAGGAGTACTCTATAAAGCTCTCCTTGAGCGAGGGTGCGCACTCCTCGAATGTACTTGATTCGGCCGTCGACGCCAGACATTCCCTAAACGTCCAACCCAGACGGTAACTTTTTCCTTGCTCTTCATTTAATGTCAAACTGACATTTCTCCAGGAAACTCTCGCAACATCTACCGTATAGCTTAGTTATCGAAAAGCTGTCTAAGCATTTCGATAGACATTTTGATGTAAGTGTATCGAGCATTTGAAGGATAACTAGTACTAACGTTGACCTCTCAGGAGGACGACACTGCCTCTGAATCTGCTATCGGTCCGTCTGGGAAGAGCGGGCTTGAGAATGGCAGCAGTAGTGACGGACCTTGATCAAGTAGTCACCTGCATTTGACGAACCTGACGACATTTTATGAGCAACTAAGGCATTTCCTCCCTATTTCAAATCACTGATACCATCTTGAATGACATACATATCCTTACACAGTACGGTAGAAGACATCAACTAAATTTACACATGTTAGTTTATGGCAACATACATGCAGCGTAATAATTTACATTAAATAACATAGCTTTGTTACCAATAGAACATCGAAAGCAAAATACAGAACATGAAAAAGTGAGTGGCGTTGCCCTACGCTTACTTGTTGGCTATTTGCGCATCTTGTAAAATTCCGAAAAGGAAAGACGGATACCTAAGTACTTGCAATCACCGTCTGGGTGAACAGAGAGGTGTAGCACAAGCGCTTGAGCCTTCTCGGAGAAGGATGCCTGATAGTCTCTCGTCCGCTGGAGAATGCGTGGTAAAGCATCCTTGGCAGCTGCACGTTCTCGCTCGGAGCGATGATCGGTGAAGAGCCCCTGTAAAAGTGTCAATAGGTCATCAAGGAATGAGTATGAACGAAAGAAGTACCCGAGCATCGTCCTTGAGGCTATCTAGTCGAGACGCTTCGGCAATGGTATAGTTGTAAAAATCGTCCTGAGTGGATAGTATGAACTTTATATCATGTGTAAATGGTATGATGTTCTTACAGTAGCGATGCGGAACTGCAATATAATGTCAAACATCTCTTGTACCAGCTTC
Source organism: Trichaptum fuscoviolaceum (assembly GCA_910574455.1). Taxonomy (NCBI): domain Eukaryota; kingdom Fungi; phylum Basidiomycota; class Agaricomycetes; order Hymenochaetales; family Trichaptaceae; genus Trichaptum; species Trichaptum fuscoviolaceum. Next base: position 1,725,384 of record CAJSYZ010000003.1, on the reverse strand, counting down.
AAAAGGTTCTCCTGCAACCACATGGTTTAGTAAGCCAGTACAATCTTGAAGGTTCAGCGAGTATATGTCACCTCTTTTCCAGGTTTGTTCGGATAGTGTAGAAGCAGCTTCTGAGCAACTTTACTGACGTACTCCCCATGAGCCGCGATTAGAGCGTCGAGGTCACCTTCCTTTTTGTTTATGAACTCCATCAGCTCTTTCCATAGACACTCGATGACCTCGAGCTGACAGTAAGCCTGGACCTGGCGGAGGAAGTGGATCATTTCCGCAAGCGCCAGCCGGACTTGATGCCATTCAATCTCAAGCTCTGTAATGAAAAATCATGATTGGTATTAGTACATCTCAGTGAGAAATGAGGGACGCACCTGGGACGCGCAAGAACGTCCTCGCTCCGCCCGCTATGCGCATCCAACCGGTGCTCAGAGACCCTTCAATGCGCTTCAGCTTCCACAGGTACTGGAAGACTTTAAAGTAGTTGATCATTGTGTCGGAGTCGAGGACCGTATCGATTGGTGGGTCCACTTTGTAGCGCAGAGTGAACACATCCCATCCAATCTCGCCATGTGAATACTCTAGCATCTGCGCGTCGACTCGGCGAAGGACGTCCGGGGGATCGTTTTGCGCATTCGTAGATCGGATAGCCGCTTCGATTGCTGCTGTAAGGTTATGTCGGTATAACGCGTTCGCTGGTCTTGAAAGTCCAGGGCTGCAGGAAAATGGAGATGTCAGGAGATTGATAATAGACTTGAGTGATCCATTTACGCTAATGATTCCATAAGATAGTCAGCGAAGTCACCATGTCCGAGGAACATGTAATTCTTCAGGGCTTTGAGATGGTCAAGCAGTTTGAATTTTTCGAAGAAGACATCAAACAACCGTCTGCTAGCTATCGAGTACGCCTCGTCAATTGACTGCTTAAGTCCAGCGAGGTCGCTGTATTGCAACGCTACAGTGCATTTAGTAGAATTTTAAAGCAAGATCACGAGAACTGACTGTCTCGAGTGCTGCCAAGCTTTTCGCGCGTGGCTATCCAGTCACTATCATTGCAGCTATATCGGATAAAATTCAAACTCTTTCCAGTAGAGAAGATCTACACCGCGAAGTTGGAGTCAGAGAAATGAGAAATATCGATCTCTGGTGACTTGCCTTCCTCCCAAACTCCTCTCCGACAAAAGCAGGAAGCATCTCTTCACGAAATGTGTACTTACTCTCCCAGAGTCTAAGGCCACTTTCCTTCTCGCCACCCAAGTCGTCAATATCAGGAGAACTGTCGTCTCCTAGAAGACCCCCGCCCCCAAATCCTGCGGGCTGTATATACTGCATATGTGCTAATTCTGGATCGAGCGCAACGAAAAACTCCGAGAATGGGTCATAAAGTTCGCCTGAGAAGAGCCATTTGTGGAGCATGGAGAAGAAAGGTTTGGACACCTGGGCAAATATCAATATCAGAGGATAACCAGCGAGTGAAAAACCAGACCTCTTCCAGCAGTTCGTCAGTGAACTCCCGCACAAAAGGGTCGCCGTTTGCCGTATAGCCATGAATCAAATTGACGAGCGCGCCCCCATGGACATCTTTACAGCCCTCGACGCAAGCACTCATCATCCGCAGTCTGAGCCTCCAGTCATCTACCCACACCTCTAGTCGTTTCAAGGTCAGCCCCATCTCCTCCTCCACCACCTTCGCTTCGTCGCTTTCGTCTCGTTTCCGCGACGATATCTGCATCTGGGACTCGAGTACGGCAATTAAGCGGTAATACTCAGTGAGCTGCGATTCGAGGTAGTGACACAGGCTTTGTTCGATCATCCCGATGCTGTCCTTGCTTTCTTGGTCGCGGACGAACGATGCGATTCGGGTGTAGAGATGCCCGAGCTCCGCCAGCCGGTGCATCAGTGTTCGGTTAGGGATTGATATAATGTATTGCTAGAGCAGATATATGAACGCTAGCGAGATCTTTTAAAGGCTTAAAACGTACTGGATCATCTGAGAAGACCAATTGCTTCTCATTACCCTCATCTACAAACTTCACGTATTTTCCCGAAATTCCCTGCAGTATGTATAGCGCATCTCGTATTAGAGCTTCTTCCGGTAAATGAGGTCGTCCTGTAGTAAAATGGTAAGAGATTCAACATGTTATCATAGCTGAGTCCTTCGCACCGATTTTTGCCCTGTATTTTCGCAGAATGTCGGCTTTTGTCTTTCCAGCGTGTTTCTTTCCAGCATCTGCCGGCGGGAGTGTTGATTGGGGTCGCGATGTTCGAGGAGGTGCGAGGGAAGGGAGGAAAGCTGGCGCCTGGGAGCTTGACGTGTTCGTGGATGCAACCGCATGAAGAAACTGAACCACTGCGTGTTTTCTGGACAATACAAGCTGCGAACGATCAGACATAATTTCTGAAGAAGAGTCTTATGCATACCTGTTCCAAGAGTCCCGAAAGCAGGTTGGTGAACTTTAAGGCAGCTGAAGATGACTGCGAGTGCTGCGATACTGCAACGTAGTTAGACACGGACGTCTGAAGACAACAAAGTCTCACAATGTCGTTTGACCAACTCTGTTAGGTACGCGATGTCTGGTTCATGATTCTGACCTATTCGACTGACGGTGTATCGAGTTCATAAGAGGTTCTTCAGTCTGTGCGAGTGAACAAACCTGCTAAGGACATCCTGGCATGTTTCAATCAGCTCTTCTTTGAGTTTTTGATTTCGTCGACTTTCTGGAACGATATTTTGCACTAGAGTGTTCAAAGACGTTGAAGGTGTAGGCATGCCTAGTAGATAGATGGCCTTCAAGCCTTGCACGTTATTTTGGCTTGAAAGGTACACCCTGTCAAGGTCAATGGATAAAAGACGCGACGCGACTTCAACTTGAAGCTGCATTCGACGCGTCACTGGCAGTTTACTCAACGCGTTCTTGTCAACCTCCACCGCCAACGATGAACTGGATGCCTACATTATGCTAGGTTCTTCAACCTCACACTCTTTGGTTGCGAGGTCTCTTTGAATACATCCAGGTAAGTGGTCGTGTCTAATTCATGCGCTGATCGTTTGATGTCCTCTACTACTCGGAAATTTTAGTTTCGTATAGATAGTAGCGCGTCGAGTCACTGATCCTTCAAGTTCTCAATCCCATGGTCTGTTGTCCGAGTGCTGCCTTTGACAGAGTTTTATTTCCGGGCCGTGTTGTTCTCTGCAGCTGCTCAAATTATGGGGAAGTTGTCGCCATACCTGGTAACAAGTGTCCTCTGTGTACGCGGTTTATATTCTCAGATAGTTTCAACGTCGCTAAAGCTCACTAAAGTGATGGAATATTGGAGGCGAGTAGACCATCATGTGATGCTTTTCAGCACACAAGAGGCGCATTCGCTGTAGAAGAAACGGAATCCGGTGGCATTTGTGTGACGGTCCCGCACCGCTCTTGCTTCTCAAGGAATGCTTCTTCGGATACTACGTAGATGGAAGCAAAGCACCTCATGTTTACTCCAGCAGGAATGCCTCCAATATGCCATATGACCGTACGACTGTCAAACTATGATACACGAGACGGACCGTCGACTATGTAGGGGCTCGTACCTACATAAACTAATTCCGTCTTCACAATTTTTGGTGAAACTGCAAGCAAGATGTTCTGGATTCCGGTCTTCTGCTCCCTAGCTTTGCTAACTATCACAGCAAAGTCTCAAAATCATACTCTGGGTCTCGCCGATGGCTTTTTGACCTTCAGCACACCTAGTTTCACTCTCAGCGTTGTCAATGACTCGCAGACCGCCTACTCCCTGCGTCCAAAAGGAGAGTCTGGCACCTTCGATTTTCTACCCTACGATGTCATGAGCAAGCGCGACAACGACGGTCAGCACCATCTGGGCGACATAACCTTTCGTGCGCGTGTTGTCGGCACTAGTGCCTGGCAGACAGTCGATTCGTCCACAGCTCGCGCTAAGGTGCTTGCTCTCCCTGTCTCTGGAAATATTCTAGCCTCTGCCAACTTGGCCCCAACGCTACCGTCTAATTCGCTTCTTAACATTACGCGCCGTTGGGTGGTTACGGATGGTCATCTGCAACTCCTCTTCGATGTCCACAATAGCCAATCGAGCCCTGTCGAAATCGGTTCATTAGGTGCCCCACTCGAGTTCAACAACGTGAGTAGCGGATGGCAGATCTATGACAGGTTCTGAATAGGTTCTATATAGATATTCACCGACCGAACGACTACGGACACGAACAATAACTGTAGTCTATTCGATCCCTACATCGGCCAGGATGCAGGTTACGTTCAAGTGACCCCTCTGCTCGGTACATCTCCACCCTTGGTTGTTACTCCCGTCGGCAAGTCTCCACTCGAGGGCTGGCGCTTCCTTCCGGAAGACACTACTACCGACCCGTTTTATCAGTCCCAGACATTCGAAGGTCTATACGAATGGCAATTCCACACCTTAGCATATGCTGAGAACGAGTGGAAGGCTGTTGTACCATGGAATAGTGCGACATCTACTATTCTTCAGCCAGGCCAAACGAGGACCTATGGACTACAATTCAATATAGCACCGTCTATACGGGCTATTGAGGACACGCTGCACAGTCTATCACGTCCTGTCGCGGTGGGAATACCTGGCTACATTCTACCGCAAGATCAGATTGGGAAACTCTTCCTTAATTTCCCGTCTCCCGTACGGTCCATGTCGGTCAGTCCGGCGGGTGCACTCACCTGGGCAAAGAACTCCGACTCTGTGAACGCGAGCTGGGTTGGGTACGATATATCACCCGTAACATGGGGCCGCTCGCGCCTGACGATCTCCTACGCAGACGGCACCGTTCAGACTGTCCATTACTATGTGACCAAGGTGGCCACGCAAGTCATGAGTGATCTAGGGAACTTCCTTACTACTAATCAGTGGTTCGACGATCCATCTGATCCATTCACCCGCTCTCCGTCTGTTCTCAGTTACGATCGAGAGGTGAATGCCCCTGTGAAGGACGATCCGCGGACGTGGATTCCAGGCCTTAGCAATGAAGCTGGTGCTGGTTCATATCTTACCGCAGCGATGAAACAATTCGTCCAGCCGAGTGCAACAGAAGCTGCAAAGATGGAGCTATTCTTCAATACGACGCTCTGGCCATCTGTGCAAAATAAGCCTGGTACGTCTACGCTCATTATAGTAGACTATCTAGAAGTCCTGACGTGATTTAAAATCATTTGTAGGTTATGCTGTAAAGATGGTGAGATTTTCCTTTATTAAGTATTGGAAGAATTCTGAATCATTTTATGCAGTCAGTATACTATTACGAGCCTGCGCTTGTTCCAAACTATACGTATCCAGCATCAATAGATTGGAGCAACTCGTGGTCATTGGACAAAGCCATTGAATTCTCACCTACTCGCGCGTACGACTATGTGCATGTCATAGATTCGTATTGGGCGCTGTATCGCGCTGCGCGCAACTACCCCAACATCCCCCTGACCCAATCGTGGAGCTTTTATCTGAATCAGGCTTTCCAGACAGTGCTTGCCATGACGAACGGGCAAGTGAACTTAGTAGATGACGGATTAATGAACGAAACTGTCTTCTTGTACCTTTTGAACGACTTGAAGAGGGAAGGCTTCACGGCTAACGCCACACTAATGGAAAGCAGAATGAAGGCGAGACACGACGTATGGGCGACGGAGAGATTCCCGTGAGTACCCCTTATAAACGATCTATATTCAACTTATCCATGATGAACCCAGGTTCGGCTCTGAGTTATCCTGGGACTCGACGGGCCAGGAAGGAGTCTACGCGTGGAGCAAGTACTTCAATGATACAACTACTGCTACCAATGCTCTTAATTCTATTATCGCATACCAGCCCACGGTACCGCACTGGGGTTACAACGGCAACGCACGGAGATACTGGTAAGGCGTTAACCTTGTCCAAAATCAGTATTCCGCTGACCTGGTTCAGGGACAATATCTACGGAGGCAAACTCATGCGCTACGAACGGCAGATTCACCACTATGGTAGCGGTCTGAATGCATTGCCCCTCATTTCACAATTCATGTCTGATCCATCGGACATCTACTTACTCCGGGTTGGTTTCGGCGGCCTCTCCGGACCGCTCAGCAACATCGATGAAGGTGGCTTTGCGTCTGCGTCATTCCATTCCTTCGCGGATACGCTCAAGTGGGATGCCTACTCAGGTGACTACGGTCCGAACTTCGTTGGACATGCGCTCAACTCGGGCGCATATCTGATACAACACTCCTCATTCGGGTGGCAAGTATTCGGCGGACGATTGACGAAGGCATCTTCTACTAGCGTGCAGGTGCAAGTGCTTGACTCTGTACGCAGGCGTATTTTCGTTGCTCCCACAGGCACATTGTTCACATTAGATGCGGGCGCATTCTCAGCATTCACCTTCGACCCGAGGTCGAAGTCAGTTACACTGACCATCCTGCCTGCACCACAGAACGCCGCAAATGCAGCCTCCGCTCCCCGAGCCAGGATTGTTGTCTCTCAGACAACCAATACGGTGAGCAACATGGTGCCGACGACTACTCTTCAGCAAGATGCGGGTGCTTGGGTTGCTCCCTTCATTTCTGGCAAGGCCATGGTTACTTTCGCAGCCCACTAGCATACGTATCATCCCATATGAATTTCATAGATTTGGAATCTGTGTTCGTGAAACTAGTCATGAAACATAACAAAAGATACAACAGAATAGCTACGCTTTCACTAAAACATCGGGCAGGTTTAGGGCCTTACGAGTCTACTTTACACCTTCGGCTTCTCCTCACGGACCTCATCTTTTCCATCGGCTTCGCTCATGACCTGTTCAAGAGTCTCTCCTTTTTCGTGGTGATGCAAGTGCTTTACGGCTGGCTTCCATCCGGCTGATTGCCACGGCTTGACCTTTGCTCTGTACAGCTCATCGACTTCTTCCAGGCTGAGACCCTTTACTTCAGGGATGGCGAAGTAGACATAGACGTATCCGAAGACAAGCATGCCGAAGAAAATCAAGAGAATCAGAGGTCCAATGCTTAGGATATAATCGATGATTAGTGGAGTTAATTCCGAGACGCGACTTGAAAGACTCACTCAGCTGCGATGCGAGGGGCAAAGAAGGAGAGCAAGAAGTTCCATATCCAGTCTGATGGCTGCATTAGATCACCCTCTGAGCAATGCGGAGTTGCTGCTTACTTGTTGCGCTCCCAAGAGCAATGCACTTCGCGCGCACACGTAAGGGGAACGATTCGCCTAAGTACACCCATGGAGTTGGTCCCCAGAACATCGAGTACGAGAAGACGTGCAAAACCGCAAACGCGATGAGCGTGTCTCCTCCTTGCTTGTTCCTCTGGGTCAAGGTTATGTCGGCGACGTTCACTTTAGGTCCGGGTAGCGTTTTGAATCCGACGACTCCGGCCTAAAGACATGACATCAATACTAAGTTCCAATTTTCACTACGACTCGCGATACACACAATCAATGAACAAATGGCTTCGAGCACGGCACCAGTTAGAAGGGACTGTGATACAGGTAAAATGAATCAATTAAACCCTTGGTCAAATCAGGATAAAGATAATACCTTTCTCCGACCCCATGTTTCAATCAGGTACAGTGCCGGGAGTGTACCCACGACAGACACAGCGCCGAGGATGACCTGAATAACATACGGGGAGAGCCTGCATGTCGTGTTAAACAGTATTTAGCTCAGCGACATGGCTTAACGATGCGTACGTTGTACCGGCACTCTTGAAGAAGGTGTCACCGTAATAGTCTGGAATGGACATCAATGAGGGAGAGTAAAGGTAGAATGCTGGCGCTTCTCGTACAATAGAAGTTTTGACCATTCAACTGCTGAATGAATTGGAGCATCATCCCATTCAACGTGCGTTTCCATAACATGTTTCGAGTTGAAAAACACTCTAACCATGTCGCCTTTCCGCCTTCGTTCTCGGCCCTGATGCCAACCTCAAGTTCCTCAATGATATCATATACGAGCGGGTCATCCTCAGCAACAGAGTTCATCTCGGAGATGACTCGTCGAGCTGCCTCTGAGCGACCGGTACCCAGAAGATGACGTGGCGACTCGGGAAGGAAGAAAACACCGGAGAGCAAGATGATGCCCCAGAGCAGTTGCAATCCTACTGGAATACGCCAGGAGGCTGAATTATTCACGCCATGCGAAGCTAGGTCGATGATATAGCTCAGGAAAATGCTGGGAAAAAATATCGTTAGTGACTTTCAATACTACAGAAATACTATAAAGATCACGCAATTACTGACCCCATGATGATCTGCAGTTGATACAGTACAAGCATGGCACCTCTAATCCTCTTCGGTGCCGTTTCACCATTGTAAAGCGGGACAATAGCTTGAAGCCTTGGGTCAGGCCGTGCCACTGTGCATATGATAAGTCCTCACATACCTGAAAGAGCACCTACTCCAAGTCCTGCAATGAAACGGCCTATGGTTAACTGGACGATTGAAAACGTTGTGCCCGTTTGGACTGCTACTCCGACTGTGAAGATAGCTGACCAGATGAGGATGGAACCTCTCCGACCAAATCGATCGGATGTCAATGCCTGTCCAAGTGCACCGCTAGGTAAGAGTTAGAGATTACTTCTCTCAAATCTTCGACATCACACTTACACGAATGTACTAAGATGGATTTTTAGAAATGTTAGAACTCGACTCCTTTTAAAGTTGTATAACATACCCCGCTGATAGCAATGAAGTGATAATCGACTGGCGTGAACTCGAAAGGAAAAAGCCTCCTTGTCCGTCTGGCTGGCCAAACCGGCGTATGAAATCGGGCATGATGAGACATCCCTGTGAATTCGGGGGGTAAGTTTGACTAACAGCAGGAAAAAGTGTTGGTCTCACCGAAATAACACCAATATCATAACCGAACAAAAAGCCACCTTGAAAGATCAAATAAGGATGGGAGTCAATACGAACACGAAACTCAGACGTACCGAAAGCTATGAAGACTGCAAGTAAGACCGCTTTCCGGTTTATCGGAGGAGGAGCCAAAGCTGCCGGAGACATTTTGCCGTCCGACATGTTCGTGAAAGTGAAGAAGCTCCGCGGGTGTGGAATAAAGGGCGCCGTTCGTCGTCACTGGTTCAGTCCGGTTCTCGAGAGCTAGAACAACCCGCAAGGAAGACAACGTCTATCTGCACTGTGTCTCTGGAGTATTTATGAGAAGCACTGGCTTCGCCTGAACCAGCGATCAACGGCAGGTAAGTCACCAGCTTCGACATTCATTCAACGGTAGACGGCGTGTTTCACGGGCAACCAAAGATGTCGATGCTTCTCATCCACCTGACTTGAGAAGCGCAGGAATGTCGAAAACATCATGAGAAAGAAGTCAAGAAGAATGATAGCAGTCGGTCTAGCGACGGTTTTCCGCGGCCCGAATGTGTATTTTTGTCTTGCTGTGGGGCTTCGGCATTCCGTTCTTTCTTGTACTATTCAAAGCGACGGTCCGTTCGGAGCTTTTTACATGTGGGCCAGGTGCGTCTGCGAAAGTTGAGAAATGAGGGAAGCGTGAATTCGGGCAAGAAGAGGGTACATACTTCGAGTTTACATCTGATGCAATACAATATACAGGCATCAATATTCAGCTCCAAATAAAATGTTCGACCGATTGGAATGCGCTGGTATATAGTTCTCTTCTGGCAGCTTCCAGTCATGGATAAGGATAGCATGCGATACCCAGTAAACTCAGATGAAGGATGTTGAAGTTTATAGAACCTCCGCTGCAAGGTTACAGGTATGATGTAAAAACCCATCGAAGCGTGAAAGAGTAAGGGACACTCGGAGATGCGAGATCTGAGACAAAAAAGGACGGAAGGGCCCTACGATGGAGAATTCAAAGAAACGATAAAGAGGTCACCTAGATATAACATGTAAAAATTTCTTTGCATTGTATGAAGTTAATAAATAACAGTAGTGGATTGAAGATCTCTTCCAATGATGCTCCCAAAAGATGAGGCGAGAGAGAAAAGTAAGGTTTGGATATGCTGCAGCTCAAACTTTCAGCCAGTTTAACTCAGCACAACGACAATGCTCGAGATACTAGTCTGTGGGATAGCAATTAGCACTCAAAGCTTATCTCAAAGGCAACCTCCGCAAGTTACGGACAAGTGATTCCGAGTCAACCATTTATACCTCTGAAGGGTTCAGCAGACGCTACTGTGCGTAAGAACTTGAAGACGGCACGATGCTCTCCTGTTGGAGATTACTGAGTAAGGTCTTCAGCTCGGCTACGTCGCGCTTGAATGCATTCGAGCTACCACCCGCCTGAGTCAGCCGCGACCCGACAAATTGCGCGCCATCAGACGCGGTCCCCTTATTGTCATCCAGTGCTAACCAGTCGTCAAGCTGTTTCAATAGGGATCTAGCCTTCAGCTTGAAGTGGGTACGTATGACGTCCGCGAATGGTTCCGGTGGATTTTTCAGCATGCCGAGCATCTGAAAACCACGAATGATTAAATGGGGCAGCAAGAGCTACGAGAGCCCGCCTTCAACTCACAGCAGTATTGACCACCATTCGCCTAACATTCGCAGAATCTAACCATAGCTGAGTAAGCAGAAACTGAGAGAGAATCACTTGCTTACAAGCCTTGGAATTGGGCGAACCAGCATCGTTCTGCCAGCCCGGTTCATTAGTATAGGGTTCCTCGCACAAAATCATCGATTGGATGGATATTAATACCTGTAATAGTCAAATTTAGCTATCTCAGTCCTTCATAAGCCGTTGAAAGGAATACCGACTTGGAGCAGGGTTGACTTTCCGGAAACCCAGCCAGGACCGGACCAGGTACCGAGTAATGACAAACATACTTTGCCATCCTGTATATAAATATAGTTGAGATGTTTAGTACTAATCAGACGATAAAGGTACAGACTGCGTAAAGGTTCGGGTTGAAACGATATTTTCCTCCATTTGTCTGAAGTTCTGTTAGCAATGGGCTATTGTTAACCATCATGACTTACTGTCATATACTTTACACTTGGCGCTGTCTGATTATAGCTCGGACCCAAGAATATATCAAATAGATAACTGCGGGAAAGATAAATATCGATACAAGTTAGATGAGCATCGCACAACATACCAGCCATTATAGTAACTGTTATAAAAATGGTTGAACGACTTATTATATGATATACATTATTAAGAAGTACTTACGGTGTGCCTTCGGGGCCGGTAATAAGCGCCTTAATGATGTCTACTCTTGATTCATCCACGCGAAGAAAGATTGACGAATCCCAAGCCACTGGCAGATTAGTCGTTAATACAGCAAGCTATGTAATCATACGCATGAGTTGTGCGATGAATTTAATGTGCAAAGATATGTAAATACCTCCTTTGCAATTGCAAGTGCCCTTCTCGGAATATCGGAGTTCGCAAGCATCCTTGCCTCATTGTTAAAGTGATGTTTGTAGTTAGGCGTGTAATCCTCGTCTACCTTCTTGCCTTCGGGAAGGGGAACGGATATGTCACAGTATTCGAAGCGTACACGAGTCGCCCAATCCACATACATGCTACGCAGTTTTTCGTCAGACACTCCGGCGTTGATAGCTCCCTCAACACCCGCGAACGTCAGAGCTGCGGATGCTTCAGCAACGGAGGCTGGAACTTTCGGGAGAGAAGCCTTCAGTCGCTTCACGAAAGCATCACCCTTCGTGTCGCGTAAGCTGCGGTCAATCGCCGCAGCAGTAGCAATAATCCGATGGCAGAAATCAAGCAGCCGTGCATTCTCCTCAGCACCGGCAGCTTCAGGACTCGCATTTTGCTTTCCCTTCCCTTTGTCAGCTGTAGTATCAACGCGCATACGTTTCTGATCCTCCGTCATTTCACCCATGTCTTGCTCCGCTAGTTTGTAGCCCTCAAGACCTTTGATCGCAGCTTGAGCCTGGATAACGATAGCCTCCAGTAGCTCTCTCGGACCTGATGAACCTTCATAGACGATTGTTCGTTCTCGAACTTGGCTTCGGCCTGATTTTCGGGTGTTGACTGTCTTCACAGAGCCAACCACCATGATAGGCATTGCCATCATAGAAGCCAAAGCTTCGTGATTAGAGATGGTCTAAAGATAGTTTAGAGAGCGGGTCGCATAACAAGGCGGATTAGCAATACCTCTAGCCACTCGAACAATTCGAAATAAAGCACACTGCGGTCGGACATGTCTGAAAGCGAGTCGTTCCTGAGGAGTGAGCTACTGACGTAGTTGAATCTTCGACGTAAATGGGCAAGTGTGGTTGGGTTTGGAAGGTAATCGCTCGTCTTCCCGCCTTCAGGGCGATGTAGATTAGGTAGGTACTGGCGTATATTTGCGAGTAGATTGCCAATTTGCTCGTCTTTTGCTTTTTGGACAGCTAAGGCCTCCTCTTGACCAGTCACCTACATGACGTATAAGTTTAGTTATCAATGAATATGTCTGATGAAGAGAGTGAAGAACTACATCTTCTCGCATATTTCCAGCGTACCCAATGCCACCCTTAGGTTTTTTCCCTTTGCCATTGCTGTAGTATAGATCATCAAAATCGTCGAGGTCTTTTGCCTGCTGAAAAACATTCGCTTCCGCTTTCCGTTTCTTTATATTTGTACCCGAGTTAACAGCGGCTGAACCTGCCTTTTGTGCGGCAGTTGCGACTTGGTCAGCGAACGTCTGCTCCAGCATAATCAATCCAACGCCAAGAATTACGCCTTGCAGCTTAGCGCAATGGTAAAGTGGATTCTCATCTAAAGTCAGACGTCCCAGATGGTCTCGCTCAGGTGTTACAGGTTCTCCACAAGCAAAACAAAAGACGGTCTTGCAATTTGGACACGGTCGACGAGCAATTTCCTTTAAATGATCTATGTACGAAGTAAACTTGGGCTGAAGGAAAAGTTAGACAAGAAAATAAGGGTAGATATAGTACGTACATAGAGCACGAGGAAGTCCGACTTCTGGCGGGGAATAGAATAACCACAATTCTCCGGGCATACGCATGCACCTTCACTCAACTCAGAATACTGTCCGAAGAGGAATGTTTGCTCGCTCCCTTCGGGGCAACCCTTCATCCATTGCCCTTGGCTGATGAGTTTGACCGGTTCTTTGTACCCTTTCAATTGGACTAGTTCAGGATCCTCTTCGATTTCGATAACCTCTTCTCTGCGATCTTTAGAAAAGAATATGCCTAATAAAGCAAATTTAGACATTGTAATGAAGCGCACCGACTATTCAAGCTAACCTGCATATGGATCAACGGCAGAAGCTGGTGCCCTGCCTTGTTCAGCCTTCGCATCATAATCCGAGTCGTAATCCACATAATCGTCTTCATCTATTCTCGAGGTCAAGTACGGATGAAAGCATTTTCGAAAGATACATACCCCCATCATCTGCATCTTGATCATCAAAGTCCATATCCTCTTGATCTGAGCCGTCATCCTGAGGGGTCTACATTTCATTAGCTCATGAAACCGTGCCGAGGATTGTGGTCTACCATAATCCTTGTTTGCTGAACAACGCTACCAGACGGTCTTCGCCCTTCCTCTACATCTTGGACATCGTCGTCCATGAGATCCTCAAATTCTCCTTCAAAAATCCTTTCCGCGGCACGCATCACATCCTTGTACTTCTTCAGCGCGGCTCGCGCCTGTGCAGCAGTTGCACCCTACGATTCAAGGTTTAGAAAGTCACGTCTGATATAATGAAAGTAGGTGTCGAAAAGATACACGCACCATTTCCACAAGCTGAGCGACATCTTTGTCCATCGTTAATGCTTAACCTGGTGGAAGTAGGAGAACAAGTCTGTTACTGATGGCTGTGCACAACCAGTTGCATATAACAACTTGAATATTACTTAATTATTAGGTATTGCCTAATATACAGTAGCAATTACTATCTGTAGTAATAATATGCTGTACATTAAATTGCAGCATCATAGATGAGGCTCTGCATTGGATTAATTCTGTAGGGAGAGTAATATATGCATTTTACACGCATTTTGCATGACGAGTAGGATACACAAAAAATGCTTCAATTCTCATAAACTCCAGTGTCCGATTGCCAGACCTTCGCTAGGTTTGTAGATGGTATCCCGGTATACTTATAGGCTCGGAGTTAACTTGAATCAGGGTCGCATGGGAGCCTGAGCACACTTAACTTGTGATTTCCTTCGGCTTGCTCGCTCACTCTTCCACCACTCAGCTACCTACGAACAAAATACGATTTCCTACAACTTTCAACAATGTCGAGCGACTCTCTCATTCATGCGCTTGCAGGCGCTGCAGGCGGAATCGTGGCTATGACTGCGACATAGCAAGTCAAACGTCTATTATTGCACATTGAATTCCGGAGCTGAAGGGCCGAACTTCTCCCTAGCCCTCTCATCTTTCTATCCACTCGAGCGGCCGTTGAAACAAGCAAGGAGAGGAAGGTTCGCAAAGCAATAGGCATTGGATTAAAGCATTTGAGTTAATCAATCGTTTATTTAGTCTACATACCAAGCAGTACTCGACATAATCAAGCGCGAAGGCGTAACCGGTTTATACAGCGGTCTTCATTCAAGCCTGCTCGGTATTGCAGTCACCAATGGGTGAGATTTCCCGTGAAGTTCACGAGGAAGCCCATTCACTCCGACTTTTACAGAGTGTACTACTACTTCTATGAGCGGAGCCGCGACATCATTCTCAAATCGCGCAAAGGTAGCAAGGCGTTGAGCACACCGGAATCAATGCTCATTGGCCTCATTGCCGGTAAGAAAAATTACTATGACGGAACACTTCGGTTTTCATATGCACAATTAGGCTCCGCAACAACTATGATTAGCAACCCGATTTGGGTTATCCAGACATCACAGACAGTGCATTCCATGCCCTCCGAAGACAAACCCACTGCTTCCTCGACCAGTGGCAAACCTGCTGCGTCCCCCATCAAGAAACTCAACATAATCGAAACAATTAACCATATCCTTAAGACAGGAGGTCTTAAGGCGTTCTGGAGAGGAATCGGACCTGCACTTATTCTTGTGATCAATCCCGTGCTGCAATACACGGTTTTCGAGCAACTAAAGAATGCATTGATCACATCACGGACATTAAAATTACGAGCCTCGGGAGTGAAGAAAGCTGTAGCAACTCTCACGGATTTAGACTTCTTCCTCCTCGGGGCTGTTTCCAAGCTTGGTGAGGCATGTCCGACTGTGCGTTCCATCATGTTATTAATGAAGTTTGCAATGTAGTTGCAACTGGGTCCACATATCCTTATATGTATGAGTCAAGGTATCCATGAAAGAGTTACAAAGCATTGATGTTCTTGCCTTCTGTACAGTGTCGTGAAATCTCGTCTTCAAGCCGGTTCCGCGAGTGCCCAGCGCTACAAGTCTGCTTTGGACGGCATCCTGACTATTATCCGCGAGGAAGGAGTGGAGGGCCTTTACAAAGGCGTGGCAAGCAAGCTCATGCAGAGCGTCCTGACGGCTGCAATCCTCTTCGCCGGACAACGGAGAATTTACGAGGTTGTTAAAAAGGTATGTTAGTTCGAGAGGAACGGTTGCGTTGTTGTTCTGCACGACAGGAGATTGTCCATTCCTCTCTTCGATATCTCCATCAATCGGATAACTGACATGTTGACATATGTTTCTACAGGCTGTAACGACTGTGGCAACCGCATAAAGATGCCAACGAATAGGTAGATACCTCAAAATATAGACGTCTATAATTAAGATTCTCAAACCAATGAAATCTTGTAATCTCTCACAATCCGTCTCCTTTCAAGATAATATCATAAGTAACTGTGCGCATCGTCTTCGAAAAATGTGCACTGCGATAGCATCATACCGGTAACTTGAGAACTTCAGCATGCACAAAACGGGCTGCCTGGATCACGATCATGATCGACCAGTTTACATTTCGATCGAAATGAAGTAATTGACTCCTAAATCTAAGTCCGACTCCGAGTCTAACAAATACGCGAGCTGAGAAGATACAAATGATGTTGCGTCAGATGAATGACGACATGCTTAATGCTACAATGATAAGGTTACACGTGCGTGCTCGAGGTTGAGCTCTATGAAAGTACATGTTGAATGCGGTGTTACGCTCTTGCTTTGTCCATGGGTTGAATAATCATGTTCCTCAGTGTTGAATCCTGAATTGTGTCCGCGGTGTCGATATTATCAATGGCCATAGTCGTACCTTAGTGACAAGTGTAAGGACAATAAAAGCATAGTTTGTTTTATGCTCACTTCTTAAAGAAAATCTCTGAATCTGTCGTTTCATTCTTTCGCGCGCCACGTTCTTTACGTCCTCCTGCCTTCTCCAGCTCGCGACGGTAGTCCCGATCCTCCTTGAGCCAGAGCAGTGCCATGGCATGTAGGGAGGAACCGGAAGATGGGCCGTGGCTAACAAGGTCCTGGCCTGGCTTTTGGGGTGTCCAAGCGACTGGCTCACTGACGAACTCGCCGAAACGCATGTGAGCAATATGAGTTGGGAAGGTGTTGAGGCCGTCAAAGATATGTGTCGCATCTAAATCAATGTATCAGTAAGAATGGAAGAGTCGTCATAAAAAGGACCTTACAAAGAATAGTTGCCCCCCGAGTCTCGCTCTCCTCCTTCAGGAAATTCAACAGATCGTCCCGCACAAGCACATCCAAGTCGACTGTTACTTCGTCAAGAAGTAGAATATCCCAAGGTGCCATAAGGCCCATGACAAGCTGCACCCTTCGCCGCTCGCCGTCAGAGATCTGATGCATATGCCAATCGAGGTCTACATCAAGGATATCGAGTAGCCTATCCCGCCTCTCCTTGTGTCTGTAGCCGCCAACAGAGTCGAGAAAATGCGAAACGACAATATCTCCACGCACAACAGGGTTCATGGCCCACTCTGTGCCGAGGAAAGTAACGCCCTGAGGGGCGCCACGGAAAACATCCTCTCCCTTGATATGCACCTTCGTACCTTTCGGTGTAAGGCGCTTTCCAGCTAGAATCTGAAGCAAGGTCGACTTCCCCGCTGAAATGCAGATGTCAACGTTAAATAAGTTAGTATTTACGCTAAGAGCGGCTAACCTCCATTCGCGCCTATGAGTAAGGTACGCGAGCCTTTCGGGAGAGAGAGGTTGAGGTCAATGAGCACGGGCGCAGAATCAGGTTTGTGCGCGAAGGTCAGATCGTCGACATCAATGGCAAGCGGGATGTCCGACATTCAGTCCAACCTTTGAGCAGCGAGTTTGATGTAGAGATAGATGATCGTCGACGGCTATCTAATAAATCGCAAACCTTAGTGCGCATTGATATATCTGTATTATAATGTATACTGCTGCTTATCTTTCAAGTTGTGACTATGTAACGCTTTATTTTTTCATATGTGCATGTTCAAGCTAATATAAAAGAGACTTGACACATGATAGATTTTGGATTTACATCCTTGTAAGTCATATTCAGCCCGTTTAATGGCTACTGGATACTAGTAATTATGCTTCTCGTGAAGCAGTCAGAGAATACTGTACGATGCGCATCTGTAGTAATGTGTGACAGTGACAGCATATACTAACTTGAAACCTAGCTAGAAAATGATGATAAATAGTTGTGTGAGAAAACACGGCCGAAGGTCTAGAATCGATTTACAGGCTGTCGCTTGTTGCTCCCTCCCACCATCTCCCTCAAACTCAAGGGCTTGTCGCCGTTCGAAGCGACGCACTCAACGTTCTTCTCGTCGTCGCTGGTCGTCTACGCTCTGGAGAGGGGCTCTTCAACGTCTCTTCAATACCCTTACGCTCTTTAATCATGCACGACAATTTTCACATCTTCAGAAGCTGCATCACCTGCCCGACGGATCCCCCAATCTGCTCATGCGCTGTGGGCGAGCAATGCTTGACGATCGCACAGTAATGCTGCACATTCTTTGCATAGTATTGCACTTGAACTGATAAGAATGTATCTACAGGGGCTGTACCGCATGCGCTACAACAACTTGTGTTGCCAATCACAGCTCTGGCTCTAGCGGCGGAGGAGTTAGCAAGGGCGCGATCGCAGGTGGCGTTATAGGTGCTCTTATACTTTTGGTCGCTTCCATCTGCCTGCTGCTTTGGTACCGCCGCCACCTACGTGCTCAGCGAGATGTCATTGAACGCGTCGACATCAAACCCGACGTTCCTGCTTCCGCGGACGCCGTCCTCAGTCGCCCTGATCCAGTCGAAAAGCCCCGATCGCCTTCGCCTTCAATTCCTGATTGGGAGACGAGGGCAGCTATGCAGAGGTATAGGGAATTACATGGGCAAGGCGAGGTCATTTACGCAAATCCATCGTCGTCCAACAGGCGTCAGTCGTCCCACGGGTCGGTACAGAGCAACCCGTTTACAGATTCGCAATCGATACAGACAGCTTCAGACAGTTCTCAGTCGACAAATGTGATCCCCATTGCCCTTGTACCTCATGGGTCGGTGACCTCGCCGCAGCGCAGTCAGAGCCCCATTTCAGACAGGCCGTCTCAGATGCAGCCCTCTCTCCTTTCTGCGTCTTCCACCGGATCAAACGGCACAACACCGTCTGTTCCTACCCGTCCTGCAGTGTCTCCCGACCTCGGTATCCGCTTCGACCCCCTGTCGTCGAGCCTCAACCTCGAGCATGTCAATGTATCCAAGGAGTCATTCCGGCCGCCGAACGCACCCTACGCGCATTCACAGGCTTCTGGGATCTCGAACCGTTCTTCTGTAATGACATCTGGCTCATATGCAAGTGATATAATGTATGAGGCGCCTCAAATCGTGACTCCTGCTTCTGGTGCAGTTCGCCAAGTCCTTGGCGTGGCCAAGGCTGCCGTCGTGTTGGCCCCAGGGTCTAACCCTGCGACACCCACCACCGCTAATACTCTCAGGACAGATACTTCGAGTCGTTTACCTGCGCGCTCACCTCTAGCTCAATCTTCATTTGGTCCTAGCGATGTACTGGCCGAATCTGATGCGGAAGGCCAAGAGCTTGAGATTCATTCCCACAATCCATTTGGGGATGAGCATTCGCCGATGCACCGTCACAACACTGACTCGATGTCAAGTTTTGGAATGCCTACTCCCGTACCGTTACCATCCACGGCGTCTCCTACTCGTGGAACTTATACTCATCCGCACTCACCACCTCGTATCCCATCTGAGACAGAGAAGGACCGTCCTGTGAGCACCTTCACGCAAGCTGCCTCGATTATCGATGCGGAGATCCAGGGCGCCACACTCGTTCGGCTCGCGAGCGCTTCCTCCACATCCACAGCAAACTCGATGCGATCAAACAATCGCATGACAAGCGCTCGTTTCGTGAGCCCGTCCAGTGCGCCTCTCCGAGTTGAAGAAGACCGCTTCCTACAAGATCAGCAGGCACGAGCACTTGCCGCTGCACAGTCGAACGGTCGCATGAACGGAGGGTTCACGCGGCGAATGAGCGATGCAACGAGCGTCGCAAGCGCGGGTGGCGACTCCTTGCTCGAGAGCTTCACGTTTGTTCCGCCGTCTCCGATTTCCAGCCGGCCGCCGAGGTCCCCCTTAGCGCAGCAGCAGCAAACTTCGGGTCTTGCCGCGCGGCAGATCCAGGGTATGTCCAATGCGTCTGCTCTGTCTACCGGGTCTGCGCTGGAAGGCTATACATTCCACATCGGTGGCCCGGTTCGCGATTCTGAGTTGCCTCCTGCACCTTCAGTGCCCAGAAACACCGATTCGTTGCAGATTGGGCAGACGGACTCCATGCAGCTTTCGCGTCCCAGTGCGCCTGTGGACACTAACGGCAACAAGAAGGCTAAACCCCGACAGCGCGCGAGTCTGGACACACTGGCGCTGACAGCGGATTTGTCAGCATTTCCGCTCAACTTTGATGAAGGTCGGTGAGGATATAAACCATCCTTCCGTTGTCTTGTCATAGATGTGCACAATTACTGTTTCCCCTTGTACGCTATGTTCGTGTTGGCATCATATACCCGCCGTTCAAATATCTCTTGTCCCCGGTTCAACTTCAGATGAGGTATCCTCTCCTTACCCCTATTCGCCATCCTCGATTTCACGCTAACCCTTACGCATCTGACATGGTTTTGCACCTTGTTGACTAACTTTCATTCTAAATTTCTTTCTCCTTATAGCTTAGTGTCCCTATAGCCATGGTTCTCTTCACTCCCTGGTGGTTATTGGATTTGTTATCATTTTTATTCACTTTCCTTTGGCTTCTGAAAATCTTCCCCGTTTGTTGGCTCCTTCCGTCCTTGGTCTTGTGCCGGTTTATTCACCGACGAAAATGCGTATGCTGCTGTGTGTAGTACTGTCTATTTATTGAACATTGACAAGTAGCGGTACATGTATTAACATGTCTGGTATATGTTATGTTCGATGTAAGGAAATGAGTGAGTTCTGCTACTTTCAATCTGCTGTACTACTTTTTTTTTAAACATCTTGGATTGAAACTAAAGCATCACGTTGACACAGGCCACTGGCATCGCCGGGCGGTTGACCCAACTGAGAGTACATCAGCGCCCGAATTGATGGACAGGACGCTTCAAGTTGCGGCCGATCATAATAATCAGGAGTGCATATCCCCTTCTGGGTGACTTTCATCCACGATTGTTCATCGTTCATCGACGATCTCAGGTCACACTTAGGGCACCTATGTGCTTCGATCATCTTGATGTCTGCGCTCCCTGTCTCCCTGTCTTCTCGAGCACCGACCTGGGTTGCGTTGTGGACGCTGGATTGGCTGGGATCGCTTGACGCACTGCCTTCGGTGGAGGAATATGTCACGCAGAGATGTTCAACACGTCGTTGGTGGGACAAAGTGCTAAGTGCCATGTATGGTACGTACTAATCGAAGGACAATGAACCGACAATTTATCAACGATCACTTCATTCTTCTTCTTAATCACCCCGGCCTCGGCGGGTATGAAGTGAGATACGACCTCCGAGAAACCCCTCAAAGAAACACAAACGTTACACGTTACACGCTACCTCCTTTTATTACTAACCATAAGGTGATATTGACAGGCTGTGGCAGCTACGGATATGAGAGATGTACTCGATGGTCAATGTAATGGGATTGGATTTGGAACCGGTATGACTGAGATTACGACGTGTCTTCTAGTAGCCAGTTGTCCGTGGCACAGGCACTATAGCCAGTGTCTGGTCGTGGCCGTCCAATATGACAGTATCTTGAACGAAGACGTGATCCGCGTAAATCTAGAAATTTTGAGGAAGAAATCGATTGAAACAAAAAGGCATGAAGTTCTCTGAAAAGGGCTTACTAAAGGGACAGCCTTGATCTCTGCCAATATGATGTCAGCCGGGTTGCTTTTGTAGGTTTTTTGTGGTGTCGCTTTGTCATCTTTCTCCCCTCCACATCTTGAAAAACAACTGTGAGGAAGAAATTAATTGAAGAAGCCGCTTACGAGCGGAAAGGATTAGGAGAGTTGGGAATGAAAAGGAAGACACTTGAAAGGCGGGTGCCAGTGATGATCGACGATGTCAGATTTGCACAGCCACTCGGAAATTACCGCTTCTCCTATTTTTGAGACAAAATGCTAAACGCCACAACTCCTACTGCCTTAGAACATAGATCCTAGAGAGCTCGCATAAGGTCGCAAATTACACACCGACTACAGTACGGCAGAGGTATATCACTAGCAGACAATGATTAGTTGCTGGGAAACTTAGTTCTCTACGATGACCGGTCCCTCAATTTTACCACGAACACTTCAGATGCATTAATTATACTACCCATCGTGGTATTGGCTTATTCACTCCTGGGCTATTCACGGTATGAAGGGCAAATAGAGTCTAGTGTAGATAAAGTAACTGAGTATGTGAGAGCCAGTGTCCACATCTTACATATCACGGTATCTAAGTCAGTGTTCACCCTTCAAGTTCTGAGTATTAAGCTATCACCAGCGTATCACCTGTTCCGTTTGAAGGCTCGTGATTTAGATATGACGTGGTTTAAATCTGGAGATTTCTATACTAGTAGCAACAAAGACATTTCCTGCGCCCACAAAACAAACGAATCCGTATCTACTAATTGTGCTTTTTCGATCACAGGTGCGTTTCCTTCAAGTTGTAGCCAAGGGATGATTATGAAGCTCGACGATTTACACTTCTTAGAGACGGTGAGTCGTGTAAGTCTCTGATCACCGACATACTGTAGTTACGGTAAACACTCACCGAATTTACGCAGTCATAAATGTTATTCGCACTGAGCATTGCATTACGTGTGAACGCAGCACGCATTCGGAGGCGCGCCGGGCTCGCAGACAATTTGGCAGACCGGAGTAGGGCTTGCCTGCGTTTGGGAAGCCAGTAGCAAAGCGGCGAGAAGTGCGCTGAGAGAAGCGGTGATGAAGTTCATGGTGAACGTAGTGAGTGTAGTGTATGTATAAGGCTTTGGTAGGCGAGTTCGTTAGGTCTTGGAAACCGCCAGACTCGAAATCCAGCACTTTTATACTACACCGTGACCCCGTTTCAGAGCCCTAAAATGCAGAGCATACTGATACATGGCATGTATCATGAGGCCAATGAGGTATTGAGTAGCATATAGTTGCATGATGATCAAAGATCGCAGCAAGTGCAATTAGTTGGGAGTGCAGGGTATAGCATTGTTCAAGCAGCACTTTTAGCATTGTCGTAATGTCCTCAGAGAATAAACCTCACGACTGGCTAATGGGACCGGATTGTACCTGTCAAGGCACATAAGCTGTGCAAGAACAAATGAATTCCGAGTGTGGGTTCAATGGAGACAGAAACTTGCTTGCGAGAATGATGCAGAGTCTCTACTGAACTTGATTCATCATGTTGTTCGCTAACTGCGACGTAAGCGACCCTTTCACTGATTTAGTTACTTACCGTTTGCCAATCTCAGGAGAGAACCAAACTACAAGGATCATGACGGAGTTTTAAGTGAGTTGCTGAGGCATTGGTTAAAGTGGTCAGTCAATACTCAAAACGACCCGCCGTTTCACCGGTGTGAATGACAATTGAGACCAGTGGGGATGTTTTGATGTTATTCGAGGAATGATTATTAGCCTGAGACGGATACCACTCTGAAATCAAGGAAATACTATATTGGGAACGAGGGATCAATGAGTGATCAACCCTTCCCCGAAGCCGCATGACGAAGTACACCGCGTATACATGGCCGACCCTTCAATGATCTTTACATTCTATGCATTGAATCAATGACCAAAATCTTTGACATCATCAAGAGCATAATTACTCACTCCACAAAATATTGATCACGTCTAGTAGGTAAGCTCCTACGACGAAGTGGCCTCCGGGGTGCGAGTCGGAATGCAGCATGTCGGTATTTCTCCTGGGAGACAGAAATGCTCGCAGGTTGCAGAGACCTCGCTTGCGAGCAGCAAGGAGGCGATAACGGCGGCGAGTGTTGCTGGGAAGAACTTCATATTGACCTTGGGGCGAGAGCTAGGTGTGTATGCAAACCTCCAAGGCAGGACAGTCGTACATTTTATAGTTGTCCGAGGCATTCGTGTCTCCCCCGAAGGTCGAAGTGGCGGCATTGGTTATGTTTCATTGTTTATGTTTCATACGATGGCTAGCGCAGAGCAAAGCTCAATGATAAGAGGAATAATGATTGTGGACCTGGTGCAGTACACCTCCCAGTTTCGCGTGTTTTCCGAAGTGCTACTAATAGCATATGCGATAAGTGTTGTGTAGGCATATGCGTTCGACTCGGAGTTGGGCATTCATATTAATGTAGACCATCATTCGTTTCAGAATGCCAGACCGCAGAAGGCATTGTAAATTCTTAACTGCGCATGGTGACCGCATTAATCCTCTTGTTTGAACTCCCCTACACCGGCGCGCCGGTGTCACATTCGGAATGTTGATGTAGGACCGCAAGGACTGATCAGTCCGTTTTCAGTGACTCTGATTCTGAAGTTTTAGTCAAAATATGCACGTTTAAATGAGAAGAATATCTTACTTTTCGTTGTTGTTCCTTCATTATAATTATTCCTGCCCCACCAATTCTAGAAGGGGGATAAGCAGCGCAAAGTTACGAGTTGCACCATGCAGTCAATAGCAGCGGAGCAGCCTTGAGGAGCCCATTGTATCGCCTCCCATGTGTACCTCGTATATCGACAGTGACCAGAGTAAGCATCATCCAGGACTTCCCATAAAGACTATGGTTGCCGTTGTATGTATATGTATTATCGCGATTCTTACTGTAGCCACGAGAAATCCTCGTTCGATAGAATTCAGCAGTTTTCCAGGTAATCACATATATCTTGCGCTGAAGGGTACGCCAGAGTCTCTAGATGAGAACGACAAAAGATATAAAGTGCAAGCAGATGAGAGTATGTAGATGCTTAGCACTGGCAGCTCAGAATCCGCCCTCGGTTCAACTTCAAGTTGAAGTTGAGGCGTGGGATAAACTTGAACCCTAAAGTTAAATTCGGGTAGTAGTACCCACGTTTTGAACCACACAACCCGGCCGTACTCGCGTAACATGTACTTACTCTTTCATGGTAAAAGGACATTTGAAAGAAAGCGGTCTCAAACAACTCGATTGAACACCTTGTCTGCGTTGATTATCTGATATGAAAATACAGGAAGCATCGGCAAATGCTGAAATCTTCAAGTTGCCACTTACACTAGCCAGCCACCCATCCTATCAGGCTAGCCAATCTAAGAGTTCGACACTGAATACCGTGACAGTACGACAGACGAGTGTTCTAGCAGAGAACTTTATATTGACACTGAACTCGGACGCGTAACCAGCGGGGTTGTATCTCGGATCGCCTCCTGCTTAAACTATCCGAGACGTCAGCCCTCGAACTTCTCCGACGCAAAATGGTTTAGAAGGTCAGCCACTTCCCTCGATGGTATATAATCATGGCCAGTTTGACGGTAACAATCTCCATCGAATTCCCTCCTTGACTTCCTTCCACCACCTCCCCGCCGAGGTACCATTCTCCCCTTCCACTCATTTACCACCACGCTCTTTTACACGACAGTCCTTACCTATGCCACGCTCCTTACCTATCGTCTGTCTTCATAGTATTGCTTATGCTCTTCGTCAAGCTGCTTCCTTTGCCTTCGAATCTTGCCCTGTCATCCTCTGCCTCAATACCTCATGCTGTGTTCTAACCATCTCCTCCGTCGTAGGCTTGTCCACACTGCTCATATGTGGCTGGCTATACTCAAGTCACTCAAGACGGAGATGAAGGTAGCATCGGTTTTCGTCAACACTGAGTCCAGGTTAGGCTGTTCTCGGCAAGACACGGAAGGCATCTCACACCGGCGAAGCTTTGGCTGACCAGGCATTCATCTCGACAACACTTTGGGACGACGACATTAACGGAAAACGGTACTTCAGCGGATATGGAAGATTTAATCATGGACCTCCCCGAGGCGTTCGTCACGAACACGCCAATGATCCTCGGGGATTCGACACCTCACTCACGACAGCAGCGGCTATCTTCACTATTTCGCTTCGCTCGTTCCGAGAGAGGTTAGCGCTTCGATAGTCTTGCTCGCCTCAGACAAGAAGTGCACTTGAGCAGCGCTAACTGGGCTGCCAACGAACAGGTTGACACCAACCCGACATCCTTTCGTTCAGCAAGTTAGGTCGATGAGGTACACCTTGCATACATCAGTCTCGAGACGCAGATAGTTGTCGGGTGTGCTGTGCCACCTGGAGAGCCGGAATTCTCCTACAGCACACCTGACTATGACCAAACTGAAGATGAATCCCAGACGAATGGGATAGCAAGTATTTTCGCGCACAACGACGCCATTGGAGATCTCTATTCGCCCGACGAGAAGCCACCCGAAGGACACCCCGTATGTCAGAGATATTACCAGCTACCGAGTCGAGTGCTAGTGCTAGCCGGGCTTGGGATGCCAGCGATCGGGTAACCTGACATGGTATGTGCTATTCTTTTCTCTTCTTTCCCAATGCTAACCTCTCTTATCTTCCAAGGAACTTCGAACCGACAAACTCGTTAGCTATTTACAGCTCTCCAACCACTCCGACTTCCGCCTACAATACTTCGCCCATCGTTCTAGTGATTCAGGCTCTCAGCTCGTCACTATCTGCACCATTTGACTCGAGTGGTGTCTGCTCGACACTACCTTTCATTCGACCTTTGAACATCAATAGAAAGAAACCCTGTTCATCGACACCTGTTTTCGCTGTCCATGCCACCCGATCAGTGGCAGGACCAGCCTAGTTGCCGTTACTCAAGCACCCCAACCCCCCAAACGTCCGCCAAGTTCTTGTGCTGCTCGTCGACTGATTCGCCTCCTTCGACGCTTCTGCACGAACCTCTTAGTGTGCTGCTTCCGATGCACCCCGGACGACCGTCCATCGATTTGTCACTCATCGATCTACGCCTTTGCCTCCGCCGCGCCAGCATATCCTCCGTCACGATTCTCGAGGGCGCTGACTCGCGGGGCAATTAAGTTGGCTTTGTCTGCTCCACATTGCCAGTATAGCAGAGGCTTCTACTTCAATCGTAAGCAGGTCTTTTTTTTAACCCTCGATCGCTTGCTAACCCAAAGAGTTAGTTGTACGCCTCGGGTCCATTAGCTTGGACGGCAGTCTCCCTTCCGAAACCGTGAGTTTATTCTTCTTCTGCCCTTGAAATCCAGTCTAACCTTCGGACGCAGTGTAGGAAGTTGCCACCCACATTTTACATTGCTGGGTCCAATCTTTTAAATGGCAAATCACTTCCGAAACCGTGAGCATTACTTCTCTTATAGGCTCGATACCATTCTCACCCTCAGATATAGTGTAGGAAGCTTGCCATTGAGACATCCTCAGCCTTCATTTGATCTTCAACATCAATCCTGGTGCAGATATCAACGCACCCGAGGTTGCGTCCCCTGAGCAACCTCTTCTATCACCCGCTACCGCTTCCGCCGCAACAGTTCCACGGTTCTCTGGCATTCGCCTGTCAGTGATCTACATGTGGCCTATCGGGCTAGCACCAAACATCCCGCTGTTCGTCGATTACCTTCCACAAGGATACTGGCGAGCCCTTCGTGCCATGTCCCTTGTCGCACGATATTTGCTCATGGCTGCCCCTATTCGAAACTGTAAGTGCACCTTTCTCTTATTTCGCTTTTACATCCTAACTCCTCATGGCAGCAACCGAATGGGACCTATTCCAGAAATGAGGCACGTCTCAAATGCCGAGCATCCACAAGAAAGCAGAACACCGAAGAAGTCATCAAGAGTAGAACCATCCTGTCCTGAAGTCTCAAGAGTCTCGAGTCTAGCAATTGGAACTAAAGTCATCGACACGGCGACCAGTCAATCAATCCTCTCATCCGCTCCCGGACGATTGTCACTCAACTGGCGCCGTATAGCCTTGTCAACAGCAGGTTGGTGCACCTTCCTGCTGGAGGAATGTCTAGGCCAGGCATTTCCTCATCGGCATCAGATCTAGGCCAGGTCTGGTGCTGCTAGGCTTCGCCGGGCGGACTGGGTGTAGGCCACTCCCAGTTTCGTATGCGTCAAGGTCGCCCACGAAGCGCACACGATCTCGCGCTCGTCCACGCAAAGACTCCTCCCATGACTGCAATGAAGACCATCACTCCTGGACATCATTCTGCTCTTAGACTCTTCTGTAGGATAACTCTACGCGCTCTGCTTCTGCTGTTTTCCCTCCTCTCGCCTTAGGAACTTGGGGATAGCTCTAGCTGATGCTTACTCTGGAAAGCAGCCGGGGTCGACTCCTGTTCTGAGCCGATCTGTTTTTTTCTACTCTCCCATCTCTCTCGTTTCGTCTTTTAATCTCTTCCTGGGCGATGTTTGACAATCAAGGAGTCTCGAGAGCTACTGCACAGAATTACCGAGGATCGGCTGGTTATCACTGCTTCGACCTATTGGAAGATATACACTATACGCTGTAACAAAATCTTCGCCGCCGGGCTTATCAGTTGACCGTGTCAACCACTCGGAGTTCTTGGTGGCCTACGAGGCCGTTCGACATCAAGATCGTCTTCCATCTGACAATGATTCGCCTCTTTGTCACGCTCTTCGGATGGGTTTACTGGCAAATCGTTCATTCTAGGACACTTTCCTCGACTCCCTTTCTCAAATTTTCTTGCTTTATTTCCTCTTATATATATACTGGATGAAAACTGCTTAGAACTCACTGCTTCGACCTACTAGAAGGTAACTACACTTCGTTCAGGGACAGCCACTCTTGTAGGGAGAGTCGGTCCTCGTCTTCTTGTCGTTTGTAAAACAGCCTTCGCTTTCGGGCTTAGCACGGTGATTCGACCCCGCCAAACACTCCTTTTCTTTTTCCTTTCATTGTATCGCTGTTTCTTTCATCTTTTCTATCTTAAGTTCCATTCATCTCTCTTATATATGTATACGTGCTGTACATACACACACTCCTTTGAGTTTTGTATATTTTTTTTCACATGGAAAATGAAATCGTAAAATCTGTATTGATATGGAGGCTGGAGAGTGGCTGAAAGAGTCCTTCAACCGGAGAGTGAGTTCTCAAGCTTGATCTGACAAAGGCCATAGATAGGCTGCAGCTTATGAGGTGACGATCTTATGCCAGTTAGATGAGTAGAAGATGGAGATAGGCCGGCCGAGGTTTACAACCAAGCTCCGCTTCAACTTGAATGATACTTACTGGCCGAACCGGCACTCTAGTGGCCGGCAAAAAAGCCTTTTGGCAGCGAATGCTGTCGCCGCCGGCGGCATTATGTCACGGAGATTTTCGAGTGGTCGAAGAGAAGAATTTGAGACATGAACTATGCGCAAGACTGGCAATGTCCTCGAAAACAATGATGAAAAGTTATAGGTGCGATCAAGGGGATATTAGATGTAGATGAGAGATCGATCCTCAACAAGAAGCACAGAGGACGAACAGAAGCCATCTACTCGCTCACTGCATTATTCCCCCTTCATTGTCCCATATCTACAATCACAATATCCTTGCCCTCCGCTCCCTCAGAGGCGCACCGAGCTCACCGACCCACGCTCGGCGGGAGACACGGATTCCCGTCTCCATCTCCACCCCCAGGCGCGGGGGCCTGCGAATAGAGGACTTGCCCTCCATGCTTAAACTCCCTAATCACCTTCTGGCCCCCGTCCGCACTTATCACCCAGTCCATGAATCTTTCGCAGATGTTCTTGTACTCTGGATCGACCTTCGCGCCAAGGAGGACGTGCGCCGGATTCAGGAGTGGGTCCGACGCGGCGTCCGTGCCGGCTTTGTATATGTGCAGCGCCGACGTGACGGCCGGCTTAGACGAGAGCCACGTCCCGCGGTCGGTGAGCGTGTATTCATCCAGGACGGCTGCGGCGTTCAGCGCTTGGAGCGGGAAGCGCGGGTACTGGTGGTACCATTTGGAGTACGCTAATGCCCAGGGCACCTGATTGGTATATAAGACACGATTCGTCGCAGAGAAGACAGGAAACACACTTGTCCAATAGCGACGAAAAGCTCGCTTTCTTTGATATTGGTTGCGCTCTTATCATAGCGCGACAGAAAACGTGTAGGAACCCCGTTCTCAGGTGGCGCCTGTTGCGCAAGATTCAATCAGTATGCTGGTAAGCGGGCATGAAGCCAGGCATGCAGCTCACTGTAACGTGGGCGTTTCCAGTGACCACGATCTTGCTGAACATTTCGAGGACATCGTCTTGCTCCTGGAGAGCGGCAGGATTGACCGTTAGGCTCGGTCCAACAAGTAAGAAGTGGTCCTGTAAAGAATAAGTATCTGATTTGTGAGATCCAAGTAGTGAACTCATACACGAAAGCCGTACTCCCTCCGGACGGCGGCCCCACTCTTCATCTTCTGCAGCTCGGCCGCCTCGTTGTACGTGACTGCAATATCCACGGATCCGGCCTCCAAGAGCCCCAAGCTCTCCGTCGTATCGCCCAGATACCACGCAACCTGCTCACACGCTCATTATCACTACAAAAAAATAAATTGCAGTAGTGCGACCGCTGCGCACGTACCAAGAACGGCTGATGACCCTGGCTAACGGAATACTGTATGAACGCATTGGCCCATGCACCAATCAGGCCGGACTGCCCGGCACCGCCATTGGCGATACGCACACCGATATCTCGTGCGCTAGTATATCCGCCGTTGTACACCGCCTGAGGCGCGAGACCCGACGACACGGGCAGCGTGCCGACGCTGGTGTACAGACCATTCGGCAGGGAGACCGCACCCCTGTTACCCGCGCTAACGAAGAATTTGCCTGTGATGTTCGGGATGCTTTGGGTGACGTTAGTTGTATAGATCACGGTGCAGGACTTGGTTGGAAACGCACCAGTGCTCATGCTCGGACTGTTCGTGGTCGTCGTCCCCCCATTGGACGCGGCCGGTGTAGTGGCGCGACATCGTGCAGGGCAGAATCGTTGATTCCAAAGGGCGTCCATGTCTGTTTTTCTTATATGGACGAACGGAGTGTTCATTCCATTACCGCCAATGTGCGCACCCCCATGCCATTCGTCCTCCTCTTTCGGAAAGCTACGGGAAAACTTGCATGCCGGGGGGACATGAGCCTACAGCGTGTCGTTCATAACGCACGGATATATTCGCCTCCAGCAGCAAACTGCTACATTGACATGTATGGAAGTCGCGGCCGAGTATCCACCCCGTGACAGGCCACAGCTACGTCCATTCATCGCTGAACGCACGTAGATGGATGGATGGGAAGCTCTGCTTGATGTTGTTGCAAGCTCCGCCAATACCGGACGCGAGCATCGATTTCTGAGGTGCTGTGTGGGCTACCAGTCCAGGTGCTCCGCCCTCAGGCTTTGGGGTGCTTTCCCCGCCCAATTTTGCATTTTCCCAACTTAACTCCTCAGAGTTTGTATCTCACACATGTACTGCGCCAGCACCTCCGCAAAGGTACTATTTGTGCAGCATGAGGAGAATTCAATGATGGAATGACCCAAACGCAGGATGACACAGGTTCCAATTGCACCCACGTCGAGTTCGACTATAGACTTCATGAGCATATACGAGGCACTGGCAGCGTAATTGAGATCACTCTCACTTACGCACCGCAAACTTGAAGCCGACAATTATTCCTTCAAACCGCTTCCGAGTCTCCGGGATCTCTTACAAACAAAGTTATGCATCTCGTCAAACGGCATCCCACCTATCGACAAGGTTGTCTGCTTCCACCAGCCATCCACTCTCGCCAGACGTTTGCTGCCTAGCTTTCTTCAAGAGGTAACAGCACCGACGAGCGTAGTAGTTAACGTGACTAGCCGTGGAGACGTAAGACAAGAGTCCATAGACAGATGAGGGCGGTTTCTGCGATATTACTGACTTAGTATCTTCTGTGAATATACCGCGGTAAATGCAAGTTGATCATCTCGACTGTAGGGTTCAAGATGATGCTCTTGCCAGTGAACTAAGTTCAGCAGGCGCGAGAAAACATCTCCAATTCAAGTTTAGGCTAACTTGAATTCAAGTTTATGGTAACCGGTTACTACAAAAATTATGTTTGAGTCCTGCTGCTTACACACACAAAAGAGTAAAAATCTCAGAGGTACTTGAGGATAGAAAGTACTTCAAAATGCACTTTGAGCTTAGAAATGAAGGACTATCAATTACTAAGATCAAAAGGTACAAGGAGGTGCCAAATTTATCTCATTTTTTCATCCGTATATGCCCTCGGAAACAATGCTTTGTATCACATCCCGGCTAAATCTCTCTTTGACTATCCCTACGTACTATGCCAGTGGCTTTGACTATCTGTGCATGTTTCATAAGTAGACCATGTCTATGTACTATTATTCAACATCTGTAGCCCGAAAGCACCAAATTTCGGTTGTCAAATAGAGGATTGAGCATTCTTTAGCTCTATCTCTTGATATATACTGAAAGCCGATCCCTTGTAGGCTTCGTTCATGTCGTTTGGCATCCAAACTACCTGGCCGTAAGTTGTAAGTGTGGCCACTTTCATGAAAATCCGTAGTGTCCCGAGGTCTCTTGACGAGTGTCCCACGGTGTATAAACGACATCTATCCCTTGAGAGCAGCGATGCCCGTCTTCACTTGCATTCTTATAAGCTTTACAAGTGCCAATATCATGCAAGACACATGTGTAGTCTGAAAGATAAAAAGAGCACTCCGAGGACAGACTCGGAGATCAATTGTAGTAGCCGACGGTATAAGATACTATCAGACAGATGGTTTATGTCGGAAATCGCACCAATGCACTTGCATCCACACTGACGACGACATTCTCTGCGTTTAGTCTTCTTGTATATTATCTCGCATCCGAAGCTATGCACATCCTTCTACAAAAAAAGGGCGTATCGACAATCCAACCCCAAAAGGAAGCAATTCTTTCCTAACCGGGAAGCTATTCGGGCACCAGCAAGAATTCTTTCGAATGGAGGCACGGACACGCTGGTATAAGGGATGAAACGAAGGGCCGCATAGCTTTGTGTGTAGGACGGCACCCGCAGATATCCTTCAGAGTCCGGCGCAGTAAGGGTTGCAGCCTGTGGAAGCATGGCGCATCACCTTGTATGTCATAAAACTGAGATGTCCGACGCGACATCGGATCCGGACCCGGGAATGAAGCGCGCAGCAGCGTTTACGAAGGCCATGTGCGGCTAGCTGCATTTCCCCTCGAGTTCTGCATTCATCCTCTGCCAAGCCCGTTCCCACCAGGCCATCTCATCCCGCCAGAGCCCGCCGTCCATCGCCTTCTTCCTCTCCAAAGACAAACGGGTCTCCTCGTCATAGTCCTTCGCGTCAACGGACGCGGCCTCGTCGTCGTCCAGGAACGGCTTGACGAGCGTGTAGTGCACGATGCGCGCGTGCGGCATCATCGACGCCCAGATCGCTTCGTCCTTGCGCTTGATCGCGAGGTTCGCATTGTAGATGTACGGCAGGCGGGCAACCTGCGTCCCGAAATAGAGGTTCAGGAAGCCCTGCTCTGCGTCATCGTGCTTATAATTAGCCGTCCCGATCTTGCTGAGCATGTCATCGCGCACGGCAGAGGACGTGCGGAGGAACATGACGCCCGCGTTGAAGCTCAGTGTGAAGCCGCGCTTGTCGCCGTAGATGTCGCCCACGGCGGCTAGGTTGAAGGGCAGCTGCCACAGCTCGTCGAAGTTCGCGCGCACGAGCGTGTCGCCGTCGATGTACACGACCGCCTTGATCCCGGCCTTGTCGAGCCCCCAGACGTGCAGCTTCGTGTACTGGTCGAGAAATCGATGATAGACGCCGCGGCCGGCGTCCGGTGGCGGGATGCGCTCGACGGGCTGGAGCTCCCACCCGTTCGCTTGGAGCCGACACAGAGAACGCGGCGTGATGCGGTGTGGGAGGTAGAGGAGAATCCTGCGCGCAGTGGTGTTCACGTCCTTCAATGATTGTCCTAGAGTGAGCACGCCTGTCGTGTATGCCTCTGAATAGAGTGACGTCACTACGGCGCGTTCGTCTGCCGCTGGAACAGAGGCATAGTTCTCGTATACCGGTGATAGAGAGTTTCTTTGCACGGGATTAGAATAATAGCTGAGATATGAAGAGGGCTGACGCACAGATTCTGATATCCATCGAATGGTCCCGGTGGCAGCTGCAGTTTTCTCAACGCCACTATGTTCATAACCCCGAGGGCCACCAAGAAAATGGGTATCCAGAGCGCAAGCACCCTCCGCTTGCGGGGAGGTGTAAGGGGTATATAGTCATAACTCAGGTCGTTCATGTCGTGCCGGGGGGACGTCGTCGTCGTCGAGCAGAAGGTGGGGGGGAAAGCGAGCGGTTGGACGAGTGGAACACGAAGCGGCCATGCTTGAAATGCCTTTCGCTATTCCGGAAAGAGCAGGGCGAAACGCTTTTGACATACGCGTAGATGACGCGCTCGTGCAGGCGTTGGCTACTGCGCTCGCGGGCCCGATTGACGATGACTTCAGGGTAGCATCATAGCACAGGATTTGCGTCTAATTCGCCTCCGTGTCAGTGCTTATTACTAACGAAGGTGTCTTTTCTACTTCTGACGACGAATCGTCATCGTGCCAGGCGGCCTGGAACCGCTATGTGGGTATTACTTTGCCACAAAGCGCATCGTGTTCCTCAAGTTGAGGTAGCATCGATGGCGGAGCAGGCATATTTCTTTTTTTCTCCACAGGAGTGTTCGTGAGGCGCGTTCGTCTTCCGATCAATCGCTCTTCCATCAATTGTCGCCTACAGCCATTGTTACATACTTATGTGCGCAGTCGTTCAGCGGGTGCCACATCAGGTCATTCGGGTGCATGGATATCCAATAGCTGTTGTCGGCATAATGAGCGCGGGCTGTGCGCTGCGTGTGCTGAAAGAAATGGACGTTCGTTGATGAGGAGTATAAAACATGTATAATATTATGTACTATCCAGTAATTCCCACACTCTTCCATCGGAAGAGAAGTGGACTGTGGCAAGATTACTTCCTTTCGTTCAGGACGCCTCAGCAACTCCAATACTGAACTAGACATGAGGCGCAGCATGAAGCGATATCTGCACCATGATAGAACAATCGATGGGAAGTGGCGATCGCATTTGGCAAGAGCACGGTCATTCTGTCAATACCTCGATGAAAAGCTGTGTTTCAAGTTGCTGCCAGGCTCTTCAGCCACTGGCACGAGAAGTGCAAGATCATCATTCGGGTAACTTATCGGGATTACGCTGACGCACGCACGGATTACGCTACATCCAGCACTCAGGCTGAAGAAAAGCAAACAATATACATACAGGTATTACTATGCAGCCAGTGGCCAGACAGAAGACACCCACACATCTTGAAGTCGATCTTCACCAGTTCCAGACCCGGAAGGTATTAATGACCATCGCGAAGTATCTGAGAAACATAAGCGAATGATTTACATACATGATGCCTAGGGCTTGTCCGCAGCGGTGTGAGAATGGAAAGTTTAGCGCAGGGGAAACACTCGATAGCGGAAATAAAGGAAAATCCGATGCCTCTTCTTGAGCAAAAGAAAGGCTTGAAGGTCATTCATGATTCGTAGAAGTACATAGATGGACTTGAAAGCCGTTGATGGAGATAATTGCGAAGTTTTTTTTGCCGGTTCGGCTGCTTAGTATCTGTCATTGAAGCGGAGCTTGAACCTCGGCTGGCACGTCCGGCTCAGACATTGCCTCAGAGTTGACTTCCTGCATCTTCTGCTTGTTGGGATAGCATAGCAATGTCACCTCATAAGCTTCAGTCTATCTATGACCTTCATCGGATCAAGTTTGATAACTCACTTTAAGAAAAGTTTAAGTACAAATGTTGTTTTCATTCAAGTGAAGTTCAAACCTCCGGCATGATTCCGTAAGTACTTAAAGTTCGGAGTACTAAGGTACTTATACATGTACTGTATATTGTGTTTTTCTTAACTCCGAGTCGGGTAGTAAGACCTGGTTTCCTAATTCGATCAATTTTGTCATGCATTTATCTTGCTCGAAGATCCGCGACTGATGATGCATCTTTCAAATCTCTACCTCTACTCATACATCTAGAAACAAAGCAGCAAGAGACGTTCACGACGTGTGAGGGATGTCAAGCGCGCTCCCACAATATGCTCACCTGCTGCCCCCGAGCTGGAAGACTCAGGTGGCAGCCTGGCTTGCTGAAGACACTCCTTCCTTCGATTACGGGGGATTCGTCGTAGGAGAGGCTGAGCGCGAAGCGTATCTGCTTGGAAAGGGGAAGCAAACTGCGGTCCTGGCCGGTGTGCCGTTCTTTACGGAGATATTTGAGCAGCTGGGATGCAAGTGAGCGCCGCAAATCCTCCGGAGGATTGGGATGACTAAATGCTTTGCAAATCAGAGTAGAATGGCACTTGCAAGAAGGCGAAGAGTTCGATCCCATCAAGCATGTTGCTACGGTCCGTGGCAGAGTACGGTACCTGCTTCTGGGTGAGCGTGTTGCCCTCAATCTCCTGGCACGGTGCAGCGGAATTGCGACCAAGTAAGTCTTGGCTCGTATATGCATTACACTGTCTAAATAGGTTTATAGGTCAAAGCGCGTCAAAGACCTCGCGCGCGGGTATGGGTACAAGGGCATCATCGCCGGGACGCGCAAGACCACACCCGGCTTCCGGCTCGTCGAGAAGTACGGGATGCTTGTCGGAGGGATCGACACGCATCGGCACGATCTGAGTAGCATGATCATGCTCAAGGACAATCACATCTGGTCGCATGGCTCCATCACTGCCGCTATCCAGCAAGCGCGTGCTGTCGGCGGTTTCAGCTTGTTGTTAGACGTGGAAGTCCAGTCCGAGGCGGAGGCAGACGAAGCGATTGATGCTGGGGCAGATGTCGTGATGCTTGATAATATTGAGGGAAATGAGCTATTGAGTGTGGCAAGGGGGCTGAAGGAGAAATGGTCAGGGAAGCGAAAGTTTTTGTTTGAGACGAGCGGAAATATTACGGAGGCAAACTTACAGGAAAGAGCCATCAATGGTAAGAACGCTCTGCTTTACACTGGCAGCCGAAAGTAATGCTTTACATCCAAAACAGAAATTGACATTTTAAGCACGAGTGCCGTGCACCAGTCTGTACAACATATAGACTTCAGCTTGAAGATACAGAAACCAAAGGATGTGTAATTTTATACTACAAACACAAGCCGAACAAATCCAATGCATTGCCACCTCTTACACCATTTTTGTCCTCGTCGCTCCATCCTTGTGTATTCTCGATAGCTTCCAGGTTTTCCTCTACGCTCTTCCACTTAGCTGACTCCTCTAGTGGAGGGAAGAACGGATGATCAGTGCCGAACAGCATATTCTTACTGCCTTTCGACCTCTGAACATGCCCAATAGAGTTCTTTGCAGATGCCTCTTGGCTTGCATACCCCGATGCCCGGGAAATAACATCGCTAACGAACCCAAGCTCTTCCGACCCATATGCGACAGCGTCGAAATACAGCTTGCCCAGGTAATACCGTGCATCATGCTTCAAGCGTCCGGCAACGACTGGATCGTGGGTGATGCAAGAGGCGAGTCGAGAGGATAGCTGTGGTAGCGCACCACCCGAGTGTGCGAGCAACAAACGCAGAGTCGGATGTCGATCAAAAACGCCTGAGAGAATCAAACGGGTTGTTGCCTAGCAAAACATATTAGACCCTATAGTGGAACGAGAATTGGGAACTCACTATAGTCGTTTCAAAGGGGAACCCAAGAGCAAGAGGCAGAACGTGCCCATTCTCCTTTCCACCCCACACTTTCTCGTCGACGCCATAATGCGGATGCAAGAAGACCACCAGCCCAGCGTCTGCAATAGCCTTCCACACTGGTTCCAAGCGCTCATCATCGAGGCCTTGTCCGATGCCTCGCGAGCCCATGATGATACCCTTGAGATGCTTATGACTGGAGATGTCCTGGATCGTCTCGAGGAGGTCTGAGGTCGATATGTCGGAGACGAGCGGCAGGAGACCAAAGCCGTAGAGCCGGCGCAAGGATGACTCTTGGAGAGCGGTGGAGGAGGAGCAGTACTCCTCGAGGTCCGCGTTCAATTCGTTCGCAAGCTTGCGAGCTTCTGCTGCCGACAGGAAATCCAGCCACGGGTTCGCTGAACTAAGTTTATTCAATACACCAATAACATACGACGAGAACCACATAGGCGTACCTAACGATAGACATGTCGATCCCATGCTTGTCCATAAACTTCAGCTTTTCAACCCTGTCCCAGTACTAATAGGGCATTGTTATCAGCATCATAATTACTAGCCAGAGAAAAGGCGCGCACCTGTGGCCCAACTGGTCTCCCACTTATCGGTTCATCCGGGAAGAGGACAAGACGCTCTTCCGTCCCTCCTTGTGCGCTGGCTCTCTCGACAATGCGCGGGACGACGTTGCGCGAGCGAAGGACGTTCGCATATCTCGGAAGATAGACGTGCGTGTGGATGTCGACGAGCAGCCGTTTTGCAGCCATCTCTCAAGGATTTAAAACGTTGTTTTCTGGATGATCTGAACCAGATTGTCGATATCTTCCTCGTCGGGTAGAGTGGCAAGAACAAAGCGCGTTATACATGTTGGTTGTAGTTGTACCTCGCGCTCACATTGTTTGCCTGGTAAATATAGTGCCTTATCAATAGCCGTATTGATGAGCCGAGACTTGAGTTTCTACTAGATAAGATAAGATATGTAGTACACTTCTATGATATGAAATATTTCTTCTAAAGCTATGCAACACAGATCCAAGTCCAAGCTTATATTTAGTGAGTTATAACGGAGCCTTGACAGCGCTTTTCAATATCAACCATAGCGCTTTTGGCTCCCCGAGTCTGCAAACCAGTCTCCGATAATTCGAGTTTCTTC
Source organism: Trichaptum fuscoviolaceum (assembly GCA_910574455.1). NCBI lineage: Eukaryota > Fungi > Basidiomycota > Agaricomycetes > Hymenochaetales > Trichaptaceae > Trichaptum > Trichaptum fuscoviolaceum. The sequence continues at coordinate 1,687,143 of CAJSYZ010000003.1, read as the reverse complement.
TACGCTGGCCGTGCTGACTATCGTCGACTTACTCTGTGTGTCTGTAGATAGGTGTTACCTATTTAGCCGACTCGACCGATGAAGTTTTCATGTGCGACTCACAAGATTCAAACGCTTCTAGGCCGTTCTCGCGGCCGATCCCACTCTCCTTCATCCCACCCCTTTTCAGGTGTTTGAGCAACCGGTCGTAGATGGAGCAGTTTGAGACAACTTACCATGGAGAACTAGGATCATTGCGATGGTGTGTGTTTACCCATACAAGCCCAGCTTCGATTTCCGAAGCAACGCGATGCGCCCTCGACAGATCTGATGTCCATATACCAGCACCGAGGCCGTACTTGCAGTCATTGGCTAGCGAAACACCTTCTCCTTCGGACTTATACGAGTTCAGTTACCGATTGACTGAAGGGAAAACACTTGAGAACATACGGCAAAAGATTTCACGACAACGACCGGCCCGAATACTTCTTCCTGCCAGAGCTCGTCTTTGGTATCGACGTCGGTTATAATCGTCGGCGCGAAGAACGAGCCTTTCGATAGATCGAATCCGTCCAGGGGCGAGATTCCGGTCAAGCGTGTGCCGCCTAAAACAATGCTCCCCGGAGACCGCTTGACCATGTCTGCTATTCTCTGCAAGTGTCGCTCGGAGATGACAGTGCCCATGCTAGATTGGGGATTTAGGGCTTGGTGCAGAAAAAGAGTCAGAATGTGTCTTCAGTACAGAAAGTCAAATCCATACTATCTCCGATGCGTTTGGTGATCCCCAGAGCCTTCTCGATGAACGCGGCTACGAATTCATGATAGATGCCTTCTTGGACAATGATCCTGGCCCCTGATACGCATGTTTGGCCGGATGCGACGAAAGACGCGAACGCGGTGCCGTTGACTGCGGACTCGAGATCCGCATCGTTAAAGATGACGATGGGTGCCTAAGAAAGTAAGAGATGAATCGCGGAGAAAAAGTGATAGGTTGTTTTAAGTACCTTTCCTCCGAGCTCGGCGGTATACTGTGCTATGTTTGAGCCAACGATGGAGCCGAGATCTTTCCCGGTCTTCGTACCAGCCTAGAGTAGTTGCGAACTGAGTAAGACGATTCATTTCGAGGCTTCACGCGCGCCTTACAGTAATATCGACTTTCTTCACCAGCGGATGTGAAGCAATGTCCTTCCCTACAGTATGTCCATATCCGGGTAGGACTGATAGGACACCATCCGGCACTAAAAAAAGGCTCAGCATATTTCTCTCCATGAATCTATGCCTCCTTACGACCCGCTTCGCTTGCCATCTCAGCAAACTCAAGAACCGTAACCGGGGCCATCTGTATGTTTGGGAACGGCGGTGAGAAATTTAACAAATCCTCTTTGGATGATATCTGCATTACCTCGGAGGGTTTGACGATCACACTGTTTCCTGCCGCTAGAGCAGGCGCTATCTTCTTAATTGCGATAAGTAGCGGATGATTGAATGGCTTGATTGAATCGGGGAGATGCACTGTCAGTTCCGTAGCAAGAGATAGACCAAGCCACCCACTGTTATCTGGGCGACCACGCCTAATGGAACACGAGAAACATAATTGAGTAGGTTCCCTTGAGTCGGGGCTACGAAGTCAGCTCGTGTTCGCAAAAGTGCAGCATAATAATCTCTAAAATACACAGCACAAAGAAATTGTTTTCAGCCATCGATCAAATACGAGAACAGTAAAGCAAGCCTACAGCCATTCAGGTAGTCTCCCGACCTGTGCACTCATTTCTCGAATAGCGCGGCCGGTCTGCATGGACTCCATTTGCACAAAGTCAGACATGCGGTCCTCTAATTTCCGGGCTATTCGAGATAAAATGAGCGAACGCTGATGCGCCGACGTCCGTGACCAGATTCCGGACTTGTACACATCGTGGGCATGGCGAATCGCATCCTTTACGACTTCACTCGATGCAGAAGTCACACTGAGAGGTTTGAATAAGTAAAGTACATTTCAGTATGAATCAATACATCTCTTGAGGCGACGTACGTGCACAGCTCCTCCCCATTAGCCGGATTGAAGACAGGTATACTGCATAGAGGATGTTAGGAATATTGCTTGCATGGAGAATATGCAATACATACTCTACGCTCCCAGGAATATCTTCAGCGGATAACTTTGTCCCACCAAGATAAGGTCCATATTGTCTTTTCTGAGAAGGATTGGTTTAAATCACTTGAATAAACCTTCATAAACATCATACTAACGAACAGGGACGCAAGAGCCCTAGGCGTGGGTTTCATGAGGCCTGAGGGATTGTAAGAACTTGAAGCTAAACTTGAATCAAGTCTGGAAAATCTCGGGTAGATAACCACTTCAAGTTTCCTGTTTTCCCACGACTCGGATATCGACAACTTGAAGCAAATATTTATGATATCATATTACTGTAATGGACCCTTTATGTACTTACATGAAATGCAAATAACATATACTTTTCTACTCCCGCGTGATGTTATACAGGCAGCGTTAGAGTATCCACACATGCCAGTGAGCCAAACCTTCAAGAAATACCAACAGGGTATAGTTTTGCTAGTAGATTAAAGTGGAAAACGCTAACATCCCAACCAGAGTGAATATGAAAACGGCAGATGAAATTCGAAAGCTCAAGAAAATAAAAATCAAGCTAAACAATAAGAATAACAGTAGTAGGTAATACATCGTTTGACACAAGATGGACAGGGAAAGCGTAATGGCCTGTGGTCATCAAGAGCAAGTGCCAGCGCGTACGTACGAAAAGTAAGTGTTTACAAACGAATGGACTGCATAGCATAGTACGCAAATGGATGTACGACGCGGATGCACACCACTAATCCGCCAGGGATGGCGGGCGTGAGGTAGAAGGTATGTCAAGGTATATTAGGTATATTCGGGGTTCAGTGGTCTAATATCAGAGATTAGTGAGGTGTGGTATTATTGCAATCACCAACCTACCTCAGATCAAATCCGATATGAATGTCTGAAAAGTAGCGTTAATGTGCAGTACCAACCGAACCCACGGATCGATTTTGGTGGGAATCGTGGAAGGGGTCTTCGGAATCGCCGTGAGTTGATGAGACAACATAAATTGACTGATCCTCCTCGACTGCGGGCTCACCATAGGCGTCCTCAGGGTTCCAGGCGGCTTCATTTCGGAGGCCAGAAGATTGCATGGGTGGTTGCCGCGTGCTCTTCTCATTTTGATAGGCTCCGTAACCCGCATGATTGCTCACAGTGGAGGACCGATTCGATTGCATGCCTACAGTCGGTGGCAAGCCCAAGCCGTAATCCATCTCATGGCCATAGTTATATTCTCCACCATAGTGTGCCCCAGCAATTGAAGCGCTATTGGCGGAGAGACCAGACATATCGTTTCCGCTGACGATATAATCACCACTTCCACCCCGCTGTCCGTGACCTCCAGCATTGTACTCCTTGTATTCCGTGTTGAAGATGTCCTGCTCTTCGTTGTCAGCACGCCTCTTCCGCCAGATGATAAAGAAGGCCGAGATAGCGGCTACGGCGAGAATTCCGACAACAGTGAAGGTACCAGCGACAGCACCTGTGTTCTTGAAGAAGCTGTTGTTCTTAGATGCACCGCCTGTAAGATCCGACGCAGTTTGCAGAGGAACATCGCTAGCAGATGCAGAGCTTGATGTGAGACCGTAAATATTGGTTTGAATGATAAGTGTTGTCGAAGTATGAGTCGTAGAAGACGGCAAAGCAGTAACCTTCAGTGTATTGGGGCTGATTCTCGTTGAGGTGGTCGAAGAAGTGCTGGTTGTTCTATATATAAGATAGTCAGTACTTCTCGTAACATGACATCTCATCCTAAACGTACGATGACGAAGTTTGAGATGAAGTCGAGGTAGTTGAAGTGGAGGAAGACGAAGTCCTAGTTGAAGTACTCGTCGAGGTACTTGAGCTGGACGACGTAGTACTGGAAGTCGACACGGAAGTGGATGTCGTGGTCGAATGACTGTGACTCGAGACAGTAGAGGAGGTTGAGGTAGAAGTCGAGGTCGAAGTTGAGGTCGAGGTTGAACTGGAGGTGGAGGTAGAGGAAGAACTCCCCGTCGTAGACGTAGAAGACACTGATGGTGTCGGCGACGGAACAGCACCATTACCATTATCATCACCATTTCCAGCACCCCTTCCATCAGCTCGAGCTACTATCTCGTGCCTGCGAGCAGCATGCCGAGCAGCGATGTGGGTTGTCGCAGCCGAGCTTTGGGCGACAAAGGAGAGCGTTATCAGGACGACAAGAGAAAGGAGTGTGAGGATGCGGCCAGCGTTCCCAGCTGCACAACGCATCATGTTGATGGATGAAAGAGTGGAATGAGCAGCACGGCTCGAAAAGTCTCGTTGTCGTCGTTGTCGTTGTCGTTGTTGGGGAGAACGAGGAGTAATATGTGTGCAACCGGAACAATGCTGCTTACATAATTGAATACTAATTCTCAAAAAATTAGAAGAACAAAGAAAATATATCGCATCTACAATAGTTGTTCAGTGGCAAAACGTTCGCCATTTCTCTCCAGCGGCCCAGTATTTATGATTAGTCTCGAGATTCTAGCTTCAGCGGTAAAATCTTCTAGACTGTCCTCTGGATTTTGAGTCGCGGACAGAATCTGTCAAGAAGTCACCGCTTATTACCGCACGCCGATCCCTCACCGTATTCTCCGAGCTTTACTGACTTCGATAGTATAGCGTTGAGAATCTTGTGTCAATGCTGATATCATGGTAACGCCGGGAGAGTCCAGTATGGGCGAGCGTACGATGTGTCACATTTAATTCTCATACTCAATAGCATAAAGTAGCAATGCCATAGGAAGTTATTCAACTCACCTAGCGTCTTTCACAACGGTGGCCCGGGAGCTTGTGGATAGTATGATAGGGTAATTTCATCAGGACTGGTCAATTTACTCGTATAAGTATCTCCTGCAAGGCGTAAATTGACCATAAGGTGCATAGTACCCGGCACCTCGATGGTGTAAATAGTGAGACTCCAAAAGCATTGACTCCAAAACTTCGCTTTGCCTCGTTGAAAAGCGAAACAAATGTCATGAGTGAAGATGCGAGGAATAATGGATCCTCAAAACCGTGTCGGCCCCGTATCTGTCCTAGTATCGGTAAACTCTTGAATACTAGGTCAATAAAAGGGCCATTTTTCAATCTTGGTTCTGTGATCGACAAGACAGATGAAGATCCGAAATGCGTGATGATGAAAAGAGCAACAGCTCGAATGACGCAAGTCCAGAAGAACCAGTTTCTTTTCAAATAATAAGAGAGAGAGCTCACGGCGCAAATTTGTTCAGTCGTCATCGTCTGCAGTTACATTGACACCAACTGCCCGTGCAACATCATCTACGCGCTGTCTGAAGCCTTTCCAGCGTCTACTATTTTGTACGAGAAGAGCTGCATGATCGGAAGAGGCAGCATCATACGGAGTATCAAGGCGTAGGAATGGATTGGCAAGTGCATGAAAATATGCCATATGAAATGCTCTGAAAATCTGAGGTAGAGGCGATGAGCACCCAGCATGTTATCTCTGCATAGAAGACTTACCATGGTTACATCTGCATCCCGGACGACAGAATCAGTTAGGGCCAGTGTGAGGACTATCTTGACTTTGAGAGGCGTCATGTAGCCATAGACTGCGACATCTTCCATGGCATACAAAAGCCCTAGATAGCATTCATTCGTTTTCGTACTTGGACCAGCTAAACCCATATTAATAAGAGCATTCGAGGTGTGGGGATGCCAATCGCACTCACTCCGTTCCTCGATCACGTCCAAGCTCGTATGAGCAATGTAATGATACTTCAGATCATTCTTTTTCGATGAAGAGAAAGAACGTATTAATAAAGGGTGATTCTGAGGCGAAATAAAGGCCACGGCCAGTAGCTGAAGCTGGGGAGGCATCGTCGCCGTCGCCGTCGTTGTTGGCAAACGATGAGCGCGTCTTCGCTGTTTTCAGCCCGGAGGCCGCAAATGGCCGTGGGAATCAGGTTTGTAGAGTAGAGTTGAAACTTACTACACTACCGTGGCTGAGCGTACTACTACATAGTACACCCTCGTCTCTTCGTCGTTGTCGACGAGCAACGATGCAACAAGACGACACGGATGAGGCTGCACATCAGCCACTGCCGTTGTCACCGCCATTAGAGGAACAACTTGAGTCGATAGCTGAAGTTGAAGCAGCAGGCCATCCAATAGCCGAAAAGTCTCCGCAGCCTTTTACTCAAGAAGCCATTGTCGAGGATGATGAAAAGGAGGAAAGGGAAGCCGATAGACACGAGAAGAGTCCTAGCGTAGCGGAGATAGGTCCTCCCACACCGCCAACACCACCAACGAAACAGGACGAAGAAGTGCCAGAACAGATCGCTGTTAGCACGAATGCCTCTTTCCAGGATGTGCCTCTAGATGTGCCTCCTCCCCCCATTGAAAAGTCGCCTCGAAATACGAAACCAGAAAATGGGCATGCAGAACCACCTCACTCACCTCGCCCAAATACACCGTCGTCTTCCAGATGGTTTGGCAGAAAGAGCACGTCAGAGGCGCCTCACAGCCCAAATGGTTCGCTTGGACACGCACGTAACCTAACCATGTCGCAAGGGAATACCGTCTCAGTCGTGCTCGTACTGTCTGCGCTCGAAGCCATTGCTGCGTCGCGAGAGGCGCGTCGCTCAGCGCCGTTGAAGGAAGCCGTGGAACATGCACTGAACTTAGTCAGGGTTGGGCAAGGTGGTGACAGACCACGGGAGATATTCGAGCCTCTGAGACTTGCATGTGAGACGGGAAACGAGAAGCTTCAAGTTGTCAGCCTGGATTGCATCTCAAAGCTCATCTCTTATTCGTTCTTCGTCGAGCCAGACGCGCCCGCGGGCCAGCACCTTGCATCTCCACCGCTTTCACCCTCCGCGCACCAAAAGGAGGCGACCGAGTCGCAGACAAACATACGATCTCCTACACTCGTAGACATGGTTGTGCACACTATCACTGCATGTCATGCCGAATCAACACCAGATACCGTTTCGCTTCAAATAGTGAAAGCTCTGCTGTCAATTGTTCTTTCGGCGACTCTACTCGTCCACCAGTCTTCGCTGCTCAAGGCCGTCCGGACTGTTTACAACATCTTTCTTTTGAGCCCAGACGCGGTGAATCAAACTGTTGCTCAAGGTGGTCTCACGCAGATGGTGCACCACGTATTTACAAGATGTAAATTGACTGGACTTCGGCAAGACTCCACAGATGCTATTGGTCCTCCATCTCCAAGACTAGATGGACCATCGACTACCAACACGAGTAGACGGTCTTCTATGCGTCAATCCTTCACTCCATCGTCCCCAGATACATATCCGATTCCTCCTGTGACCCCTCCTGTCGGCGTTGGCGTTGATGAAGAACTCTCAAAGCAAGATACAAAGGAGGCGGAAGACTATGAAGCTCAAGAATCTATTCCATCTAGATTGTACGTTTTATTTCTACTTACAGTTCGATGTTTCTGACGCAACTTAAAGGCAAGCCTTTGAAAGTCAAAATCCTAACGACAGACTTGCGGAAGGTGGTTACACCACACACGAGTTCTCTACAAATGACTTGTTCATTAAGGACGCTTTTCTTGTCTTCCGAGCTCTATGCAAGCTAACGATGAAGAACCTGAATACCGAAAGGTATGATTGTCCTAATAGTCCTTAATTCGTTACTCACAATCCTTTTCAGTGAACGAGACTTGAAGTCTCACGCTATGCGGTCGAAGCTAGTTTCTTTGCATCTGGTGTTGACTATACTGAACTCGCACATGGACGTCTTCGTGGATCCATCATCAATCATATTCTCGACGTCCTCGAATGAGGCGACGTCATTCATCAACGCGACAAAGCAGTATCTCTGTCTGAGTCTCAGCCGTAATGCTCTCAGTCCTGTGCCTCAGGTCTTCGAGATTAGTGTGGAAATATTCTGGCGCATGCTTTCTGGAATGCGGACCAAACTGAAGGTACTTGGACTATGAATGAACGATAACATTATGTTAATGGCTATCTCAAACAGAAAGAAATCGAGGTCTTCCTTCATGAAATCTTCATTCCAATTTTAGAAATGAAGACAGCCACTTTGAAGCAGAAATCAGTCATTCTTGGCATGCTACAACGTCTGTGTCAAGAGCCTCAAGCTCTCGTTGAGCTTTACTTAAACTACGACTGTGACCGGGAAGCCGCGGATAACATATATGAACAGTAAGCACGAAATGCCTCTAATTGATCAGCCGTCTGACCTATATTATTCAGCTTAATGAACACAATCTCGAAGATTGCTACCACCCACTCTAACACACCTGCGCATAAGGGAGCTGATCCATCAAGCCCTGCATTAACCCCCTCAACGAAAGCACACCATAATCAACCAAATGTTCCACCGGCACTTACTACCAATGCGTTGGCTGTCCCTGGAAATGCCGACAATCATAACCTTGGCATGTCGGAGCAGCAGCTGAAACGACAGGGCTTGGAGTCTTTGGTCGCAGTGCTTCGCTCTCTTGTTACCTGGGGAACTGCTACCTCTACCCAGAAAAGTGTCCAGGATGCTCAAGTGGGGGCCTCGACCCGATTATCAATGAGTAGTACCAAACTGGATGGGATGACCTCCGAGGTTTCGCTGGACAAATTGTCAGCGCCCTCTGCTACCGGAAATGATGCATCTAGAGTCTCATCCCCTGAAATTACGGACGACCCGGAGCGTTTCGAGAGTGCGAAGCAAAGGAAGACCATCTTACAAGATGGCATAAGAAGGTTTGCCTCGAGCCCCAAGAAAGGCATCGCGTTTTTGCTTGAGAATGGGTTTATACCAGCACGTACACCTGTGGACATCGCTAGATTCTTATTGCATACAGATGGCTTAAATAAGTCTGCAATTGGCGAGTATCTTGGTGAAGGGTGAGTGATGCATGTCGTTCCTTCTTAGCAACTTCCTCTCAGTACTTTGTAGAAATGAGGAGAATATCGCAATCATGCATTCCTTCGTGGATCAGATGGATTTCGCCAACACGCCCTTCGTGGATGCTTTGCGCATGTTCCTCCAGGCATTCCGTCTGCCCGGAGAGGCACAGAAGATTGATAGGTTCATGGAGAAGTTTGCGCAGAGATACATCGAAGGCAATTCCCAAACGCCCTTCGCTAGTGCTGGTACGTATGTCTCAATATTCGAGAGAATTGGCATTTACTTCGACTATTATCGCAGAGGCTGCTTATGTTTTATCGTATTCTATCATTCTGCTCAACACGGATGCACACAATCCGCAAGTCAAGAAGCATATGACTAAGGAAGACTTCTTCAAGAATAATCAGAAGATTAACGATGGCGGCGACTTCCCCGAAGAATTTATGTCAGTTATATATGATGATATCACTACGAACGAGATCCGAATGAAGGACGAGATCGACGCTACTTCAGCAATACAACCTCAGGGTCCTGGTATTGCTAGTGCTATTGCGAATGTCGGACGCGACCTTCAAAAAGAGGCCTATGTGATGCAATCTTTGGGCATAGCTAACAAGACTGAGGTGTGTCTTTTCATCAGGTGCCCCTATTCCTGACTTATCCTTGTTTCACCAGGCCATGTTCAAATCGATGATGCGCCAGCAACGTAGAGGATCAACTAACCAGTTCTTCAGTGCTTCGCACTTTGTACATGTCAAGCCCATGTTCGAAGTCGCTTGGATTCCCTTTTTAGCCGGCATATCTGGTCCATTAACTGACACCGATGACTTGGAAGTGGTTGAACTCTGCCTCGAGGGTTTCAAATGTGCAATCAAAATAGCATGTTACTTCGACCTTGAGCTAGAGCGGAACGCATTCGTAACGACATTAGCGAAATTCACGTTCCTCAACAATCTAGGGGAAATGAAGGCTAAAAACATGGAGGCCATTAAGACATTGCTTGATATTGCCGTCTCGGAGGGCAATCATCTGCGGGGGTCATGGCATGAAGTCTTGACTTGTGTGAGCCAACTTGAAAGAATGCAGCTGATTAGCAGCGGGATAGATATTCCTGACGCTGGCCGGAAAGGGTATGTTTTGATGAGATTATGGAGAGTATGTGATCGCTCAATTTGACATTAGGAAGTCATCGAGGAGAATGCCGGCGGAAGAATTGGCAAACGAAAGTCGCTCGACACACATTACCGTCGCAGCTGACATGGTCTTCTCTTTGAGTCACTATCTCTCAGGAGTGAGTAATTTCTGTCCTTCGAGTCGTGAGGCAGTCAATAACATGTACTAGACCGCGATCGTTGAATTCGTGCGAGCTTTGAGCTCCGTCTCATGGGAGGAAATTCAGTCTTCGGGTCTTTCGGAGCATCCTCGTCTTTTCAGTCTTCAAAAGCTGGTAGAGATATCTTACTATAACATGGGGCGGATTCGTCTTGAATGGACTAACTTATGGGAGATTATTGGAGAGCATTTCAACCAGGTAATTCAAGTTGCTTGTTTCGAAATGTCGTTCTTACACCCTCGTTGCTTCTTAGGTTTGCTGCCATCATAATCCGCATGTTGGCTTCTTCGCACTTGATGCTTTGAGGCAACTTGCTATGCGATTTTTAGAGAAAGAAGAGTTGCCGCATTTCAAGTTTCAGAAGGACTTCCTGAAGCCCTTTGAATATACGATGATACACAACACTAACCCCGATATTCGAGACATGGTAAGGAGCTGTGTTAAGGTGGTGTACGAAAACTCATATTTGTTAGGTGCTTCAATGTCTCCAACAAATGATTCAAGCACGAGTCCACAACTTGGTATCCGGGTGGAGGACGATGTTCAGTGTTTTCTCTGCAGCGTCAAAGGTGTTGACTGGTTCGTTTTGCTCGTGTTCTATTGAGGATTACACTAAGCAACACAATATCAGAACGCATTGTGAACTCGGCCTTCGAAATCGTCACGCGATTGAACAAGGAGCATTTCAATGAAATCGTTCGACACGGAGCATTTGCCGATCTCACTGTCTGCATCACTGATTTCTGCAAAGTCAGCAAGTTCCAAAAGATCAGCTTACTGGCGATTGCCATGCTACGCGGAGTTATTCCTACAATGCTACAGTGTTCTGAGTGCGGCTTGACACCGTCAGGTGCAAGTCAAGGTAATGATGACTCTATGATCAAATTCTGGTTCCCGGTACTCTTTGGGTTCTATGACATAATCATGAACGGTGAAGATCTGGAAGTGCGACGATTGTGAGTAGGCCTTGCTCATAATCAGTTGATTCTGATTTGTATTAACATGTCCTCAGGGCGCTAGATTCATTGTTTACAACTTTGAAGACTTATGGATCATCTTTCACGGTGGAGTTCTGGGACACTGTTTGCCAGGAGATATTATTCCCCATTTTTGCCATCTTGAAGTCATCTTCTGATCTTTCGCGTTGGAGTACTCAAGAAGATATGAGTGTCTGGCTATCAACTACGATGATCCAAGCTTTGCGAGACTTGATAGATCTTTACACCTTTTACTTTGAAACTCTCGAGCGCTTCTTGGATGGCCTTCTGGACTTGCTTTGCGTTTGCATTTGCCAAGGTTCGTCTTCACCAGTTGCCAGTAATGCACTTGACTAATGTACTGAATATTAGAAAACGACACATTGGCACGTATTGGAACTTCCTGTCTTCAGCAGCTCTTGGAAAGCAATGTCAAGAAGCTTAGTGTTGCGAAATGGGAGAGAGTTGTCACAACGTTTGTCAAACTCTTCAAAACAACTACCCCACATCAATTGTTCGACGAGAATCTTCGGATGGAGGCCGATGGTACTCCAGACGTCGCTGATTCGCCAGGTCAGTGTCTCAATACGTATCAAATGCTTTCGCTCACATTACCAAACTCTTAAAGACGTATCGGAGACTATTATCCCTGCTCCGCTTACGCCTAACGGCGACAGTCGTAACGGGGTTCGCATATCACCTAGTGAACGTCGTCGTATATTTAAGCAGATTATCGTTAAATGCGTTCTGCAGCTGCTTCTCATCGAGACGACCAACGAACTCCTACAGAATAAAGACGTCTATAGTACAATTCCTCCTGAACATTTACTGCGATTGATGGGTGTTTTAGACCATAGCTATCAATTCGCCCGCATGTTTAATGAAGACAAAGAGCTTCGCACAGCATTGTGGAAAGTTGGTACGTATGCCGCTATAATCCGAGTCAACTAATACTGAAGAGGGCAACAGGCTTCATGAAACATCTTCCGAACCTGTTGAAACAGGAGACCAACAGTGCGGAGACGCTGGTCACTGTTCTTGTGCAAATGTATTATGATCCTCGACCAGAACATATTGCACTTCGGGCTCAAGTCGCGGACAAACTGCTGCCGTAAGTGGAAATGCAAATGACTCGAGATCTGTCTCATTTTCAATGTGTTTTTAGTCTTGGCTTGGGGGTTATCTCGGACTTCAACAAATTACGCATTGATACTCAAGCGAAAAACATTGCCGCGTGGATGCCCGTCATAAGCATAATTCTTCAAGGATTTGTTCGATTAGATGAGAAGGCTGTAAGTCGCCTCTTTTCATGTTTGCGTAGGAAACTGATCAATTCTGTTATAGTTTGGGAGATATTTACCTGCGATATACCCATTGCTTTCAGAACTTCTTGCAAAAGATCTCTCATCAGAGGTTCGTGCTGGTTTGCGAGATTACTTTATTCGTGTAGGACACGCCCAGGGCATTTTGGAACGTTCATGACATTACGACTGAGCTAGTATGATACCGTATTTTCACTTGGACCTAGATATTATTTTATTCATTTGCATCCTTCATCGCATGTATCCTCATTGCTGTCACCGTCGCTTTCCAAACATAACTATTGTCACAAAGGCAAGAAAAAGGTATAAAGTACAGGTCAGTAGAAAGGTCCCGAGTAGCCATTCTGATAGCCGGTCGCGGTTCCCTGAATACCCCATCCAGTTGGTTGTGGTCTGAGAGCGTCATATTTGTCTGAAGCAAATGATGAGTGATATAGTTTCCCTAAGTTTCATTGAAAAACACCTACTGCTAGGTTGTGGTACGCTTTCGTCGCCGAAATTTCCTGACTTCATCGCGGCAAAAACATTTGCGGGAGAAGTATCCTTGGTGGGACTAGATGGTAGGGGAGGTAAGGGGGGCACTGGCGGGGGTGAGGACATTTGTCCGAAGCCAGAGTTAAATCCAGGGTTAAAGCCAGTCATGTCTGTACCTTGCATGAGAAAAGTAACTTAATCAATAAGATTGAAACTCACTTGGTTGCAAAGACCCGTACGGTCTTCCACCTGCAAACGGTCCAGAGCCGAGAGCACCAGGGTAGCTCGTAGTCTGAGACATCAGTGGTCCCGAAGTCGGGAAGCCTGTCTGCTGTGCATTGAATGCTCCAGGGAAGCCGGTTTGTTGAGGTGCAACAAATCCTGTTGGCTGGGGTTGAAGGCCAGGGAAACCTGTTTGCTGGGTAGGGAAGAATGAAGGCTGAGGGGATGACTGTGTGAATTGTGGGGGGTTGCTAACTGGACGAGTTGGTACGAATGAATTGAAACCTGTTGTCGTAGGGACAAGGGGTTGTAGTAAGCCTTGATTGACGGGGACAGGCGCAAGCGGCCCTCGAGGACCGATTGCACCTGGGAAGCCTGTAACCTGAGATTGAAGCTGGCCCAATGGCACAGGAGATGAGCCCATGCCTAAGCCATTCTGGAAACTGACTGGTGGCGGTGACACAGCAGAAACTGGTGCCGATGCAGGAGCGGGAGATGCGGCTGCAGAGCTTTGGTTTCTCAAGGCACTCAAACGTGCGAGCTGCTCGAAGATATCCGATTCAGTAGTCTTAGCCAGACCATTGCCTGTCGGATTCTCAGCCTGAGCAGGTGCGGGAGGTGCGGGAGGTGCGGGAGGTGCAGGGGGTGAGGCTGCTGCCTGAGGTGTGGGTGCAGGTGGGACGCTCTGAGCCGGAGGAGCTGAAGGCGCACGTGCTGTTTGAGCAGGCGGGGTAGGGGCAAGTGGTTTGGTGGAACTAGGCCGATTTGTCCATGCATCATCTTCAAATCCGCTTACGATAGGTGCGGCAGAGCTAGCTCTCTGAGGGCTAGAGATGCTAGTAGGGGATAACGTTAGAGTTATAGCTGGGCTCCCATTCCGATTTATTTGTTCAGAAGCAGTAGAGAGTGATTGGATATCAACTGTGGACGGAGTACTCCTGTTGGTTGACGGCCTGCCTCTTCGAGTATTATTTTTGAGAGCACCTCCAGGTCCAGCGAACAAATTCGGTGCACTCTTCGGTGTTGAACGACCGCCGTTCTCTTCTTCCTGTATCTGTCTCGCTAACTCCTCGTCTCGCCTCAACTGCTCCTCCATCCCAGATTTACTACCACCGGTCGCAACACGTTGTGAAATAGCCTTCTTAACTCGGATGATATCTCCTTCGCGCAAACCCAATGTACGCATTGTCTGCTCGGTGATATCCGGTAAGATTGATTCATCCATCTTGTCACGCTCGAAAGAATGAGCATAACGCGTGCAATCATCCGGTTCGCAACCTGCGTTCAAGAAGAATTCAAACCAATCAATGGTTGGTCCCTTCTTCGGAGGCACGGGTCTTGGTGAAGCCCTGGACTCTTGGTGCAGCGATTTCCGTCGCTCAGCCAACGGAACATCGTCGTCTGACAGTGGCGAAAGAGGCACTTTTGATCGTTCTTTCTCTTCTCTTCTACCCTTGTCCTTCTTTCCAGTAACGCTCTCGATGTATCGAATATCTTCCGCGGACATTTTCTCAGCCGGAACTTCGATGACAACACCATTCACTTTGTGAAGACGAAGCTTTCCATTGGAGAATCCAAGGAACTCAGCATCAACTTTAAATTGACCGGTACGATCATGCCATGTGCGCGTCCGCGAGGGTGATGGACCTCCTGAAAGTGTAAAGTTGGTTAGATCGACATTGCGATTTACACACGATAAAAGGTTGCCATTGCAGTAAAGTTACACCTTGCAGTTCAACAGATGAGGGTTTAGGTTTTAAGTGAAAGTTAGACTCACGTGTTCTTCCATCCGATGATGTACGCGATTTACTCGAGGTTTCGCGTGAAGGAGAAGCGGTAGACGGGCGGTTGTCCTTCGGTCTGCTTCCAGACGAACTAGGACTATCATAAAGGTAAATTCAGAATCAGAAACATGACATGAAAGGAATTCGCGCCCAGAAGGCGAGTCGGACGAAGACATACAGGCGAGGCTCGCGCGGAGCACGTTTTTTGGAGTCCTGCTCCTCGTGTAAACGGCGCCTCGCCTCCTCCTCCTCCTTTTCGTGCTCTCGTTGTCTGCGTTTACTCTCCGCTTCTGCAGCCTCTGCCGCAGCCTTTGCCTTGCGTTCCGAGTCCGCGCGTTGTTTCCGCTCACGTTCTTCACGTTGCCGAACCTCAGCCTCGCGTCTTTCACGTTCTCTCTCCGCTTGTTCACGTCTCGCTTGTTCAGCCGCCTCTTTCTCGCGTTCGGCCTCATCTTCGTCCTCTTCTTGAATGGCAGTGGTTGCCCGAGAGCCAGTCCCAGACTACATTTGCAATGAACGTCAATGGAATAATCACACAAATCCCCAATATCGGAGGAAAATAAAGTAAGGCGAGAGAATCACCTGGTCAACGACGTCCAGCTCAACGTAGGATGCGGGAACAACACCCTCTTGCCCTTCCGTATTACGCACTTTCCACCACTCATCACCGTCACGTTCCAGAACCACGAGGCGATCGCCCTCATGCACTGTGAGCTCATCCGCCCCGTCGGCAGCGAAGTCGTACAGCACAGTCACCCACTCTTGACCATCGTCCACTTTCGCGTGGCCATTTGTATGTTGGTATTCTTCCGCTTCACCGTCTTCTGATGGTTCACGAGGGGATATGATTGAAGGCGGGGAAGTCGCAAAATGAACACCAATCCCATTCTTCTTCGGCTTCGGAGACTCCCGGACTACCTCTGGCTCCTCTTCCGGCTCCGAATCAGGAGGCGGGGTTGTTAGAGCTCTGGGAGTAGGAGACATAGGCGTTGGTGAGCTTGAAGATGAGCGCTTTGAGGAGTCTAGCTTCGCAATTATTGCTTCCGCGACTTCCTTTGACCCCGCGTTGTAATGTAAGCTTGTTGGCGATACACCACCGACTTCGATATGAACATGCTTGGATTTCTCAATCCGTGAAGATTCAACAGCAGCGGTCTGCCACTTTTGAACAGGCGTCTATAGAACAGCTTTCTAAGTAGAGTCTCTCTAGTACAAGGGAGTGAAGGCATACCTTGTCGGATTCACTGGCAAAAAATATAGCACCGCTTCCAATTCCAAGCGTGCCCTTCTTCTTTTTGCCCTTCTTATCGACTTCGGAGACAGCCCAAGTTTGCACGCTATCCACCTGTGCCCTGGAGGGAGTCTGGGCTACTCGCTCGGCTGGGTCGATATATGGTGCACTAGGCCGAGGTGGCTATGTGCCGCATTGTGAATACAGAAGAAGTCCACTGAATTTCCTAGAAACATACCGAAGGAGGAACAACAATGGCCGAAGTTTCATGAGTAGAAGAACCTTCCTCCTCCACTACTTCCTAGACATTTTGTTAAACACAAGCAAAAAATATATGACTAGCATCAACTAACCTCAACGTAGTTCGCTGGTACAAACCCAGCCCCGCCGTCTTTGCCTCTCTGTACGAGCAGCCAGTCATCATCCGCGCCAAATGCGAACAATACTTCATCTTCTTTGATGGATAGCTCTCCAGGAGCAACTGCATCATAGTCGTAGAGGGCCTTCACCACGGACTTGTGATCTAGCTATCGTACGTGTCAACGATAATCTCTCAATAATTAATGCCACAAATACCTCTTCAACATATGCGGCCGGTACCAATCCACCTTCACCTTCGGCGTCATCATCTTTAATCTTAACCTTCCACCAGCTAAATAGCAGAGCGTATTAGATATCACGATTCGCAGGGTTCCACAATGCACTCACTCCTCGTCCACTTTCTCAAGCAATAGTAGAATTTGATCCTCCTTTATCGCAATCTCGTCTTCAGATTGAGGTTCATAATCGTAGGATGCCTTGATCACTGCAAGATATGAGGTAGAAGGAGCCATGGCTGCAAGACTGCGTGCTTGCGCCCGGACAGCGCAAGGTGATGGTTAAATACCAAGGGTAATCGTGGGAACTGGAATGCTACACTGGCGAGCTGTACTGCCAGTGAAACAAATCAGGCAACTCCTATCAGTGACGACCACAGACGCCCAAAATTTGGTAGCTATTTACTGCCTCGTACCAAGTAGCTTCCACTGTTGTCTGCGCAAAGTTAAGGAGAATGAATACAAACTGAAGTATGAGGAATAGTTCTAGCTATCCTGAATCTTTACTTATTCTTGCCAAGTTTGGCAATGCCATGATGACATAAGCGCATATAAAACTCGGAAAACAATGTGGATTTACATAGCTTTCCCCCTCTCTCTCCCTTCTCTGACTGATTTTTTCTTACTCTTTTATACTTCTTCCTCCTCTCTGACGACAATAATGAGCAAATTAAACATTGGTGCATCGGAATTCGTTCCTGGGCGCTTCAGGACTTTTGTACCTCAAGCACCCCTCCAACCTCCTCCTCCTGATATGCAGCCGATCGAAAGGCCAGAACAGACGGAGGCACCTGCTAAGCCACCTACAATCAGTCTGTCTATTGGAGGAAGCAAGCCTGCACCCCCGCCGGCTGCGAAGCTCGAGCCTGTAGTACCACCCGCGAAAGTACCGGTTGCAGCACCTACAGCGCCTGTAGCTACTCCTGCTCAGCCAAAAGCTACTGTTGCTCAGCCTGCGGCAGCACAAGGATCGAAGACATTCACTACAGAGAGAGCAAAGACAGATGCAACTGCCGTTCATCAGGAAGTCCACTCTATTGTTGATCAAGAGACTCTGAAAGATTTGTATGGCGATGGTTAGTATGCCATATTCGTAACATATGTGATCGTGTGCTGATACGTACCAAGTCAAGCAGCATCTTGGCGTAGTCTTCATCGGTCATGTCGATGCAGGAAAGAGTACTATGGGCGGAAATATTCTCTACCTTACGGGAATGGTCGACAAGCGGAGTATGGAGAAGCTTCAGAAAGAAGCAAAGGATGCTGGTCGCGAAAGTTGGTATCTCTCATGGGCCCTAGATTCGACGCCACAGGAACGTGGACAAGGGAAGACTGTTGAAGTTGGGAGAGGATACTTTGAGACCGATGCGCGGCGATACACGATTCTTGACGCTCCGGGTCATAAAACGTACGTCCCGAGTATGATTTCCGGCGCAGCGCAGGCCGATGTCGCTTGTCTTGTTATCTCTGCTCGCAAGGGCGAATTCGAAACCGGCTTCGAGAAGGGTGGGCAGACCCGTGAGCATGTCATGCTTGTGAAAACAGCTGGTGTGAGCAAGCTGATTGTCGTCGTCAACAAGATGGACGACCCCACCGTTAATTGGGACAAGGCTCGGTACGATGAAATAGTTAGCAAAATCACACCGTTCATTAAGGGTACTGGCTACAATCCCAAGACAGACGTAACGTTCATTCCAGTGTCTGCTCAGACCAGCCAAAATTTGAAGGACAAAGTTTCGAAAGATATCGCACCGTGGTGGGAGTAAGTGGCTTCTCAATGATATGCTTGTGAATATGGTCTAAGAAATCTGCAGTGGTCCTTCACTACTTGGTCTCCTTGACACTTTGCCTGTCATTGACCGGAAAATTGACGGCCCACTCATGATGCCTATCTCCGAGAAGTACAAGGACATGGGCACGATCGTTGTTGGCAAGATTGAGTCCGGCCGGTTGCAGCGTAATGACACACTTCTAATGATGCCCAACCGTACGGTGGTTGAAGTTGCGGCTATCTACAACGAGCTGGAGGATGAAGTCGCGGGGGCTTTGTGTGGCGACAACGTCCGTATCCGCTTGAAGGGCGTTGACGATGAGGACATAAGCACGGGTTTCGTACTAACGAGCTTAAACAACCCTGTTCACTCCGTTCGTCAGTTTGAAGCCCAGCTAGCGATCTTAGAACACAAGAACATCATCTGTGCAGGTTATAGCGCAGTCCTGCACGTGCACACCCTCGCAGAAGAAGTAACATTGGCAGCATTACTTCATTACTTCGACAAGGCGACCGGTCGGAAATCAAAGAAGCCACCGCAATTTGCAAAGAAAGGACAGAAGGTTGTTGCTCTCATCGAGACGCAACAACCTATTTGCATTGAACGCTTTAAGGACTACCCACAGATGGGTCGCTTCACTCTGAGGGATGAGGGTATGAACTGTCCACATCGCATCTCCCCAGCCCGATTACTTATATATTTGTAACAACTAGGTAAAACTGTCGCGATTGGCAAGGTCACGAAGCTCATCGACACCACTGGCCAGACAGACGTATCAGATGGTTTAGCTAACCTCTCTCTAGGATCTGGCGGCGCCGCTGCTTGAATATAGTGACACGCGTTTGTATACGCCTAATGAAGACTACGCGAAGATCTGATAGGAGAAGCATTTGTTGTTGTATGACCTAGATGTAACATTTGTTGATGCTCAAGTCCTTATTTCAATTTCTTGTAACTCAGATATCTAAGGCAAGCCAGCAGATAATTGTTGCACATTAACATTACAAGGCGACCGAAGACATCAGAATACAATCAAATCTTACACATGGATCAATGGCAAACGTCCCAAAGACTTGCGAAACGGGGTGGAGTGTAAGGAGTTAGCTATCTTACTTTGTCCTCGGCTAAAATAGCTTCGTTAAGCTCATCTAGTGGAGCCAATTCCTTCTTGTCGACGAGATCGAACTGTGAATGATTATCAATTAATAACAACAACAAAAAGTTATAATGTGTCACTCACTTCATTGATAAATAGGAAAAAATGACGATAGCTTGTGTTAAGGTGTGCTATGGATAAACAAAGTAAGTTCAACCATAGATAGAAGAATCATTCAGAGGAGTGGCTGTGGTACATACCTTCTATGCCAAGAGCACAGATCTGATCAAAGTGATTGCTGTACAAATGCGCATACACACGGAACAACCGTCGTACAATTGTCCGTACAGTATCACGGAAGTTCCTAGGAAAAGGGACACCTGGACTAATCGTCAGTGGAGTAACATATGAAAGAAAGTACCCTATATACCTATCTTATTAGGGAAAACAGCTTCATCGTCCAGTAATGATTGGGCCCAGTTCATTAGCGCGTCCACATACTCCGGGGCAGGCAGTTTCGTTGGTCGCTTGTATCTGACTCCGTCTTCCCAAAGATACTCGTATCTGCCTTACATTTAGACCAGGAAGACGGAATAATTTGAAGGCATACCTAGGTCCTGCAGACATAATCGGACACTGATATGATGTTGCTACTCATCAGATATACGTATGCACCGGCCGAGACTATGTCACGCACCTCTTCTGGAGTACAGAACTCCGTGATTGTCCCGTACAGCATATTCAGATGGTTAAAGAAGTCAACAGCTGAGAGAATTAAGACGTTCAATTCCGTTCCTTCGGCAGTCTGATGCAATGAACGGACTATGCACAGCAAGCCACTCATTCGTGTCTTCTCCTTCAGGTAGTTGCACAGCTAGGCGAAGATTTCCAGAGCCCTGAAAGTATATGAAAGTTATAGTAGATGCCCTTAAGCATATCATCTGTGAAATATTACCAAGGTCGCTTCCGCATACTTTCGGAGCTGATATTGCTTTGTGCCTTCAGGAGCATCTTTGCGAGGTTTGAAAGTCCTCGTCTTTCCACTAGCGACGTAGGTAAGCTGTATTTTGGTATCAGATATATCGAGGTTCAGTTACTCACAGTCCAAAGAATGAAGACATTTAAATAGCAAAGGCTGGATGTTGTATGTGGTCGGTCGCTGTTCGATGTAGTTCAAGATCGCGTCCATCATCGGCGATGTCCAGGCGCGAGTTGTCACGCCGTGACGCAAACTATATAACAGAATAATTACCTTTTTAATTAAGTTCTTAACTAACTTATATTTTACAAGTGTCCTTTTTAGGTCTTAACTTGATCAATAACATAATCAAGCAATCCTTAAAATTTGCATAATACTTTTGTTTCACCAGCGGCCAGCTCGCTCTACTTCACCATACGTTTCTTTGTATCTTCTACTTTCCTGTAGCTATCTAATCACATGAGCGAGCAATTGGTACCATCTGGAGCTTCTGCTGCTGTCCTTCAACCGTCAGAAGCTATCCCCGACACCGCGGTATCTGTTCAAGGGCCAGATTTCGATAAGTCGTTAAACCTGCAGGACCTGCTGTACAGCTATGAACGCATTGGATTTCAGGCGACAAGCCTCGGACGTGCGATCAATATTATCAACAAAATGGTCAGCTTGCTGTCTTCTGTCTGAATGTGTCTTAATGTGTATCTATGGACAATCAGCGCAAATGGCGGCTCTCGGACGAACCCTTGACTGAATTTGAAGCCGAAGACTATCGAAATCCTGAGGTACGCGCTCAGACTCGTTGCAAGGTCTTTCTGGGATACACTTCCAACTTGATCTCGTCTGGTCTACGAGAAGTCATCTTATACCTTGTGAAGCACAAGCACGTCTCAGCAATCGTCACTACCGCTGGCGGGATCGAAGAGGACTTCATCAAATGCCTTGGAAAGACCTATCTTGCGGACTGGAACCTAGACGGGGCAGACCTTCGGAGACGAGGCATGAACAGAATAGGGAACCTTGTCGTTCCCAACGATAATTACTGCAAATTTGAGGACTGGCTAACGCCCATCTTGGATAAGATGTTAGAGGAGCAGAAGGAAACCGGAGAGGTATGGACACCAAGCTCGGTTATCCGTAGGCTTGGGAAGGAGATAAACAACGAAGAGTCTGTATACTACTGGGCATATAAAGTACGCATTTAGCCTGCCGCATACATATCTACCCCGCTAAACTGCCCCGCAGAACGATATTCCGGTGTTTTGCCCGGCTTTGACAGATGGCTCGCTAGGAGACATGATATACTTCCATTCATTCCGGAATCCGGGACTCATTATAGATATTGTAAAAGATATCCGAAACCTCAATGAGTTGTCACGTACTGCAAAAAAGGCTGGCATGATCATTCTCGGTGGAGGGGTTTGCAAGCATCAGATTGCGAACGCAATGCTAATAGTAAGTCATCCATTTCTTTATGATTTCCATCTTTGACGAGTCGTCTCCAGAGGAACGGCGCGGACTACTCCGTTTACATAGTAAGTTTCTCTTTTTTTACATCGACTATGATTTATTTCTCACCGTTCCTGCAGAACACCGGGCAAGAATTCGACGGATCCGACTCAGGAGCTCGACCAGATGAAGCAGTATCTTGGGGCAAGATTCGTGCGGGGTCTGAGTCCGTGAAGGTATGACTTGGCCAGTTGTCATAAAGGCTGTAGCTTACTATTCTCGAAGGTTTTCGCCGATGCGACTCTTGTTTTCCCGTTGATAGTGGCGGCGACATTTGCGAAGGATGGAAGTGTAATGCCGCAGGTGTGAGATCTGCCGCAGACACTTCGTTCTCGTGTTTTCAAGTCCTGTTGTAGATGCATGGAAGGAACGCATCTCACGATGGCACATTGCTCAGACATCGACCAAACGAAGAAGCAGATGTAGCGACTGTACGACCATAGTGTAGACCGGATAAAGCATACATTGCTAATTGAAACTATGTACACATCCAGCCTGAGAGCAACCAGCCATTACCACCCTGAGATTCCCCATTGCTACAGCATCATTTTCAGGCACATGAATGGAATTATACTGTATATCTTCCTTTTCAGGTAAACCGAGAGCCTGAGTGTTGACATGTGAATACTTTCAAGTTGAGGGATAACTTAGCTTTAACCGGTCCCCAACATAAACGCTGCAGTTTACCTCTTGTCCACGACCTTCACTATGGCAAAGGTACTCAAAGAGTTCTCGTTCGAGGAGGTTGAAAAGGTACTTACATAGATTACCTGTTAATCCTAGCGCTCCTTCTGACCTACGTTTAGCACAACAAGGAGGGGGATTTGGTGAGCGTCCTGCTCGGCTACTAAGTGATTAGTAGTAGCCAATCCTTGTCCACGTATTACTAACGCCTGCGTTGCACAACTTGCAGTGGATTGTTGTTGACGCAAAGGTCTACGATGTTTCGCGGTTTGCTGACTTGCATCCCGGAGGCGCTGCAGTGCTGCTAGCTGGAGCTATCGGTGTGTATTATGAGATATACATTCTATTCGTTGCTAACTTATAGTTACCAGCGGGCAAGGATGCAACAGAGGCGTTCTACGGACTACATAGGCATGAAGTGCTTCTTAGGCCGCAATACAAGCGCCTGCAGATAGGAACTATTTCTGGCGAGAAGGAGACGGTGAAAGCTCTTGGTGTTGGCGAGTTATCAAAGGTACCATATGCCGAACCTACATGGTTATGCGATGGCTTCCACAGCCCATACTACACCGAGAACCACCGCCAATTCCAGAAGGCGATGCGGAAGTTTGTCATGGAGGTCATAGAACCTGAGATGCGCCTCCGAGAAGATGACGGGAAGCGAATCAGCCAATCGGTCGTGGACAAGATATCTGAGATGAATATCCACGCTATGCGTCTTGGCCCGGGAAAGCACCTGAAAGGCCGGACTCTCATGGGCGGCCTTGTAAAACCCGAAGAATTCGACTACTTCCACGAAGTCTGTGTTTGTATTTATATTCCACGCATTTATGTCTCATTATCCTTTAGCTTATCATATCCTTTGAGTACGGTCGGCTGGGTCTACGAGGTTCAATGGACGGTCTCCTCGCAGGAGGTGTCATTGGCTTGCCACCCGTCTTGAACTTCGGATCGAAGGAACTCCAGGACCGGATAGTCCCGGATGTTCTCTCTGGCAAGAAATTCATCTGCCTAGCCATCTCTGAAGCGTTTGCGGGCAGTGACGTCGCCGGCCTCCAGACTACAGCGGTCCTGGATGGGGACCACTGGGTTGTGTCTGGCACCAAGAAGTGGATTACGAATGGCACATTTGCGGACTATTTCACGACTGGCTGCCGGACGGAGAAAGGATACGTCGTTCTCCTCATCCCCAGAGGCGAAGGAGTCGAGACGAAGGCGATTAAGACAAGCTACTCGTCTACTGCTGGGACAGCCTTTGTCACTTTCGACAAGGTTCGCGTCCCGGTTGCGAACACGGTCGGTAAGGACGGGGATGGTTTGAAGGTACGAAATCCACTAAACTCAAACACGCAGTATCGCTGATATCACTAGGTCATTTTGAGTAACTTCAATCACGAACGATGGATGATTGTCTGTGTCGCACTACGGACTCAGCGACTGATTGTAGAAGAATGCCTGAAGTAAGTCATAAACTATGTAATACGGATAGACCTAACAAACCTTTTAAAGGTGGTCAAACCAGCGCAAGGCATACGGAAAGCCACTGGTTTCTCAGGCCGTCGTTCGTGCCAAACTTGCAGGTATGATTGCTCGCGTTGAAGCATGCCAGGCCTGGCTCGAAAATGTGACGCACCAAATGAACAACGTAAGAAACCCTCATCATTTTCTTTGTACACAAGCCTAAGTTCTCTTTACGAATTCAGATGTCGTATGCGGAGCAAGCCGACAAGATTGCAGGACAGATAGCTTTGCTGAAGCTATACATCACAAAATGCGGGCGGGAAATCGCCGAAGATGCCACTTTGGTATTTGGTGGACGAGGTATCACTGTGTCTGGCATGGGCAAGTTCATCGAAAACGTGAGTTTGAAGCGCCTCCGCCTGTCTACACGTAGTATTAAATCACATATGTCTCCTTCAGTTCCACCGAACATCTCCCTTCGATGCCATTCTTGGTGGAGCAGAGGATGTTCTAGCCGACCTCGGCGTACGACAAGCCGTCAGAAAAATGCCCAAAGACTCTCGCCTATAATAATCATGTATCTGCTTTGCAATCTGGTAGCCTTTATTGCATTGTCTATAATGAGCAGGCTAGTGCATATGTATCTTGTACAAATTAATGGCTCTTAGGATTAGTTATCATTTGATTTGTCATAACGTTGCACGGATAGCAAGTTTCTTCTAATCCATATACTGGCCCCGAAAGTTCTACTATACAATACATTGCACCGTAATAAGGAAAATGAAGGGAAAGGGAAGGGGTGAAGGGAAGGACAGACATCGACGGGATAGCTATACTGAGTGATATCATACGGGTATGTAGTAGGGTGATCCAAACACAGGGTAACAAATATGCCATAGCGAGGAAAATGGTGTGGTTTAGACCGTATATATGTGAGCCATAATAGCAACAAATGAGGAAGAGTTGAGTGAATGACAAAAACAATCCATGAAAAATATGCAATGTTGAGTATAAACCGTCGTAAGGTCATGATAGAAGTCGTGTAGGGTCGAGCTTAGTTGCCCATGACTGGAGCTCCTTTGCATTAGGCGCAGCAAGCGCGTATGAATTAGATGCGGTAAAAAGAGTGAATGTGAAACGTTTCTAAATCAAAACACTGTTAGCAACATGTCTTGTTATAGAGCAAGAAAAAGCTCACTCCAAGAAGAGCCTCCATCTCGGGATTGAATTCTATGTTAACACCGTTCAGCCCAATAACAGCAGTTTCCTCCTTCTCATCCGAATGAGAGTAAACATGAAGATATGGCCTGTCAAAACCAGTAAGTCTACAGCATACAGATAGCACGGACAGAAGAGTTTGCCTACCGCTTCAGCACAAACCATCTCTTCTCCCAAGTGTTCTCCATGGCATCAGTCATTATCATGAGGTGGCCCTTCTTCGTCGGACTGTCACTGTAGTATTACTAGTTAGTGCTGAGCTGTATTATCTGTGATTGCGAAGTTTACCTTCGAGCCATGAGCCTGGCTGTCGCAACAAACTTCGGTTCCTTCAGGAAATCGAATCCTTCTACTTTGGCAAACGTGTCGATCTTCGGGTCACGTTCTGATGGTTCTTGGCTTAAGATGATCTGAGTATATATCTGTCAGCCTACAAATGTGCTTCACGAAGATGAGAGTTCGTACCTTTCCTGCGTGTCCAAACTGCTTTTGCCAAAGCGCAAGAGATTTCCTAAGGAGTTCCTCCCCTCCCCATATCGCTGAGCCAGATTGGGTCGTAGAAGGGGGAGAGATGCTGAGGATTGTGCGGATAGCTTGCACATCTGCTGCTCGCCGCTCCGTGGTCACCAGTCTGTCGTGATCTTCCACAACCGATATGCCACGAGGCTTCCAAGTGCCCAAAGATTCCTCTCCGCGGACATACTTTTCAGAAGTATCTAATCGCCAAAGATCTTTGGGCGATCGCGTGAGAGGCGGGGAAAACTTGACACTGAATACAGTGCTAGTTTTTGACATGACCTTCGAAGACCCGAAGAACGTCATGAACCTAGACGGCGGGCTAGCGTCCCTCATGTGCATCGAAACAGCGACATCCATGTTGAACTGTATGGGGTCGGCGCAATTCTCCACTGACACAAACCAGTTTAGCTGAAGAAGTATACGATGATTAGCCACAGTTACGCGATTTAATAGAGCACAATCGTGAACACTAGAATCCCATAGGGCAGTGGCAGATAGATAACCAGTTCCATCAGGTTTGAAACCAAGGTCTTGCTGTTTTAACAGGCTCAGGTCAAACACCTCCTTGGAAGTGGACTCGTGGAGTCGACCTTTAGGATCTAGTAAACGAACATGTCCTAGGCGGACTCGCGTGATTTCTGTCCAAGGTAGTTGACGCCCTGAATTTGACGTTAGTGTCAGAGTTATCCGTCTCTGTAGTCCTTGACGGAGTGAAAAACAGCCGGGATCGATGCCACCTTGCGAGATTACTGGTACTGGCGCATATTGTCCATCCGGCGCAAGCTCGCGAACTTGCAGCCACGTGGCTACGTCATGAATTTCTTCAACTAAGAACTCCGTTTCGGACCGTCGCATATTGGGTTGGGGAGCAGGAGGTTTTCTCTCGACATGCTCTTGGGAACTGCGGGCTGATGAATCCTTGTGTTCTCGCATTTCGTCCCATCGCTCCAATCGTTCCAAGTAAGTTGGAGTGACACGAGCGAAGAACTCTATAGGCGCATATCCTCGCCGAAGGTATTGGGAAACCTTTGATGTAACTGCAATGGAAAATTGCTTTCGAAGTTTCATGTCGGAAAGGCTCGATGTATCTAAATCTATAGCATTTGAAGGGAACATCTCCTCGGCAGAGACCGTGGGCCCCACAAATGCAGAAAGCCGAACTTGAGTATGAGCTGATGAGAAGTCATGTGAAGACAAGCCTTTAACGGAGTCTACTGTAAGTATGAATGTGAGTTTGCTTCCGCTGGGTATGGCATTAGGTATAGGTGAAGATGAGCGCGTCGAAGGTCCAGAACCGCCGTTTAGTCTATTGGGAAGAACGGTATTTACGACCTTCAGTTCTATCCGACACGAGCCAATTGCTTCGGCGGTATATCGACAGAAGATTGGTGCTATGCAGGTTGACGATATTCGTCTAGACAAGGGTGAGAGGGAGACCATTGCATTTCCAATGAAGGAGAAGTCAGGAGGTGGAGAATCGTAAAATGGCTCTTCTGATGAGAAGTGGCGAGAATAAGAGGGCCTGTCAATGAAAGTCGTGAGATTGCGCATGCGCTGTAGTTGTTGCTGTAGACGGTCAAACGACCACACATAAATCGCGTTGTGCCGTTTGTCCAGAACCTTTACTCCGACTGAAGGCTGAGTGGCAGACGCCAGAACGGGGTCGGCAACGTCTCCAAACTCGTCCAAACCGGCAATGTTGGCTAAGGCTGACCGTGGGGCAGCCAGCGAACCCCCAGAAGCTATCGTAAAGTTATAAGAGACGTCCTTTCCTAGTTCCTTGCTAATGATGTTTGCCTCTTTAACGGCAATCGCATTCGTCAATACCGATTCGGCCATGGAAAAAGAACGGTGCGCTCTCCACCTGTCTAAAACCTTCCGGATCAAGCGTAACTGCTTCGCAGTGTAGATAACAGGTTCGATGGCCGCAAGCTCCGCTGTAGAAGCTCCGCGAGCCTTCGCTTCGAGAATGCGTTTCATCTGTACCTGGACGAGCTTAAGCTGATGTTCCATCTGCTCCTTCTCCGCTTTCAAGTCTTCTGCCTCAGAAGAACCTCCATCGCTCATAGCTTGCAGACGGGATTCGAAGTCAGCTTTCCGTAATTCCAGCTGTTCCTGAGCTGTGTGGATAGTATTATCCATATCAGGGCTTCCATTGCTCGCGCCGGCGTCGACACTCGTATCATCAGTCATGGCGTCACTAGCCATAGGCTTCCCAGATTCGCTCCAAACATCATCCGCTTGAGATAGACTACTTTCCGGGCGCTTAGCGTTTATATCTCTTAGCGTCTTCACCTTCGTGATCTTCTCGTACAGCTTGTTTAAATCCTCGTCCGGTAGATTATCGAGCGCAGGGTCTAAGCCCAACCGAGCAAATGCCGCTTCCCGCTTTGCAAAATTCCAGTCCACGTCCTCGAGATCGGCGGAAGATGAAGGGGAGTCCGGCCTCGTCACTGGGGTACCTTGACCGTCCATTATCTGAAGGTCGGCAGCAGTGATGCTAAGATGCATGGAAGTTTTCGCATTTGCACGATCTCTTTGCTTGCGCACCTCTTCCGGATTGTTGAATCTGAAAACATGATTTTCTCCTATGTAGAGCATTAGTAGTATATTCAAATAGCAATTAGTAAAGACTATACCCAAGATAATTCGATATCCGGAACGAAGTTTGTATAACTATGCCAAGATATTATTCATTAGACTAGTTCATGGACTGTAATCTAACGAAAAGTACCTGATCTGGAACCAACTCTTTCCCGTTCAAAAACTGGATAATAAAGTCAGCAAGATCCGATCCGTTCATAGAATGCACCAACGCACAGTGACAGAGCCGGGTAGAGCGTGTAAGGTTACTTTGCCGTCTGTGTTTTCGAAATAGCAGTGCTCTTCGCCAATATTGTCTCCACTTAGTCGTATGGCCAACGGTTTCTCACTGTCAAGCCGCCCTACCTAAAGACAAACGTACAAGCGTCAATAATATGTAAATGGCATGATAACAGTTTTAAACTGACCAAAGTACGACCGGGCTTAAGCTGGTAGATGAGACATTCACTCATCAAAGGATCCTCATTCTGATAAGAAAGGCTCAGGGTTGGCATTCATATACTATGCATCTGCTTCCAACTTACCAGATTCACCAAATGTGGCATCTGAAGAGCAAAAGTCAGTGTTGTTCTATCCAAAAGCTTGCAGAAACATTACCTTCTTTGGAGTATGCACACCAACCAGATTCTTCTCAACAGTTATACCAAGCTCCTCCAAAGCCTTTTCCCGCTCCTTCTGTACTTCTTGCGTACGTTGAAGTTTCTCTTCCCATGTCTCATTCAAGCTTTCCATGAGCTTCTCGCTAGTCTCCAGTTGTTCCTGCAGCTCCGCCTTTGTGACAGTCTTGAGTTTGCCGTCCTTCGTCTGATATGTGACCTTCTGCTTCTCCGGAGGGACTTTCGGGTCGTAGTACTCTTCAACTGATGAGCCGGCAACGCGTGCTAATTATAAAGTGAGACACGGCATACTTACAGAACAATGAATAATTGCCGTACCTCTGAGCATGTCAAGTTCTTCCTTAAGTTCGCGAACAAGTTTAGCATTCGGATCCTCGTTGACGACAGCCTTATTCTTTATCTTTTTCGCTTGATCAGCATACCGAAGCGTACTCAGAGTTTCTTCATAGTCTGCAGGCGAGATAGCGGCAATCATTGCTGTCTTGGAGTTTCCTCCCAGACTATCCTTGAGTAGCCATGTTAATACCTAAATGAAAACATAATGAGTTCGCAATCCATTCAGAGTCGAGTTACTTCAATGTAACTAACAGAGTCACGATACGGAATGAAATCCTCGGCCTTCCCTTTCTTTCCCTTCTTCCCATCCGATTGACTGGCCAGAGCAAGTGCTGAAATAACCTTCCCCAGTGTCGTCAACGACTTGTTAATATTTGCGCCTTCCTTTAGACGTTGCCCAGTTGCGCCCGTCGAATTTGCACGCTCCGAACCTGCCAAATCCACAAGGCTATTGGAGCATCAGCACAATTCAATATTATGACAACAAAGCACTCACTTTATACGCGAAACCTTCTCTGTATCTAGATTCGCGTCCGGATCGTGCCGCTTCATAGTCAGAATGAGAGTGAAGACAGCGTGCGAGCGCGAAGACGTCTCATTCATGTTCGTCGCGGCAACGGTTCGCGCCTTGTTCCCCTCGTCCATGAGTGTCATCATCTCGTCATAGCTGGACACCACGAGCTTGGAGAGGTCCTCCACATACGGACCTAGACTCGGATGTTCACGGACACGCAGGTTGCCTGAGTTCTTTGGATTTAAGAGGTCACGGACTTTCTCGTTGTAAATCTCAATGTACGAGACTTCAACAGTGAAAGACACATTCGAATCGGCGCTTGTCTTTTCGTCCAGTCGATGGAAGAGCTCGGCACATGTTAGAGGTATAATTCCTTTATCGGCACCGTCTGTAGGTATGTTAGCAGAAGTCAGAAGTATTGTTAAACTCGAGAACGTACAGCCCATCATACTATACGACTTCCCAGAACCTTATACATATTGTCAGAAGTCATTCAAGCTTGTTCTGGATGATATACCTGTTTGTCCATCTACAGAAGTTCTGAGTACGAAGGCAAGCAAGAGCAGGACTGAAGTAACGCACAAGCCACAATACACGCATTGAACCCCGCGAATCCATGATCTAACAATTCCTTCCCCAGATCGTTATACAATGTTTGCTGTGAGCAATATCGTGGATCATCTCGTTCTCCAGCTGACCAGTAGCTCTTGTCAAAGCTGAACGACATAGTCTTCTTCTCCGTTGCGCGACCGGAGGATGCTTGGGCCTGCGAACTGCCTGCTTCTGGTGGATCGAGGAACGTCGAGTTTCCCTCCATTCGAATAAGTGGTTTCGCACCACGCGCCAGCTCTATGTCCAGTCCATACAACGTTTGCCAAAATTTGGAAGAACGAGCAATGAGATAGGACTTGTCGTCAGCAAAGTATGCAGTTTTCAGATCACATCAACACAACTCACCGCGCGAGTTCAGAGGCCGACATCGCACAACAACCTTGATATTCCCATCTCCTGCCTCTGCCATTTTAAAGTACGCGTAGAATGGTGATGAAAGTGATGAAGAACGCGTTGAGGCGTGGCCGTCGCAACACTGTGTGTTATTCGGTCACGCCGATTACCACTGCACCACAATAAGAACCACAGCTTAATTTTGAGGCTTCTTGTCGTATCAAGTTCGCCCTTGGCTCCTGAGAGCGTGTAGTATCGAGAAGGCGGAAGGAGAGTGTGAAGGTTACCTTCAGTGGTAATGAAATTCAGGAGGGAAGTTACTCGCCGAAAATGGAGATGTATATAAGGGCCAAATATGGAAAACAAATTGAGACTCAACGCCTCCGAGTCTCTTCTAAAGCGTCTACATACGTTCCTTCCCTTCCATGGAAGATCCTACAGAAGCACGCTACCAGGCTCTACCACAGTCAGCAGAAGTACAAGATCAAGAGGAAGATGCGGAACTTCATCTGCCAGCACCGGAAACCATCGTAGACAGGAGCGTTTGGTGGATTCATTTCATCTTTGGATGCGCAGTTCTTCTGCCTTGGAACGGTGAGCATAGTGTATATATGTCTTGTCCTAGATATTTACGAGACAACTTTTAGCTTTAATAACAGCGACACCATATTTCTTATCTAGATTGTCTGGTTCCTCCCTGAAGAATTCGTTCACTTCCTATCTCTCAATCACGTTTACTGTTGCCAACTTCGGTTTCCTCGCACATGCGACCATGACGTCCAAATTGGTGTGTTTGCTGTTTTGAATATGGGAGCTCATTGCTTATAGATCCATAGTCCTCCCCGTCGCGTCGGACCTTTTCATCTACCTCGATTCTCGCGGTTCTGGTTGGACTGCTAACTCTTTCAACGACTATCTCGTCTTCCTCGGGAGTCTTCTTTGCCTTCGTCCTTTTGAATGGCATCGCTCAAGCAGCAGCGGGATCGTATCTTCAGACCTCTGTCGTGGCCATAGCGTCTCTATTTGGTCGTCCAGCCATGCAAGCAATGATGGCAGGGCAGGCGTTCGTCGGAGTTGTTGTCAGCGGAGTTCAACTACTCAGCTCTGCAGCCTCCATTCGTGCAGCAGGCATCGCGGCAGCTCACGCACAGGACTATGACGAAGGAGCTGCGGAAACTCGAGCTGCTGTACTATTCTTTGGACTCTCGACGGTCTTCCTCTGTTTCACCCTCGGTGCGGAAGCGTGGCTTGTGCGCATGCCGGATTACCAGGCTATCGCTTCCCAGTTAGAACAAGCGAAGGCACGCGGCGAGGAAAATGCCTTGGACCTGAAGCATGAGAAAGGAAGGATCTTGCGAGTTGCAAAGAAGAATTTCCAGTACGAGTTTGCTGTGGGTTATGTATTTGCAGTGACGCTGGCCGTCTTCCCGCCCATCACTGCCTCAATCGAACCAACGAGTCCCTCCTTCCACCCATTGATATTCACTGCTGCGCACTTCCTCGTCTTCAACGTTGGTGACTTAACTGGCCGGTACTTATGTGCCATTCCCCAGCTTCTTGTCTGGTCTTCGCGGAAGCTCCTCCTATTTTCTTCCATTCGCACGCTGTTCATCCCTCTCTTCTTGATGTGCAACGTCCAGCGTCCCTCCATTCCCTCTATCCCCGGGGCTCCAATTCCTATGGCCACCGATGGCCCGTTTATCAGCTCCGACGTGCTTTTCTTCCTGATCCTCCTCTTATTTGGCTTGTCAAACGGCTATATCTCGAGCATGTGCATGATCGCTGCGCCTTCGACCGCTCATAATCCGGCCCTTCGTGATCGTGGGGACGTGGACGTAGCAGCAACGCTTGCAAGCTTCTGCCTTGTGGGTGGTCTTGCCGTTGGAAGTTTTGCCAGCTTCTTCGTTCGTGCGCAGGTGTGCAAGTGTAATCCATTTAATGGATGAAGAAATGCACTCCATACTTTTCCCCAGGTGCACTTCTGTTTGTACTCATAGAAATCTAGAAAACCTTGATTTTTTTGCTCCCTCTCCTAACCCTCACCAAACTGGCCTCTACTTTTTATGCATCTCAATGCCCTCTTTCGAACTCAGTGATCCCGTTGGTAAGTACCCGCTTCAACTTATCCTCATTTGCCAGGTGGCTAGGGGAATTTTTCCGCGTCGACCTTTTTGACCTTCTTCATTGTGCTCAGGTAACCGCTGCGGTCATGTCAATCTACCGATCTAAGTTTACCATCGCCCGCCTATGTATCGGGGAGGGCCCTTTACATGGCAGCAATGCAGTTGGTTGAGCTCCTTATGTGACTTTTGTGTGTCATTTGGAAGCGTATGAACTCGATTTGCGATCTCTTAGAAATGGCAACCGTACGAAAGCGGGCTCTTGAACCCGTGAGAACTATACATCGGACACGAAATAAAGTACGGCTTTGGGTGCTGTATTCTGCACCATCTGTTCATCCGCTCACTGCACTGCCTCCCTGGGACTTGCATCCGCTCCCACTGTCCACCACAACTAGCTGGTTAATCATATCGGAGATCTCCTGACCATGCGATTCCATTTAAAAGGTATATAGACTCCGATCCACTGGCACACACACGAGGACCTCGTGCAAGTACAACTTAGGCGCCGAATCAGATATCAGCGCAATCTGTAGAGTCAGTCCTGTATGTCGTCCCTCTTATCTCTTTCTTCCCCTTACCACTATGTCCAAGGTTCTTCGTCGAATCCCTAAGGTGTTCAAGAATGCATGGAACCGCCCCGACAAAAATCTCAAATATCTCGATGCTAGCATTGACGTTGGTAGGCCGTTCTTTGGTGGATATATCGAGGATACGGAGGACGGGGACGATGACGGGGACGATGATAGTGATACATGGTCCATCAGCACTGTATCAACAAACGCGACGATGGATAATAACCCGGGAACTGGTCGTATAATCGACATCTGCATTTATCAATTTCTTGGAAGGAAGATCGAGAGATTTGCAAACCGCATCTCTATCTCTTTACTTTCCCCGGCTGAAATCTTCAGGAGTCTTGAGTATGTAAGAAGCTCTGTCGGGACACCTGTCGACCCACGCACGCTCTCCTGGGCCATAGATAGGTTAAATTGTTTTCCTCAGCATTGCCTTCCTTGTGAGCCCGGAGCATGCCTAGCTGGGTGGAAGAGCCTCGTACGGCAGTCACAGTGAGTTCGAATCGTACCAAAACAAGTTAATGATCGTAATTCGTCCTAGATCTAACTCTCTGTATCGATCTGCTGCAGCTCTTGCAGCACTTATCAACTTGTCCACGGCATGGTCTCTCTATACTTTGTTTTATGAAAGCATTGCCGCCGTTGAGCCTATCTTCCGCTTAGAAGATCTCTCATCGAATCTCCGCGACTCTCATCCAGAGAAGAAGTACTTCCTTTCCTTAATCAGACTTGCTCGTGCACAAGTGCACTACCGAGTTTATCAAAGCGATATTACTGACTCGCTAGTTGCCTTCAATTTACAACAACGGCGGAGCTTGTTGGCCATTTTGGAATCTCAACAGTATGTTTCTCTGAGTTCTATCGATCGATGTTATATTGAAACGGTGACGGATCTCAATTACAGCGATCCTCTGGATATTATTACCAACTCGTGTAGCCTTTTTGCAAAATGCTTTGCTTACATATCTTTCCACTTTACCGGATGTGGTGTAATTGCTGAGCTTGAAGAAGTCGTCGAAACAGCATATCTCCTCTTCGTCACTTTTGCCCATTCTTTCATCGCCCTGCATCACCAAACGATCTACTTGGAGCCAAGTACACTGCGACTTAGAAGCCTGGTCCTGTCAACGTATGTTCGGTGGCTTGATGACCTCACTCATCCTTACCTGTACCGGCAACATGGAGGACTGAAATGCGACCTGAATTTGGTTCAACAAATTTGCAAACTTCGTGGTGCTCAACTCGTGTAAGGACATGCATATATATATAATTTTGTACCTGTTTATTAATGTACCTTCTTGAGAATAGGCTCGACAATGCCATACCCGGACTCCTAACACCAATATATGACGAACCAGTCATGCATTTCACCACATACCCAAGGAAAATATTCGATACTGTTGACCAGTATGCAGACCCACCAATACTTCGAAACTACGTCAAGATGTATGTAGACGCGTCTGTCAAGAGAACCTGCCAACTGTTGACCTCTTTTGATGAACTCAAACACGAATTGCGTTGTAGCGTCTCAAGCGCCGAGTTCGCCTCGCCCTCAGAGTTACCATTCCCGATAGTACCCGTACAGGATTATGATACACTGCTATCATCACTTAACCGTGCCCGACAAGTTCAAGTATGCGAGAATGATCTGACTCGGGATTTCGTACTCTCTCGGGACATCGAGCAATCGGGAGTGGATGACTGGATGCAGTATAGAGGTGACATCTGTACTCGACGGCTCTGGGGTGAGGAGCTCCGCTCGAATCTGGATTGGGATTGGGACCCATCGATCAGTCTAAAGCGTCTATTCGAGGTCGAAAGGGAGTCTACACCGAACATCTCGGTTTCAGCTGTTGCGAATGGACCTCATATAACCGTTTTCATATCATCATCGCATGCGAATACACTAGAGAAGGTTGACGTGCGGATAGCAAGTATATCTGAAGACAGCAAGAAGGACGAATCTGAATTCTGGACATGTATACCCATAACAATCGAGAATGATGCCGTACTCGATGAGGGAGGCCTTGAAAGCGCATTAAAGGGGCCTAAGACGGTGGGGACAGGGACATCACGTAAAGGCGCGTCAATTGCAGTTAACAACAGCCTGAGTTCACGAGACGAACATTCAAGTTGCCTCGTATCTACTACTATGGGGGAAATGGACTCGCCGGACCATCACGATACCAAAGCTTGGCTCGAACAGAAGGAACTTGGAGGATCTAGCTCTGATGTGATTTCGATTTGTTCGTTAGACTAACGACATTCAAGGATCACTATGTTGTTATATTCATGCCACAATACTACATACTAATCAACTTCTCATATGTCAATAATTTAGGGAAATATGGTTGGGCGGGGAGACCACCACTCGCATCCGTCCCGGCCGTGGGAGAAATCTGAGTGTTTAAGGCTGATCAGGGACCGTGCCAGCCTTGCCGGTGATGCGATGTGCTCCGAAGTACTGACTCGGACTGCAGTGCACAGCCGCCACCTCTGAAAAACAAAACGTTCTGACCCAAAAAATGAGGGTTCGTATTAGTCTCGTAACCAGATCAGGCTGCTTTGGTGGGTCGCTTTGCTCGCGATCGGAACTCGCAAGCTCGGCTTGCCTTATAAAAGAGTAGCCTGGCCTGGTCACGAGGCTAGGTTCGTATCCCTCTCCCTCGCCCACCAGACTGAACAGATAAGGTCACTCACTGTCTTCTCTCTTCCCTTCCAGACTGCCGCAAGTCCATACTACACAACTATCTGTTCTGTGTGCTCTTTAGTATACCATGCATACTTGAAGGGCACTCATGGAAATCTATCCCATCAGTAAAATAATGGCAAGAAACATCGTAGTCGTCGTTGCAATGCTTCATCTGACACTTGGAGAGTTGAGACGCCGGCTCAGCTACGCTTGCGCCCATTCTTTTTGACTTGCGATTGGTGGCTAAGATCAAGATCTCTTTTGCAGTACTAATATTGGATACTTGACGGCGAACACACTTCATGCTCTTGTGGCAGTGACAGTGCTTCAATACGCAAATGGAAGGCATTCACATATGTGGCGCTATATTCTCTCTGTGGCGCTGTAACTTCTTTGTGGCACTGTAACTTCTCTAAGGCGTGTCGCCTTCTTCCCGCCGGTCATTCGTAAATGAAAATCACTCAGGTCTTATGCGTCTGTGTGAGCTTCTTTCTTTTGTTCGACCTCTATTTTTCACTCATGGTATTATAGACCGGCATAAGCATTGTCATCGCCTTAACAACTTGAGTGCATTTCAATGGGATTCTTGCGGTAAATAAGAGCATAGAAGATGAAAGCTCGCCGAGAGTGAACCAGTTATGGACATGCCGCAGTAAGCATAACGCAAGCCACCTAATTCTCATCAAGCTCATCTAGTCAATCAAGAGGCGACATATATAAGTCTGTCCTCTGCTCTCATGACCAGTCGTCAATTCTGCTTTTAGGCGCCACTGTACATGGATCATAATGCAAGCAACCAAGCAGTACGTACCGTACATTCACTGGAACATTCAGCTTCTTCGCCTTCAACTAAGCTTTACTGTTATACCGTTCTAGGCGCTCCCATGTGGAGTAAGCTCAGTGTTTCATGTTCTGTCCTTCCCATAAACTTCTTTAACATTATTTCGTAGCATGCGCTTACTACTGAAGGGAAAGGCAACCCTGCACGAGTTATCGGTGCTCTCTCGCTATTAGTAGATCCAGAAGCGACCATGAAAACCGTCAGTGCTTGATAATGTACTCACGAACGCATTACTTACCCCCCCTTTTTTGCATTCCAGAATGTTGACGTCGAAAAGAAGGAAGAGAAACGTATTGCGTGCCAATGGTGCAATCAGCCATACCCTCTGCAATCGCCTCAAGTTAGGCGTTTTTCAGCATATACCAGTTGCAGCTCTTTACACTATCTTCTTGAT
Organism: Trichaptum fuscoviolaceum; assembly: GCA_910574455.1. NCBI lineage: Eukaryota > Fungi > Basidiomycota > Agaricomycetes > Hymenochaetales > Trichaptaceae > Trichaptum > Trichaptum fuscoviolaceum. The sequence goes on along the minus strand of CAJSYZ010000003.1, from coordinate 1,649,402 downwards.
TAAGGATTTGCTCTCACATTAACACTTGTAATTTGATATAACATTGTCTTGGATAACTGAATGTACTATGATGGAATTACCTCTTTACCGATTGTGTGTGCACTAATCATGCAAAGCTACTGCGGAGGATCATGATAGATATTCATGTTGTTGGTTGTAGGAATGTAGCTCTTCAATAGATTAGCATTAGGAACTGTAGACGAAACTTATGTTACACATGTACTCACCTCACTAGATTGACCACGTCTATACAGTCCACCTGCGCACGCCGAGAGGTCACAATGCTCTTCCCATTAATAACTACAGGCCAACGTATCGCATTCCTGGTTCAAGGTTAACGTCAGTGAGTATCCGCTTGGAATGAGGTATATGACACGCACCTCATCATTCTGGGAACAAGGGGTACAGTAAAGACTATTGCTTAGCTCCCATGCCCCGGAAGTTCGCCCTCAGCATTTTGATTGCCGGGAGGATAGATATGATTCGAATTCGCCCTTCGAGTACTGCCGAGCTAAAGCGTGTAGAGTTTTAATGGTGCAGCCACGAAGTTGTTCTTCGAAGTAAAGATTATGTGGGCATATGTGGCGTATAGTTGAACATTCTCTGATTGGTCTCTAACAGACGTGCGGGCCTGGTCTTTTTGATGAGATAAACGAAGGTTTCGCGCTGAAACCGCACAATAGCGCACCGGTATAGTAGTCGAATGTAAGAGCAGGCGGGGGGGGGGGGGGGGGGAGAGGGAGGAGAGAGAGGGAGGAGAGAGAGGGAGGAGAGAGAGGGAGGAGAGAGAGGGAGGAGAGAGAGGGAGGAGAGGGGGATTACTGTGTCAGAAGTATGAGTAAAGCTTGGAAATGTCGCCTATGAATCTGAGCTTCTATTCAGACCTATTAAAATCGTCGGCTAGACTCTCCCCAAAATAAGTGGCACAGACTTTAAGAAGTCCTTCGCCCAACTTACCGATTTGGCCAGCTCAACCACCACGCGAAGGCATAACCCTACCTCATCATATCCACCTCGTATACGAGTCGGAAGTCCTTTAAGGTTAATCCAGCTTGATAATGTTGTCCCAAGTCTAAAGTTCGCCTTCATGTGGGCAGCGGTGTGTGAGCAACGTGTCGTTTGGTCTGCTTGACGAGCTCAAGACCCCTGTGCAGTCTCTATTGAGCTCTTCGGAGACTGAGTAAGTGTACGACTCTCGATCGAGAGATTTCCTTCGGCATAAAACAAACTGATCTTTGAGGTGCTCATGGTTGAAAGCAAAGAAACGGTGACTACTTACGACTAAATCGGGTATCGTATGTCTAGTATTTTTATCGTGTCACTGGCATCCAAATCCGGCTATCGGGCGCTTAAAGGGCCTTCAAGTTTACGAATAGAATTCATCGGGACGAAGCCCGGAGCTCTGCTCTTCCATCTCTACTTCCACCATGTCAGGACGACTTCAACATAAGGTATGATTCTATCGCTCCTTCGATAATCTCATCTCACAAACATCTTCAGGCTGCTCTTATCACCGGCGCTGGCTCGTGAGTCGTTTCTGCTCTCAAGCTCGCATATACCGAGCTATCGCGTGCCATCATTGACTTCATGGCAGGGGTATCGGGTTAGAGTCATCTATCCTCTTTGCACTCGAGGGGGCGAACGTATTGCTCGTCGATATCAACCAGAAGGCTGTAGAGGAGGCAGCTGCAAAGATTGCGAAGAAAGCACCGAATGTGAAAGTCGTTGCGACTAGGGCAGATGTGAGCAAGGAGGAGGATATCAAGGCTGCTGTTGATAAGGCTGTCGCGGAATTCGGCCGCTTAGATATCATGGTGGGTGGTGTATCTTATGAGGATAATGCTTGTGATTGACAGACAGTCAGTTCAACAATGCTGGAATCATGCATCCAGCAGACGATAACGCGCTGAACACGGAGGAGAAGATTTGGGATCTGACGATGCAAATCAACCTGAAAGGCGTCTGGTGGGGCTGCAAGTATGCGATTCTGGCGATGAGAAACAATCCGGTCGATAAGGAGAAAGGACTGCAGACTGGCGGAAGTATAATCAATACGGCCAGTTTCGTTGCCCTCATGGGTGCGGCCACACCGCAACTTGCATGTGAGTTCCGAACTACTGTTATGTAAGAAAGACTTACCGAACTTGAAAAAACGATCAGATACTGCCTCAAAGGTAAGCGAACTACCTTTCCAAGAAGTCTAGACTTACCTGTAATAGGGAGCCGTTCTGGCGATGACCAGAGAGTTAGCAATGGTGCATGCCCGTGAGGGCATACGGCTGAACTCTCTCTGCCCGTACGTACTTTCAAAGACTGTCCCTTAGTAGTGGTCCTGACAAATTCGTAACCTTGTAGTGGACCTCTCAAGACACGTAGGCTCTTCCCAAATAAATAGCGAGTGGCATGACTGACTGAATTTCATTCCGTCAGCCCTCTTGATGGACTTCCTTAACACACCGGAGAAGAAAGAACGACGTCTGGTACATCTTCCGATGGGCCGGTTTGGAGAAGCGGTGGAACTCGCCAAGGCTGCACTTTTCCGTACGTTACCGGTTTTGTATTGTAGCATTACATTCTGCTCACTCAGCGAATTGTAGTTGCATCGGATGATAGCAGCTATATGACAGTACGTATCCGAACTGCTAGACTTCCCTTCACTATAGTATTGATATTCTCGTAATCAGGGAACTGACTTTAAGGTTGATGGAGGTTTATCGTCTTGTTACGTTACTGCGCTCGGGAGAACCAGCACTTCCTCCCCCTTCAAGCTTGACTGACCTTTTGTAGAGTGCATAGTCCTATCTTAGGGCCTGAACTCTCCACAACTATAGGGATACGAATTCTGACTGATTGGACGGGTGCCTTATTAGTTTGCAGTGATCCGGTGTAGTCTTGGGCAATGTCACAATTACATGTATATCTTTGGGAGGAATCTTTAATAAACATGGAAAGAAATACGAGTAAGCTTGACTGTTTGGAACAGTCTGAATAATCAAACTACTTCGATATCGAGTTTTACATGTCGAAAAAATGCTTCCGAGTCGTAGACGAAAGGTCCCAATCCGTCACCGTGGGAATGCGTCCTATGCGCACACCATTGAGAATTTCCGCCTGATGTGTCCCCGGAGACAGAACCCAGATAATTCGAAGCCTTACCTATGTCTAGTTGTGTGACGCCAATGAACCGACGGAATGTGTATTGAACTTGCATGATAAATCTCTTCCAGCTCCCAAAGAGGATGCAGAGAATCCATGATTCGTGACTGACTTATAACGGATCATAATCAATGGCTTCCTATTTCATAGATCGCCGATGCTTTGTTTTGATCCATTGATTGTCTTACTTTAAGTAGTTACCCTAGAAAAGCTAGATGGAGAAACGTGAAAAAAGAAGGAAAGGCGCCAGTGCACGGCGTTTATCATTAATTATATCGACTTGGTTACTAGTAGTATTTGGTCTTGCTTGTTTTACACGATCATGTATGTAGTATGCGTCAGCGCTTTTCCGTAACTTTTCTTTTATACACCATGTTCTCTATAAATTAGTTCACTGCATTAAAATACCTTTCATCTGCCTACCCCCCCTCTCTTTGGCTCCAACTTGAGCCAGCTGAAGTGACCAATTATCTGTGCCCCCCTGGAAGGCATGAATGGGGGGCAAGAAACTCGAAGGCGAGGAAAGCATACAAAAGGCTCCTCTTAATCCGAGCCTGTCTTTGCTTTGAGCGAACACTCAAGTTCCGAGTGTGTCAAAATCTGAGCCTGCGAATACACACGCATTTGTTAGCTAGTTGTAAACTAAGCAGACCAACATGCCAGATCTTCCATGACCTTACAATCTAACGCAGGTAGTCGTTCGCCTTTGTTGAATGCTATGGGCACGTCATGTCATGCCAGTGGTCAAGTTAAGTCTGCAGTAGGTGCGGCATCATCCTCAAGATTAAGTCAAAGATATACACATGTTGATCACACGACTCTTTTCATGACTTGAAATCGGTTTACTAGTATACGAATTGTATATGTGACCTTCAATGATAGCCGGCAGGATTGAAGCATTGGAACGTATGTGTTGTAGATAGCCAGGTTATTCTTCTTTGCAAAAAGGATGACACTCCGGCAAGAAATTCCGAGCCAGCTCGCAACAATATCACCCAATCAATGAGCAGCGATCCTCGGCCGGGTGACGCCATTTGCGGATCATGATTTGGCTTTTCGGCACGTCGGCAGTGTCTTCTTTCACGTAACGGCTTCTTCTTTTCGACTGTCATGCTTTCTACAAATAATAAATCTGTAACTTAAAAAGAAAAAGGAAGCTCGGTCTACTTCCGGACGAGATAATGAGCGCCAGGCCACTTGGTCTCACTCAATCACAGCAAATTGTTACATGGTTCATTGAGTTTGAAATTTCTTGCTGGTGTGCATCAACACTACATTCAAGAAGGAAACTAGCACAGAACTTCATACACCACATTCTTTCAAAGCTGACACTTCCGAGTCCTGACCATTTTACTTCTTTTCGGTGCCAGTGTGTTATACACAAGGGAATAGCTTAGTATTACTGGGCCCTAATTCCAGCATAGTGCCGGCGGCATCTGTTGCACAACCCTGGCATGTCAATAGCTTCCTCGTCGTCCTCCCGAACCTACACAAAAACTCTGGTGAGCATCAATATTCATGCACAGTAGTGATAAAGTGTACTGGTTCGTGAGTTGCATTGCATTCCTGCTCGGTATGTCCCCTATATGCATTATCGTGGGTCGAACTCGTCGTACAGTAATCAAAGTCACATTGCGACATAAATACGACGTCGATAAGGACGTAATGCTGTGATATATAACGTTGTGTAATTCAGCACAAAGTACGCAAGTAAGAAAGGATCTATGTTTCACGGACGTCACAGAGTGCGTAATGGTGAAATGTCCTAACAGCGAAAGTCAATGATTAGTATCCAATATTCAAAGAGTAGTACGCTTTACTATACGCACGCCATATAACCACACATGATGAGGTTCTAGATGTATAGATATTGGTGTGCTTCTGGAGTAGAATGCATGCCTACCCATAGCATTTATACGCTGGGAATGAAGGTTGTCGGTACTCAGAAAGGTGGAAGAGGCTCTTTCAGGGATCAGTGGCTTCGGCAAAGCTTCTACTGTTCTATCTTCAATATAGTCCGTATTTGGGCAGATGTAAATTCACAGCCTCATGAGGTTCATACACAGCTTTAGAAAGTGGGCCATTCGGAGGCGGATGGGTGAACAACTAAGAAAAAGACATAGTAGATCTAAAGCAAATTACACAGCTATTTAGGCGATACTACACCAACAACTATAGAACATACCTTGTAATGTAGTTCATAGTTCATGTGAGCAGCGGCATCCTCAGCGAATAAGCCTCGGCGTGAGCAGGAGAATATTGTACTTGATTTGTCGTCGACGTCAAGACCATCAATCTTGATATTTACATTGTTGACCATTCACATGTGTAGGGCGAGTATATGTGTGTGCTTTAGAGTGGCAGTGAGTAATATGTTCCTGCGGCGAAGAAATGATTACAGGAAGGTGTCTGGCTTCTGAAGCATCTCCTATCAGGGTATGCAGACAGATCGATACTCACATCGGTCGCCGTCGATTAGCTAGTGACTATTAGGATAGGGTCTGCCTCGCTCAGGAATGCGAGCGCAGTGAACACGAGGTAGACTGGGTTGCTTGCCGGCACGGATACCCTTGATCTAGGGCGCACAATGTTGTTGGCGCGATGGGAGAGTGCAGTTGGCGGAGAACAAACGTGACTAGTCAGCCTGAGTCACTTGGAAACGCGAAAAGGCGGTATACAAGGTTCGGGGCAGCGGTGAGGGTGCTTAGTCTGGAAACAAGGTCGGCACGTGATTCGCCAACTGTGGTTCGCCTACAAAAACAACTAGGCAACTCTTAGGCCTTAGCATCCACTTTCCTTCGCACGACAACAACCTCTCCTATCCCTTCTGCGCTTTCGACCATGCTTCGAAAGGACCCCTTCCTATCCTCAACAAGAAACAACTCTACGATCTCGCACAGCCTTCCTCGGGCCCAACAACAGTACCCTCCCGGTTGCAGAGCGCTCGAACCAGAGATGCTGTACAGTACAGGACCGTCGGGACCGGTTCAACTTCCGCAACATCTTCACGTCCCTCAACCTCGTCATGCTCGTGTGCTTCTCAATCTGTCTATGATTGCTGGCTACGGCCAATACGAGGAGGCGAAGGAGGTATTTCCTGGGCCGCCAGTCGACTTTCGGCACCACAACACTCCAACCATGTCGATACCCGATCACATAGACGACTCCTTCTTTCCGACCACAAAGACATCATCAATTTCTTCGAGATCATCTGAGAACAGCGCTCCATGGAACTATCATCTCCAGAGTTCCAGACATGGCGCGGTGACGGGTCTGTCGCCGGCAGAGGCGTTGGCTAGTTCGGACTACATCCTGTCAAAGCGCTACCAGCTCGTACAATCGATCTGGTCCATAAATCACGAAGAGAGCAAGCTTCTTCGTCAAGTAGCATGCATCGCAGAAGAGTGCGCTCGCATCCCTGAACGGAAGCTGCTGAACGCACTCAACGAAAAAGACGTACAAGACCTGAAAGATAGAATCATTTCCGAATATTCGGAATACATCAACGGCAGGGATGGACAATTGTCCCTGTCAGCAACGAACACAAATTTAGGAGACGCAGTACCCGGATACAACGTATATGGCTTCGCGTACACCGACGTCTCCAGTGTAAACCTGGTCGAGCTAATCAGGGAGTTCAGCCCCATGTTCACTGTCGCCGAGTTTATGCCTTTCATATTCGCGTGGGTAGGACCAGCGGATAGGTATGGGAGGACGAAGAGAGAGAAAGCTTTGAGAGAGGAGAGGCTCCAGAACCTCAAGAAGACAATCATCGAGGAGGTCAGGAGCATCTGGGTCCCATCGGTGAGTTCTGCTTTAACATCGTGTTTAACATGATCTCATTGACTGTCACAGGGCTTCGAGGCTGAAGGCAAGCGATTCCTCACCAGGAAGGAGTACGTGGCCATTGCGGGGCGTCTCAGCCGCGGTGGCGACCTTAACGGTAGCGAGGTCTACCGGCTTCACAACACCATCAGGGCCTTGGACATGCTCGAGCTCCTCGGGAGGTGTCTCGAACACGAGTTGATCGTCAGCACCGACGTGACCATCGTTGGCGAGACTCTCGCGCTCTACTTCCGCAAAGACGGATACAGCTTTGGGCTGCATACGCTATTCAAGCGCGCCGGCGACAAGATATGTCGCGGCAATGCGGAAAAGTACGCCTGCTTGGCAGTCGACAAAGCAGCGAAGACGATGTGGTACAACGTACGCTCGCATGAAGATCGCGAGTTCCTCACAGTACGTCTTATGCACATGAATCATGGGAATGACGCTGACTTCATCACTTACCTTTAGCGCTTGGGAAGAATGGTAGACGAGTATGGTGACATTCAACGCAAGAAATACAGCGCGGGGGCACCGAAGAATAGGCCCGACGATCGGCCACCGCGTGCTGATCATCGGAGGCAGGTCACCTTCGTCTCCAATTTGACTTATTGTCTGTAAAAAGCGAAAGAACCTGTGTATTAGAATGGTTTTCAACGTATTTATCTGACGCTTTTCTCACCCAATGTCTGCCATCTCAAGTCTATGGAAGATAGCATAACTTCGTTCCACCACCGATCTCGAAGAACGAGACCTCGTCCCATGCTGTTCGAAGGACTGTCCCTACAGCGACGGTGCAAAGGACCAAAAAGGAGGAGTTCATGAGCTATCCACGCAAGAATCTCGCCGCTTATGTAGTCGGCGATATTGTGGTCTCCTGTTCAACATCCTACCGGAGAAGAATTAGACCCATAACGACACATTGCGAATGGAGCATCCGAACAGCAACCAGAGCAGCGCAATTTTGTCTGCAAGAATTTTCGTTGTGCGTCGGAAGCGATATGCAACACTCGCCTACGTACTCGATAACCTCGTGTTCTGAACCACAGGGAGACAAAGCAACGTCCAAATTTGGATAAATAATCGTACTTCGAGAGTATGAGGTTGAGGTCGAACTCTCCACCCACCTGCATAGTCGACAGTCTAGGATCCTTGCTAGCTAATTGTAGGTGGCGTAGAAAGCAAGAGTCGACAAGATCAGTGGCAATTCAGAGATAGCAGGACAAGCTCTCTGCCTGACAATTTCAGCGAGGTCTTCAGCCAGTGTGTCCCTTCACAGTTCTCCGGGGTCTAGTGACTCTATCGCCTCCATCGATAATCTAATCAATCAGAAGGAAGTCTTATGAGTCACAAACTCGTGTTTTCTGCAGGCATATTGAGCACCTACGAGATGTGTTGCACAATACAGTACTGTCTGCACACCTCAAGCGTAGAATGTGCCATATCCGTCCGTGTTGATGGCGTGCTTGGTTCTCGGCAAAAGACACGTCAAAGAGAAGGTTGAAGGCGACCTTTAGCTTCTAAGTTGCAAGTCACTGCCAGTGCATTGGAGTTAACTTGAGGACGCTGGAGAATAAGTGTCGTTCATTGTGAGTATCGAGGGTGCTCACCGGTCTCCTACCTCAGCCTCTTCCCACGCCAATTCGGATGAGGCGAAGAAAGTATCATTCAATTCACAGCTCTCACTGTAACTGCAACAACAAAATCTGCCTCTGCCTCTGCAACGGCGAGGCTCGCTTCAACTAATCTGTCTGCTGCTTCAAAAGCCGGTGTATTGTGATCCGGAACATCTTAAACATATCTTCAAGTTCTGACTTGTTAGTCTGCTGCACAATGGGTCTCGCCTGCCAGGGCAGACGCTCATCTATCGAGCCTGCTTACGAACCGTCTTTAATGATGGACTAGATACAATCTTTATCTCAGCTGCGCTTGGGGAACGTTTGGGCGTCTGCGGCTCACCCATTGCAAAATTGGCCTGATTGCAACGCAGAGGAAGCGAATGGAAGATATCTTCGAATCGTTAATCCACGCGTTATCGCTTGACCTTTAGTCGCAACTACACACTTTAATAGCTGGAATTGAGCGAAAGCTGATCATTTGCACAGTAAATACGTACATTTATTTGAAAGATAAGTCCTTGTTTAGATTCTTCGTATAGACCATTATTAAACAACCATTTACTTGGAGAATCAGGCAGAGGAATTAATGACGACGATCTTCGAGCAGAATCAAATCTTGGAGTTATGATGAAGATGATCCTCGTAGTACTGCGTTGAAATTGCGCAGGCTGTGACCAATCATAGCTTCATTGGCAATCGGAGACTGCTCAGATCGAGTCTGCCACCAAACCGGAGCAATCAGCTGCCACGATTTCTTCATACTCGCCCACGAAGAAACCAGAACAATGCCGATATGTGACTACTCAAGATCGATGTAGAGAAAAATTGTCGGCTATTCCGAGGCTGCGTTGTTCATCGCATGCCTTACTTGGACATATTAGACACCTCTCACTCTCAAGATCACACGAATAAGATGCGGTGGTGGGTTTGGTTTCTTTGTCCCCGCAAAAAAAAAAGAAAAAAAAAAAGTTCGCGCCATTGAAGGCAGGATGGGGAGGGAAAACCACGCAAGCCTTGGGGGGATAACCAGCACCCAAGTTTGGACCCGTGGTTGGATCTTGCTAGACGCGAAAACCTCCCGGCGCAAGAATTGGACTCGTGCCACCGCCATCCAGAACATTAACTCTACGCATGTTTCCCCGCCGCAGAGACCGCCTCCCGTTGAGGGATAGGCAGTCAGTGCTTCACCGCATAGCCGGGCATGCAAACGCGGCCTGGGCATACGAGGTGGCCGCTGAACTCTCCGTCCCAGCGACCGTCCGAAGACATAACTACGTCTAATTCTACAAGCATGTTTCCCCACCACAGAGACCGCTTCCCCCAGGAGGTTCAGCACTCTGCATTTCCACGAAACCGGGCATGCAGACGCGGCTTGGGAGTACGGGGTGGCCGCCGTTCGGGTATGTTGCCCTGCCTAATGCAGGGGACCGACGGCCGTCTTCCGCCACGCGTTCCACGGTGCAGAGGGCGTCATTGCTGCCTCCATGACGGCGTACTGGCGCGACGTGCCCGGAGGCTGAAGTACCCAGGAAGTGCTGTGGATGGGCCCCAAGGAAAGTGCGAGCACACCGATGTCGAGAGTGGCGGTGAGACTCGGTGGCTGGACTACCTGTCGGAGGGGGCCTTGGTGGAAAAGAGTAGAAAGGTGGATCGGTAGCTGGAAGTCGACAGTGGTGGAGGTAGGAGGTCAAGAGGAGCTGGAGTCACTACGTCCAGCCTTCCACTGCTTTATACCCCTTGAATTTGTGGCGAACAAACAAACGCTTTGAGCCTGTTGTTCTGTTCTGGACGGGTGTGGTGCAATCACGAGGCGGGGGAGGAAGCCAATTGACGCGCTCGCCACCTAATGGCCAGCCACGCCTCACGCTTGGACTAGTTACCAGATAATGCTGTTGTCCGCTGGGACCGAGCAACGTTGGACCCGGCTTGCGTCCATTGCTTTGAAAGACAGTCTATGTACAAATGTCATAGAAAATGAATGTTCACTCGTTCTAGTATATAATAAATGAAAGAAGGTGTTGTCGTTTAACATTACTTAACTGAAACCGCTATATACTATTCTATACTTCAAGTTGGTTGTCGACACTCTCAGGCTGAGTCGGTCGTTAGGAACACAAAGCCTAATCCCTTATATTTAAATGCAAGTCAGTGAGCTTGCTGCACCGGCCATGTGGAATATACTCTCAATATCAGTGGGAGTAAGGGGTTTGCCAGCGAAGCTTGGCCTAAATCTAGTGATGTGTTTAACAATTTCACAGCATTTGCAGTTCTTCAGGTGCGGGGTCTAGCAGAATATCGTAGTTTAAGAAAGTTCAAAGCAATAGTGTTAAAAAAATAGACTCGTTACTGAGCACATCTGCGCGCAATGCTTGTGTCATCCCGCCTTTTCCTATGAAGTCCATCTAGTTACTCCTAAGCAGCCTGTTAAGGTGCTACTGTGAAGCCCGAGACATGTTCGAATCAACCACTCGCTTGAGGTTCATTGCTACACAGTAAAGGAGTGGATGAAGAAAGCGTTCATCAGACTGAAACGTAAAACATGAAAAAACAACTGAGCAACAATTGCAGTACTAGTATAACCCTATAGAGTTGTGACACAGTCAAGCTCCTTGCGGCACTGCATCATTTGCAGGCTTGTTCCATGGACCAGCATCGCTCATCGAGCATCCACCAGGGCAGGAGCATTCGCAGTTACCACCGAGGTCCTTAGGGAGGTTCTCCGCCGGAATCTGCTCGAGGAGCTCCTTCTTGCCGTCGCCAGACGCAACGTTGATCTTCGCCGCAGTGACGGGATCGAGCCACGGTTTGATCACACGCCATACTGTCGTGAATCCCCACGGCGGATTTATGATGAAGAACTTGCCCATCGTCTCGGGATAGTAGTTCTGTCCGATATGGCTCGTTTCTTGAACGTATCCCTTAACGTCCAAGAAAGCCGTGATCCCGACACCCTTCAGGTCCAGGATGGTGCACGACGTCTCTACTGGGTGGCCCACAGCTTTCGAACACGCCGGAAGTCGAACGTGCAAGAACTTCTCGTACTCGTAGACAAGCGCCTTCAGCTGACGCTCCTCCGTCGTAATCTTCCGGAGTTCCGTCATGTTCACCTGGCCTAATCTTTCAATGTATACAGGCCGCCCATCCTATACGAAAGTTAGAATAAATCAGAAAGCTCATTGCTTGATGTAGAGCTTACTTTGTCTGTTTTGTGATAATACTGGGGATAAAATTTATTGACCTTCTCCTTTTCCTCAAACTTGAAATCCCTAAGCACATCGCCTTAACTGCTAGTTTGAATATCGAAGCTCGATCGAACTTACTGCAGAATGCTATCCACGTTGTTCTCCTTCCGCCACCGCTCGGCTTCAAGGATCATCTGCTTCGCCAACGCAACGTTCCATTTACGGGCCCTCAGGAACCTGGAAATCAGGGATAAGAAACAGCATTGCAAGGTGAGTGGTTCGACCACGTCGGTATTCCGCATTGCCAGCACAGCAAAGGATCAGCTCACCGTAAAAGCCAAGCATCCGTCATTCGCTCCTCCACAAACGCGCCCGCATCCTTCAACTCCTGCTTGAACTTCTCTAGAGCGGCCTGCTGGTCCGGCGTTAGGTTTCCGATGTGGCCAAGTGGTGTAGCCGGGGAAGACATCTTGTCAGCTAGTTCTGTTGTCTCCACTTGTGCGGGCGTGGATATAATCTCTGGTGCAGCTGTTTGCAAGATCAGGAAGTGGGTGGGCTCGTGGGTGAGCAGATGAAGTAAGATATGATGAGCCGAAGATACGTACGGAAGCAGCAAAGCGGACTACGCGATTTAGCTCTCAAGGGGTCAATATACTTGCTTAAGAGGCGTGCCAGTGAAGTCAATTTCACGTTTCCGCAAGACGTAGCAAGCAAGCGAAAGGCGGCGACATACCTTCGTCGGCGAATACTTCAACAAGCAACGATTTGATAAAGATCTGCAGGCTGTCACAGTAAATTGTCTAAGTAGACGGTGGAGGAAAGTAAGAAGATAAATACAATCGATGTGCAAGGAGTACTTGAATGCAATGCACTGATGTAATAGTATCTTATCACTGCATGATGCTAGTGGCTGTGCTAGTTCAGCAAAGAAACACCAACTTGAATGATATAAACCGCTTGCTTCCTACCATCATCTTCCACGCATCTCAGTTGAAACTTGGATATAAATTCATATAGGATGGTCTTTGACTACGTGAGCTATCGACGTAGTGGTAGGTCATTCGAGGGTTTTGCTCTCGAGAGCTTCCCAGTCAATAAATTATACCATCCCAGAATGCGCCGTGTAACGACAGTGCATGAGGAACGCAGAAGCTTTATACATCAAGAAGCCTGCAGAATAGCTACAAAATTACACCTGGATACTAAGGTTGCCTATGCGCTCGTGTAGAGTCGAACCGGGTACGTCCTGGGTCACTTCACAATTTGCGGACAGCGCACCTGCCCCATCAATCTGCTTCAATGCACCGATAACAAATCCAGGTCGGCCTCCACAAGTTTCGTCTTCGAATAAAGGCCATCACTGAGCACTTTCACAATGAACAGTGACAAGAAAAACTTACAGGCCTTGATATGGTTCAGATAACGCGCCCCCATCCAAGCGAAGGCCGGTTTGTTACTACGATACCCAACGACATACCTGCGAAATTAAACCAATTCTTTGTTAAGTACCGTCGCCTTTCCTGAGACTGGCTTTACTTACCAAGCAGATGCTCGAAGGAATTGATCGAAATTCGCGGGGCAAAGGAAACCTGGCGAGTCTTGGCAAGGACGTAAGACGAGGTCGGCTTAGTAGTCGGTAGCAAACGTACTTGGGAAATACTCATTCATAAAGGCCTCCTTAACGAGATCCGAATGCGAAGTGAATTCATCCCTTTCTCGGTGGAAGAAGTTCGGGACCTCCTTGTCTACATATCTGAATAAGCAATGTATACGAGACGACGAATATGTACGAGGTGGATGCTTACCTTTCCCATCTGCTGCGATAGCTTTACTGAGTTCCCTGTTGAACCTCGTCATGACATCGATGCCTTCATCATAAAACTCCGTCCACCTTTTCTTTTCCAGGCGCTCCAAGTTTAAATGGGGGTCTACTTCATATCTGGGATTCTCCGTCCTATCCATATGCGGGATTAGGGAGCGGAGGGAGTCAAGAGGTCTGTCGAGCGTTGTCCTCCTCTGCTCCTCTGGTTTCCGTGAATATTCGGTTTTCAGCACTGCGAGGCGCCTATCCAACGCGCGATAGTTCCCTCCATTCTTCGTGAAATCCTATGGAAGATGTGTGAATATGTTGTCATAAGGAAACGACACTGGTTATTGATATCTCACCAAGGCTTCCTGGACGATCTCGGCCAGGTCCAGGCAGTAATCCCATGTTCTGCGGTCATCATAATGCTCGGCTAGACGTTTCCAGTCATTAGAAGCCAAACCGAGGACCATTCCGTAGTGCTGCTCTAAGAATACATCTAAGAGGCTCTTTTGCATGTTGTTCACTTCGGCTTCCGTCAGTTTCGTTGAAGCATTCGGTACTGAATGACACAGAGGATGCATGGGAGAACGATGAAGCACAGCAGATGGTGGCATCTCGGTCCGGGGAGGCAATATCATGGGCTCCCAGCAGACAAAATACTTATCGCCGTCCAGGTCTCTGTGAAGGTATTTCTCAGGTTCAATCACGCGAAAACAGTGTTGCGCTACTGACCCTCCGGACATTGAGTTTGGGATAGAATACCTGCTGTGCAGTGGGAAAACTGGCCACATACATTTCTTCAGTTCCCTCGCTCCCAATAATGCTAGCGTTGACGTACCTATGCAGTTGCGCAGAAAGTGGAGCTCTGGCTTGTACACCGCTTTTAGCCTCCGAATATCTGCACCATGCGTTTAAACGTCAGTAAACTTAAAGTATTGTGAAGTCGATTCCGTCCACCTTCAGGTTTGCACGCGGGGTTTCTGTGAAGTGCGGTTTAATACAGCAAACGGTGCTGCGAAAATGCTCTTACCTGGCTACCAGAACATCCGAAATTATCGGCCCTTCGCGATAAGGCAGGTTGATGTATACCTCGCCATCGTCCAAAACTCCGAGCTCATCAACTACTCCATAAACATAGCAGGATCTCTAAAAGCACATAAGACTTTTCAGGAAGACTATAGTTGCGGTGGTGAACGTACTGGGACATTGATATTAAGTTTCTCCTTCAGCTTGACATATTGTCTATTCTGAAAGAGACAGAGGTGTCGGTGCAAATATTTCTCGTCCATAGAATGTCCTGCATAAAGCATTTCGACAACTATTAATAGAGAATCAGAACTAAGAATCATATATCGCAAGTACAAATTACGCAACGATCTTGATATAATCCCTTGCCTTGTCCGTCGAGCTCGCCTTTGAGACAACGAATAGCCATCTGTCGGTCCGAAGTCAATGCCTCGATTTCACGCAAGTGGGCTTTCAGAAGCTCCCCGAATGCCTGTTTCAAACAAACGATATGAGGGCTACATAGAAAATAAAAAACCGCAGTGGATACCCTTACCTCGATGTCCACGCCCAGGTATAACAACAGAACAATGAACTGGAAATTCAAGCGCGCAGAATCCATCGGCTCAGAGTAGCCATGTACTTCTATTTCAGTCGGGCCACCGCGGTATTTCAACATGGATGGTCTGTACGCGAACACACATTCATGCATCCTCGATACTCCGGAATCCGTTTTCCTTATGTTACCCCAAAGAACGTCGAATATTTCATCGGGATATGCAACCAAGAGCCCTTTCATTCCGCCCCTTCGTATGTGAAAAACTGTTGAAATGGGATATGTTGAGTAGAGTCGATAGGGAAGATACGTATAGTCGTACCAGAAGTTCTGGAAGGAAGATCAAGCTTGTTCCGAATCGCTTTCGCATAACTTTCGCGAATCGGGCCACAGCCATCAGTTGTGTACTTGCCATCCTCTGCGTATACATCATCGATAAGTTCAATTTCATCGTTAGAAACCTTTGTTAATGGAGTATGGTTAGCGAGCAAGAGTCAATGAAGAGCCAGTCGTCGAGGCTTACATTGATGGCTTTCACAGTCGAAGTGAAAGACAACCCAAGTCTTGCAGCATACTTTCCTGCGCCACTGTGTATGAACACTTCATCTAGCTGTCCCATCTGATTGAGAAGCGAAGATACACTCATATCGTCGCCTGCAGAGAAATAAACCAAATGGCCTGACTTTATGCCGGACTCCGTGCACCCGAGGAAAGAGAATTTTACTTGTTGTCTTAATATGTGGCGTCAATATTGCTCAACCATAACGTCCGTATGTTCATTACTCACTCGTCAATAAGATAGTATATCCCATCCTTCCGAGTCAGCTCAAGAAAATTATGGAGATCTTGCATATGGTGCTTTGGAAGATGTCTAGGAACTTTCACGAGCAAGAAACGCCTTGAATTTCCTACTAGCCTGTGAGCACGACAGGGCGGTCTTCGTAGCTCTTCCAGGCTAGAAAACGACAGGTTCCCGGCTTGTTCGTCAAGGATAATGTCACTTGAGTGCACTGTAGAGTATTCGATGTGCATATCTTATTGAAGCTTTACGTGTGAACCGATGTTGTAGGAAGGACAGCAAGCAGGCGGCCCCCACTGCAGGCTTTCCATCCAGCGGTTTATATGGAGCAGGAGCTATGTGGGTGCGGTATAGCTTTGACTCGTAAACTCCAAATAATAGACATGGCCCAGTTATACCGATTTAGCTTGCGCAGCCTCGATGAGCAGATCGGAGTTAGTGCAAAGATCCTTTGATGTAGTTGGTGATGGAGAAGGACTTGGAGAAGTTGGCGGGACTCGGACACCGTGACAACTTGAAACCTTCGAACTCTTGAAGCACTGCCAGTGGCAGTCACATTGGCACGTGCTATGTCACACCGTGTTTCGTTGATCTTCTCTTGTGCGCACTTCGGAGTGCACACATTTTTTGTTTTCAACCAGCACTTTTCCAGAGATTGTCAGGCGGTATGTTGTACTTAATTACCTCAAAATCTGTTATAGGGATGCAGGAGACAAACAATATCTCTTTAACGACATCGGCGCGTTTGCCGGTTGGCCACCGCCTCGTGCCTGCCTGGTGGTCGCCTCGTTATTGTAAAGAAGTCGCATGCCCTCCTCATGCCCTATGAACGTATAATAATATGCACAGGCATATACGCGTAGGCCCACGGTGAGATGTCTCCCACTTCATCCTTGTTCCTCGAACTCAACACTGCCATCACCATGTACGACGCCATGGTTCATACCTCTAGCCCAATGCTCGTCAGTACTAGGACCCGCTCCGCTTTGAGAGGATTATGGATATCCGCCTTACTTTACTCACTTCCTCTCTCGGTCGTTTTGAGCAAGAGCTCTTCAAACCACGAGTGCACGTTACACAAGTTTCTCGAAGACTCCATCAAAACGCTCATTTCCTGGCTTCAGCATCCCACTCTCCAACACCGCATTTCTTTACGCTGGCCGTTCAACCCACTGTCACGATCAAGACCTCATCAGACATATGAAACAATAGAGGACGAGGCAAAGTACTGGGAGAGCGCTGAGCGTCTGCAAGCCCAGCTCTTCCCTTACGACGCTCGATGCACACGAGCAGCCGCAAAGGCACAAAAGACTGTTCAGTCAAGTCAAACCCGGCAGATTCTCTACTACACACCTCGTCTGCCGCCGGCGTACCGCGAAACTAGAGAGACGGAAAGGGATTTAGAAGAGTCTTGGATCTCATCAAAGACCGTTATGAAGTGGCACTGGTTGGTTTTCCCGGATCGGGTGAGTTCAAATAGCTTTGCTCCTTTCTACGGAACCCAAGTAACCGTATGATATATAAATAGGTACATCCTCCAGCTCTGGAGGCTGCGCGCAGGGTGAAGCGACTCAGTCCCAAGGACCACCGCGAAATTCGTCGGATAGCCAGCTTAGTCCGTGCGTCTGACATCAACACTACGCACGTTTCCGACGGAAAACATCCTACTGATGGCGTTTATGCATCACTGTGGCGGAGATGGCTTGATACTAGGGACTCTGATGTTGACATATCATTCGAAGGCGCATGAATATCAGACCGGTCCCACGAGGTACTATATGTCGATTCCGAGGATACGAATTGGCAACTTGAAGGAAGCCAAGAATGTAAAAAGCGATTATAATGTTACACGAAGAAGTTTTCTATTTCATATCACCTAGCTTCTATTCAGATGCACAGCCTCATTCGAAGTTCGGTTACATGGGAACCACATCAAAGAACTCTAAAACGGTGCGTAGTTTACTTTCTGATCGAAAATGACCTCGTTGCATAACGCTGGCAACCATTTCGGCTGGGACGTACGGAACCGCAGAAAACAATGCTTCTCAGCGACCTGCGGGGGCAGCAGCTGCGTTAATGTACAAGCCATCCTCACTGCGTTTGTCTTTGGACCTTTGCTGCATAAACTGATCCTCGGCTCTCTTGTTTATTTACTTGGAACAACACTGCATCATGTGGTAAGTGGCATTTCCAAGGATCGAGCGCTCACTGGCAAATCCTAGAACAGATACTACTAAACACGAGGCTCGGAGATGCCAGTTCCTCCGTTCGGCGCCATCCGTATACTATGGACTCCCATACCGACTTGAAAGAAGAATGCTTGTGTCCTTGGTTCCAGCCCCATCTTATGAAATTCATTGCACTGCACAGTATCACAGCTCTCACAGCTATGGTCCTCAAAATGCGCGGATGGCGAGGTGCTATGAGGACATAAAAGCTTGGCAACGGGTTCATATCGTTGTCCTCAGTTTCGGGGGATATGGACTCGGTGCAATGCTACACGTCGGCCGCTACAAATCTTGCACTTCGGGCTCGGGATTGCGTATCTTGACTATGCTTGCTAAAGCTTATGTATCGTAGAATGATCGTCGCTTCTTTTCCTCCGGATCAATAGTGTCCTAACCTAAGCGAGGTGATCTCTGCAATTTCTCTCGCAAATAGCTAGCACATCAAATACGTAACGACGGGATGACGACAATTACACCCGCACTCGCTCGGAGGTGAGTCCTTACTACTACTCCATAACACCAGACTTCCAGTCTTCACTTACTGCTATATTCTCCGCGGCATCTCCAATTCCCAAACAGCCTTAGCTCAATGTTCTAATTCGGACATCAATACGCTAAAATCGAACTATTTGGCTTCAGCATCCGCGCATGTCAGCATAGGTACTTATTAACGAGACTCCTTCACATTTCGACGCTGACTGCTCTCACCACCCCCGTATTCCTCTTTCTAGCGCAAGGTCCTCCCCGAAATGATGCCGGAACTTGCAAGTCTGGTAGTTGTTGTTCATAACTATGAAATTATAAATGTTCGTTTGTCACAGTTTCACATTGCTTCACAGGCTTACTTTACATGTCCTCCATGCCACCCGGACAAAGTCTATAATCGGCAAGCAACTCGATAGACTCAACTTTGACTTTTAATAATCGGCAGATCCTTCATTCCACAGCATCCGCCTTCACGCTTCTCGTGAGTCCCAGCGTACCAACTTGAGCTCCGAGCCTCACACGTTCTCACATTAATACAGGTCTACGACTGTCTTGTTACTTTACCAGAAGAGGTACGTTCTTTTCGACCCGCCGGAATATCCATAATTGAACGCACATCTATTCAGATTCGTCTTGTATGGAGTCAAAGTTGGACCGCAGCAAAATTATTGTATTTTGCTTGTCGCTACATGGGGCTCATTGATATAGTTGTGGCAATGTTCTGTATGTATATGCGTATCTCTGAACAAATCTCGCTACGCTCTGATTTCTTTTTCTACATTGCAGTTGCGCACTACTCGGCTCTAAACTCCGGGGTCAGTCGTACATGCTCAGTGCTGACCAGAAACATATTAATCTAATAAGAAATTATAGGGATGCCTGAAGGTGTATGAAGCTCTGTCTTGTGAGTTTATCATCCATCCCTCACGCAATCTCTACGAATTAAATATGTTCTGACAGGGCTCGTAATATTCGGTATAGCTGCATCAGAGCGTATGAATAGCAGTCAACCCCTCCACTCTGAAATATTCTAAATAGTCCTCGATAGTCATCATGGTCCTTCGCACGTATGCGCTGTTCCAGTTTAACTTCAAGCTTCTGAAGACAACAATGTTCCTCTTCGCATTCGGCGCTGTGAGTGGCCTTTATGGGGCATGACTTGATACGTAGCACTAATTGACTACATCGCTAGGCGCTAATAGTAATCCCGGTGATCGTGGAAGATTCTTCCAGTCACAACGGTTATCAATGTAAGGTCATCAATTCTAGAATCGCAGTCAGATCGGCCTCCTTATCATAACTATCGCAGACACTGCGCTCAAATCACCGAACATTCCAAATTGTGTTTCCTTTCTGTTCAGGGAGAAGGCGTGGATCACCTTGATGCTCCTTGCTGGCTTTGAACTAAGTGAATATAAGGCTTCAAGCAAGATCAATGGTCTAATCTGATACGTTATACAGTCATTGTACTGCTAACAACTTGGAAAACAATCATACAACGGAGTGCGTGCTAATTCTTCGCGAAAGCGAAATTCGACCGACAGGACTTTTACTGATTGTCCGTACTTAGGACACAACACCACAACGTCGCTTTTTTATGTCTTCTACAGAGATGGTAAGGCAAATCAACGTGCATCAATGCCTTTGCTAAGCTATTCGCTAGGTGTAATCTACTTCATTTGCTCATTTGGTTCGTCTTTTGTTCGCCTCTTTATTTGAAACATTATTGATCATGAATTTCAGCCACTTCAGTCGCAAATATCTTCTTCTTTTCCTTAACAGATGTACGTTTCAATTCATACTTCCGCAAATAAATCGTGTCTAACTCACTCATAGATCAATGTGGTGATGTACTGGAACTGTAACACTGTTCATATCACCAGAAGTTAACTACGTATGAACAGGCTACAGCGGGTCCTCCACTCCAACCTCTCCGCTCGTATTATTCTTCATCTACGTGAGGTCTCTTCGGGTTCTAATATTTCCGGTGCCACGAACATCAGCTCGATGAAATATGAAGTGAAGAGGAGAGGCATGGACTGTACTCGTGTTGTCGCAACAGACGAGATTAGGACAGAACTATCGAGTTTTGCATGACGTGATGACGGTTGACAGAGGAATCGTATGCATTTATGAAGATACGAACTCAGGACAATCATCAACCGACAAAAGATAGTAAGACACAATATGAATGTAAGATTACACGGCTAATTAAAGCCTTTTTGAACAGAACTACTTGTTACATACATCGTTATTCCATCTTGAGTCATTGCTCAACGAGGAGGATCATTTCTCCACCTATCACTTGTACCGACGCCACTGAATTGTGATAACTCATGAGAGTAGTATCCTTCACTAGTTCCTGTGCTCTGACCCGTCGATCGTGACCTCGATCCCGAGAACTTGACCGTGCTACGTGTCTGAAATGAAGGTCCAGAGGAACGTTCCACTCTTTTTCGTAAATGGATAACGATGCGCGACGCCATATTGGCGGTGAGAACGTGTTGCATCCTTGAATAAATGTTAATACGTTAGTAAAGCTTGCTTGGCATACATGGGAATCAGGTCTGTGGGTTCAACGCACGGGAAGAAGTTTACCTACGAAACTCATCAGTACATCACAAACCAGTTTTAACGGAGAATAATAAGCTTACGGGTGCAACCAACACGCAGATTATGCTGGCAAGAGATCCGGCTACTACCTTTCAGTAAATTATACTATAGAAGTGTATTTTGAACTCACCGAAAGAAACGACGAAAAACAAGAGGCCTTTGTGCGAGATTGCTAAGTGAACTTTCCACAGTCAACACAAATCATGGACATACCATCTACTAGCATCATTTGCAGCAGTGAGCTGTACTGAAGTGAGCCTACAGTAGTTCACAAGCGTCAATCTCATGCATGACGTAACAAATCGCAAGAAACGAACCTCCAACGACAATTCTCCATATAGTCAGTACTACGATAACTGGACACGCCTACAGTCAGAAGCGAATTCTCCGATGAAATGTACAGTATACGTACCAAAATCAAACAGAGAAATCATTCCGAAGACGATGCAATCGTTTATTACTGGTCCAGAAGCGGAGACACATGGCATCATATTAGGGAAGAGTGAGGGTTTGTCTGTGAAAGTCATATTCAGAGATGAATGGTTAAACCGAATTCACCACACAAACATTTGAATTTCTTTTCCCGCACAAGCGTCAGCACTATGATTATAACAGTTATGCACTGATGTCGCATGACGGCGTTCACAGAGTGCAAGCGAGGTGATCAGCGCGCGGGAGGTCAGGATGATATGCACCACTTACACCTAGAAGGCCAAAAAGAAAGAGACGACTGGGTCGCGGATTGTTAAACATCGCACTCAAGCGAAGGGCCATTATCGCTAAGTAGAGCAAGGAGTTATAACACATAAATAACCAAATAATATGACGTTTTCGTGTATGCTTACCTCCTGCTATTGGCATAGCCAGGATAGAGATCCCTGGTCATCAAATGAGTTGGAATAGTGCTGTATAGATCGTTGAGTGGGATTAACTTACAGGCGCCGAGGTTGTTCAGCATGAGACAATCCTATATAAAAAGCACATTCATTCTGAAGAGCATCCACCTTACCAAAGAGAACCTACATGTATATCAAGGTTCGGATTATATGTCACTATTAAATAGTGCGATCAGCGAAAGTTAAGGGTGAGCTGGAAGAACTACACAGAGCGAACGTACGATGCATGTTGGCAATTCCATCGATGAATCCTATATATCGGTTGGCAAAGTACATGACCTTCAAGAAGCTAAATCGCGAGGGCCAGATGTACTGAATCTATGACGCATCAAGGTTTCATTCACGATTTAGCTAAATCATGGAAGCGATTTCGGACAAAATATCGCGGACCTCGTCTGGTAGAGTAATGAGACAGTCCAGTGTCTTCGTAAGGAAGCGAGAGTTAGGACAGTGACTAAGTTCCAGGTCCAGCTGAATACTCACAAGTAGAACGAATGATGATACTAGTACACCTTGATGATGAGGCGAGATTCTTGGAAGTATATATCATGGCTTACAGTAGAGATTCTGAGTTGAGACAAATATGTTAGAGATCGAGTGAAAGTTCGCAAGTAAGACACTCACATTTTGTGCGCGTCCGTTCTGAAGAGTAACGATCCATTCGGGGTCAATCGATGACATCGCAAGGGCACCTGAAAGTGCGGAAGAGAACCAAGCACGAGTGACTTTGAAGAAATGTTACCCCAGGTTTGATGTCAGTCTTTATTGGCTCCTGTATCGTATTGAGGCCGATAGTCGTCTTATCGTACAGATCAGTATATACAGTATGCTGCCCAGACGAGATCAACGAGGACCTGAAGTCATGCAGCATTTCACTCCAGAGTGAATGTGGGACATCCCGATGACTTTTCCGCAAGTGTCCGGATTTGAAATTTGATTGACTTGACATTTCGTTGATAGCCTACCAGCTCAGTATTTGAAATGTTTAATGGACCAACGGGGGCGATGCGTTAACGAAAGTACTAAGTATTGTGCCTGCGCGATGCTTGATTGAGTAAATCAAAACTTGATAATATGCTTCCGCACACTAAGCCCGATCCCGCCTTCAAGTTTCTGGCGGTTTGTTATACATTCTTCAAGTAATGTGGCATCCTGCACCTCGTTTGATGGTTGCTTTAGCTTTGAATTCTAGAAAGATCCCCCTGATGTCTTGTGTAGCATGTGGATGAAATGTGAGACGACGTCTTCACGGAGTTCATTTGATGGGTATCCGCTGTTGGTTAAGTGGTAGTCTTTAGGTGAAACAGACTCAGAGCTGCGCCCATTTTCGTCATACGCATCAAATTGCTATTCAGATAATTTAGTGATTTCAATGAGCAGTGCGCGATGGAGAATGGAGTTTCAAATGAGTCTGCCTAGGGGACTTTTCTCCTCTTGACTAGTCCCATCCCATACGAGTTGCCCACGGACGAAAGTCTTCTCGACTCTCCCTCGTACATTCATGCCTTCGTATGGGGTAAGCTTGTTTTTGAAGTATATGTTGTCCCTGTTGATCTGAGAGGCAATTAATCAGTGATGACTCTAGCGCAAAATAAAGAAGAACTAAACTATTTGCTCCGCTTCCGAGTCCCAGATGACGATATCTGCGTCTAGACCTTGCTTGATCCCCCCTTTTCGATCGTCTAGGGAAGCAAGCTTTGCTGTCCTTTCACAAGTCCATTTGCATATTTGTCCAATCCCAACGCCCCTCTTTCGCCCTTCTGTCCAAAGTAGGTTCAGCCCAAAACCCAGCGTGCTGATCCCGCCCCAGGCTTTCATGATGTCTCCGTCATGACGCTTGAGTTCCGGTATACAAGGGCTGTGGTCCGACACAACGCAATCGATAGTACCATCAACGAGTGCTTCCCAGAGCTTATCTCTATTCTCCTCTCCTCGTACTGGTGGACAGCATTTAAACTTAGGGGTACCATCGGGAATTGTCTCTGCGGCAAGAACAAGGTAATGGAAGCATGTCTCGACAGTTAATGGGAGACCCTTCGCTTTAGCTTCTCGTATAGCAGGGAGCGCCGATGCGGCAGAAAGGTGGACAATGTGGCACTTCCGATAGTTATGCTTTTCTTGCAATCGGAGGACGAGCGAGATTGCATCGGTCTCTAGAACCTCGGGTCGTGACTGGAGAAAAGTTTGGTAAAGAGTGGGATCTGAGCCTGCGGGAGCTTCAGCATGGATATGCTCAGACTCTAGTTCAGCGTGAAAGAGGAGTGGAACAGATGCATCTCCTAGATGCTCCATCGCGACATCGACATCTGATTCATTGACACAGGGAAATTCCTTCCGTAGTAGGTGAGCGAGAAAGAAAGCTGGTCAAGTGCTTTAGACTCACATCGACGCCACTCTCGATCAAGAAACATTTGAAACCTCGGGCTCCTGCGTTCGCAACTTCCTTGAGCTCACTCTGAAAGCTTTATCAACTCGCCAGTGTTCAGTAGATCCATTCACCGCGAGTCAGCTTACCTTGTTATCCGGAATAAGTCCACCCCAGAACGCTACGTCCACCCAGCACTTGCCCTCAGCTGCTTCACGCTTTACTTGCAGATTATTCACCGTCGTCGTAGGTGGGATGGAGTTCAGGGGCATGTCAACTACGGTAGTCACACCGCCCGATGCAGCTGCCAGTGTTCCGGTATAGAAACCTTCCCAGTCTGTACGTCCTGGCTCATTCAGATGGACGTGTGCACTACACAGATGTGAGTTATAGAGGACGTCATGAAGTGGTCGACGCACTCAACGAGTCCAGGAAGTATGAGCTTTTTGCCTACGTCGAACCATTGATTATCTGCGACATCCGGGAAATCTTGTCGACTTGCTCGCGATTCCTTCACTTCAGTTATCTTGCCCGTCGATGTATCGACAATGATTGTAGCGGGCTTGACTTCATCTAGTCCATATAATAAAACATTTTCCGAAGTAAAAACTGAGATATTTGTCGACATCGAAGCAGAACGAAAGGAATGTGCTTATCGCAGATAGAACTCAAAGCCAATTAATTACGATGCGCATCACGTGTATCAAACGCGTAACGACACACGTCTCCCAATACTAATACCATATCTTTCTTTAGCTTGTTATCACAATCAGAGTAGATATCAAAGACTAGATAACAGGCCGAGCTTCGCCGGCAGATCCCTTACTCCCCCATTCCCTGCATTTGGTTCTCCACTTTAATAGTCCATTTCCTAAAAGATGACAGTAAATAACAGAAACAAAGTTAAGAGAGAGTTGCTTGAGTTGTAATGGAAAGCAAACCCGATAATGAAACTGCGGTGAAAATAAGCAGGTATCCCACGGCGGCAGTTTAGGGGAGGTGCAAAACTGCAGGTATCCCACGGCAATTTAGGGGATACAGTACCCTTTACTCCCAGTGGGAGTAAGGGCATCACGAAAGCCTCCCAAACAAGGTAATACTCCGGTAAGGTCCGGGTATAGTGTTGGTAATGGCCAAAATTGGGTGTAATGTACCGCAATACTGGGGGTCGGTCTACAATGCTTGACCCCCCTGTTTACCATACTCAGACAATAACCTGGCAAACCGGCAGCATATCTCATCCAGTTACTATAACGGATCTGGTACCTCCTGAATAAAACGGGTATGAGAATAAAATAGTATTTATTTATTTTTAAGTTACAGAAATATTACATTATCATATTAATTAGGGTAATATACAAAACCAAAGGACAAGAAGCCCCAAATTCTTCATATTGCAGCTCACAGAATAGACATAGACACAGCAATATAAGCCAGAGCACCAAGAGACCATAGCAGAATAGAGTAGACAGAATATCCAGACAGACAGACAGACAGACAGACAGACAGACAGACAGACAGACAGACAGACAGACATGTAGACAGACATGTAGACAAGAGCGATGAAGTCCACACTTTAGTTCACAGAAAGTCCAAGCCAAGAGCAGCGGTTGACAGGAAGAAGAGCCCAGAGACACAGAGGACTGATGTCAGCATGGACAGATAAGAGTTGAAGGAGTGTAGTCAAAAAATGCACGCAGGTCAGTGCATCGCAACCGGCGGTAAACGCAACTATGAACTATGTACTCACCAATACTTTCCGTCTTCCACTCCAATTTGCAACAAAGCAGCCAGTAGGCTGACCCTTAGTATATTCTCCAACCCCGCATAGTTGCGCTGCATGTTGGTATGCAGCGCTGTCCCTGATACCCGTCAACATTCGAACCTGGCTAAAAATGCTGAAGTGGCAGATGTTACGAGTGCGAGAGCTTCTTCATGCTACCGGCATTTATTTATTAGTAGGTACAGTAATGAAGAGGGACAGAACTCACATGTTCACGGAGTTTCCAGCTACTCTCGAAGACGGGCCGATGGCAGTGATGGGGAGGAGGTGGTTGTGCTCTGACACGGTACGTCGGAGCAAACACCATGATCAACATCACGTGTTCTGTTTAGGGGAAGCTTGAAGAGACTTTAACGGAAAAATTAGATTGCTTTCCGCTGCGGAGGGAGCTCCGGTAATTCTTACAAGTGAATTTTAAGTAGAGAAAATATTGCCGGAACCATTTCTATACACATACAAGCACGTTGCAGTACCAGTAGAATATGTTTTCTAACCTACATTCTTCTCACAATATTGTGAGCACATGACAGGCCACTCACAAATACCTTGTCCGCATTCAACACCATGCTCCCACGCTCACAAGGCCACCATCCTTGGGAGGATTCCGTGATGGGAATACATAAGATAGGATTACATCTGTGCCTTTCGCATCAAGTTCCTCCTAACTCTTCTCCGTTCCGCACCCAGTGCATCGCCCCGGCTCCATTGCAAGTACGGGATGTTGTTACGAGACTCATCTCGGTGATCCAGCATTGCCCACACCGGAATCTCGATCTCCCCTTTGACCAAGCATCGAGGCGGCGCAGAATAAAGCAGCGAAGTCGGTACGGGCGTAAGGAGTTGGAGTGCATCATCTTCATGCGTAGTCGAATCCAACATCAAGGACGGAGAGACGGCTCGTATAAGTGCAAGGCCAATACAATTGGACACGGACGGATCTGGAGGAGGAGAAGCTTGGACGTATGGCAGACGCTCACCGTCCGAGATATCCATGGAACCAGGTAGACATGACACAAGTGCGACTACGGCCCCGTTGAGGACACGGCCAATTTCTGAGGGTACGACGTCCTCTGTACCGGCGCCCACGAGCACGACATTATCCAGGCTCTTCCTCGGCTGAATCGTATACGGCCGTTGAGCTGTGAGAGGCAAACGCGTGTCCCACGAACATGACGGTAGCCTTGGATCGCTTCTGCGG
Source organism: Trichaptum fuscoviolaceum (assembly GCA_910574455.1). Taxonomy (NCBI): domain Eukaryota; kingdom Fungi; phylum Basidiomycota; class Agaricomycetes; order Hymenochaetales; family Trichaptaceae; genus Trichaptum; species Trichaptum fuscoviolaceum. Next base: position 1,621,884 of record CAJSYZ010000003.1, on the reverse strand, counting down.
CAATTCGTATGTTGCGCAGATGAAGGAACGGAATGGAAGTACGACAACAGCGATATAGTCCGCCAGTCGACGGCACTATATCGCGCCGTCTGAGCATTGGACGGGATCGCTTCCACTCCGAAATCCTGAACCTGATTTCCAGTTTCGCCTACAGAACTTTGGACATAAAACGTATGGGTTGGTTCAATGACCTCTTCCACTTGAAGGGAGAGGTCTGCACCAAGACCTTTCATCCATCCCATTGTATTGACAACCAAAGGAACGTAATCGTCCTTCCTCTCATCGCCTTCTTCTGCTTCGTACTCGGAGCAAGAATATTGAATGTCTAATTTGTAAGTCTGAACAAGTGCTTGGATTGCAGCAATATAATGCGATGGTGAATGCCTAGGTGATGTAGAGCCAATGAAGTGCGAGGCATAAGGCAAAGTCGGATGAGTGAAGGCTGGGCCTATGAAAAAATCAGCAAAGAGTGAATGAATAGTATGGTGTTTACGTACCGAACACTTGCTTGTCTAGGACAGTCAGTGATACGAGACCAGGTGGCGTGAACTCAGTCTGTCCGATATCGCATTCCAAGAACGCAACACGTCGATAACGGGTAAGTAGACGATTGAGCAATGTCCGGGCCAGGGTACTCTTCCCCGTTCGCTTTGCGCCCTTGACGAGAGCAATTGGGGGATCGAGGGAAGGTATGTCGAAGGATGAAAGGGCCCTCTCCCAAGACGAAGGTAGAGTGTATGGAAGGAACATACGGCCCAGGGAGGGAATCTACCTTTCTTTCGTGAGTAGACGAGCGAAGTAAACTGTGGCATGGGCTTACCATGTGAGCCGTACTTAGACGTAGAGCATCGTCCATTGAGGAATTGTCCCCAAAGACACCTTCAAAGAGCTTGCACACTCTGCTCAGGCCCTCCACTCCTGTGACCACATCCTCCAGAAGAATGGCGGCACATTCAGGACTTATTCTCTGCAAAATCTGCCCGGGGACGATCTGCGAGCTGGAAGAGTACGTGATTGCTTTTATGATCGGCATTGGCGAACATTTTGGAGCAAAAATGTGGTGAGATGAAGACGAGGCTTGTATGTCTGATCCCATTACAGAGACAGCGCCTCGCAAAACAGTCATGGAATAGACGCCTTGCAGAGCTAGCGTTTCCTCCATACCGAGAGCAAGAATAGTCCCTCTGCGTCCTTCCAACGGCCCACTTCCATCCCCTGATAGATGGAAAACATTTTGTCCCAACACTGGAGTGAATGTCAAGGTTTGAAGTGAGGGATAGCCATTGTCTAGCGGTGGTAAAGAAGGCGGCACCTCGAGATCATAACCTGATGTTCCTTCGACAAATTCCTCCTCCTCCTCCTCGTCGTCAGAAGAGTCCAAGGGTGGGCGGCTCGGAGACCATGGCTGTGCGTGTGGAGGTTTATGTACATGTCGAGTAAAGTCGTCGCCCTCTGAGGTGCTCGAGCTGGCATCTTCGTCGTCAATAATGATATGATCTGAGGCTTCAGTAGCAAAGTATCTGGTCTGTGGATGAGCAGTCCTTTGTTTTTTTCGTCCTTTCTTGTTTCGAATGTCATTAGCATTTATCGAAGGTTTTCGTTTCGATTCTGGTCGGCGCACGATGTTGGCTCTCTTCTCTTCCGGCTCCTCATTGTCGTTGGCTTCATCGTCTGGCTTATTAGTAGTCTTTAAAGCCTGATATTTAGCAGCGAGTTGGGCGGCTTGGGCTGCCTTGCGAGCAGCGATGGCACTTAGCATCTAACTTGAAGAACGTAAGTTTTAAATTGGAAATTTGTAGCAGGTGCCTACTGCATACGGTGAAATTTGTTACATTTACACACTTCTCACTTCTCACTCTCACCGTCTTCATGGCTTCATCATCGCAGGAAACGGCGACAGCAGCGCCAGACCCTTCACTCGTTCTGTTTGCCCGTGGCGTAATAGCGCGTCTTACGATCTGGCCAGCACTTCGCTTAGCAGTGGACGAAGCTTGGGGAGGGCCCGATTCTGCACAGAAACGCACTTGGATTGTGTCAGTCATTGTAGATGCTTTCGATCCGGCGGAGTCTCAGGAAAACCCAGACGAGTACTATGTTGAAGACATGCTGTTGCAGATGATGGCCGATGAGTTCGACACTGTTCTAGAAGATGGCAGCGCCGAAGCTGTTGCAAAAGACATCATGAAGTTATGGGCCAACATATCTATTCCCGTCGGCGTACAATTGATTGATGAATGGGAAGCTCAAGTACAGAAGATGAAGGGAAAGAAAATTGCATCACAGAAGGTCGTGGATGAAACGATAGAAACTGACGGAGAGAGCGGCAGCAGTGATGGCGAAGATGAGGACGACGATATGGAAGGGGATGAGGCTCCTCGATTAGTGGAAAGGAGAGAACCGAAGGAGCGTGAAGAGCCAGAGGTTGACGAGGACGGATTTACACTTGTCAAAGGAAAGGGCAAAGGTAATAGGGCTGGGTAAAGGAGGCGAGTTTGTTCATGTTCAGTCATCCACTGCAACTGATTATTTTCGGGTTCAATAGGTCGCTCGTCGAATATTTCGTGTACCAGCACCTATGTAGATCCCAGAGCTGATTTTGTCCTGCGTGAGCAACTTTCTCACTTCTCTGATCTTATGAAAGTAACTTCGCCTCAGATAGCGTGATTCATGTTGTTCAATACGAGGTCCTTCGTGATTAACACGCCTTCAAATATTACATGTACATGCCAAGTATTCGACATGTTGCAACAAACCAACACTTCAGTCCGTCAATCAATTGATTCATTTAGCGGAAGTAGGTGTTACAGATCGCATCCTTCAGCGTACTTTCTTTACTTGATGTGTAAAAAGCTCATATACATCTCTTCTGGGTGTAGACCATTAGACTCAGAATTACGAAGCTCAGCAGTCAGGTTTCCGAGAATACAAGGGGCAATGACTGGTCTTAATGGTGAAGACGAGTGAGACCCTGGCCCAATATCACCCGCGGTGTCATTCTGCTGTCGTAGATTCAAGATTATTCGGGAAAGTAAGACGACCGAAATTCTGGCAAGAGAGTATATCAGCAATCAATGAAGCATTCTCCTGCCATTAAACGTACGCTGGGCCGAAAATCGAGTTAGAACCCATTGCTGTTGTGAAAGATTCGTTCGGAAGTGCCTGCAAAGTGGTAAATCAGATGTTCTGCCATCAATTCGATTAATAAATGGGACTTGCCCAGAAAAGAACGAAAGGGACGAGGTTAGCGGCCACCATCGCGCCAACAGATTTTGTATATTCAACATTAAGACGCTGCGTATCAGCAAGCCAAGCCAAGCACATACACAAAATACATGCTTCCTAGTAAACTTCAGTCAGTTAGGAGAGAAATAGAACTGATTGCATACCGTCTCTCAGCAGAATTGTATATAGAGGCGATAAACTCTGCGTGTGCGACACTCTGAGCATGTACCATGAGCGTCCGACAGTCAGCATGAAAATAGCTACGTCGAATGCGATTGTCGATGTTACCGCCATAATATATGCTGATAAGACTTCGTTAGTTGACTTTCCGAAGTTTTGAATTAAGAGTTATGCACTTTTGCTGCGAGATGGATCAGCAGTGACTGATTAATAAAGTGGGAATGACATACGGGGTAGAAATGAAGGTCGAACAAATTGATATTGTTGCAATCTCTAACGGCGCGCCGTGCATATCAAAGACAACGAACTGAAAATACAACCAATATCTATGTTAGTAGTCTTTAGGTCTTAGAAGGGTTGAGCATGCTCACAGCGAGCTGTGCGACACAATATGATCCCAGAAGACAGGTGCCAAAAAGTACCATGCGATTTCGGTGATACAATGCGTAAGTCCTCAAGGCCATGGTGACTACCGTAGGTTAGGACAAGTAGATCGAAGATTTTGAAAGACGCTAGCATACCTACAATAGCAATTTGATTGACCAGAACTAACACGGCGATGAAGATAGAGAAGTGCTGGCAGGATTCACTTTTTTCTTGCTTTAGTAGTTTTCTGACATTCTGCCTTAGGGACAACGCACTTCTTTAAAAAAACAATAATGAGTTCCTATCACACAGATAAGTTACTGACATGCGCACCGATGCCTCCGGGATAGAGGATAGGAACTGAGAGTATAAAACGACAGAATAGCCTCCAAGCGATATGTAACGATTCAGAAAGAATATTGCGGTCACAGCTGTAAATCTGTTTGACCATATGATCCGAATCTCATCGGGGAGAGTAATCAGATGGTCCAGAAAAACAACAGCTAAACAATGTCTTAGATGAAATGAAAAATAGAGTTATAGGCATGCTCACTGAACGCTGCTACGGCAATATACTGGTCAACGAGGCTAACGTACAATATCAGCGAAAACAGAAGGTGTCAAATATTTCTTATACGCACAGAGCCCATATCGTTTGACCAACGAAGGTACCTGTTACGGATTGATCCGTCATCCTGAGTGCAGTTTCAAAGCTAAACCTTCAGAATAGGAGGATACATAGTAGATTGAGAACGTGGGGGAGGCTCAACCAGAACTTGTGCCAGCTGAGTGATCTAGGGTATATATGTATGTCGCTGAGTTAGACACAGAAGATCATCAAAGTGCCTTTCGGACACTCTGGACCATTTTGCACCTCTGTTCTCGCACAGAAGCTATACATGGCACGTACTCTCGCGGTTGGGTCGCTGTTCCATTGGCATCGACGCTTTCAAGTGCGCTCGAAAGAGGGGCATAGAGCCCAGAAGAATCAGTTCGTGGTTTAGATTTGACAGAGATCGACTATTAATCACAGGGAACTGTCTCTCAGATTGTACCAGGAATAGCCTTCCTTGTTACTAGCTGGCCGTTATGGATAGATTGGCTTGATCGCGGCTACTCCGTTATTTAGCTGATAAACTTTTCGAAGATCATCCTGAACGCATCTAACTAAAGTGTCGGATACATACCTTGTACACATTAACGTGTTCAAGGCATGACTTGAGGATAGGTGGGTGCCAGTGATAGAGTGACAGGGAGAGAATGCGCCATATAGTAGTTGCCGAGAGATGCCGTTTTAAAGCCGATCCGGAACTCACCGATCCGATCGTGGGAACGAAAGAAACATATTCGTGTCATCGCTTGACCCAACGAACTTTCTCTTCGTCACTACCATCCACGACGGCCACACTCATCATGTTCTCCAGACAAGCATCTCGAGCTCTCTCTAGTCAGTCTCGCCTTTTCTCGACAACAGCGGCGCGGCAGACTAAGGTTGCCGTCCTTGGTGCTGGTGGTGGAATTGGGCAGCCACTGTCACTACTGCTCAAGACTGACCCTCTTGTGTCTTCGTTGAGCTTGTACGATATCCGTGGTGCGCCAGGTGTGGCTGCGGATGTCAGCCATGTTGACACGGCGAGCGAGGTATGGGCTAGTTTAGCTGTTATGCTTGTGCTTTTTCTGACGCTGTTACGCACATAGGTCAAAGGCTACGCTGCTGACAAGCTCGACGAGGCTCTCGAAGGCGTGAAAGTTATTGTCATCCCTGCTGGTGTTCCTCGCAAGGTATGAATTCTACTCGTACTCACTATATATGACGTAACTGACGCCGATGTGCTTAGCCCGGAGTAAGCATGTCTTGGTATATCTATGACTGGGTAGATCTGACAGAATCCATTAGATGACGCGTGATGATCTGTTTAACGTGAGTGCTACTTTTTGCCTCTATGCTACAAATAAGACTTCACTCGAATGTGATTATGCCTGTGTGGAAGCGTTTTTCTATGCAAGATATAATTTGAGATAGTCTGCATCTGCGGAGTAATCATAACTTCGAGCCATATCTACCCTCGCTTCTATCGTTGGATTTATCGTTTGACTTGCGTCCACTTCTTTAAAACACGGCTCTCCGACCCTCTCCGTCGAATTTTTTTCTCACGTGTTTTTCACAGACAAATGCTTCCATCGTACGAGATCTCGCTTCCGCGATCAGCCGGGTTTCTCCCGAGGCGCACATTCTCGTTATTTCCAACCCAGTGAACTCGACCGTGCCCATTGTAGCATCTGTTCTAGAGAAAGCTGGTGTTTTCGACCCGCGCCGCGTCTTTGGTGTCACCACTCTTGATGTCGTTCGTTCTGCGAAATTTGTCTCCGAAGTAACAGGCGCTTCCCCTGCTGAGACACCGATCACCGTCGTTGGAGGTCATTCGGGTGTGACCATCGTGCCTCTGCTTAGCCAGAGCAACTACGGCAAAGCGCTTAAGGATGAGACTTACGAGAAGATTGTGCACCGAATCCAGTACGGTGGCGATGAGGTAGTGAAGGCGAAGGATGGCGCCGGATCAGCAACGCTCTCCATGGCATACGCTGGAGCTAAGTTTGCTAATGCGCTTCTTCGTGGCCTGAACGGGGAGAAGGGTGTAGTGACGCCTACTTTCGTCAAGAGCGACCTCTTCGCCTCTCAAGGCATCGACTTCTTCTCATCGAAGGTTGAACTTGGCGTACGTCTTTCAATCTACACTTTATTTGATTACCTTTCTGATCAACGTCTATTACAGAAAAATGGTGTCGAAAAGATCTTCCCGATTGGCTCGATTTCTGCTGAAGAGCAAAAGCTCATTGATGCTTGCTTACCCGAGCTCAAGAAGAACATCGAGAAGGGCAAAAACTTTGTCGCTCAATCCGCATAATCTTCTTATCGTCCTGTAGAGTTGTCAATGTAGAGCACCCAAAATTTTAATACTAATGTTCTTTCCCTGATGTTTCAGACTGTGGACAGACTGATTTTATCATTTAATTGCACAGCTACGTGTGCCTCCGTCTTGGTCGTGGGATTTCTCAAACCCAACATTGACTACGGTTGATGTTATGGTATATAAAGGTGAAAAGTCGAGCGTCTCTCAGGTACACCTTTGACCATCACTACCACGGGAAGTGGTGATCATTGCGAGATGGCAGCAGTTGAATCGGTCGCTAACACAGTTGAGTATGATGCGAACGAGAATGGGGTGGATGCTGTGACAGTTTTTCAGACTGACCGTGCTGAGGCGAGTTCCAGGATCTCTTTTTGTCAAGCAACAGTCTCTAAATTCTTGCGTACAGGTTAGAAGGCGCATTAAAGTAGAGTTGAAAGACGGCCAGAATGACGTAGAGATAAAAAATCTGCCAACCTACCTGCAAGAGGACTCAATTCGAGTCGATGGCATTGGAAATGCAACTATTTTCGACGTGATATATCGTATGTCCAACCATATACCCTCATAACGTTTTCCAGACATTTGAACACAAACTTTCAGATCCTCCCCTCCCCTATGATCAGAAAAGGGACGATGAGCTGCTCCCGAAGCTTTATTCACGCGAAGCCCAAGTCAAGGCTGAGCTCAAGATTCTGAAGCGTCAAGCAGACATACTCTCTGACTACTCACGGACATTCAAGGCAGGTGACTCAGACTCTAGCTCTCTTGAAGCTTTTCTAGACCTGTACGCGGATCGACAGCGTAAAATCGATCAGGCCACGGGAAAGCTGTACGAGGAGCTTATCAGCATAAATAGAGAGACCACAGAAAGGCGGAACGCACTCAACGCAGACGCAGAAAACGCGCGCAAGCGGGGCACGCGAGTGACGGTCATCGTCCTTGCAGACAGTCCGGGACTCGCAGAACTCACGCTCACTTACGTCGTTACACATGCATGGTGGATGCCGCATTATGACGTCCGTGCGTCAATTGCAAATAGTTCGAAGGGCCAAAACGAAGTCTCGCTGCACTATCGCGCGTCTATCTCACAGAAAACGGGCGAGGATTGGAATGGCGTCCAGCTTACGTTGAGCACCGCAGCACCACTCCTAGGCACAGAAGTTCCTACGCTAACTCCATGTTGGATTGGGCCACAACCGTCATATGAGACAACTACCACTAGAGATGAACATATGTTAATAAGCCCGCCTCCTCAACAAATGATAATAGTGCCTTCCCGGAGATCACGTAGCCGCTCCCGTTCCAGGTCACGGTCACGTTCATATCGTGATATGACTTCACCTATGCAACAAGTAGCTGCTGTACCTCTGGATAGCTTTGCGAGTGCTCCAGAGCCAGAGCCGCCGGGCTTCTTTCGCGGCATTGAATCCAGCGCTACCGAAGGCGCCGTATCGACAACTTTTACTATCCCTGGTCTGTCTTCGATACCTAGCGACTCAGAGAAGGAACAGCAAACCCACAAAGTCTCAGTTGCTGAACTTCTTTTCAAATCGGTTGATCTAGAATGGATCACGGTACCCAGGGACAATCCGAGTGTCTTCCTGCGTTGTAAAGTCAAGAATACTTCGAAATATGTCCTTCTTTCCGGACAGGCTAACGTATTCTTGAACGGGAGCTTCGTGGCAAAGTCGTCTATTCCTGTGAGTCCTGTAAAATTTATTTATAACCTCCATATCACTGAAAGTCGCAAACATCTATCATTATTAGCTTGTGAGCCAGCAAGAAAGCTTCTCGTGCTCCTTGGGTGTCGACCCAGCAGTCCGTACCACATACCATCCTCAGACCAGAAAGATCAGATCTACAGGAGGTAACATTATTGGAACGAAGACGAAAGTGACATACTATGAACAGAAGATCACCATCAAGAACACGCGCTTATCCCAGCTACCGCGATTAATCGTTAAGGATCAGATCTTTGTCTCTCGCGATGCTCGTTTCAAAGTCAGGCTTCTTGAGCCGAAGAGTCTCTCTGGACCCCAGAAAGGAGGAAATGTGAACAGAGGTGTCGCTGTACGCTGGTCGAGCTGGAAGGCGGAGAGCGATGGCGAATCGGTCATTGATGTGGATATGGAGTCTGCACAAGGAATGCTTGAGTGGAATCTCAGCATCGAGCCCGGCGCGACAGTGGATCTCTGTCTTGCATGGGAAGTTAGTGCACCAGCTGGCGTGGAATGGACCAAACAATGAACGTAGCTTTCTAGTCCATTCTTTCATTAGTTATTGCAAAGCCATTGTAATGTAAATAAGTATGTCACTTATGGATGGTAGCTCACAAGTGAGTCATCGATCTTCAAGTTGTGTAGCATTCATTACAGAAACTGTATTAGTAAGCACCTTTTTTTGTTTTATATAAACTACAAGTTCTTGGAATCCGACTGCCTCGTTACTTTAAGCCATGCCATAAAGTAAGTATATTTATGAGTTATGTCTCTGGTCTTCGCTCATCGAAGTAGTCTATACCATTAGCTGTGAAAATGCTCGCTAGCTATAGCGTAAACCCAGAGCACCATCACTTGAAGATTTGAAGGATAGCGATTGTACGTGCTGCGGCAGCTGGCAACATTGACAGCGAACAAGAATGGCAACTGACTTTTGGGTTTCGTCGCACTTGTTAGTGGTATGTATACACCTGAAGGAATATCTAAATCTCATGATAATCACAGAAAGCGATGGCTAGTTGACCGCGAACTAATCCAAAAATCCCGCGCGATAGACAGGCAATATGTCGATGATGCTGATCATCTTGCCCTCCTTGACATCTTCTTTGCAAACTGTGAGTCTTGTCTCGCTTCTCCTCTCCATGCTCTGAACTCATGCTTAGCATAGTGTTATCACAACTTGGTACTAAGATCTTTCTCAGGCAGCGTGTTATTGCTACAGCCACAGTTTTCTTTCGCCGATTCTACCTCAAGAACTCCTATTGCGAAACAGACCCGTATTTGGTCTTAGTTGCATGTCTATATGTCGCCGCAAAGGCGGAAGAATCCCCGGTGCACATAAAGAATGTCATTGCGGAGGCACGCAACCTCTTGGGCACCTATGGCATAAAGCACTTTCCGACTGACAACTCCAAGCTTGCCGAGATGGAATTCTATCTCGTCGATGATTTGGAATGCGATCTGATTGTCTTTCATCCCTATCGCACTTTGGTCGCCCTTGTGAATGAGCTGGGGTCGAGTGACCAGAGTAACTTGGAGAAAGAGGCCGGAGAACTGGGAACGGGCATTGGTGATGGCCGGCGATTTTGGGGCTCTGGCGAAGGCCGTCTTGATTTACCTGCAGGTGGGATTCAGAATGCATGGTAGGTGACCTATTGGTCTATCTCTTCCCATCTAATCTGTACCGCCAGGTTTCTCATCAACGACACTTACCGTTCAGATATTTGCCTTTTGTACCCGCCGCATCTCATTGCGATTGCAGCTCTCTATCTCACTTGTGTTCTACACCCGATAACTCGACAAGCCCATTTAGAATGGGCGAATAATCAGGAGGCAGCAGCCAGTGCCGAATCATCTGCACCCACACGTCGCTCACTTCGCCATGCCAGTAACAATGCGCCAAGTTCCGGCTCAAACAACTCTGTCCCGACTTCTCCGCATAAATCTGAAACGAAGGGTTCGGGCACCACAAACAAGTCAGCATCTGCCCCACAAGACTTTGTCGGCTTCTTCGCCGGCCTGAATGTGAATATGCGCCTCGTTACCACAATTGCTCAGGAGATGATATCGTTTTATGCCCTTTGCGAGCGGTACAAGGAGGATTTCAACTCGACGCCAAACATAGCGTCATCTGCTCCATCAGGGTCGAGCGCATGGACGCGATCTGCGCACTCGCATGCCCAGGCTATGGGTACCAGTAGAAGTACAAGCAATGGCACTGCTACTACACCTGGCGGTGATGGTGACAGTAGAAGCACTCCTGGTGCGACTGGCTCAGAAGTTGATTCGAAATTTCTAATTGCCTTGATGAACAAAATGCGTGCGATGCGGGAGTTGGATATTGCTCACCCGCCGACAGGGCGCCCCGTCGCTGTGAGCAGGATGCTCGAAAGGACTCAGGGATGAGAACGTACTTGCACTATCCGTATTAATCCTCACTTTGTAACTTTATAGTGCGTTACGTGCACGTCTCCACATGTATTACATTATACATACCTTCCGTCGGAAATTTAGAATATATCTGCAATAAATATCTTCTCCGCCATGTATCCAATTGACTGACAAGTCCCCCGTAGCCTGCTGTGGACTCATAGTTGGACTTGACAAACAGGGTCGAAATCTACCAGAGGTATATTGTATCTCACTTTAGTTATGTATCTGCAATGTTAGAGCTAGGCACTCGTGAGGTTCGAGGTTGTGCAATCTCTTAAGTAGTCCTAGACACCCATAACGGACTCGGAGATATGGATATAATCTGCTCCGGACGAGTCCATCGCTGCTCGGTCCAAGCGGATGACAGCATATCTGACTTGTCCAAGCGTGAGCCAGGGTGGCTGGCCATTAGTGGCGAGAGCGTCAATTGGCTTCCTCCTCGACCTCGTGATCGCACCACACCCGTCCAGAACAAAACAACAGGCTCAAAGGGTTTGTTTGTTCGCCACAAATTCAAGGGGTATAAAGGAGTCAAAGACTGGACGTAGTGACTCCACCTCCTCTTGACCTCCTACCTCCACCACTGTCGACTTCCAGCTACCGATTCACCTTTTCCACCAAGGCCCCCTCCGACAGGTAGTCTAGCCACCGAGTCCTATCACTACTCTCGACATCGGTGTGCTCGTACTTTCCTTGGGGCCCGTCCACAGCACTTCCTGGGTACTTCAGCCTCCGGGCACGTCACGCCAGTACGCCGTCATGGTGGTAGCAATGCCGCCCTCTGCACCGTGGAACGCGTGGCGGAAGACGGCCGTCGGTCCCCTGCATTAGGCAGGGCAACATACCCGAACGGCGGCCACCCCGTACTCCCGAGCCGCGTCTGCATGCCCGGTTTTGTGGAAATGCAGAGTGCTGAACCTCCTGGGGGAAGCGGTCTCTGTGACGGGGAAACATGCTTGTAGAATTAGATGTAGATAGGTCTTCGGACGGTCGCTGGGACGGAGAGTTCAGCGGCCACCTCGTATGCCCAAGCCGCGTTTGCATGCCCGGCTACGCGGTGATGCACTGACTGCTTGTCCCTCAACGGGCGGCGGTCTTTGCGACGGGGAAACATGCGTAGAGCTAATGTTCCGGATGGCGGTGGCGCGAGTCCAATTCTTGCGCCGGGAGGTTTTCGCGTTTAGCAAGATCCAAACGGGTCCAAACTTGGGTGCTGGTTATCCCTCCAAGGCTTGCGTGTTATCCCTCCCTATCCTGCCTTCAATGGCGCGAACTTTTTTTTTTTTGCGGGGACAAAGAAACCAAACCCACCACCGCATCTTATTCGTGTGATCTTGAGAAGTGGGTAACAACACGTCCAGTAAGGCATGTGAGCGTCGTCTTCAGCAGTCTAAGGCCTTGGAATGGCCAATAATAATTCATTTACGTCGATTCTGAGAAGTCTCATATCGGTATTGTTCCCGTTTCTTCGCGACCGAGAATGAAGATATCGTGGCAGCTGATTGCTGCGGTGTAGTGGCAGAGCAGTCTCCAAATGCCGATGAATATAGTTGGTCACAGCCTACGCAATTTCAACGCAGTACTACGAAGTTCATCTTCTTCATCACTTCAAAATTTGATTCTGCTTGAAGGTTCCTCTGCCTGATTTTCCAAGTAAATGGCTGTTCAGTAATGGTCTATACGAAGAATTTAAACAAGGACTTATCATTCAAATAAATGTACGTATTTACTGTGCAAATGATCAGCTTTCGCTCAATTCCAGCTATTAAAGTGTGTAGTTGCGACTAAAGGTCAAGCGATAACGCGTGGATTAACGATTCGAAGATATCTTCCATTCGCTTCCTCTGCGTCGCAACCAGGCCAATTTTACTGGATGAGTGAGCCGCAGACGCCCCAAAGTTCGCAAGCACAGCCAAGGCAAAGTTCGTATCTTGTCCATCAACAGAGAATGGTAACGGTTCGCAAGCAAGCTCTTTAGTAGAAAAGCATGCTCCCTGGCAGGCGCCGGCGAGACCGAACTTGACATTGTGCAGCATGTTAACAAGTCCGAACGTGAAGCTAAGTTGTTCCAGACCACAATACACCAGCTATTGGTTGATGCAGCAGATGGGTTAGTTGAAGCAAATTTCGCCATTGCAGAATCAGAGGCAGATATTGTTGTTGCAGTTACAGTAATTTCAGTAAGAGTTGTGAACTCCATGAAGCTTTCTTCGGCCTCATCCGAGTCAGCGTGGGAAGAGGCTGAGGTAGGACCGGTAAGCACCCTCCTCGATACTCACAATGAAGTTTGAACGACACTTTTTCTCCAGCGTCCTCAAGTTCACTCCAATGCACTGGCATTGACTTGCAACTTAGAAGCTAAAGGTCGCCCTCAACCTCCTCTTTGACGTGTCTTTTACCGAGAACCAAGCACACCATCAACACGGTCGGATATGGCACATTCTACGCGCAGACAGTACTGTATTGCACAACACATCTCGTAGGTGCTCAATATGCCTGCAGAAAACACGAGTTTGTGACTCATAAGAATTCCTTCTAATTGATTAGATTATCGATGGAGGCGATAGAGTCGCTAGACACGGGAGAACTGTGAAGGGACACACAGGCTGAAGACCTCGCTGAAATCGTCAGGCAGAGAGCTTGTCCTGCTATCTCTGAATTGCCACTGCTCTTGATGACTCTTGCTTTCTACATCACCTGCAACTGGCTGCCAAGGATCGTAGACTGTCGACAATGCAGGTGGAAGGAGAGTTCGCCCTCAACCTCGTACTGTCGAAGTACGATTATTTATCCAAATCAGGACGTTGCTTTGTCTCCCTGTGGTTCAGAACACGAGGTTATCGAATGTTGCATATCGCTTCCGTCGCACAACGAAAATTTCTGCAGGCTCATTGGAGGCTGTCGGCACATGCTACGTGCATACCCTCGTCGATATGCTCCATTTGCAATGTGTCGTTATGGGTCTAATGTTTCTCCGGTAGGATGTTGAACAGGGCAAGTTGAGTACCACAATATCACCGACTACAAAAGCAGCGAGATTCTTGCATGGATGGCTCATGAATTCCTCCTTTTTGATCCTTTGCGCCGTCGTTGTAGGGAAAGTCCTTCGAAGGGACGAGGTCTCGTTCTTCGAGATCGGTGGTGGAACGAAGTTATGCTATCTTCCATAGATCGGCTGCTCAGACTTGAGATGGCAGACAATGGGTGAGAAAAGCGTCAGATAAATACGTTGAAAATCATTTTAATACACAGGTTCTTTCGCGATTTACAGACAATAAGACGAATTGGACATGAAGGTGATCTGCCTCCGATAATCAGCACGGGGTGGCCGATTGTCGGGCCTATTCTTCGGTGCCCCAGCACTGTATTTCTTGCGTTGAATGTTGCCGTATTCGTCCACCATTCTTCCCAAACGCTGTCAGGTAAGTGATAAAGTCAGCGTCATTCCCATGCTTCATGTGCATAAACGTACTGTGTGGAACTCGCGGTCTTCATACGAGTGCACGTTGAGACATAGCTCTACCATTCTTCCCAAGCGCTAAAGGTAAGCGATGAAGTCAGCGTCATTCCCATGCTTCATGTGCATAAGACATACTAAGAGGAACTCGCAATCTTCATACGAGTGGATGTTCAGCCACAGGGCCTTCGCTGCTTTGTCGACTGCCAAGCAGGCGTACTGTTCCGCATTGCCGCGACATATCTTGTCTCCGGCGTTCTTGAATAGCGTGTGCAGCCCAAAGCTGCATCCGTCCTCGCAGAAATGGACCGCAAGAGTCTCGCCAACGATGGTCACGTCGGTGCCGACGACCAATCCGTGTTGGAGACACCTTCCGAGGAGCTCGAGCATGTCCAAGCCCCTGATGGTGTTGTGGAAGCGGTAGACCTCGCTTCCGTTAAGCTCGCCGCCGCGGCTGAGACGACCCGCAATGGCAATGTACTCCTTTCTAGTGAGGAGTCGCCTGCCTCGCGTCTCCTCAGGCTCGAAGCCCTGTGACAGTCAATGAGATCATGTTAAACATGATGTCAAAGGAGAACTCACCGATGGGGCCCAAATGCTCATGACCTCCTCGATGAGTGTCTTCTTGAGGTTCTGGAGCCTCTCCTCTCTCAGACCCTTCTCTTTCTTCGTCCTCCCATACCGATCTGCTGGCCCTACATACGCGAGTATGAAAGGCATAAACTCGGCGACAGTAAGCATAGGGCTGAACTCCCTGATCAGCTCGACCAGGTTTACATTGGAGACGTTGGTGTACGCGAAGCCATATACGTTGTAACGGGCCGCCGCGTCTTCTAAATTTGTGTTTGTAGCTGACAGGGACAGATGTCCGTCCCTGCCGTTGATGTATTTCGAATATTCGGAAATGATCCTATCCTTCAGGTCCTGTACGTCCTCCTCTTTGAGTGCGTTCAGCAACTTTCGTTCGGGGATGCGAGCGCACTCTTCTGCGATGCATGCTACCTGACGAAGAAGCTTGATCTCTTCGTGATCTATGGACCAGATCGATTGCACGAGCTGGTAGCGCTGCGACAGGTAGTCCGAACTAGCCAACACCGGTGCTGGCGATAAACCCGTCACGAGATGATAGTTCCGTGCTGCGCTGATCTCAGATGATCTCGAAGAGAATGATGATGTCTTTGTTTGGTAGAAGGAGTCGTCGATGTGATCAGATATCAACATGGTTGGAGTGTTGTGATGCTTGCGGTCGACTGGCGGACCAGGAAATATCTCCTTCGCCTCTTTGTACTGGCCGTACTCAGCTATCATGGACAGATTGAGAAGCACACGGGCATGTCGAGGACGAGGGACGTGAAGTTGTTGAGGGAGTTGAACCGGTCTCGAGGGTCCTGTACTGTACAGAATCTCTGGTTGGATTGCGCTGCGATCGGGAGGGTACTGGTGTTGGGCCCGAGGAAGGCTGTACGAGAACGTAGAATTGTTTCTTGTTGATGATAGGAAAGATTTGTTTCGAAGCATGGTCGAAAGCGCAGAAGGACTGGGAGAGATGGTTGTAGTACGAAGGAAAGAGAGTGCTAAGGCCCATGAATGGATCGGTTGTTTTTATAGGCGAGCCACAAAGTGCACGTTTTGACGTTGTCACCAAAGCTGACTCCCTCACTATAACCCATCTTAGCAACCATTGTGTACCCCTCCACATCTCCTATCCCATCAGATAAGCTGGTCAACTTTACATTCCGCCTACCCTAATATCTCATCATGCCTACAACATTGTTAGATCACGGTCAGCATGCCAAGGTCACTTCCTGGACGAGGCGGACCCTATTCTCGTAGTCACTCGCCAATGTAACACAAACCTTGTGAGCGTTGACCTCTCTGTATACCTAGTACCTCTACTGATAAGAGATTCTTTACTTTTCAGACACCTTCATCAAAATTCTTGTTTTAGCGCGCAATGCAGCTATGAAAGTGTACATAGACGCCTGCACAACACGTTTTTGTTCGCTGAATATAGAAATTGTCTACCAAACACGTTTCTTAATTCAATTTCCAAATTGAAGGTGTCGGCGGAGCTCACGACGCTACATATTGTAAACCGCATAGATCGTTTACCCTCGAAGTAAACTAAAGGCTTTTCACACTCATTTCAGGGTGCCGCATTTTGAACGGGACGGAACATTCGCGGAATGATTTCTACCGGCTGGGAATGACTAGGTCTCTCAGAAAGCTGAAGGCCCGCTTATCTGGGGGGAATCAGCCTTAAGTCTAATCTCCAAAGCTGCTTAGTCTTCACGCATGGGCCCAATTTCAGGCTGCTTCTTCTGCGCTCCTTCAGTCTACGTGCTGTTGCCCATCGGCACAGGATGTAACAGCAGTATGGATAGCTCGCGCGTACGCTGCCGAACAGCCCAATGTCACATCTACACCCTGTCCCAGACACTTGGATAACCTCATCTAGCCCGAATTATCGCTGGGTGATACCACTGCATTGCCTTGTCCAATCCAAGCTTTCGTTAGCTACCTCCTGGATCTGCGCACTGTATCCTACCTATTCTTGCTGAACTGCGCTCAAGGTGTGATATGTATCTCAAGCAAATGATCCGCTCCCTGTGCTCGAATCTTGTTGTACTCACGACCTCTCAAAGCGCGATCAAATGATCATTGGAATGCGTACTCTTCCTCACTACATACCTTCTCCCTCCCGTGTGCGGCCAGACACCCGAAGCACCCTGCGAGGCGGCACATCACTAAAAATTTCATACGGCTTGGGGAATGGTGGCGAACACGTACAATCTGCAAGCTTCCTTGCTCCCTTGCTCCAGGCTCCTCCGATGGGATGCTGAGAAGAGAGGAAAACCTTTATGCCATTCTTGTACAGCGGTATATCGTGAATGAACCTTGACTGCGTATGTCACTACGTCACCACTCATTCTACTCGTCCTTCGTGGGGATAGAGCTATTCATAGAATTGATACTGGAGAAGATTTGTTTCGCAGTATCCGCAGGGGTCGAAGTTTGGTCGCTTGAGGTGCAGTTGACCATGAGGAAGCGAAGGCTAATGGTTGAAACACTTCAAATCAATCTACGCGTCCCCGTTAGGAGAGAAAGGAGACACAGACAGACTGAAGACGCAGTTCACTGGACGTACAGGCAAATGATTCTTCTAATCCGTCAATCCGTGAAGCTGCCGCTAACTTGTTCTTTTCAGCTCTTTTCCGTATTTTTGCGTCTTATCTGCTTTGCTTCTTGTTCTTGTTGAGCTTCGACAGTCTAGGGATTTGGAACTGGGACCGTTCAGCTGGACGCGGACTGTCTAGTTGGCTTGTGATACCAAATTTTGCTTCCCCAAACAAGTATATGTATGTGATATCGAGTATAGTGACTTGCTCTTACTCATCGTCACACTGGCAATCGCTCTATATGCTATGATAGTCATGCGGTATGATCAGTACCAAATTCTAAAAGGGATGGATTACGGATACCACATTTGTAACGGCGGCCAGAGTGGTAGCGGTCAGCGAACACCAATGAACGGAAGTTCTCTATAAGCATGCTTCATTGTACGCACAACTTACGCGTACACATGACTGGGCTTTAAGTGTATAGATCTTGGGTGTTTCTGATGTAGTATGGACAACCATCCAACGTATTTATACGTAAGAGTGATTGTTCTCGCCGTGTAAGAGGGACAAATTAGCGGCGTAGATGCTGCTGAGCCTCTTTCGCGGAAAGACAGTTTCGGCGAAGCCTTCACTTGTTTTGTTTCTGAAAAGGGCAAATGTCAGTGTCACTGGACGAGAATTTCTAGGTTTGATCGCTTACTACGCGTACGCAGCCATGTTTCATCCATAGCCTCAGGAAATGCACTGCCACGGTTTAGAGGCGGGTGGGTGGGACTTCATGAGGCGACGGTTGATTTCGATTCACAGTACGCTCGCCGTATGATAGAGTTAGTGAAAGAAAAACATAGACGTCGACCTAAATGGAACATGCAGAGTTCCTGCGGCGGGAGATCTCTGATCTGGGAATTCTAATGTTAGTTTTGTCCAATGCAACTCCGGCGGAAGCAAAGCAGATCTAAATCAGATACAGAAAAGTCTAGGTAGTTTATTTTGTTGAGAGCAGAGCCTGTCTTGCGATGTAATCACCAGTTCCCTTGAGTGGCAGATCCTCAGCCTCTAGTGAAAGAGCAAGAGTCGGATATAGGAGACGAGATTTCGATTATTTAACCACGCAGATCATACGATGGAGGTAAGGTAGGAGCCTTGGATTGCAGTGGATCATAGAGTCCATCGTGCTGAGTATGATCTTCTATAGGCCAGTTGTAGCTTTCTTTACTGCTAATGGCGAGCGGATATTGAGAAAGTGGTTGAAAAAACCCGGCACGTCACGAACTGTACAACTTCAAGTTGAAGCCACAACTACCTTATTAGTAAAACAATTATACTTCTAGTTTACTAGTATACTAGTAGTACTTAGTAATATTGAGCTAATAATACTATTTATAGTAATATGATGCGCCCGGACCAGAGCTCTGTCACAAATTATGATGCTTTTGTCCTACGGCGACCATCGGAGGACCTAACACTACACGCATGTTTCCTGACGATCTGTTTCCATAGCACGAAAGATAAAACGTACGAACTCAAAGTAATAGTCGAGGCAAAGTCTCACCGATCTCGAGTCTTCGACCTGGCAAGAGGATGTTGCAAAATCTCCATGCTCAAACGCACTTCTGCAACTGGGGAAGAAGTTGAAACTTGCGAGCTCGCGGGGGGTTTGGTTGAAAAGCGCTATCCTGGATGACGCGATGAACTGGGTGATGGAAGAGATGTGAACAATAAAGAGGTCAGTCCATCCGGCAACTCAAACTCTTCGATTTTTACTAAAGCAAACCAGCTGTCACTTAATTCATTAGCTTCCTTCAAACGCATTCAAAGCATGTTGATGAAGGTCGATGCGCCTACGGTTCCATTTTCGCTCTAGTTGATCTCTTGCGACGCGCAAGGCGGTGGAGGAACTGAGAAGGCTCTCATGTCTTTAAACACCAGCCTAATAATGGGCTTGTACATGCAGCTATCCAATGGTCCCGTGGCGGTTGCGTATGATCTGAGCGGGGCTAGGAGTGCCTTCCTTTGTCTTTGCGTGGCCTTTTCTGCTTGATCGCAGAACGTGTCCGGGGCATGTGTTAGATTACAAGCCAAGCTCAGTGCCATAATTCGAGAGCTTCAACCACGACAACGCATGGGCTCACGCCCCTTTCTACGGGTGAGGTGGACTATATTAGCATCATAAAGCTCACCTTCTACCCCCGCCTCCCAGTTCTCGTCTTGAAAGAAGGCTACTATCCACCAACTGAGATCTCGAGATCTAGACACAGTGTCGGCGACAAACTACCTACTACAAACACTTGCTCTCGCAGGCTAAAGATCCGGACGTTTGCATGAACTGGTGTTAACTTCGCAATTCAGTCTCTGCACTTTCAACGGCATTGAAATCCGAATCTCTGTGCATCTGCTTTCGATTTGTTTCGCTTTCCGCCGGCGTCTCTTCAGAGTCTGTTGTCTGGCGACAAATCCAAAATAGAATTTCTCATATCTTAGATTCCCGCCGCAGCTCTTATGCAAGTTTGCATGTTCCATTTAGGTTCAAGTCTATGTCTTTCTTTCAGTGCCTCTATGATACGGCGAGCGAACTGAAATCAACCTTCGCCTCATGAAATTGAACCACCCGCCTCTGAACAAACCACTTCCTGAGGCTGTGAATGAGCTATGGCTGCCTAAGCGTGGTAAGCGATCAAACCCGTTCGTTATCTTTCCTTACCGCTGATATTTGGCGTTTCTCGGAAACAGAATAGGCAAAAGCTTCGCCGAAGCTGTCTTTCCATGAAAGAGCCTCAACAAGCATCTACGCCACTATTTTTATTCCTCATGCACGGCGAGAACATTCATGCTCGTGCATAAATACGTTGGATGGTCGTACAATCTTCATCAGAAACACCCTCAGTTCTATACATTCAAAGCCTAGTCATGTGTAAACATCGGTAGTGAGTATGGTGAAGTTCACTCATGAGAAATCAGTTGTTAACTGACTTTCACTGTTAGCTTTTTTGTTCGCTACGTGGTGTGTGGGGTCCGTAAAACGTTTAACTTATGTCTCTATTGGACATCTGGACTAATTATACTACGCTCCCACACAGCATGCAGCCAACACATCTTATCAAGATTTTATGGTGCATTGCGACAACCAGTTTTGCCGTTCTAGTGGAGCACACGATGATGACTTCATCAAACATTCGAAGCGATACTGTGAACTTTATTGCGGAAGGGTACACTATATTGTCAATATATGAATGGATGCCCATGCTTACCAGTGCATATATAGCCAGTGAATGAATATTACTATACAGATTATCCAAGCATATGCGACAACTGCCGATCGAACGTGGCGGATGACGTCCTCAGGCCTCGGGATTTGAATAAGCCTCAGTAAGAGCTACCCCGATCAGAGCTCCTCACGGAATGCGGTGCATGAATCTCTGCAATAGTTTGGTTTTTGAAATGTAATGATGATAAGAGACTTGAATACAGTGTTACACATTGCTTTAATTGAGTGAAACAAGGAAGGTTGCATGATGATGCCAAACATGAGCTGCTCGTCCGCAAACAATATAAATCTCACTATTGTGTAGTATGCCATCTAAATAATTATGGCCAATTACCACCATTCGGTACACTGCATTGCATTAATCATGGCTGGCGGATATCATACACCAACATTGACTAGTCTACTTTCGAGCTTAAAACAGTAGAAGGTGGTGAGAGAAGTTTGATCAATACTGTATGTCACAGTCCCACTGGCAGGCTTTGACATGGAGTTGGAGATATATGGTGTACATTTTGTAGTCCTGAATATATACTAGTATATGGATAGTATAACATTGACGAAAAGCGAACGACCGCTGGCGTCAGGCTGTTAGGTCATGTGAAATCTATTCTATTGATTTTGTTAAGCCATGTTTCGTTAAGTGATGGGGATGTATTTTCAGGCTAACATAGATGTGGACGTACTCGGAATGCTTGCTCAACTACAAGCTTGGATTCAAGGGGGTCCTTAAATATGTTTTCTTCAATCTCGACTCTCGACAGTTTCTTATGCAATCCATGCCATATCCTCAGGAGCGTAGATAATCAGTCATTCCAGCTAGCTCAAGTTATGACCAGGGGGAAGAGGGGTCCTCGGAATATTACGAGTGAAGGATATACTAATATAGTGTGCTCATTGACATAGAACATGATGTAAAAAACAGAAGACAGAGTTCAAGTTAGCGCTGAGCCTCATGGTGCATACATGAAAACACATCGTATTAAACAAGACTAAATATGTACTACATAGTAAGCTTGATATAATGAATGATAAGTGGCGCCGTGCACCAGCGCCTATTCTTGTCTTCAACGTTCCTTCATATTGCTTCTTGTAAGATGAAGTTATCGAAGAGAGCGATGGAATTATACCTTATTTTAAAGTCGTCCTGACATGGTGGAAGTAGAGATGGAAGAGCAGAGCTCCAGGCTTCGTTCCGATGAATTCTATTCGTAAACTTGAAGGCCCTTTAAGCGCCCAGCAGCCAGATTTGGATAAACAGACATACATATGATACCCGATTTAGTCGTAAGCAGTCACCCGTTTTCTGCTTTTAACTATGAGTACCTCAAAAATTAGTCTGCTTTATGCCGATGGAAATCTATTGATCGAGAGATGTACACTTACTCAGCCTCAGAAGAGCTCAATAGAAACTGCAGAGGTCTTGAGTTCATCAAGCAGACCCAACGACACGTTGTTCACACACCACTGCCCACATGAAGGCGAACTTTAGACTTGGGACAACGTTATCAAGCTGGATTAACCTCGAAGGACTTCCGACTCGTATACGAGGTGGATATGATGAGGTAAGGATATGCCTTCGCATGGTGGTCGAGCTGGCCAAATCGCGAAGGGTCGACCAAGCAGCGAGGGCCCTGTGGCTGAACATCCACTCGTATGAAGATCACGAGTTCCGCTCAGTACGTCTTATGCACATGAAGAATGGGAATGACGCGACCTTGTTGCTTACCCTTCAGCGGTTGGGAAGAATGGTGGATGAGTACGGCGACATTCAACGCCAGAAATACAGTGCTGGAGCACCGATGGATAGGCCCGACGATCGGCCACCCCCGTGCTGATCATCGCAGGCAAATTAAATTCGTCTCTAATTTGTTTGCTATAGTAAAATAACCTGTGTATTATTTGATTTTCAATGTATCGTCCTGACGCTTTCCTCGCCCAATGTTTGTCATCTCAACACAAGGAGCGATCTAGGAATGTAGCCTCGCAATCCAGGTGCCGTAATAAGCTCAAGAAAACCTCGTTCCATCCGATATCACAATGGGGAGAAGCTGTTTGGGGGATTTAGCCAACAACGATGGCGCAGAGTGCCAAAGAAGAGGAACTCCGGAGTTATCCTGGCAAGATTAGACTCGTAAACCAGTCGTTTGTGTCAAATAGAAACGACTGGTATGACTCAATCAGAAGGAGGCCTGTAACGCCATTGTGACCCATCGGTCACAATGTGCCTGATTATTCAGCTTAATGGTGGCAGATTTTCACAGGGTCCTTAGGTTGCCGGTGGCTTCCCGAGTCCCGGTCACTCCTTTTTTTTTTTGACATTCGACTTGTATTAGAATCAGATAGCGAATACATACAGATTTTTGTGCTACTTGTTAACTACCTAAAACTATGAGGCCCTACAAGAACATAAGAGTCAATAGAGACGCATTGAGGTCGCTTGGTCAACTGGCTTTTGGATTCATCCCTTTCGGGTGGCAAATAGACTCAGCTGCAGCTATTTTGAAGGGTCAGGATGTTGTGCTCGACGTAGGCACGGGCAGCGGAAAGACTGTTGCATTCACCTCAGCATTGTTAACAAATGCAGATGCCATTGCTATAATTGTTTCTGACATAAATACGACGTCGTGGTACGTTGTAGTAGGAAAAGAGGCGCGTATAGGCGCGCGACGCGACTATGACCGGCGCAAACCGCGTGTGACTTTAGCACTCGTTTTGTCTTACTTTCTCACAGCTTAGGGTCCTTCCTCAAAGGGAGAATACTTTTTAGGAAATATGGAGGAGCTCTGACGTTACTCGGCCACTTCTGATTGAGTCGTACCAGCCGTTACTACAACACTACACTAACGGCTGGCTTGCGAGCCTATGGCAAGATTCTCGTCGCTTTTGTAGTCTCCAATATTGTGGTCTTCGAACCGCACTATTTCTATCGGAGCCAAATTAGCCCCATAACGACACAATGTGATTGGAACCTCTCTTACAGCTAACGGCCTCAGATACGTATAGAAAATTTGTGATATGTGACACTCGCCTGTGTGCTCGATAACCTCGTGTTTTGAGCCACTACGGGACAAAGTAACGTCCAGATGTGGATAAATAATCGTATTTGGGGGGTACGAGGTTGCTTCAGCTACCTGCATAGTCGGTAGTCTACGATCCTCGGGAGCCGGGGGGTAGGTGCTGTGGAAGAAATAGCCGTCAAGAGCAAGGGCGAGCAAATGACAAGCAGGTCATGCTCTCTGCTTGTGAATGCAAGCCTGTGCGAATGTCCCATCACAGAATTCCCCCAGGTCTAGCCACTCAATCATCTGCATCGATAATCTAAATCAATCCGAAGGCAGTCTTGTCACAAAATATGTAGTGTTTTCAGCAGGTGTACTGAGAACTTACAAGGCGTTTTTTTCAGTACAATACTGTCTACACGTAGAATGCGTCAGACGGCAAGCAGGGCATCCGTGTTGGTAGCGTGTTTTGTTTCCCGATAACATATACATGACAAAGAAAGAGGTGTGGGTGACATTTCTTTCCCAGTTCGCAGGCCAACAGAGGTCCTTGAAGACTCAGACTATAAGCTGAAGAAACTTGGTGAAAGTCTTGCTCCTCTTGAGCGAGGGTGGACTCGGAGGTGTCCTATCCATTGTTCGGAAGAAGCCGAGTCTGAGGTCTAGATCTCAGCCTTCGGCAAAAAGTCTCATTGAAATGACAACAACAAAACACTCTTCCTACAACTACAGCAACAATACCTCTCCATCAAATAATCCACTTGCTGCATCATCTCTGAGTCCGTGTATTATGGTCTAAAACAATCCAGCTTCAAGCTTGAACTTCATAGTAGTCTGCTGCGCCTGCCAGGTCAGAACGCTCATCTAGCGAGCTTACTTACGAACCGCTATCAACGTTGGACAATAGGCTTTGGGTGCTCATAACAGCTCTGTTTTGGCTGTCATTGGGGAGCTTTGGAGCGTTTGCGGCTCACCTATCCAACAAAATTACTGTGACTGTCCAAATGCAAGGGTCAATTTTGGAGTAGCGAGTGGAGGATAACTTCGATGCTGCAGTGCAGGCACGTACTTTTAATAGCTGGACTTGATCGAAAGTTACTCATTTGCAAAGTAAGCACGCACATTTATCGGAATGATAAGTAGTCGCTAATATTATTCGTGTAGACCAGTACTACACGACACTTCGAATCATTTACTTGGCGAATCAGGCAGAGGAATAAACGACGACGATCTTCGGGCAGAATCAAATTCCGATCTTTCGAGGAAGATGAATCTCGTACTTAACGAGGCGGGTGCACTAGCTTTCACTGCTCAGGGACCGGTTCCTCCTTAGAAGCACCGATGGAAACCTCGAAACCTCGAAAGATCTCGTTGATTATGTGGAAGGTGGCCATGTAGACACGGACAAGCATATGTGCATGATGAAATAGGTAAGCTCTATTCATGGTCTCGGGCTCTTAACGCTGATTTATATGTAGAGCAAAAACATCACAAATACGCAAGTTTTTTGTTGGATCGACACTTCGATTCGTATTTCTGTAAACTAGTGCGCTGAGATCGCGCAGGCTGTGAGCAACCAAAGCTCCATTGGCAATCGGAGACCGCCCAGATCGAGTCCGCCATTACACTGCACCAATCAGCTGACACGATATCTTCATTGTCGGTCGCGAAGAAACGGGAACAATACCGATATGAGACTTCTCAGAATCGACGTAAATGAATTATTATTGGCCATTCCAAGGCCTTAGACTGCTGAAGACGACGCTCACATGCCTTACTTGGACGTGTTGTTACCCACTTCTCAAGATCACACGAATAAGATGCGGTGGTGGGTTTTGTTTCTTTGTCCCCGCAAAAAAAAAAGTTCGCGCCATCGAAGGCAGGATGGGGAGGGAAAAACACGCAAGCCTTGGAGGGATAACCGGCACCCAAGTTTGGACTCGTGTTTGGATCTTGCTAGACGCGAAAACCTCCCGGCGCAAGAATTGGACTCGCGCCACCGCCATCCGGAACATTAACTCTACGCATGTTTCCCCGCCGCAGAGACCGCCTCCCGTTGAGGGATAAGCAGCCAGTGCTTCACCGCATAGCCGGGCATGCAAACGCGGCCTGGGCATACGAGGTGGCCGCCGAACTCTCCGTCCCAGCGACCGTCCGAAGACCTATCTACATCTAATTCAACAAGCATGTTTCCCCGTCACAGAGACCGCTTCCCCCAGGAGGTTCAGCACTCTGCATTTCCACAAAACGGGCATGCAGACGCGGCTCGGGAGTACGGGGTGGCCGCCGTTCGGGTATGTTGCCCTGCCTAATGCAGGGGACCGACGGCCGTCTTCCGCCACGCGTTCCACGGCGCAGAGGGCAGCATTGCTGCCACCATGACGGCGTACTAGCGCGACGTGCCCGGAGGCTGAAGTAACCAGGAAGTGCTGTGGACGGGCCCCAAGGAAAGAGCGAGCACACCGATGTCGAGAGTAGTGATAGGACTCGGTGGCTGGACTACCTGTCGGAGGGGGCCTTGGTGGAAAAGGGCAGAAAGGTGAATCGGTAGCTGGAAGTCGACAGTGGTGAAGGTAGGAGGTCAAGAGGAGGTGGAGTCACTACGTCCAGCCTTCGACTCCTTTATACTGCTTGAATTTGTTGCGAACAAACAAACGCTTTGAGCCTGTTGTTTTGTTCTGGACGGGTGTGGTGCGATCACGAGGTCGAGGAGGAAGCCAATTGTCGGGCTCGTCACCTAATGGCCAGCCACCCGGCCTCACGCTTGGACAAGTCAGGAGTTATCAGACCATGCTGTGATTCGCTTGGACCGAGCAACGATAGACTCGTCCAGAGCAAGTAACATCCATATCTCCGTTATGGGTGGGACTTCTAAGATATTCTACTAACAAGTGCAACGAGAACCAAGAATCAGATGCCATACGTTAACCCTTCATTGGCACAACTTTGAATCATTCATCGCGGCATTTCGATACTACATAGACTCAAACGGGTTGTAATTGTTACATACATCAATACAATTTATTATACACTATTAAATTAAAAGGCGCTTTGTATACACGGTAAAATGCGATATAATCATCACTACTTCCGTTATGTCCGAAAAGAAGGGTAAATGCTCGGGAAAGGGTTTACGAGATTGTGATACGCTTCGCTTGCTGCTCCTGGTTGGTCTTCGGGTACGTGACAGTCAAGACACCGTTCTCCATCGCTGCCTTGATGTCCTCGGGTCTCGTGCCCTGCGGGACGGGAACGGCACGCGAGAACTTGCCACTCCGGCGCTCCTTGACGACAAACCCGTTCTCCTCCTTCTCATTGGAGAAGTTGGCCTCGCCAGAGACGACGAGTCGGTTGTTCTGGAGATCGATCGACACGTCCTCCTTCTTCAAGCCAGGCAGCTCGAAGGTCGTGGTGATGAGGTTGTTCTCGGTGGATTCATGGACGTCGATCCTGGAGATTGAGTCAGCATACTGACCGGTCACTAGAAATTAGTCGTGATGTACATACCTTGGTGAGAAAGACCTCGATCCCGAGCGCTCGAATTGACCGCCGTTCTGATTACGACGCTGTGTGGGCCAGTCGAACGTGCTAAAGGCATCGTCGAAGAGGCGGTTCACGTCAGAGAACGAGAAGAAGGGCTCGTTGAAGGAAGTAAGGGCCATTGTTAGAGGTGAAGTGCTTTGAAATGATAGTTGTGAAGAAGTGAGCGCTTTGTGTTCAAGGTTGTCGTTGAGTCGTTAGCTTTCGGTTTTCTGAGGAATAATAGCTGTGAGTAGGACCAGCTTTATACCCTTGCAGAGGAAATTTCTCGAACCCAGAGCCACTGATTGAAGCCGCTTTAAGTTCGTCACACATCTTGTCGTTGCAAGAATGGTTCCGTAACTTCTAGATCTCTCTGACGATGACATTCCGTATTTAGAAATCATCTGGAACGCATCCCGAAGTATAGTACGTACTTCGAGGTCCCTGTTGCTTTCTTTCGTTGTGCGGAGATGTTGGCGAAGGATGTATCATCTCAAGTATTGAGTTTGCACGCCAGTACAGTATCTCTCGGTTCGAGAGCTCGCAGGAGGTAGACGCCATCTAATCTGACGGAAGTATCGCGAGGTATTCGAGCGCGGTAAAGAGTAGAGTTGTGGGCTGTGTACCACAGGAGTAATCAAAGACTTTGCCTGTCTTCACCTTGGCATTTCCCCACGGGTTGTCAACGATACTGGTCAATCACGAGTTGAAGGCGATCGAGGAGAGGGAAGATCATTTGATGATCTCAGCCTTGGAGTCATGTATCAAATACAACTTGATGAGATGGCCAAAGATGCTAGTGTATGTGATCACTTCCTATGTGCTCGTAAACATACCGCAAGAATAAACAAGCTGTAAAAGAAACTGACCCATTGATACCCTCAGCCAATAACCCGCCATTGACACAGAATTTTATGGCCAAAGTGGTCTTTGTGTCGCTCACTAGGACGCTAGTAAGATTCACGATATTCTTCATATGTTTCGCCGCCATCCATGCTCGAATTCGCCACTTAAGCGTCACACAATGCATCGCACACTGACAGGCCCGCCAAGCCACCTCACAAGCTTTCCAGCAGCTGAGCCACCGATCCACAGCGTTGACATCCGCACCTACAAGCATTCACTTGTAACCCCAACGCGAACACACTCTGTGCGAGCAACGCCGCTCAACCCAATCCGCCACCAAAATTTGGTATTCTTCCGCATGTGAAGCGTGTGCATACTTCGTTTGCTTTCCCAAGTCGCCTTGTACGATCAAGATGGGTCTTTACGGATTACGACAACTTCAGCTTCGCCGAAAGTCGCGAAGGAGAAGAAGAATACGCGAGCGTGGAGTTCTGTTTGGATGCGGTGATATAAGAGATGTGGATGATGGTGACAACAAGTGTCTGCAGGTGGTAGAGCCAGAGTGTATGTGCCTGTTACAGGATCGACAGTGAGGCCTTCTGAGAACATGGTGTCAAGAGAGATAAATGATCTAAACTCACCATTTCCAAATTTCCCGCCAATGCGTCTGCCGGCTCGATTCCACGAATACATGTAAACACATATTCTGCATCATCGATGAATGATCTCGTCCTCCCCACTTTCCCGCCTCAATTCTAAACAGTCCGTCTTCTTCTCAGACGCTCCTAACCGACTTTTCGTGATGCCTCACAGTCAACGTTTGGCACTACTATGTCAGTCTCTGTCGTTGGTGAGACGCATGCACAAACTCAGGGGAGATGCGGACGTACGGGAGCAGATTGCAGAGATGCCGCAGTTGATTCAGTAAATCATTCGCGATTACCACTGCACTGTATGTATAGCAATCTACACAAAAGTGCAATGATATTACAAACAATAGAAGCACACCCGAATTCGAATTCAAATCAACCTCCTTGCCTTCGTCGTCTACCTCCATCTTCATCTTCATCTTCATCTCAAATCTCACGCATCCTCAACAAGAGTTGACAGAAGCCCAACGCTTCCATCAGTGCTGGTATGTGCAGCAGCAGTGACTTTCCGACACCGGCAAAAGCGGACTTGTCTGTGTCGGTCGGCCATTTTGTTCGCTGAGATGACGAAGCCACATCACCAGACAAAGTACGCGTACGAGATTGGTGTTGGTCGTCGTATGGCGAAGAAGTTTAGACGGCGCCGACGAAGCTAATCATAATGAAAAGATAACCTGGTGCAAAGCCGGAATGCCGAGATACATGTAGATTTGAGGACTCAGGGTCAGTGAGGGTGCTACATTTGCAGGGAGGGACGATACTGTTGACCATGACCATGACTGCACCTCAAGAGGTATCTCGGTTGCATGCAGAGAATGAAAGGCTCAAGGCTCAACTACGGGCCAAAACTGCGCGAATCCAGATTCTCGAACTCGAACTCAAGAGAGCATCTTCTGACCGGGATATACTGGAAGACTATCTGAAAAATCTGAATACAGACGAGGTTGAGGAGGATAAGAGCAAGCCCGGGGAGTTAAAGGAGGTAGACAACAAGGATGTCTTCGAAGTGAGCTCAGCTGAATTTTTGGCCCTCTCTTGTGTTTCTTACCTGCAACAGGGTACAGTGAAATCGGCGACGCAGGATCAGGTCAGCGATTTGTATGTATAATATGACTGCTTCTCTTGCAGATTCACATTTCTGCATAACAGCCGTCCGTAACGTCAACAAATGCGAAGCCTAGAGCAACTTCTCGCAAACTTTGCACTCCCAGCAAGCCCAAAGGACTCCTTCAGCAAGCAAGGTTTGCGGACTCTGTACAGTCTCTGGAAATAATTCAGCAAGCACCACCGAGGCCCATAAAAACCCCCCTCAACCGTACCAAAGCCAGGCCACTGCGCCAAGCCCCGAAGCGAGGAACTTTAGAGGCAAGTTCCCCGCTGTCCGCCGCTTCGAGTGAAAGTGAAGAAACCATGGAGGGTGATCCTCTACCAGACCAAAGCGACACAGTCGCTGATACAAAGTTCGTCCATGTTAGTCATTGTACTTGAGAGATCCACGCCTTACATAGTGAATCTAGCTCGTCACCCGGTCGACACGGATTTGAGGAGGAGACATTTCTGGAGGCACTCACTAATGTGCGCTCCTTCGCTCTTTCTTCGGGTGCATGTCTGACAATGGTATCCAGCGACGTATAAAGAGAACTAAACTGCGCGAGGAAGTCGTCATGATCTCTGATAGTGCAGTGTACACCCGATTAAAGCATCTCAAAGATCCGGTATTTCCCGTCGACTCTAGAATACCGACAGCTTTGAAGGAAAAGACTGTAATGCGCACCGAAATCTCTGCAAAATTTGGTGGGAACGCACACACTTTGGTGCATCGTCCGAGGGATTCGCGCGTTGATCAACACGGATACACACATTTTCTTTGCCCGATGCTTAGTTCAGACCCGCATGCTCCACAATTTCCTGGGGCACACGGACTACTGCTTCGCTCAAGTTCAGGAGAGTGCAACGAGTTGTTCTTGGAGAACAGTGCACGGCGCCATAAGGTGATAGTAGGTCTGGCACCGATTACATGGATGTACATGGGCGAATACGAGATGACGAGGTCCAAGCCACTGACGATAGCTGAATGGATGGATGTGCCGCGAGCGGTGAGCATGTCATGCAGTATCAAGATCATGAAGGCATTAAATAACAAATTCTAGGCGCGAGAATCTTGGATACAACATGTCTATTCTGCTGGGTCAAGATTAACGATACAGACAAAAACCTCGATCTATATGCGGAACCAGCTGAGAGACATGCTTGGACGTACTGCAAGAGAGCGGAAGAGCTACGAAGTGGCCAAGAATCAGATGGTACGGGAGCTCTTGATTCATCCGACGGTACCGCAAGTAACGGTTCAAGATATCACGGATGCATTCAATAGTGGTGAAGAGGTTCGAATATCGTATTCGTTCTGTAGTGCACGCAACGAAAATGCTGACCCAGCCTTAGAAACTGGACGTCTGGGTGTTGAAGTGTGTGGGATACGACGAAGATTTCCAACGCCTGTTGGTCGACGAACCTCGCCCCGCGCCGTACATAGCCATCAGCTACAAGAGGCGACGCAAATCCGATAGTAAGACTCCCATACAGCCTTGTAAGACCGAGCACGCGAGCTTGACACAGCTTCTTGAGAAGCTCGAGTCTGACTCCGACTCTTGCGACTTGGACTTATCGGATCCCCTTGCTCCTACTCAAGTTAGAAAGAGAAAACCAACTCCTGACTTCATGAAACGCGACCGAAAGAAGAGGCTGGATTGGTACTATCCACGTTAACTAACGAGCAGGTCTCATAGATCAGAAATGTATCCTACATATATCGTCGACCAATTTTGTACATGTTACAGGCGCAATGTATATCGTAACGCGCATCCGGCCAATACCCTGCCTCTAAATGCTCTTCTACAAAACGCAAATGAGAAAGCACTCTTCGTATTTCTCCTCACTTTGTAACTTTGTGTTGTGATACGTGCAAAACTCCACATGCATTACAGTATATACATCTTCTGTCGGAAATATTGTTTCTGCTACAGATGTCGTCTCCGCAGTGTATACAGTCGCAAGCAAGTTCCCCGTAGCCTGTTGTCGCCTCTTAGTTGGACTTGACAAGCAGGGGTGAGACTATTACGGAGGTATATTGTACCTCGCTTAAGTTACCTGCATTGTTGAGTGTCGAGCGGACCTGGAGAACATACAATAGTCCAAGACATCCGCTCCCAAAACGGAGATATGGATGTAGTCTGCTGCGGACGGGTCCATCGTTAATCGGACAATGACAGCAATTCTGCTCACTCCTGACTTGCCCAAGCATGAGGCAGGGTGGCTAGCCATTAGGTGGCGAGCCCGACAATTGGCTTCCTCCTCGACCTCGTGATCGCACCACACCCGTCCAGAACAAAACAACAGGCTCAAAGCGTCTGTTTGTTCGCAACAAATTCAAGCAGTATAAAGGAGCGGAGGGCTGGCCGAAGTGACTCCACCTCCTCTTGACCTCCTACCTCCACCACTGTCGACATCCAGCTACCGATTCACCTTTCTGCACCTTTCCACCAAAGGCCCCCTTCGACAGGTAGTCCAGCCACCGAGTCCCATCACTACTCTCGACTTTGGTGTGCTCGCACTTTCCTTGGGGCCCGTCCACAGCACTTCCTGGGTACTTCAGCCTCCGGGCACGTCACGCCAGTACGCCGTCATGGAGGCAGCAATGCCGCCCTCTGCACCGTGGAACGCGTGGCGGAAGACGGCCGTCGGTCCCCTGCATTAGGCAGGGCAGCATACCCGAACGGCGGCCACCCCGTACTCCCGAGCCGCGTCTGCATGCCCGGTTTCGCGGAAATGCAGAGTGCTGAACCTCCTGGGGGAAGCGGTCTCTGTGGCGGGGAAACATGCTTGTAGATAGGTCTTCGGACGGTCGCTGGGACGGAGAGTTCGGCGGCCACCTCGTATGCCCAGGCCGCGTTTGCATGCCCGGCTATGCGGTGAAGCACTGACTGCCTGTCTCTCAACGGGCGGCGGTCTCTGCGGCGGGGAAACATGCGTAGAGTTAATGTTCCGGATGGCGGTGGCGCGAGTCCAATTCTTGCGCCGGGAGGTTTTCGCGTCTAGCAAGATCCAAACGGGTCCAAACTTGGGTGCTGGTTATCCCCCCAAGGCTTGCGTGTTTTTCCCTCCCCATCCTGCCTTCAATGGCGCGAACTTTTTTTTTTTTTTTGCGGGGACAAATAAACCAAACCCACCACCGCATCTTATTCGTGTGATCTTGAGAAGCGGCTAACACGACCAAGCAAGAGGTTGAGTAATGAGTCCTCAACAGTCTAAGCCCTCATCTGTTCAACAGGATCTTGTTTTCACCACTCTGCTCTTGATCTTGGTCAAAGTCCCATATCCGCACTGAAGTGCCAGTTTCTTCGCCGCCCTGATTGAGAGAATTCTGTCAGCTGGTTGGTGCGGTGTGATGTCAAGACTCAATCTGGGCACTGGGCAGTCTTCGTTTGTCCATGAAGCTCATCCAGCTAAGATTAATCACAGCCTACGCTATTCACGAATCGAAGTGTTGTTCCAACGATATCTTGCGTAGTTGCCCGCGTATCTGTGATTTCTTTTGCTCTGAAAGTACGACAGCCTTATAAACGGAGACCAATGATAGAGTATACCTATTCCATCGAGATCCTTCTCCGTAGAAAGTTTTTACAACGTCCTTTTTCAATAAACGATGAATTCTTTTGAGGCTTCCTGGCATCATCGGTGCTCTAATTTCTTCTTCAGATGTCTGAGAGGAAACAGTCGTTGAGCAACCAAGCACGTTGTGAATGCTAGTGCACCAGCCTCGCAAAGTACGAGGTCCATCTTCATCATCAGTTCTTCTGCACGAAGATCGTCCTCGTTGATTCCTCTACACGATTCTCTAAGTAGTGTGGTTTGTGAGTGTTGGTTTATATGAGGAATTTGAACAAGTACTTATCATTCAAACAAATGTGTGCACTTGCTCTGCAGATGATCAGCTTTCGCTCAAGCTCAGCTATTCAACATACATCAGCCACTGCGCTATAAATTTGACCCTTTCATAGCTAAGGCAAGGTTCTTATGAGCATGGAGAACATCTTGTCCATTATCAAACGCAGATCGCAAGCAAGCGCGTTGGATGAGCCCTGGTAGGCGAGACCGAACTTGATATTGGCAGACTATCAGGTCGAAATTTGAAGAGCTATGTTGTTCTGGACCACAAGACACTATTAGTTGAAGCATCAGACGGATTTTTTGAAGGAAAGCTCGTCGTTGTGGATGTAGAGGCTGTTATTGTTGTTGTAGTCGCAATGAAAGCTGTCTATTCAGACTTTCTGAGCTCTTCCGAAGCGGCGTGGGAAGAGCCTGCCAGTGAGCCTGAGGAAGGAAGCCTCCTCGATGCACACAACGAGCAAGGCTTTTTATCCAGTTTCCTGAACTTATTAGCTGAAACTCCAAGGATTGCCATTGACCTTTGGCTTAAAAGACGAAAGCTCAACCACGCCTCTTCTTTGAAGTGTCTGCTATCGAGAAACAAGCTTGCGATCAACACAGATGTCTGTGTTGCCTTGATTGCCGTCTGGCACATTCTACGCATGAACTGTGCCAATACTGCAGAACACATATCGTAAGTGCTCTATATTCCTGCTCAAGATTTGAGTTTGTGACGCATAGGACTGCCTTCTGATTGATAGAAATTATCGAGATAGAATCACTTGAGTTAGGAGAAATCGCTGAAATCGCTTGGCGGAGAGTGTGCTGCTTGTCTCTAGCTTGCCACTGCTCTCGTAGTCTCTTGCTCCCACCACCTACGCTGCTAAGGATAGTAGACTGTCGACTATGCATGTGGCTGGAGAGTTCGCCCTCAACCTCGTATTCTGTGAGTACAATTATTTATCCAAATCTGGACGTTGCTTTGTCTCGCTGTGGCTCAGAACACGAGGTTATCGAGCACACAGACGAGTGTCGCATATCGCTTTTGTCGAAGGTCTTTCGTTGGTTGCTGTTCTGAATGTTCCACTCGCAATTTGTCGTCATGGGAGTGATTTTGCTCCGATCGGGTGTTCAATGACGCATTCATTGCAGACTATAAAGCCAGCCAGATTCCAGCCTGGATAGCTCCTGAACTTCTCCCCTTTGGTCATCCGCCATTGCTGTCAGGTAACACAGCTTCTCCGTAGCGCTATTGCTGATCGGATGGAACGATGTTTCGTTTAGCGAGGTCGGTGGTGGAACGAAGTTTTCTTGAGGTTGTGATGACACCTGGATTGGGAGGCTTCCTTGAAGTTGAGATGGCAGACATTGAGTGAGAAAAACGTCAAATAAATACGTTGAAAATCATTCTAATACACAGGTTCTTTCGCGTTTTACAGACAATAAGTCAAATTGGAGACGAAGGTGACCTGCCTCCGATGATCAGCACGCGGTGGCCGATCGTCGGGCCTATTCTTCGGTGCTCCATCGCTGTATTTTTTGCGTTGAATGTCACCATACTCGTCCACCATCCTTCCCAAACGCTAAAAGGTGAGTGATAAAGTCAGCGTCATTCCCATGCTTCATGTGCATAAGACGTACCAAGAGGAACTCGCAATCTTCATACGAGTGGATGTTCAGCCACAGGGCCTTCGCTGCTTTGTCGACTGCCAAGCAGGCGTACTTTTCCGCATTGCCGCGACATATCTTGTCGCCGGCGCGCTTGAATAGCGTATGCAGCCCAAAGCTGTATCCGTCTTTGCGGAAGTAGAGCGCGAGAGTCTCGCCAACGATGGTCACGTCGGTGCTGACGATCAACTCGTGTTCGAGACACCTCCCGAGGAGCTCGAGCATGTCCAAGGCCCTGATGGTGTTGTGAAGCCGGTAGACCTCGCTACCGTTAAGGTCGCCACCGCGGCTGAGACGCCCCGCAATGGCCACGTACTCCTTCCTGGTGAGGAATCGCTTGCCTTCAGCCTCGAAGCCCTGTTACAGTCAGTGAGATCATTTTAAACATGATGTCAAAGGAGAACTCACCGATGGGACCCAAATGCTCCTGACCTCCTCGATGATTGTCTTCTTGAGGTTCTGGAGCCTCTCCCGTCTCAAACCTTTCTCTCCCTTCTTCCTCCCATACCGATCCGCTGGCCCTACCCATGCGAGTATGAAAGGCATAAACTCAGCGACAGTGAGCATAGGGCTGAACTCCCTGATCACTTCAGCCAGGTTTACATTGGAGACGTCGGTATACGCGAAGCCATATACGTTGTACCCGGCTACCGCGTCTTCTGTAATTTGGTTGTGAGACGACAGGGACAATTGTCCGTCCCTGCCGTTGATGTATTCCGAATATTCGGAAATGATTCTGTCCTTCAGATCTTGTACGTCTTTTTCGTTGAGTGCGTTCAGCAGCTTCCGTTCGGGGATGCGAGCGCACTCGTCTGCGATGCATGCTACTTGACGAAGAAGCTTGATCTCTTCGTGATCTATGGACCAGATCGATTGTACGAGCTGGTAGCGCTGCGATAGATAGTCCGAACTAGCCATCGCCCTTGCTGGCGACAGACCCGTCACGAGATGATAGTTTTGTGCAGCGCTGATCTCAAGCGATCTCGAAGAAGGCGACGACGTCGAGGTTGGAGAGAAGTCGAGGAGATCGGGCATCGATATGGTTGGAGTGTTGTGATGCGCGCGGTTCGCTGGCGGTCCTGGAAATATCTCCTTCGCCTCCTTGTACTGGCCGTAGCCAGCAATCATGGAGAGATTGAGAAGTTCACGAGCATGACGAGGTCGAGGGACGTGAAGTTGTTGAGGGAGTTGAACGGGTCCTGACGGTCCTGTACTGTACAGAATCTCCGGTTCAACTGCGCTGTGAACGGGAGGGTACTGTTTTTGGGCCCGAGGAAGGCTGTGCGAGATCGAAAAGTTGTTTCTTGTTGAGGATAGGAAGGGATTTCGAAGCATAGCTGGAAGGAATGGGAGATGGTTGTAGTACGAAGGAAAGGGAGTGCTAAGGCCCATGAATGGTTCGGTTGGTTTTATAGGCGAACCATTCTTGTGCACGTTTTGACGTTGTCATCAAAGCTGACTCCCTCACTACAACCCATCTTAGCAACCATTGTTCACCCTCCACATTTCCAATCCCATCAGATAAGCTGGTCAAGTTTACATTCCGTCTACTATAGTATTTCATCATGCTTACAACATCGGTAGATCGAGGGCAGCGAGCCAAGGTCACTTCCTGGACGAAGCGGACCGTATCCTCATAGTCACTTGCCAATCGACTGCGACTGTTGTAAGCGTAGATCTGTCTACAACCTTGGTGCCTCTACTGATAGGAAATGCTTTAATGGAAAGACACCCTCTTCAAGTTTCCTGTAGTAGCGCACCATACTCATATGCTGTTATGAAGGTTTGCAGTTGCCTGCACAACACGCTTTTGTTCGCTGAATGCAGTAATCCTCTACCAAACACGTTTCCCAATTCAATATACTATTTGAAACTGTCGGCGGAGCCTCCAATGTATTACTTTTATCCGCTTCTCAAAGTGAAATTGAGGCCTCTTTCGTAAACCAGGGTGTTGCGTTGTAAGCGCACCCTCCGCGAAATGACCTCTTCAGAAGGCATTAGAAATTAGAATACGAAGACATACAATCAAGATCTCTTTCCCTCTTTTTCAGGATCTAACGATAGGATGTTCAGGTAGGAAAAAAACACCAGCGGTGTCTCGAAATGAACCTTGATTGCGAATGTCACTTTGAGCATAGTTCCCTCATATTCCATCATCGCACCGTCCTATTCTCTACTTACAAGAGTAGTCCGCATGGTCAGAGATGTGAATAGACTAGGTACTGGATGAGATTCGTTTTCTTCAACGCAGGGGTCAAAGGCTGGTTTGAAGCGAAGGCTCTGGGCTTTGATGGTTGAAACACTTCAAAACGGTCTGCGCAGACCAAGTAGAAGATAAAAGGAGACGGGGATAGTCTAAAGACACAGCTCATTGTTCCATCAGGTAAACGACTGCGATGTCGTCGAGTTTCTGCATTTTAGAACGATTTGTGTTTTGGCGGGGATCTAATTCCTTTGTCGCGGAGCTCCAAATCCTCTACGATGTGTTTTCTCACGATCTTTCGACACAGAGGCTTCGAAACTATATAATTACTACCACTTATCACTTAGCGCACATATCACGGATTGCAGAGCGTCTATCATTGGTGAGCGGAACTGAAAAATGATAGTTACGGGACCAGTATTTGACGAAAAAGGATTCTGGAACTCGCCTCAGCACGGTCAGTTCTAAAAATTGACCCCGTTCTTGACTGCATTGTGCTCATCTGTGTTAGCGCCCGACTCATCTACAGCTATCTCGCTCGATGCTCACGGGGTGGCGGATGAAAGTAAGTATACCTGAGAGACGCTCGACTCATCTTTATAAAGCATTATATTAACCGCAGTCAACGTTGGGTTTGAGAAATCCCACGACAAGCTTAAGGTCGGAGACACAAGGCCGTAGTTGTGCGGGAATATGATCCTAGTTTGAAGCGAAAGGGATAGGAATCCGTATGAATAGTTTGTACGCTCTCCAGTGACAACTCTACATGACGAGAAGAATATCATGCATATTGAGCAAAGAAGTTTTTGACCTTCTCAATGTTCTACTAAAGCTTCTCCGGGCCAATCGGGCAGCTCCTTTCGACACCATCTTTCTGAAGTAATCAGAAGGTCAATCAGGTGTAGATTATAGATACTGGAGACTAAACAACTTCTTCGGCCTCTGAAAGACTTAGTCATGAAGACACCATTCCGAGGAGGTACCGTTCCAGTTGCAAAGCAGCGCCCTGATTTAAGCGAGAAAGGTCTTGAGTTTACTTCGAGGATAGAATATCTAGGCGGCTGAAAGTAATGCATTGATAGCGTTGTGAGGAGCCACCTTCAATTTCTAATCCGAATTTGTATTTGAGGGAACATTTCTGCTTTTGGCGAACAAAGGCGAATCGTGCAAGCTTCTATGTACACTTTCATAGCGGCACGCAGGTGTAGTGCGCTAAAACAAGAATTTCAATGAAGGTAGGCTCCAGGGTATGAAGTTAGATCTATGCTCACAATGGTCGCATTTATCGCCAGCATGTTGAACAGAGGGCGGAACATAAACATGACTAGTCCCCATAACTCATCTAGAAACGCGAAAGGTGGTACACAATGGTTGCTAAGATGGTGCCAGCTTTGGTAACATCGTCGAAACGTGGATTTTGTGGTTCGCCCTTTGTCGTTCACCTATAAAAACAACTGAGCCACTCGTGGGCCTTAGCACCCGCTTTCCTTCGAACTACAACAATCTCTCCCATTCCTTCTGCGACTTTAACCATGAGTCGCAACAACCCCTTCCTGTCGTCAACAAGAAATCGCTCTCGGGCCCAACCACAGTACCTTCCCGTTCTCGAACCGGAGATTCTGTACCGTACAGGAACTTCAGGACCGATCCACGTCCCTCAACAGCTTCAACCTCGGCCTAACGGGTCTGTGGATCAGTGTATCGCCGACATATGCGCTCGTGGCCCCGAACGAAAGTTACTCAATACACTCAGCGGTCGAAATATAGAAAACCTGAGGAAAAGAATAATCATCGAATATTGGAAGTACGACAACGGCCGGGATGGCCATTTGTCCTTGTCAAATTCGAACCAAATCATAGAAGACGCGGAGGCAGCTAGCGCATACGGCTCCGCGCGCTCCAACGTCTCCGATATAGACCTGGCTCGACTGATCAGGGGTTCAGCCCTACACACACCGTCACCGAGATTATGCCCAAGATACTCGCGTGGGTTGGGATGGAGTCAGCCCTTGGCCAAAGGGCAAAGAAATTCAAGGACCTGAGGCAGATAATCATTGAGGAGATTATAGACATCTGGACCCCATCGGTGAGTTCTCCTTTGACACCATGTCCAACATGATCTCATTAACATTCACAGAATACCGAGCCCGGCAAGCGACTCCTCACCAGGAAGGAGTACTTGAGCATCGCGTGTCGTCTCAGCCACGGCGGCGGCGAGCTCACCACTTCCGAGATCTACCGCTCCTACAATACGATCAGAGGATTGGACATGCTCGAGCTTCTCTTCTCGGACGGTGTCTCCACCATGAGCTTGTCGTCGGCATCGACGTGACACTGACAGGCGAGATTCTGTCAGCCCACTTCTGCGAGCCTTGGGTCAGCTTCGGACTCTACACGCTATTCAAGAATGCCGGAGACAAGATATGTCACGGCAACGCGGAGCAGTATGCCTGCATCGCAGTCGACAACGCAGCAAAGCTCCTGTGGCTGAACATCCACTCGTATGAAGATCACGACTTCCACACAGTACGTCTTATGCACATAAAGGATGGGAGTGACGCTGACTAGATCACTTACCACTTAGCTTTTGGGATGGATGGTGGACGCGTACGGTGATATTCAACGTCTGAAATACAGTGCGGAAGCGCCGAAAGATAGGCCCGACGATCGGCCACCCCGCGATGATCATCGGAGGCAAATCAAATTCGTCTCTGATTTGTTTGCTATAGCAAAATAACCTGTGTATTAAAATGATTTTCAATGTATCGATCTAACACTTTCCTCACCCAATGTCTGACATCTCAGCTCATGGAACGATCTATGGAAGATAGCCTCGCAATACAGGTGCCATAATAAGCTCAAGAAAACCTCGTTCCGTCCGATAAGCGATCACAATAAGGAGAAGCTGTTCGGGGGAGTTAGCCAACAATGATGGCGCAGAGGGTCAAAGAAGAGGAACTCAGGAGTTATCCAGGCAAGATTTCCGTCGCTTTTGTAGTCTGCGATATTGTGGTCTTCGAACTGTACTATTCAGCACCCTATGGGAACAGAATCAGCCCCATAACTACACATTGCGATTGGAACATCCCGTACACCAACCAGCCAACGGTCTCAGTACGCCTCAAAAAATGTGCGATATGCAACACTCGCCTGTGTGCTCAATAACCTCATGTTCTGCACCACAGCGAAACAAAGTAACGACCAGATATGGACAAGCCCTCCAGCCACCTGCGAAGTTGACAGGATTCAACTAGAGCCAGAGAGAAGCAGGTACCCTCTCAGCTCTGCCATGCGATTACAAGCCTGTGCCAATGTTCCTCCACGAATTCTCCCAGGTCTAGCGACTCTATCGTGTCCATCGATATGCTAAATCAATCAGAGGGTAGTATTGTTGCAAACTCGTATTCTCAGCAGGTATATAAGACACTTACGAGGATTGTTTTTCAGTACAGAATGTCTACACGTAGAACGTGAGACGGAAAGCAAGGTGTTCTTGTTGATAGCGTGTTCTATTTCCCGATAACAAATACGTCAAAGACAATGGTGTTGGTGACAGCTCTTTCCTAGATCGCATGTCGATAGAGATCTTTAGAGACTCAGATAATTAGTAGAAGAGACTGGATGAAAATTTGCTCATGATTGTGGTTCGGAAGAGCCTGAGGTCGAGTGCTCAGGGTCTTCTACGCAAGTGAGGAAGAGAAAAGCCACTCCTGACTTCATGAGACGCGACCGGCAGAAGAGGCTGGATCGATACTATGCACGCTAACTAACGAGTAGGTCTCATAGATTCAGAAATGTACCCTACTGTACATATACCGTCGATCAGATCTATAATCAAATTTTGTACATATTACAGGCGCTATGTATATCGTAAACGCGCATCCCATTAGATAGCAGCTAATACCCTGACTTCGTGTATTAACCTACATAAATAATCTCTTCAAAGGAGCATCTTCTCGTTACTTTTAATCTGTGAAGCAACAATTCCATGTATGTGATATTGTTCGCCGACAAGCTCTTTCGTGGCCAGCATGAGTCTGTCCAGGCGGCTCACGATTCCGAATGCGGTGGCCACACCAACGCTGAAACATCTGTAGAATAGATGTGTTTAACAGTAAGCACTCTTGAAAGAGAAGAGAAGAGCGCACAGATATTGTTCGTTCTCCAGAGTCTCTAGCGTTAAATTTTGAGGTATATTATAGTCCGCCTCGCGTTCACCTCGGGTGGCAATGAATGCCTGTTGGTTTGCAACAAAGCGGTCTAGAAGTGGACAGGGGGTAATTTGAGGTAAAGGTGTTCCGGTTCGAAGAGCAGTTGAGATCATGGCTATTTACATTGGATAATCATGAGTTTGCACACAGTAAAAGATGTGAAAGCACAAACAGATAACAGCGAGTACATCACCCTGGAAGTCAGACTCTAAGAATCGTGTTCGACGCAGAAAGGCCTTCGCCCAGTTGGGCTCTAAGTGCTCTTCTACAGAACGCAAGTGAGAAAGAAGATATGCAATCTCCCTTTTGTATTCGTCAGTACCACTGAGAAGATATCAACAAAAAGAGGGAGCCGTACTTACATCTGCACTTCAAGTATTCTCTCATATCTTTCCTCCGGCCAGCTACCTCGCAAGGAAAACTTATTCTGCAATCAGCTTCGTGGTCACTTCCGAAAGAAAGGAGCAGCCGTACCTCATATGAAACATTTCTCTTCAAAACTCGAGATCTATTCAACTTCATTCTCACAGCAACCAGATTCTGGACAATCGTCCTCGTCTTCAGTTTATCACGGACTGTAGCGAAAGAAACAATGTCGCAATAAAGTTGACCGATTCGCTCCACTGTAGTTGCATATGTTATGCGGAGATATTTGCGAAGGGTGGTGGTCGGAGGAAAGAGGGAGAAGATGCTGTTGAGCAAATCCGTAAGCGGGATTGATGCTTATGCAAGACATGGTTTCAGAATCGATAGCACTCACAAAGCAGCAGTGACACCAATCGACACTAGAACGAAGCGTTTCTAAATAGCTATTAATTCTTATAATGATAGATGTGCCTCTAGTTGACCAGCGTACCCATGCAACTTGCCATCCCCAACCTTCGTAAGAGAATTTGGTGAGACCACACGGAACGATTACAATATATAAGCACTGACCTGCATTCGCAATGGAAGGAAGGTGGCTGTCTTGCCATGAATAGCCGATGACTAGCTGAGACGTTAAGAAAAAGAATATGACTGTAATGGGAGGCGCGGGGTAATAAAGTCGAGCAAAGGCGAAGAACGGAAAGCAAACTGCAGTAACTGCGGCGAGTCCATATGCATTCCCGCTTCCTTTCCCGGTCGAGATGTACCTTATTCATTCATGTACGATCAGCATCAAATACAGAGACCTAAGATGACGAGCATACCATAGTACAAGACCTACTAAACCGCCAAGGAATGTGGACCATATGCGTGAAATGAGTCCAAAGACTGTGTCGCCACGGAAGCGACTCAGTGTAGTCTGCCCCAAAACGCTGAGAAAAAATTAACCATTGTTACTATGATGGCTATGCAATGAATTTGCGCACATTGCCCAAACAAAGCGATTTCCTTAGGCGTGGTTGGGCATAAGAGAAAAGAAAGTTCAAACGAAGGGGAAAGGAGCTCACTAGTCGCAAACTTTGCCGTTTGAGGTAGAAATGAAGGTAGACTTAGAAGGGCTAAGAATGATTGTTTTCAATCCTCTCCGTAGCGACAAGCTCGGAAGGCCACATACCCGCAACAACACCTCCTTTGAAAGCAAAGATGGCATTCCCATGCCCAAGAGCGTTAAAGGCAGAGAATACAGCACAGCCTATAGCGTCAAGGGTTCCACGAGGTGGTAATGCATCCGGATCACGGCGATGCGGCATCCCAATGTCATTAGATTCGTCCGACAAACTTCCGGTGATAACCTCTTAAGTAAAAGCTGTGTGAGCGGACATGTACCTGAGCATTAATGACTGTCGTACCAGGGTCCTCATCATCTTCAGGATCCAGATTATTGTCACCTGCATCCCATCTACTCCATGAAAGCAGCTTCCGAAAAGGCGAACTGGGTAGCCAGAGTTTGCAGTGTTGTCTGGACGATTCAAGCCTGTTGACTTCGTTAAGCTGTAGACAGA
Source organism: Trichaptum fuscoviolaceum (assembly GCA_910574455.1). Taxonomy (NCBI): domain Eukaryota; kingdom Fungi; phylum Basidiomycota; class Agaricomycetes; order Hymenochaetales; family Trichaptaceae; genus Trichaptum; species Trichaptum fuscoviolaceum. The sequence goes on along the minus strand of CAJSYZ010000003.1, from coordinate 1,578,256 downwards.
TGGAATTCAGATCTCTATTGAGGCAGAAAATAAATAGGAAACCTACCAGTTCAAGTAGGTTTTCAGTGAAATGTATGAGATGATATTGATACAGGTAGCACTGAAATAGATAGCGATGTGGTGGAGGTTCTTCACAGGCAGATCCGCTGCCGATATTTGGTTCCATAGATGACCGGTACATATCTAAAACACGATGGCTAGTATAGCCACTAAATTATTAACTGAAGCGTGACTTTGAGGTGGGATTACTCACCGCTTACTCTCGCGGAATTCACTGAGAGAATTTTTCAGTTTCCAAGTCACTTCCTCGTTTTCAGTTATTGCTTCTTCCCAACTAAGTCCCTTCTTGTTGATATATCTTTTCCATATTCGATCATCATTTACTCGTTGAAGCCAGGCTACAAAATAGTCAAGTGAGTCCGCGCAGCATATTAGGAGATCTTGCGCGCTCTCCGCAAGAAGTTGCATCATATGGGATAAAACAACTTCCGCGCCAGGATGGGTAAAACGGATCTCAAGATTTAAGTATTTCTGAGATTCGAAAACGCCGACTGTGTTTTCGTACGGACGGCTAAGGACCTCGTGAAAGAGAGAGGAATGACCTTGCGCATGATGAATACCGAAATAATGGTGGTGGTGACGACGTCTCCGGGATCGCAAGGAATTGGGACGCGAGTTCGCTGGTGACCGCTCTTCTGCGCCAGGTGTAGATGCCGGCGAAGTCGGTCGAGACGCACCAGGAGTGGTCGTAGGTGTGCCGATTACTGAAGCAGATGGAGTGCCTTGAAAACGATGCCGAGAAGGGTCCATAATCTTGAAATAAAATGACATTCCATTCACTCGCACCTAGAAAGAACTCAGATGCAAAACGATTAATCGACTTTGGGAGTTTTCTTACGGTCATACGACTTGCGAGCTCATGCATGAATTTGAAGTCGTCTGCTCCGAACCGACCCCATGAAATATCTTTCTTCATAAGTCTGTTGGTGGCAGCAAGGGGACCCAGTGCACTTTCTGCGGAGATTACAAGCTTCCCAAACGCTTCTGTGTTGAAGTTCAACGAGGACGGGGAGGTGTTTAATAGGTCCGGTTGACTACGGAGAGCCTTTGCTAAAGGGACAAAGACAGCGCTAAAGCGATCTCGGAATTGACCGTGCACGGATTCCGGGAAGATGAACAAGGCACAGAAAAGCGAGATGGCTGAATGGAAAGCGATAGGTATGACAATGGCTTCACCCGACTTGAATGAAGTCAGTAAATTCATTGCATCAGCTTAACCATGACCTACCGAATAAAATGGATACGGGTAAAGGGTGGCCAAGGTGAGGGTAGAGTCTTAGACATTTTAGTACGATGATGAGTTTCGATTTCAATTGATTTGTTCAGCACTCACCCATGGCTGTAAACGAGAGAATCAGTGCGGGAATGACAGGCTTCCCTTGGCCCATACACGCTCTGATGTAAAGCAATATTGAAGTCCCCAGGCATAGAAAAGCAGCTGAAATTATGGTCGGCTTCATATATCAAGCAGTGAGGAAAGGCAGAGTGATGAAGTGCGAATTCAGCTTACACCTGCTTCAATATAGGATCCACTCAGAACATCGGTCCATGATGCGTTCAAATGATATTCACTTCGTGCACAATTCGCAACTCGAACACCAAGACAAGCCCACCTATCCGAGAATGAGCCATCGCGAATTATATGATTACTATTACCCGTGCTTACGCAAATGAACCGACAACGGTTAACTGAATTATAAGTTCTCTCTCCAGGACGGCCACAAACGGGCCAGACGGCGGTGACATGAATGTTGCTAATGACAATACACTTCAATCTGATGGTTTCAGCATAAATAGCGTTGTATGTTTGCTCACCTATGAGTACGAGGAAGCTAGCCTTTGTATTCGTAAGTAAGCCGTGACTCTTGTTAATAAAACATAGCTACCTGGCCTAAAACACGCTGAGTAGATTTGATGATAACCAGGAGCATAGCAAGCCATGCGGCAATTGCACAACGTATGACAGGTTTGAGGCGCGTCCTCGTTAAGTTGTTGACAATCCAAGAGACGTCGGGGACAGGTATCTTGCATTGCTTCTTCGGTAGCAAGATCTTGTCGATGTCTTTCCTGATATCACCGGTCTTGTGTCCGGGTTCAGATTCCTCTGCACGAGATAGCGATCCTTCGGTCCGCAAGCGCCATTCGGAGACATCTTCACTAAAGTGTACTGCGCTCGACGATGTTTCCGGAGTAATTCGTTTTGGTAGAGTAAGTCTAAGGTTTGGTTTCTGTCGACCACGTTTGACCTGAGTTCCGGAACCCTCCCCTGATACTTCAGAGGTTACCCTTCCTTCCTCTAATCCAGACAAACTCTCCCTTGTTCTCGACATCGCTTCATGAAAGGAACAGTGGGTTGTTATAAGTACGTAGACATTGCAGAGGAGTGGGAAGTGGAGTGCGTGAAAACATCTTCCTCAGGCTCGGTTGCGCAGGTTCTTCTGACTCTGCCAGTGACTCAAAAAGGGACCGAGTCCAACTTTACCTTTTGCCACTTAACCTCAAATTCATCCCTAAGTACATACATCAACCCTTGAGACCATGCCACCACGTCTGAATAAACGCCAACAACGAGAGCTGGAGGAGCTTTCCCATCTAGTAGGACCTTCTGTGGACGTTGTCACCGACGAAGAAGCTCCTACCGCTGTCTCGGCTTTGGGATTTGCGGCGGTGCGTGCAGTGGTAGCTGAAGTATATGCGGGCCTTTGCTAAGACTGAGGACGCTAGCTAGCTGCTCAAGTGGACGACGAAGAGCCCGAAGAGAGCGAACACGAAGACTTGCATCCAAAGGCAAATAGAAAGAAGGTAGGCTAACTTGTTCTTCATGCGCCTGAAATCACTAACTCGCCTTCACAGAACAAAAAGAAGAAGAAACCTCCGGCTTCGGAAGAGGCACCTTCTTCAAACCCTCCGCGCTCTCAGATCTCGCCAGCGCCTCCTGGACAGAACCGCGGCTCGAAGAAGAAAGGAAAGGGCAAGGAGAAGACTTCGGGAGAGAAAGATGAAAGGGACGATTTGGACAGGGCTTTAGAGGAACTCTCCATCAAGTGCGTAATCTACATCTACATATGCGCCTCTTGTCAATGTTTCTGTAGGTATCCAGAGCTGAAGCAGTCAGCGCAAGCGTCAAAGACTCGACTGAGCGCCTCTGGTCGTGCTAATAATGAGCAGAACTCATTGTTAGCGGTGTCTCTCGCTCATCTTGATAGCGAAGCTGAAATGCGCAAGTTCTTCGGTTCAAAAGTGGTATGCCCGGGCCCGAGGCTAGTTGGAAATCTATTTCCCTAACGCCTGTCATAGATCAGTGCGTCGAAAGCACAGACTAAAACGCCTAGAGGCGCTAGAGCAGCGATCCAAGGCTTTAAATCAAATCTAACCAAGCCACAGCCGACGTGGTGGTCTGCCTCGCAACGTGAAGGATTGTCAACACGACCTCTATCACAAGATGAGTCAATCGAAAAGGAGAAGCGGGTTGGCGTACTCGGCCAGGACAGATGGTGGACCGTTGAGTATTCAAAAAGATATCGAAGTGTTACGAAGGCGTTTGTCAGTGCTGTTATGTCTGGTGGTAAGCTGCTACTGGACTATTACGATCCTCTCTAACCACGCTACAGATCCTGAACAATTATGGAAGATCCTGTCCAAATTGCCTTGGCATGCGGATACTCTTTTACAGATGTCAGAGGTCTACCGTCACCGGGAAGGTAATGTCACTTTGTAGAAAGGCGCTCCTTCACTAATTTCATTAATTCAGAACATGCACAGAATGTAGACTTCCTGAATCGAGCTTTATTTACATACGAACGCAGTTTCATCGGTGCATTCTCCTTTACGGCAGGAATCAATCGGTTGGACTTTGATCGCGTTGAGAATCGACCTTTCTACTTGGCTTTGGGTCGTATGGTTGCGTAGGGTCTCTCCCTCTCTACTAGAGCATGACGTCTGAGCGATTCTTTAGAGACCTGCAGCGACGCGGGTGTAGCCGCACATCTTTTGAATTTGCGCGATTGCTACTGTCTCTCGATCCGTATTCAGATCCGCACGGCGCATATCTCTATCTCGATTTCTCAGCTCTGAAATCAGGCATGCATGACTGGCTTTTGTCAATGTGGGACTTACACGAAGATATGGCGAAATCGGAAATAGATTGGCGCAGATTTAATGTGACTGTATTACCTGGCTGGTCATACGCAAGAGCACTTGCTATTAGAGCAAGAGAGAAGTCGAAGAAGGAGGTAAAGTAGTTTTGTGCTCGCGCGTGAATCGATGCTGACTGCGCAGTAGGGCCATGAAGAGAGCACAAAAGCTCTAAGGGAGGCTATACTTGCCTTTCCTTCTATCGTACCGTTATTGGCAGACAAGATCGATGTCGTTCTTCCAGGCGATTTGAGGGGGCATGCCGCCTTCAGGGTGCATGTGGATCAAAGGTATCTCGTTCGTCGTTAATGTCGTTGAATGTGCTAATGCCTATACAGCTCGTTGTCTGATCTCGACTCGCTTGTTCATCTACTGTCTCATCTCTACGCGTATCGCTCCTTTTCTTTGTGGAAAACAACAGAGCATGCATCGTGGTTCAAGGAAGTTGCAATCTCTACATACACCTCTTTCTCGTCCAAACCCCATGCATTGCGGGAGCGTTTAACCCGGCAGTTTACGCCTCCTCAAACTGCTGGCAACGCTCAATCACCTGTCCTGCGTTCTGAGCTTGCTCGTTCTGTGTATAGACACGCTGTCGGTTTGGCAGATGCGAATGCGGCTCGCCGGCTCACAGCCTTCTTCCCAAGGGAGATTTTGAATGCATCGTCACTGAGCTGTGATCCATTACCGCCGTTGGCCGCAATATCCCTGTATGATAACAAGTTCTTCGACGGCTCGGAAGATATCTTCGCGTTCCGACCGCGGACTAGGAGAGAACGTGAATTAGATGCTCGGAATTTGGCCAGGATGATACCGGACAGAATAATACGCGACCAGATTCAAGTGAGATCTACAATCAAGTTAACTTCGTGATTTCTTCTATTCTGACCTTATACTTCACATGTTTTATCTTTTGGCTATACAGGCGTTGTATGATGCTCGCCCGGACATACAACAGCAATTTCCTGGCGGAGTCATACAATTCGCTCAGGTTGCTGTCCAGCTAGGCGAAGATTTCTGGGACAATTTGATGCACCCCATGATGTTGGATGATCTCCAGCTTGGAAACGCTGCGATGCCCGGTGGGCTTGGAGATCTTGGTTTAGAGGAATCTGATGATGACATCGAAGATAATGTAGTAGAGCACACCGGTGAGGGAGTACAGGCGATTCACGACGCGGCAAACTTGGGGGCACAGCAGTATGATGTGGGTCGAGACGGCGACGATGGCGGTGACGGTGATGATGATGATGAGGTGGACGAAGAGGTACAGGAGGATGTTCCGGTACGTATACCATCAAACAGCATATGTCCCCAAAGGGATAAACAGGTGTACTAAGATTCTCTACCATTCCCTAGATATTTCCTGTACGTGTGCTCCGCAACCTAGTAAATCGGTTCTGGGGCGGGGGTGGCGCAGCGCAGGAGGACTCAGACTCGGATGATGGGCCTGTGTGATCAGTGACTTTCTTACGAGTGGGCCTGAAACTGTGAAGCTAAGTAGTTCGTTGTAATGGTGTATCGCATGAGTGTATTTCTGCTTACAAGAGAATAGAAGGTGTATGTGCGTAACCCACATGTTTATTTTTACATGCTCTACAGCATGCGATGTCGAGTCGTTAATCGTCTCGTTCACTTCAAGTTTGCCATACAGGTGTCTTCGTTTCAGCTCGGTCACGGGTAGATCTGTTCTCACTGTGCCTGGACTTCTTGACCGATCATCGAAGTCGCCTATGCCGATCAAGAAGATCCTCCGGCACCCACATCCGGAGATTCTGCAGCTTCTGTCATTAATTGCCTTTCCAGTTTTAGCTCAGCTACTCTACAACGAAATGGTTCTCCGTTATTTGGGGCTTGTACCTTCTCACACTTCTTCCTCCATCAAGCTGTCGCTCTGGAGGTCGGATTACCCGTTTCGTTCTGAAACTGTCGATGTCAAGGGAGGGCTGCGGTGCTCCTGCTATGCGCTTAGTGTAAACAGGTAAACGCCTAACATCATTGTTGCCAATCATGTCTCTACCAATGGCTGTTGCGACTCCATGGCTATCAGCGATTCACCTCGGTGGAAGGGTCTCTCCAACAAGTTAAAAAGTGCTGATACAAGACTTACCTAATATGGTATATGCGAAAGCCATCCCGGCTGGAATATCCTCTTCTCTTCGTTTGCCAAAGGCACTCCGAAGTAGATGCTTGGACATTGGAAGAAGCTTGGACTTATCTTGTGCCTTGCATGAAAGTGACCAATGTTCATCAATGCTTTCTTCAATATTGCCAGGAAAATTGCATACGATGTGGGGAATTTGCACTTTCCATATTTGGACGTTCCTTTCAACCCGGCAACCAAACGGCATGAGGGTGAACAGAAAAGTACAAGCGCCGGTATGGCTGGCCTCCCATGCGCGACTCTATTCCTGCCTACCTTGTTTTCAAAAAGTGCAAAGAGCGCGGATGGGTCACATCTGATGAAAACTGCTAAGGTTCTAGGTACTGGGCCCTGGTTCAGAGGGAATTTCGACGTGCGCCTGAATCTCCCGGAGTTCTGACCTTATACTGGTCGCTATCTGGGAACAAGCTTCATACCCCTTTCGGCATCAATGTTACAGTATCGTCCTGCAGTATAAGGAGGGCGAGAGATGCGTCTACTATGCCCCATCTCATTCGACATATATTTTCCTGCACGACGCCTAGCGTTGTACATATTCCCCTCCCCTTCAGTACATCCCACATTCCTTCGACCTTCGTACTCTCCTGTTTTACTAGAGCCACCCTTACATCCGCTAATAAATCAAGATGTTCTTCCGCACTTCATTCCTCATCGCCATCTTCGCTGTTGTGTTCACCATTATCTCTCAGAGCAGCTCTGGTGCGTTTTAGTATGCTTAATTTTCGAGTTTTGAATGGATTCTGATCTTGTTGTTTGAAGTCTACGCCAGCCCTGCCCCAGGTCTGAGGCCCTTTTTGCATGCGTTTGACGTTGAAACCTCTGGCATCGCTAGCTCCGACAGCATCGCTCCAACTGCGTCGGCGAGTGCGACAGCTGTCGGAGTTATAGACGCTGCGGCATCTAGCAGTTCCCCGGAAGCAAGTCCAACGCCTGATAGTTCTGTACGTACTTCATTTCATCTCTGTGTCTGTTATTGCATGCTCATGAAATACTCTATAGAGTGATACACCGCAGGCAAACAGCGCGTTTGCAAGTTCACCAGGCTTTAGTGCAGCCATGCTGATCAGTGCGGTTGCTGTTGTCGCTCAACTTATCTGAAACCAACCGACAACCAAACTATAAACCATTCAGAAATCGTTGTGTCATTCTCGGGAACATATTCTGGAGAAAAATATACTCTGTGTTACCTCGCAGCATACATTAGTATGCATTCCCTTTCCCTTTCGTTTACCCGCATCCCCATTCCAGATTCCTCTTGCCACCACTCTTGTCACATAGTGCCTCCCTGTATTTCTGCCCTATTTATTTCCGTATCGCTATGTTTTGACAGTGTTCCCTGCTTTTTTATACTTAACCCGTATCTCTGTAGCCGCTTGATTTACACTATTTGACTCACCAATAGACCGACTGCTTGCTTATTGAAGACCTCTGGAAGGATCCTCATAGTGTACATGTAGAATCTATCTGTTAATATCTTTGTCTACTGGCTGTTGTCTAATACCGTTGAGAATATTTACCCTTCCGGGGACCGGGACCTTCATCATACATGTACCTCGTAAAACACGGATTCCAATCTCAGCCTGGACTTTATACCTTACTTGCATGAGCTCAGTCTTCCACGTTGACATAATTTATTGACTCTCGGTTGTCTACCTCAAATACTCAAATCCATAAGCGATGCACTATTTTTGCCGATTAGGCATGCGAGACATCATGCCAAAAGCTTGGAATCGAACAGCCGAGAGCCGGAGAGTCAATCAATCAGCACTCGATGGCCCGTGGGGACGGCGTGGACACGCACCCACGTCTTCTCGCCGTGCCCGAACAACATTCTCCAGCATTTCGACGTCGCTGGTTATCGCTGCGCTTGGGCGTCGTAGCGAACATGAAGCCAGTCAATACGCTAGGGGTCATCACGGCTGCGCGTCTCACAACACTCCTGAGCTCGCTGATAGTCGCATTAGCGTCTGGTACGAACTATGTGAGTAGAGCTCTCTATATCTAATGAGGCTGGGTCTGACATTTGCATAGGTGTTCTCAGGTTCGTTCATTGTAGGCGGGGATCCCAAGGGCGGTGAATTGATTGTTCTGTAGCCTACGCACCCCAACTTGGCGCGCGACTGCGTATCTCGCATACTAAACTGAATATTGTTGGTGAGTGGTGATGATTAGATGCTGTATACCTATCAGCTGACTGTTTACCCGTACAGCGTTGGCTGGCAATGGTACGAGTGCTTGTTAAACGTGGAGTTTGATTGATTTTGAGGCGCACGAACAGTGGGGGTATACAGCACGGGGCCCATTCTTGGCAAGGTAGTCGATCGCAAAGGACCACGTCCGTGAGTTTGCACATCTCTGGACTGTCATCCCCGTGTTAATAACTCTCAAGTCTACTTGCTGCAGCATTTCTGTTCTTGCTGATCGGATACTCAGGCATTCGCCACTTCTATGATAGCCCCGATTCAGGCGACGTCGAACGGTTATCCAACTTCTCGTTTTCCATCCTGGTTGTCTGTTCGTTCTTGACCGGTGCAGGGGGCAATGGAGGTCTGACGAGCAGCGTCAACGCAACGGCCAAAACGTTTCCAGACCAGATGCGGGCGTCCGCGACGGGGCTCGTGCTCTCGGGGTTCGGACTCTCTGCGTTTCTGTTTTCCTCTATTGCGCACATCGCATATCCAGGGGATACGTCCGAGTTTCTTCTTTTGCTCTCCCTGGGGACATCCTTGCCGATGATCATCGGGTTCTTCTTCGTGCGGCCGATCCCCCTCCCCGAACCGACCGCCCCTCGTCCGCGCCGCCCGAGCATTCCAGAATACCCTCAGGATGGGTTCTCGCATACCGCTGGCTTGGATACGGTGCTGTCGAACGACTCGGTTATCTTCGAACATAACAACGACAGTCGGACGAACTTGCTTAGCGCAAGCAGACATCATCACCACCCGCATACTGAAGAGGAGTCTGAGTTCCTCCATGTAGATCATGACCGTCCTGAACCTCCAAGGATCTCAGATCGTTCTCACTCACTCGAGCTGGCTATGCCCCCTCCGCTTCCGGGTTCTAGCAGACATCGCAGTGTTTCGAGGGCACCACACAAGAGGAGTCACAGTCGAGTGATTGAGGTCATGCAAGAGGTATACGGAAAAGGTTTGTTCAAGAGTGGTGATTTCTGGACTCTCTTCACCCTGCTATCGCTGCGTGAGTGGTAATCCAGTACTTTATTGGACACTGACGAACGTCGCACTCCAGTGAGCGGCACAGGGCTGATGTGTGAGCACAATTGTACAAACATACAAGCAAATGAAATCTACTAAGCTATCCATCAGATATCAACAACGTGGGCTCGATCTCGCAAGCCCTCTTTTCCAAAGGAAACCCAGATTTTGACGAGGTTGAGTCCGCTAAATGGCAGAGCATGCAAGTGTCCATCATCAGTATCGCCAACTGCCTGGGCCGCATCTTCATTGGCGTCAGCGCCGATTTCGTAAAGAACACCTTCCAAGCCCCGCGGTCGTACTGCATCTGCTTTATTGCGACCGTCTTCGTCCTTTCGCAGGTCACGGCGACCCAGGTCGAAGCTGTCGAGTCCCTATGGTACGTGTCCGCACTTTTGGGTTTCGCGTACGGTTGCGTTTTTGGCGTCTTCCCCACCATCGCAATCGAGTGGTTCGGTCTAGGTGAGTACTGATGTCCGTCAAATTACAGGAGATGTCTGAGACGTTATTCTAGCACACTTCTCGGAGAACTGGGGCTTTATTTCCCTGTCACCCATGCTCGGCGGTAACCTCTTTAGTTTGGCTTTCGGACGCAACCTCGACAAGCACTCGTCGCCTGCGTTCCCTGCGGCGCCCACGGAAACAGTGCGTAGGGCAGGCCTCCCGTCCGAACAGCTGTGTTTTGAGGGCCGGGAATGTTACGTCTCGAGTCTGTACCTCACGATATTCGCGTGCACTGTCGCGCTTGCCTTGAGTATCTACGCGGCATGGAAAGACCGAGAGCGCATGACGGTAGTTGACTTAGACAACGACGACATCAATCAAGTGATATGGGAAGAGGACGAAGCATAGAGTGGCTCTTAGATATTGTAGTATATGAATGTTTATATAGAGTTCATTTGTCTTCCGGCGACGTTTGAGAGGGCGGGGGACTGCATAATCATATGGTTAATACTCTTATTTTCTTTGAGAAAGGACAAGGCTCCTCACCATTCCGCAAATGCGCTCTCCTGCACCTCCGCATCGGTGGGATACAATGCTGCCTTCGCGTCTTCGTATGCTCGGACTGTAAATTTGCGCACTACATCTAAGGGAGTGTCCTCAGAGGCGAAGCAAGCCGACGAGGCACGCGAAAGTAGGGTGTACATGAACTCGAACTTGTTTTGGCGCATCTTGTTTATCTTCTTCTCCCGGACAGGAGTTCGAGTGGGCACAGACGATGCGCCAGGTACAGTATCGTCTTCGATTACTGGTTCATCGACGTTTGGTGCATCTGTGAGATTATGTCGGCCAATGTCCAGCACTCGTTTGTGGATGTCCTTCAACGAGGCGTGCTGAAACCGCCGTCGCCGGACGTCTGACCCGAGGCCCAAGAACGCAGTAACCCAGGACGTTCGCTGCCCTGGCTTGTCCAGCCGGAGGTCGTGCAGACACTCATGCACCAACAGCGTGACGATCTTGCGAGCGAACAGATCCGGGAAGGGGCAGCGGAGCGTTTGAAGGGTGCGCAAAGTATAGCATGCGGCAGCGTAGTCCTTAATGCGAGAGAACGTCAGCAACGCAGAGCCCAGGCTCACGGAGGTCGCAACAGGCAGTCTGCCCTGCGCCGTCCCGAGCTTATGGACGACCATCATCTCGAAGAACAGCCGGCGCGGCGTCATGTCATATTCACGACCCAGCCTTCCTATTTGGTAGTCTCGAATAAAGCCCGAGAACAAATGCGAATAGGTCACATCGGTGGGCAGGAGACCACGGTAGCTCAGAGAGCGGATGAGGCCGTACAGATGGAACGCGGACTTGGTGTTGCCGTGTCGCGCCTCTGCCTCGATAGCGGTATTGAGATACTGAATGTCCGGCCAGACCCCGTCCTCCAGCATCTTTTTCATTACCGGTCCGTACACTGTTTCTGGTTTTGGTGTTTTCGTCATAGAAAGGAGTTCTTCCATGTAGGTCGTGTACGGCGCTGCATCTGCTTCTGTAATCGGTGTAGTCTTCGAGGTCACTCGGTCAGAGTGGTAATCGAACCAAGGTGCCGTACGCGCCAGCTCTCCCTTCTGCATCAGAAGGTGAATGACCGTGCTCACTCCTCTAGGTCCCAGTTCCTTCGTGCGTATAAACGTGTGTGCTACCTGGTCCAATACGTCTCCTGGGCAGTTCATTCGGTAGAGGTGAGATAAGAGTCCGAGGAAACTCTTTTCGCTGTACGAGGGCGAGGACACGACCTTCTCGATTTTCTTCAGGAATACATCTGTCGTGATCTTGCCCGTTACATACTCGTGCGTGGTAACGGTGCCGTACAGTGATGTGGAGAGGATGTGCTCAGAGGTTTCCAGTCGGTGCAATACGCTCTCTGCCTCATACCGGTGGCCATACTGGACGAACACTCGGATGACAGCGTCGTACAAATCCGAACGCTGGTTTACGGGGATGCGTCCGCTAGAGAGCTCTTTGTGAAAGCGCGCTAGGGCTCTGGTGGGGTATTTGTTCCACACGTAGTACTGAATCCTGTCGAGAAGTCGAGAGGCAGCGTCATGGTTTGCTTTCCCCGGTGGAAGGCTGGTAGACAGAAACTTCAGTTTATTGCTAGTCGTTGATGTCCTTGGTATCGCTCGGAGTGTAGATTTCACGGCGAACATAAAGTTTCACCTAGGCCTGTAAGGACAGGTTGGCCTGCAATAGGCGATCAGACATTAGAGCTCGAAGGAACAAGAAAAGGAGGAGGTTTGACAAGTTGACGTCCTCGATCGAAAAGTCTAAATAGGCGTCTTAAAAAGGCAACTTCAAGTTAAACTTGACTCAGAGGCTCAGAGGGAATATAATTCCACGCCCGCCCTCTTCTTTCTTTTTCTATTTTGTGAACTGAAGGCTATACTTGCACGTTGATGCTACCAATGATTGAGCTGATGAAAATACCTCAACGACGTTGTAAATGACTGAAAACAATGGTGTGTTTGCCTTTGTTTGCACTACAACCGTGCGCTACCGTTTGTAGTTGTCCACAAAGAGGTTGTCCTCTGAGTTCCTTCCATACGGTATGTTTTTCAACATATGAATTGTTTACAACCGCGTAGCCTGCCTACGTCGCGAGAACATCTGAAGGTTCCAATGTTTCATAAGAAAAGCGAAGTTATGCGGCGGTAAAAGTAGGGGGCTGAGGTTTTGCATATGGTGGTGGTAAGCTTTGGCCACGGTTGCCGACCTATTGTTCTCCCCCATTCTTGCCGACTCCACAACCACAATGCGTGTATTGTATATAAATGCCTGAGGATGGGCAGAGGTATGTCCCAAGCTCCTCCTAAGCTCTTTCCGCCTCCAAGTTACACTTTCCTAGATTTTTGAGCCCGGCGCTCATTATTGCATCTTTTCACGTCTCTGCTTCAACTTCAGACAACTATCTTTCAGCAATCAACGCTCACTGACGACACTTGCATCGCACGAAACTCATTCTACTCATTCATCATGTTCTCCGTTGCACGAACTGCTTTCTTTATTCTCGTTTCTCTCGGGCATATCTCGCCCATCCTCTCCGCACCTGTCACCGGGAATGCACTCTTAGCCAGCTCGGACTTGCTTAAGAATGGGCAAGATGCGCAGAGTCTCAACGCCAAGTTTGCGACACTGTCGGAATCCGACTCCTGCAATGGTGAGTGCTTTTCATCCAGGCTCTTAACTTTCCCTGAACGCTGAGGAATAATTTCTTAATAGATGGCGATCAGGCTTGTGTTAAGGGCCAATTCGCTCAGTGTGTTGGAGGATCGTGGTCCGTTACAGGCTGCTCCGGCGGATCGCAATGCTTCGCTCTTCCTCTCGTCAACAAGCAGGGAACCTCCATTACATGTGACACGGAAGCCGACGCAGCAGCACGCATCGCAGCTACCAGAGCCAAGGGAGGGATTACTGGAAGTGGTGGGAATGGAACCACAGAATCCACCTCGACTGGCATGGATTGTGTCTCGAGTGCTAGCGTTAACACGGGTGTGAACAACATCGTAGCCACCTTTTCTAGTGCCGCGCCTTCGTCTACGATCATCCTCAAAGCTGCCACTTCAGCACTCCCTGCTTCCTCCACCATCCTTCTCCGTGCTCGCCAGACCGATGTCGCGACATCGTCGATCGCTCCTACCGACTCGGTAGTCAGCTTTTCTACCGCATCCTCACTTGATAGCGCTGTTAGCTCAGTCGCTACTGCGACCGCATCCGGCACCGACGTCAATCCTCTTTCGTCGGGCTCGAATGCTACGACTGGTACTGGAACTGGAACTGCGTCGGTGGTCACTGTAACTGTCACTGTTGGCACTGTCACCGTAACTGCAGGTGCCACTGGTTCCCTCACCGGCACTGCTGCAGTGCCATCTGGCACCGACACGGGTGCCGATTCTGATGGAGCCTTTACGAGTGTCGCCTTTGGCACTGTCGATCCCATCGCCACGACCTTTGCAAGCCCGGTCTCCTCTCCTGCCTTGTCAGGTACGCTCTCTGCGACGTCGGTCACAGACTCTGCAGCATTGTCGTCTGCAACTGCAACCGCTTCGCTAAACAACACCAGCGTCCTGGCCACCGGCACGGCGTCTGCAACCGATTCTCTCCTCACGTCCGTCTCGCAAGTCATCTCTTCCTCGTTTGCCGTCTCAGCGACTTCTGCTGTCACCACCAATGGCAACGACGTCAACCAAGTCAGCGCGTCCATCCCCGCTGTATCCAGCAGCACTTTCCTTTCAGCTAGCTCCATCATCCAGCTCAGCGTTGCGCCCGCCGCTTCGTCCAGCGTCTCGGTGAACGACATTCCATCCGTGACTTTCAGCCAGGCCATTGCTGCTGCGACGACCTCTCTTGCAGCTACCACACCGGCCTTTACTCAAGTTGACCCGGCTCTGCCGACTAACTCTGAGGAAGTCGCGGAACAGCTCACTGCTACTCTCAAATTCTGATAATGGAATTTTCATCGCATTCAGGCATTCCACTTGTAAGGACTAGTACATGTACACTTCAGCAACGTGTGGAACGGAATGTATCATATTGCCCACTCATTAATGTAGAATATCTCTCTTTTCGAATTTATTACTGTAAATAAATTGATTGGCTTTTCGTCCTTCTACTATTAGTTCAAACTCCGATGCGCGTCGCGTCGTGGGCTGCAACAACGCCAACGCGTTCGGCGTTCCCCCTCGTGCATTGTCATTACGTCTACATCCTAAAAACCGTAAAACATGAGGCGTCCGACAAAGGCTCACTTTCTTGTCTTTGGTTCTAAGGAGTATCTTTTCTGTCTGCACACCATCTATCATGTCCTTTAATATCTCGAACTTAGTTGTTTCTCCTGAGGATGTTCTACGCGCTGCTGGGATACTTCCTCGCGAAGACGGTACAACTGCTGTCCAAGAGCTTGAAGGGAAGTTCGGAGGGAACGTCGAAGACCAGCAAGGGTATTATATGGGTGTGGTAAAGAGCCTTGTACGACCGGCTCCTTTGATTTGAGATTTCGGAGCACTCTAATAACAATTACGATGAGCAGCTCGGAATTATACAGGCAAAACCAAGGGCTGAGCAAGATAAATTCTACTGGTGAGCTATGGATCTTGCTATCGGAATGATGAAGTAGACTTGACATGGAGCTTCCTTGTCTAGTGAATGCGGTGCTCGTTACCTTCCGAAGCTCTCTGAGGCGTTCCACGAATGCAACTTCCCGAATAGCGCGGCCATGGTCATCATTAACACGATCAGCGCGTCGTGAGTATGCTTCTACTTTAGTCTGCGCAGTCATATTGATTTAATTTCGTTTCCCCAAAGTCATTATTTCGTGCGATTCTTGTACTCGCCTGCAGGGTCCGACATGCTCCTGCTCCAAGCCCAGCGCACAGCGACGCTGAACATGCTACAGTACGAAGACGAGCACAATAATATCGCAGAAGTGACCCAGTTCCTGTCAACGTTGCTTGTTCTGTGCGACCCACAAATGATCCCTGCGGATGTCCGGGCCCCGTTGCTCGAGAAGCTCAAGGGCTGGCGCGCGCAATATCGCGGCAAATTCGCACAGGAGACCGCAGAGCGCTGCATTCATATAATCGAGCCCTCTGTCTCGTGCGTTCTCGTCTTCACCTAATGTACTATTGTTTATCATCGCGTTTTGTAGACAAGATGCGATTGAGATGGGCGCCATGCGCGTCATGATACAAAAGTACCTTACAAAGGGCGTGCTGAGCTGCAAATACCAGGCCTGCAACAGCTCTGGTTCTGGAACCACAGAGCTTATGCGATGCAGCAAGTATGTTCGTAATTTTCCTCTTGTTGCGCCTATTTGTGCTGACATTAGTGTAAAGGTGTAAAGTCCGCTATGTCAGTAGTTCTTGAACCACTTTCCTTCAATGTCTAACTTATTTCTCCTGTGTGCAGTGCGGAGCGCAACATCAACGTGCCGACTGGCCAGCCCACAAAGCATATTGCTTTGAACCCTCGTTCTAAATCTCTTTCGACAAAATCTCGAGGGCAAATTTCATTGACAAAGGTACACATTAGCGAAACTTCGAACTTTAGGTACATGTATATACTGAATGAATACTCTAGAAAAACGTCCTTGACGAAGACAGCTTTTGTAAATGTACATCTAGTTAGGAAAGCAATGTGATAACGATCTAATGTAGTTTGTCAAGAAAGCCTGTGCGTAGCGTAAGTTGAGCTGAGAAAACTAAGAGAACTGCATAGCGTATGGAACAAAGGTCTGAAAACACGACAACGACTTAGCTTCTCATTAGTGATACGTGTAACTCGTCCAAGCTAAGTCAACTCACAGAAAAAAAGTTACACAGGACTGGACTCAGACTCTGAACTCGCGGAGTCGCCCTCATCCTTATCGTCGAGCTCAATCTCGATCTCGCCGTAGTCAGTTGTCGAGTACATGGCCCCGTGCTGCAGAGCAGCGTTCTCGACCGACTGATGTAGTCCGTTCGCCAGTGCTTCCGAGTCTAAAGGGCTAGTATCCATGAAGGAGTCTTGTCTATTCCAGACGGCTTCGGGATGCCCAGCGTGGAGATCTGTGTATTTTCCCTTAATTGCTGGAGAATCAGGGCTTCCGATGAGCGTGTCCGCACTTGGCCTATTGCCCTGCTGCGATCCGGCAACAACACTCATCATATCGTCCTGTTGCGAGTCGGAGACGATACTCATTGTGTCTTCTTCGTCGGATAGTAGGTCCTGCACGATCCGACCACGAGCAACTCGGATCGCAGACTCACTGGCGCTACTCGCACTGCTCACGCTAGACTGCGACATAAACTCATCTTCATCGAACTCGTCGATGTCATCGCGGTCAAGCGGTATGATGGCATATGCGTTGTAAGACCGCGCTTTCACCTCTCCTGCAAATTTCGGGAGGTATCCTAAGAGAAGTATGCTTGGCCCGAAGGGCACACCTGGGCCGAGCTTGCTTCGCGCGTCCTTACTGAGCATGTCACAGTCAAGCCAGACAGCGTACTCGACGGCAAACTTCTCGTCGAGATTCCGCAGCTCGGCTCTGACTCGGCCGACAGATAGCATCCGCCAAGTCAAGGTGAACGAACTTCTGTAAATTTCTTGAGCTTCGCGTTCGATGCGCGGCGTTTTTTCTGGCTGGTTGCCAGTGAATGGTTTCGACCTTCGGGCTGTTTGTCTGAGAATATAAGAACTATCGTTGTCGGCCGCAGCTGTCGGTGGCGGGGAGTCTCTCCTCTCGACAGCTTTTCTCAGGTTCAGACTCTGCCGTGGATCTCAGCCAGAAGAGCGACAGAACTCACTATGCTCGCATAATTTGGCAACCAGTTGCCAAATCTGTATACTTGTTGTGGCTTTAAACCTCATATCGTAATCTACGTCCTCATACGCAGAGTTGTCAATCTCATCACTAGCCGTCCAACCGATGAGCGACCATTTATTTTGCGTAGTCGAGATTGAGTCAGGGATACTATGCATGACGAATGTATTCATGGGAGGTGGCCTGAGCTCGTCTTCGCCGAGGTCAGGAAAGTCAAATTCACTCGTAGTTGCATCCAGAATGAATGCGTGTGCGAACGTTGCAACCTAAGCAAGAAGTCATTAAAACAAAAAAACCAATGAGGAGATCAGACTTGCTAAGTTTTCCTCCTGGCCTCTGAGAAGGATTATCTTCCCTTCATGACCAGGGATACCCTGGATTGACAATGCGCACGGGCTACATCCCAATGGCATGACTATATCCGGCATGACGGGAATGGGTAGCCATTGCTTGCGTCTCAAGTCTGCAACAAGATAGTCATTCAAGTAACGACCGTCCTAGCGAGTGGATCAGTAATATGCAAAGTTCAAGCATTTCACTTACGGACGACCGTCCCCCAAAGACGTGTAGGAGGACGTTATCCGTCCCCACTCCCGAAAGGGCAATTTGGCTCCCAAAGCGAAGCCGTTTCTTCTCCTCACCGTCAAGCGTCAGGTACATCCATTTCTGCATGGTGACGTTCACGCAAAATAAGGATATCTCAGCCCTCTCCTTGTTTACACCGAAGATGATGATGTATCGATTGTGTGAAACTTTGTCATCTATCAGGAGGCCGCTTGCCCCGTACAGACAAGGCAAACCGGCGTCCGAAGATAAGTCGACACGTTCTAACTCTTCCGGTTCATAGTGTCCAAGAAACTCGAAAGGCACTCGACGGGGAAGGGAATTGTAATACAGGGTATGCTGTGGATCATTATAAGTAAGAAAGATATAGTGGTGGGAAGTGAGGGCGCACCGAGTAATCCATCCAAGTCATTCCCTTATTTATTTCCAACGCATGGAAACTTGAAGAGGCGAGTCTTGTTGGAGAGTCTCTGTCAGGATTTCGAGCCCAGGGTACACCGCCATAAACGTAGACGCGACTGGTCTTATGGTCAAATATGCGAACAGCGCCATCCTTGATTGTTGGTTGCCCGTGTCGCGTCGACGGAATCTTTTTTATAAGCGTCATTTGTTTAGCAAGAGATTGCGGGTGGCGCGTAAATGGTCAAAAAGCGGAAGAAAAGCCACATAAGTAGCTAATAAACGCGTAGTCTTTACGCGTCTATAGCTATACGCCCTCTTTTGGGTTGAAGTAGGCCGTGAGGGGAGTAAAGTCGGCTACAGCAAGAAGAGCTTATTGAAGGACTGAGACCCAATGGTTTTAGGCCTGAAAGGATGCCTTTTTGCGCTGTTCTGAGGCTTTTCACCGTGGAGGTCGAAGAGGATGACTCTGAGTAACTGCAAGAAGTTGATGCGCGGGCTGCATTGCGGCCCTGCCAGTCACGGTGTCAGTAGCACCGCCACAAAAACTTTAAGTTAGGCGCACGTGGGTCACCCTTAAGGCAACACTTCTTCACTCTCCTCTTCTTCTGCTCTCAGGCTGTTGATTACCAGTACGCCTACAAGTCGAAAGTTGGACATCTGTACTGGTAAGGGATCTAAACGTTATATGCATTGACGGAGGATTGCGGTGAGATGATTTGGGCTTCCCAGAAGCAAAAATATTTGTGACTCACACATGTATTTACATTTCTCATATTTCAACGTGAACGCATCAAGAGAGTAATAGTGAGACGCTAGTAATCTAGTAGCATCAAGCATTGGGGCAGTTGGGATGACGGAAAGTGTTCAGAAGACGCATACAGTCAGACATTTATGAAGGTACCAGTAGAATAATCGAGTACTACTAGTAGAGCAAGTAATTCAATAGCGATAGTAGGCAGCTATTATATCATTGAATAGTCTCCAGATCTTGATGGCGGTAGCATGAGCTAGAAGACCTCATCATAAGTTCGAGTCGCAGCATAGAGTCTATGACGGGGAGCACCAAGATTCTGAACGCCAATCTACAGGGCATCAGCCTGGCATTAGTATCATGAGGTGCAGAGATTTCAATCTTTTTCGAGTATTAAAGAGCGAGGAAGCTCTTTTGGAAGATGCCATAGAGGAGAGAGAGAGAACGGGGGATTTTTGGATCATGTTTTCGAAAGACGGCTAATATATAAGAAGCTAACCCATTACGTCATGTTACTATATTTATTCTTATTTAATTAAAGTTAGAAATGATCGGCGTCGGATAATGCCGGTCTCAAAACTTTAATTTTCACTTGAAAACCTTGGAAACAGCGCAGGTGTAATCAAAATGAACATGTAGCAATCTGCACTTAAAACATGAGCTTTTGTAACAGGTTATGTAGTGACTACAGTCTGTCCGATATTGGACCTTCGTTGTCGAGTTTTCCCATGTATGTTCGGGCAACAGAAAGAGTCAGGAATGTTCAAAACTGTATGTTGTCTCATAAGCAGCACACTTCACACAAAAAAAATCAAACAAACATGATACACTATTATTCATTATATGTACTTCGATCATAATGTCCAAGAATACGGAATCCAAATGTTTACATAAGTTAAGAATCAGATGCATTTGGACGAGAGCAGATAAGATCGAATATCAGTAAGTATTTGATGCTGCTGTTCCCACCATAGACCCTCAATGACTGATTTGGTGCGAGCCCTCGTCGCATGGTCAACAGACTTCACAGTGACCTTGAACGCAGCAGAGATAGGTCTATGATCGGAGATATTTGCCTCATAACGTTGGTAGTGGAGGTTCTGAACACGCGATGGCTGTCGGCACCGGCATAAAACACGGTCGCACCATGCCGGAACGCGACGCTTCTCCGAAGAGTCATACTCCGACGAACGGCGGTCGTATTTGTACGTCGGAGCAAAAGTGATGGGCGCCTCAATGAAGTCGCGGAGACGGAAGGCGCGGTTGTTGCTGAGCTCTTTACGAAGCTGATCATGGACAAGGAGCTGGTCGAATTGTCTCGCATGAACTGCCGAGATAACAGCGTCTCGCCGTTGATCAATACGGTAGTTCAAATCGCCATTAAGCTATAATGTAGAGCGTAAGGTCAGGTCATAATAATACATAATTCATATAAAAGGACTCACGAAGACAATCTCATGGTCCATCACCATCGTCCCGTCACCGCCTCCGGCGTATGCAACAGGGTCGGGTGACTTGCTAGACGGGAACAGCTCTTTTTCATCCAATATAGCTGCGACATCTGCATTTCGTGAACGTACATGCTGCTGTCCGGCAGCTAAATGACAGTTGATGAAGCATAGGGAAGAATCATCGATGACAAGGCGAGCTACGATGGCACCCTGAATTCAGTAATATTTAGCTACTAACAATGGGTCTGTTAAAGAGATTTCGAACCTTATTTCCGTACATTCCTCCAATTCCTCGCTTAATTGTAGTAATCGCGACGTCGTTTAGCCCATTCCTCTCCGATGACTTCATGAAGATGCAAGAAAACAGGCCCACAAGGTTTTCCGCATGGACGACCGTGTACGGACAGTCTGGAGGCATCGCCAGGCGAACAGCAAGCACAAGCTTATCGTACCACATCTTGTACGAGCGCGAAACCTTCTCTGAGATCGCGCCATTAGATTTTTTCTTGCTGCCCAGCAGAACCGTTTTCGCAGCCATCTTCCGACTCTCTAGATCTATTAGCTCCTGGAAGCCGAAGGCTATGATGTCTGGAGAGTCTGTAGACATTAGCACGTTGTTTAGGAACTCATTATTTTCGGGGGAGCCAGACAAGGCGTCGGGTTTGGCGGCGTCGACATTCCATGAGACAACGAGAACGGTCAAGTCTCTCAAGGAAGAAAATGATGTCTCTTGCTTGTTTAGCTCCTTATCTAGCATATCATATTAGGATCATGACATGGCTTGAATGAAAAAAAACAAAGGCTCACCTATCCAATCTAATCCAAGAAGGCCGTCCCAGAACCGCGCTTTCTCGTCTCTTCCGACCGTAACGACCGTTAGTTGACCACATTTCTCTACGCTGTAAGGATCAACAAATAATTTATTGACCGGCCCCTCGTGTGCAACCCAACTATTCGTGACGACCCATGGTTTGCTTTCGATATCATATGCTACGACGGTGCCATTCCGACTACCAGCCCAAAGACGGTCATATACTCCTTCAAGGCAGAGAACATCAGAGGTCGAAACCTTCACAACTTCGATGCAATTAGGATAGCCATCGTCAGATTTCATATCCCAGATGGTTATGACACCGCCCTCATGCCCAAGGAAAATCTTTCCCGGATGCGTCTGCAGAACAGTACCAGATGTGACCGAGCCTACATGCTCGAGTGGTAGAAGAGACTTCACTGCTGCGCTCTGCGAGAAGATATCGTACATACGAATAGGCGGGCCACGCGCAACAGATGCGCTGTTCAAGTTCTGAGTTGAGCCTGATGAACCAGATGCAGGGCCGCCAGACGTCCAGAGCATCCCACCAATCATCTTCACAAACCCTTGCTTATCGGAGATGCGTGCCACGCGCGGCTGTGAGTGCGCCAGCATATTCCCGAACCCGTCTGCCTCGGGTGAAAAGACGAGCGCCTTTCCGTTCTCGTCAATTGTGACCATGTTGTTTCCGTGTCGAAAGACATGAGTAACGACGTTGCCGTGCGCAGCGGGACGGATGGATGCGACGACGCCCGTGTAGATATCAAGTTCCCACAAAGTCCCATCCCGGCCTCCGAGCCACAGGAAGCGCCCGTGTTCTGCCTCTATTTCAGCTGGTCGAAATTCCATGCTTGTAACACGAGGATCCTTCGCGCGCCATTCGATGGGTAAATCCTTGAGATCGATGTCATATAGCGGAGTAATCGATACAGAAAGATCAAAAATCTTAATGCGATTATGGGAAACAACGACATGCGAGCCAGCAACAGCGATTAGTCCTGAGTGAGCCGCAACATGTGGGTGCAAGTCGCGGAAGGCAGGCGATGACAGCACAGGATGTCGTCTGGACGACTTACTAAAGTCTGGAAGAAGATCGATTGGTCGTCCGCCTGTCGCTGGAGTCTCCTCGTCATCTTCTGAATCCGAATTAGAGCCTTCGTTTGAAGGCGCTATTCGCGGCGCTGGGGGCTTCTCGCCTAGAGCTATTGTTCGCATGGGCGGCGGCGGCAGATTTCCAATGGCTGGCTTGCGTTCCGTGAGATTTGAAGCAGTGTTTGGTTTTGAGACGGCTTGATCAAGAAGGGATTTGCTACGAACGGGCGGGCGAAGAGGCGGTAGTTCCCGAGGATGTGACGGAGGGCTGCGCCGTGCGGGTAAGGGTGGAGGAACTTGCAAAGTAGGTGTACCGTTACCGCTTGACGTGGGACTGGCTTCGCTTGGCGGTGATGACACAACATTTTCATGCGGCAGGGAGCTAGCATGACGAGGAGGTTGGCGAGGGGGTTGTCTAGGTGGATGTCGGGGAGGTGGTGATAAGACATTTGTACGGACAGGGCGATTGCTTTCGTCTGCGGTGGAATCGCTGTCACTGGAGTCAGCGTCTAACGTCTCGGACACCCAGCTATCTGTAGAGCCACTTCTGCTGTGCGATTCTAAGCTGCCGTCGAAGGAGGATTGTTGCGAAGGACGAGCGGGAAGGGGAGGAGCTGGGAGCGAGGGGTTACCTATTTCGCTGGGCGGCGGTGAATGAAGTCGAATGATCGGACTAGAGGGAGGATGCCCTGAGATCGAGTGTCGAGGCTGATGGTTAGGTCCATCTGGGGGTTTTGGTGGTATGAATCCCGGATGTGATACAATGCGAGCCGATAAAGTGGGAGGGCGTGAGGACGGGTGTGAAGGACCCGAGCCCGCAAATGCACTGGAGAAAATATCAATGCCTGTTACTAGCTCACAAGGAGGACTACTCACGCAGCTCTGCCTCTTACGGAGATGTTTCCGCCCGACAATGTCCTCTCCACGCCGTGAGGTTCGTCTCTTTGAGCTGACAAGAACGCAGAAGAAGCGGGAGGTGGCGGCGGAGGCTTGCGAGATATCAGCGTTTGCTTGTCTGCTTGTAATGATAAGATTGGGGCAGAATTTGAGGAGATATTAGACGGCCTCAGGTTAGGCGAGGCAAGAGGCGAAAGTAGCTTCGGTTTAGGAGTTCGAGGTGGTGGGGGTGGAGGAACGGGCCGTCTTGACGCATTCAAGTCCGAATTAGAGCTGGATTGTCGTAGGTGCCGGTCACCGTTCAAGACAGCAGACTCGGATGAGGTACCTGCAGATGACAGTGCTCTCTGCCTGCTTGTGTCGGGCAACGGTGAGTGCTCGGCGACATGGATCGTACTCGATGTTGACAGTGAGCTCGAGCTCGATGACCCTTCCCGAGATAAACTTTCGAATTGTCTGCGCCGTTCGCTGACAGTCAGAGGTTTACTCTCTTCATTACCATCCGTTGACATTGCTGGGCGCTCATGTGCTGAACTTGCCTGAGGCGTCGTCGTCGTCGGCGTCGAAGGAAAGGCAAGCTCATGCTGTTCCGAATTGTCCCAAAAGGGAATATCGCGTCCGAGTCGCGTCGGTCCTCAGGCTCGACGCGTTCAGTGCAGTCTTTCCCGCTAACAACATACTCGCAGGGGATATCTGTAGACATCTCTAGTCTTTGCAACACCAAACTCTGCGCTGCGTATAGTTTGCTCATCTCAGGGTTTCACTGGTAACAACCGCACATCGAGCACGCCTACGAAGTTGTACTCTGGTGAACTTGAAGGTGATTCAAGTCGCATATCCGAGTCGTTTGAATCTCAGACTAATCAAGGGCTATTCTAACCTCTGGGTACTTGGATCAGTAAAGAGTGCAACCACACGGTGCACTGGAAGCATTGATGCGCATTTGACGCGCCTATCTTGACGCGTCTCCCCAACATGCATATTCAAACATTGACAATACAAGGTTTCAAGTCGTGTAAGTTAATGTTCTTTTGAAAATACGTAGACTTTCTGAATTCGCCTTCCAGATCGTGACCAAACTTCAATAGAGCCATTTTCACCCGGCCACAATGTCGTCGTCGGACGGAATGGCAGCGGGAAGAGCAACTTCTTCGCCGGTGAGAACGATTCGGTTCAATGATGATAAAGAGACTTACGCGTTGCAGCTATTCGATTCGTCTTGGGGGACGCGTATACATCCCTGTCTCGCGAAGAGCGACAGACACTACTTCATGAAGGTGTTTCCGTGACCTCGACATTGTCAGCATATGGTACGCGCTTTCGTCCTCTTGAAAGGATTCATCCATTCTTAATTCTAGCTCTAATAGTTGAAATTGTGTTCACCAATCAACCTGCTCGTTTCCCAACACCGAACCCTATTGTCACCATCCGAAGGACTATTGGTACAAAAAAGGATGAATATACACTCGACAAGAAAAGTGTATCGAAGGCCGATGTCATGAGCTTACTTGAAAGCGCGGGCTTCAGTCGCGCCAACCCATATTATATTGTCCCCCAAGGCCGTGTATGTTACATCTTTTTTTAGTTCTCATTGATGCTCATCCTCTCATAGATCACTGCATTGACAAATGCGAAAGACCACGAGAGATTAGCTTTGCTGAAGGAAGTTGCAGGCACAAAGGTGTATGAACAACGCCGAGCGGAGTCACTGCGCATTATGGAAGAAACGTCATCGAAGCGACAGAAGATCAATGAGCTACTCGACTACATTGATGGTCGTCTGTCTGAGCTAGAGGAGGAGAAAGAGGAGCTAAAAGAGTATCAGGAGAAGGATAGGGAAAGACGGTGTTTGGAATATGCTCTTTTCGAACGCGAACTACAGGAGGTTACTGGCGCGTTGGAGGAGCTAGAAGAAGAGCGGAGAAGCGAGGTACATGGAGTGAATGTGCGCCGAGAGGCATACAATGAGAGGGAGAAGGAGCTCCAGGTAAGCCTCAGCTATGAGAAATGAAATTGATATTAACTGTTATCTAGGGCCTTGAGGAAGACATGAAGCAGATTAAGCACACGCTTACGACTAACTCACTCACGAAGCACGGCCTCACAAGTGAGATCAACGACCTTGTCCGGTCACGCACCGAGCTCCAATGTGTCGTGGAGGACCTGAAAGCAGCGAAGGAACGCACCGGTGGAAAGCGGGAAGAGCTCGAGGCTGAGCTCGAACGCGTGCGAGAAGAAATTGAGGAGAAGGAACAAGCGTTGGCCGACTTGGCCCCTCAGTGGGATGAACATCGAGCCCGCGAGAGCGAGGAACGGCGCAAACTCGACGAGGCGCGCGCCCATCTCGATACACTTTACGAGAAGCAAGGCCGTCTCAGCCGGTTCCGGACACGTGCGGAGCGCGACGCGTACTTGACGAACGAAATCGCGTCCCTGCGAGCGTATCAGGCGACCCAGACTGCAAGCATGGAAGCTGCGCAGCGTGATTTGGAACGCGCGCGGACGACGGTGGGCGAGATCGCCGGCAGGACAGACGGGGTGCAGAACAAGCTCGAGGACCGGCGTGAGCGTGCCCGGCAGATCTCCGACGAGCTCTCTGAGGTGAAGGGAAAGCACTCGGAGCTGGTGGAGAAGCGCAAGGAGCTATGGAGAGAAGATGCGCGCCTGACAAACACCGTCGGTCATGCGGAGAATGAACTCAGGCAGCACGAGCGAGAGCTTGCGAGCATGATGGACAAGGACACTGGCAGTGGTCTCCGCGCAATCGATCGAATTGCAGCACGTCACGGACTGAAGGGCGTGTATGGACCCTTGTATCGGCTCTTCGATGTGACAGACAAGAAGTTCAATACTGCTATTGAGCTCACGGCGGGAAATAGGTAATGAAGTTGTCCTTCGCTGTGTACACAAAGACTGATGCTCTAGCCAGCTTGTTCCATGTTGTCGTTGATACCGATGAGACAGCATCTAAGGTCCTGGACATAATGCTGAAAGAGAAAGTCGGCCGAGTCACGTTCATGCCTCTGAACCGCCTGAAGCCCAAGCCCGTTGCATACCCCAATGCACCAGATGCCATCCCCCTCATTGAGAAGCTGCGATACGACCCGACACATGACAAAGCGTTCAAGCAAGTATTTGGGAAGACCTGTGTCTGTCGTGATCTGTTCATTGCTGCTGCATATGTGAGAAGCCACGGGCTCAATACCATCACACTCGACGGCGACAAGGTAGACCGCAAGGGCTCTCTGACGGGTGGATACCACGACGTCCGGCGCTCGCGTATTGAGGCCATCCGGGCTGTGCAGACGTGGCGCGAGAAGTACGACGCAGACCACGCCGCCCTGCAGGAGGTCAAACGCGGGATTGCTGCGATCGAGCAGGAGATCACACACCTCGTTGGACGCATGCAGGTGCTCACGACGCAGCGCGAGAAGGTACAACAGAGTCGTGACCCTTTGATTGAGGAGGCGACGGCTCTGAGCCGTGAGCATGAGCGCCTGAAGGAGCGCATCACGAAGGGCGAACAGGACGTGGATGAGCTTGAGGCGGAGTTGGCTGGCCTGCAAGTCCGGATACAGGACCATGAGAGGGAGCTTAAATCACCCATGGCGAAGGGTCTCTCAGCCGATGAGGAGCGGACGATATCGCAGCTTGCGAAAGAGGTCGAAGCTAGGCAGGCGGCCTTGTTGGAGCTCGGAAAAACGAAGAACGAAGTAAGTTGATCTTTCTCATATTTGTTTCCGAAAGTGTCTGATATCCTCGGCGAAGCTTGGAAGCCAGAAAAATCTTTTGGAGATTGAACTGAATGAAAGTCTCCGTCGGCGTCGCGAGGAGCTCCAGAGTAAAATCGAAGCTCTTGGTGAAGCTGATACCGGTACGGCCTTCAGTGCCGACGATTATGAGGCTCGTCTTCGTGAGCTAAAAAACTTGGACAACTCCATTCAGAGCTTACGCAAGAAAGCTTCAGGTGAGTTTCATAACATTACATTGTGTACTCTATATTCAAACTTATGGATATTTTGGCAGATATGGAAAAGGAGAGTGACAAACTTACCTCAAGACTCCAAGAACTTCGGTCGAAACTTGAGTCAATGCAAAACCAGCAGACTGAAGATAGTCGAGGTATCTCTAAGCAACAGAAGAACACTGAGAGATACATCGCGAAGAAGCAGAT
Organism: Trichaptum fuscoviolaceum; assembly: GCA_910574455.1. Taxonomy (NCBI): domain Eukaryota; kingdom Fungi; phylum Basidiomycota; class Agaricomycetes; order Hymenochaetales; family Trichaptaceae; genus Trichaptum; species Trichaptum fuscoviolaceum. The sequence continues at coordinate 1,550,758 of CAJSYZ010000003.1, read as the reverse complement.
GTTGCTTAACCGCAAAGACGATTGCAACCGCAATATCCGTGACCTTGGTGTTTTGCCAGAGGAAGCTTTCGAAAAATACATCAATGAGAAACTTGACAGGGTATGTCTGAAGTTCTTCCTTCCTTCACCTCTAAGAACTAGAACTTACGTCTGCTGTAGCTCGTCAAAAAACTCCATACTGTCAACGAAGGGTTGAAGAAGTTTGCGCACGTTAATAAGAAAGCCTTCGAGCAGTACAACAACTTCACCAAGCAGCGTGACCAACTACTGAACCGGCGCGAGGAGCTGGACAAGTCGGCCAGCTCGATTGAAGAGCTCATTCAGGTGCTCGACATGAGGAAAGACGAGGCCATTGAGCGTACGTTTAAACAAGTTGCGAAGAACTTTGAGGAAGTATTCGAAAAGCTTGTCCCTGCTGGCAAGGGGAGGCTCATTATCCAGCGTCGCATCGATCAGGTCAGCTTCCCCTATATCTGTAACTTATCGTCTGAACCGATTCTGACCTTCATAAACAGGATGAAGATGAAGCGGAAGAAGACGAAGACACGCAGCGATCTTCAGTAGATAATTATACTGGTGTTTCTATAAAGGTAAGCTACTCTCCTCTCTCTATACCTTCAATTTTATTGATACTTCGAATTGTAGGTCTCCTTCAATTCGAAAGTCGACGAAGGTTTGCGCATCCAACAGCTGTCTGGGGGTCAAAAATCCTTAGTAGCTCTTGCGACAGGTATGGGTTACTTCCGCTTCCTATTTGAAATGCTTCTAATACAATTGTAGTGTTTGCAATCCAGAAATGTGATCCAGCACCTTTTTACCTCTTTGACGAGGTATTTATAGGTTACCCTGATCTTTCATTGTCAATCTTTTGACATATGTGCACTATAGATTGATGCGAACTTGGACGCTCAATATCGAACGGCTGTTGCGGGTAAGTATCACCCTTAGTTTTCATTTAATCGATATCTGAAAAAATGCACAGCGATGATCCACGAGCTCTCTGCGTCTGCGCAATTCATTACGACGACTTTCCGACCTGAAATGCTTGTGACTGCGGATAAATTCTACGGTGTCACTTTCAACAACCAGAAAGTCAGCTCCATTAAGGTCATTACTCGAGAAGAGGCGCAAGAATTCGTTGACCAGGTTAGTGGCTAGTCTTCTCTATGTGAATTTCATTCTCATACCCATGGCGACTACTAGGAAGCGCAGGCTCAGTGAACGTCCTTTGACTTTGTTTGCTTTTTTTTTATAAAGGTCTGTATTTTATCCACCAGATGTGAGGTACTTGTCATCGTGTATTACGCTTTCCCCGTACTTTATTCACCGAGTGTTATGTAACTGTATTGAAATGATCTAGATCTTACGACTATGCTCTTCCCCACAGCCTGCTGTCGGGATATGTACCCGAAATGTATCGGCTAATGTCGGCCTTATGAAATATGCGAGAGCTTGGACAAGTTCGTCTGAATTCGCCTCCACGTCTGTTTCAAAGCCGTCGTCTCCCGCTGTTCGCTACGTATGCTGCTCAACCTCGCTTTGCTGTCGGACAGCGAGATGGGAAACACAAAGAACTATGCTTAACCACTTTGGAGAAGAGAGACCGTACACGTTGAGGCACTGTTCCCAGCCACTGCAATGCCACCATTCAACTCCAACTAAAATTAGCGAAGATGATTGAAAGCCTACTAGTAGCCGAAGCGAAACGACATGCAGGGCTGAGTCAAGTGACTAGGACTGTCTACGGAGATCATTCAAGCCGACGAACTGAATTTTTCTGGCTAAAGGGGCCCCGGCTATGGTCTACCCCACAATAAAAGTCTCGTGTGCTCGGGAAAACATGCGCAGCCTTCTTTCCCACTTTCCGAGCGCTGCTCCTTCTTCCTGGTGGTGCATTTCGGTAGGACGATCATCGAGAAGTCGGTAGTATTCCCAGAATGGCCGCATCACTCAAGGCAGAGTCGATCGCATCAGCGTCGAGTGGCTTGCAACATGGCGAGGAGAAGGCGTTGCTCCCAGAGATTGATCCTGCAGAGGAGAGGAGGGTGGTTCGAAAGATGGATTACTGTCTCATCCCAATCATGACTCTGTTCTACCTTCTCTCATTCTTGGTGCGTAACTTTCGCGACGAATGCTCCGATGCAGTTTGTGCTTAAGTTTGGTACAGGACAGGGCGAATATCGGTGAGCATGTTTATTCTTACATTCGTGATGGGTGTTCACCTGGCTTCGAATCTAGGGAATGCGCGAGTGGCAGGTCTTCAGGCGGATTTAGGTCTAACAGATCAACAATACCAGATCTGTGTCACTGTTCTATATGTGTACGTCCCAGTTTTTGTATCGTTATGTGTCTGTTTCTCATTGTCGACTTGCTTGCAGCCCGTACATCGTTGCCGAGCTACCTGCCAATCTACTCATGCGGAAGATTGGCCCGAATGTCATGATGCCTACGATTTTAACGATATGGGGGATGGTTTGCGCCCTTCAAGGGGCCGTTAAATCATACGCAGGACTGGTCACCATCCGAACATTCTTGGGTCTAATCGAAGGGCCGATGTTCCCTGGCATTGTTCTCTACCTATCCGGCTTTTACACACGTAAGGAGCTGTCGCTCCGGTATGTGCGCTATAATCCAGTTGACGATATATCTAAACCAACCCTTTCCTCTCCTTAGAATTGCTCTGTTCTTTTCGGCGGCATCCTTATCAGGTGCATTCTCAGGTCTTCTCGCTGCTGCCATCTTGAACATGGACGGGATGAGGGGGATAGCGGGCTGGGCTTGGATATTCATTCTGGTAAAGAAAATTGCTTCTCCCTGGACGTTGAGCAACATTCTGAACATAACTTATTAGGAAGGAACATTTACTGTAGTTGTCGGACTATCCTCCTTCTTCCTTGTTCCTTCCACCCCGAAGGACTTGAGGTTCCTTCAACCGGCCGAGCGAGAGTAAGTAACTTTTCCACATTTAAAAGATACCGTCGGTAACCAAGAGCACTTCAGGCTTATCGAAAGACGTCTCATCCTTGACCGACCCACCACATCTGGTACAGACAAGTTCTCATTCAAGCAAGTATGGGCGTCCGCATCCTCGCCTCATGTGGTTTTGAACTTCATCGCCCTTTTCATGGATGGCACGATGCTCTACGGCCTAGCGCTCTTCCTTCCTTCTATTGTGAATCAACTTGGCTTCAGTACGACTCGTACTCAGCTGCTCAGCGTACCCCCATTCGCGGCCGGATTTGCATGTACGTGTTGTGTTCTGTTCTGTTATATGTTATGAGCTTGGACTGACCCTGGGTGGCTTTAGTCACGCTCTTTAGCTCGTATCTCTCGGACCACTACAGGGCGCGTGCAGTAATGGCAATCGTCAATGCCCTGGTCGCTCTTGCTGGTTTCGCTTTGTATCTAGGTATGACGTCATCTTATATCGCCCGTGTTCAGTGCTTAACTATTCTAATCAGGATCGACGACAACACACATGAAATATGGCTCTTTATTCCTCTCCGTCTCTGGGACGTATGCCCTTCCTCCAGTGCTATCCGCGTGGATGGCGAACAACTCCGAGCCCCACTACCGACGTGCGACAAGTGTTGCGTTGGGCTTTGTAGCCACCAATGCTGTGAGTAACATCATCACTTAACAGATGCTAACTACCCCGAACTAACGGATTTCAATGCTGTAAGGGTGGTATCCTGAGTACATGGCGCTTCCCGAAGAAAGAGGGGCCCAAGTTTACGAAGACGACAATTATGGATGTTGTATTGTAAGTACTACTTAATCTTCGAGATAAGGAACGACTTTAATGGAATCTTTTCAACTCAGTGCTGCGCTCATCGCAGTGTTCTCCGTACTCATCGTCCTCTACCTAAAATGGGCGACACGAGAAAAGCAGAGGAAGCGCGACGAGCTTCTTAGACCTTATGTGACCGAAAAAGAGCCAAACGGTGGGGCGGTCGCATGGGAAGAGCTTGGAGACCGTCACCCCGACTTCAAGTATGCAATCTAGGTATTTGTGTTCTCTTGTGGAGATGAAATAGGTGGCTGTCAATAGTCCTTACTTTCTGTATCATATAATGTTTTCCAGGAAGCTGCTATATTATCCTCTCATGCTTTCTGACCATGGGCCATGTATGTGTACCTTTCGACGACATAGTTACCGGTCCGATTCTCGACTACCCCTGAACACAGCAGGTCATGATCAGCGACTGGCCTTGCACTTATACATCTAGATGATATCGGATCTTGCTGAATTTCAACAGGAGAGGGTCTGTTTCGAGTCTAAATGCGGGTAACGTTTCACTTCAAAATGTCAAAACTCTCAGTGTTAAAGCACAGATCCGCCAGTAGCCAGCCTGCTGGTTTTCGACGCGGAGGCCACAACAATCTGTGCTTGACTGGATGTATGTAGTCGTAATGTAAGATAAGGAAATGATGATTCGGAAGTGACTACATAAGGCAACTCCAGGCTGGGCAATTGAATTCAAGAACTTCGAAGCGACCCGAAGTTCGCTTCTCTTTAATTTCTTTATATTAAAATTTCTTTCTTCTATACAACGCTTGTCTCGGCGTCCGATTCACTGCACAGCCTGAGGCTACGTCTCCGCCGTGCGAAGTGTCAAACATATCTGTTTCAAGAATGTAGACTTCACCCCGCATTCCGTTGGCCGCCAGACCCAGCCAAAGTACAATACATTTGCAGTCGGGACTTCCATTCATGATAAGATGCCAGTGGGAGTGGATGTGTCAAGGCAGTCTTGCCCATCAAACTATGTTATAGATAGTGTCAGGCAACACTGCGGAGATGAACTGTAAGTACACTTGACTTGCAGAAGGCCAAGTCGTTCAAGTGACCTCAGCGAAGAGTCGGTTGACTGCTACCGACGTCAAATGCTCAGGCTGTCGAAGGGTCGCCCTCTGAGCCGAACGTCAAAAGGACGCACTGCATTATAGCAGTAACCAGGCATGTTCCTGTATTTCTCGGGGATACGATCGACCGGATTCGAGTCTATGTCAACCCAACGTTTTCTCGTAAAACTTGAGGCCACGCACATCTATATAAACGGTCCGCGAAGATGTCGGTTCTTCGCGAAGTACACGGCTCGTACGCTCCCCCTTCCTCTCAGACTCTCGAGGTTGCCGTTTCGGAGCAGCAGTATTCCTTGGTGAAGAGACGCCCAGCACGGGATTCGATTCTGAGTTACTTTCAAGATGTCTGCGTCTCCGACGGCGGAATCGATCAAGTCGATATCGACTCATCTTCACGACGACTCAAAGGCGTTGCTCCCCGAGATAGACCCCGTGATGGAGAGGAAGGCGCTGTTGAAGCTCGATTTATGCCTACTGCCACTCATGACCTTGTTCTACCTCTTGTCGTTTCTGGTACGTAACTCAGTACAAGTCCGGCGTAAAAGAAACAGAGACTGATAAGTGAACAGGATAGAACCAATATTGGTGCGCGTTCCTTCTCCAAGGGCAATCAATGTCTCAAGTGCTAATACGTTGACATGAATCAGGAAATGCGAAAGTGGCCGGCCTTCAAGAGGATTTGAAACTATCGGATACACAATACTCAACTTGTGTCACTGTCCTCTATGTGTAAGCTCCAGTGTCTGTTTGAAAATACGATCAGCTCAACGGTGTATAACGCTCAGGCCATATATTCTTGCTGAATTGCCTTCAAACTTGCTCATGCGGAGGATCGGGCCGAACATCATGATGCCTACGCTATTGACAGTGTGGGGAATGATTGTCGCCCTCCAAGGTACTGTCAAGTCGTACAAGGGGATGGTAATCATCCGCGCGTTCCTGGGTCTGGTCGAAGGGCCCATGTTCCCGGGCATTATCCTCTATCTATCCAACTTCTACACGCGCAAGGAGCTCGCAGTGCGGTAAGCTCTGAAGTACATGCTATACCTAACTATTTCATTCTGATCATATTTCATGTGGCCATAGGATCTCGTGCTTCTTTGCCGTGTCATCCCTGTCTGGAGCGTTTTCAGGCTTGCTCGCAGCGGCTATCATGAATATGGACGGAATGAGAGGGATTGCTGGATGGGCGTGGATATTCATTTTGGTGTGTTTCAATTTTTCGTCTTGCTTGCGTTCCCTTATCGAACTTGCTTTCTAGGAGGGCACGTTTACAGTTGTCGTTGGTCTCGTATCCTTCTTCCTTGTCCCATCCACACCCAAAGACATGAAGTTTCTGAATCCGGCAGAACGGGCGTAAGCAAGCACTTTTTCCGAGTCTTCCACCTCAGTGGTCACTTACTCCCGGATGCTTTAGAATTATCGAGAAGCGCCTATTCATTGACCGAGTGACGGCGACGAAAAAGGATGTGTTCTCCTTCAAACAAGTCTGGGCATCTGCGTCCTCACCGCACGTCATTCTCAACTTCTTTGGGTTCTTTTTCAATGGCGCTATGCTCTATGGTCTTGCGCTCTACTTGCCGACCATCGTCAGCCAGTTTGGCCACAGCAGGACGCACACACAGCTTTTAAGCGTTCCACCATTTGCTGTTGGGTTTCTCTGTATGTATTTCTCCCTTTTTATCGCTCGGATTGTGGTGCTAATGCCATGCAACGCATATAGACACGATGTTCAACTCTTATCTCTCCGATCGCTTCAAAACGCGCTCAGTTATGACGATAGTTAGTTCATTGATTGCTCTGGCTGGCTTTTCACTGTACCTTGGTGTGTTCCTCCGATACCGTGAACGAAGGCTCGGCGATTGATGAAAACATCCTTTCTAACAGGTTCGACCACCAATGCAATGAAGTATGGCTCACTCTTCCTTTCTGTCTCAGGCGCGTACGCCATCCCGCCCGTTCAGTCCGCGTGGATGTCAAATAATTCCGAGCCCCATTACCGTCGCGCATCGAGTATCGCCCTGGGTTTCATTGCCGCTAATGCCGTGAGTGTTTACGCGTCGTGGTGTGAAGAAGGTCTCGACGACTAACATCCTTGGCACTACCTTAGGGTGGAATACTGAGCATATGGCGTTTCCCGAAGAAAGAAGCCCCGAAGTACACGAATACCACTATTATGAATATTGTATTGTAAGTGACTTGATGTTCCGTCTATCGATTCAAACTAGCGCTGACACACGTTCTTTTCATGAATAGCTCCGCTGCCATTGTTATGGTCTCTCTCATGATGGCTCTGTACCTCAAATGGGCTACGGTACAGAAGGAGAGAAGGCGTGACGAAATCCTCAAGCCATATGCGACAGAGAAGGAACCTGATGGTGGAGACGCTGCCTGGCAAGAGCTTGGTGATAAGCATCCTGACTTCAGATATGCTCTCTAGGCCGACTTTTTCTTGCTCCCCATCTGTATCAACTAGATTTTTGGATGATTTTCACGATTTCGCTCTACTTGCAATATACGCTGTCTATCCTGCTTATGCGGATTACGTAATGATTTAGTACTCTTAAACTGTGTGTCCGCTGCGCCTTGGAAGGTTAGTTCGGTTACAGAGTTGCTTCTAACGCGTGCGATGGTGCCCGTGTCTTCCACTTGGAAATAACGTGCAAAGGGTGCTGCTCGTTGTCTTACGACCACCATGTTCCAGCCAGCAAGGGCCGTCGTACTCGAGCCCGATGAATCCTACCCACTTTTTGTAACAGCAAAATGCTATGAGCCGGTACACTCAGGCTCAGTCGGTAAACTCAGCTCGGATTCTTTGACTTTGATACTATTGCATTCGACGAGCTTCCACAAGGAGACCTGGGAGCCATTTCTCGAAGACTTGTTCGATCTTGTACAGCAGTCTGGACGACCTCCCATTTCCGAGGCGTGGGCCATCGAGTGCCCCAACCACGGCGAATCTGCTTCATTGAATGAAGAGCTTTTGCTACTACCGGAATTTCACAACAACTGTGAGCTTCGCATGACCGTCACTTATAGTCTGAGCTTAAGCTGATAGACATTCCATAAGTCACTTGCGAGAAGTATGCTATTGCTGCACATCGCTTTCTCGCAGCAGGCCCGACGAGAGGCGCTCAAATCGACTTCAGCACCCGAAGCCTGGTCGGGATCGGCCACTCTCTTGGCGGTGTGGCCATGTAAGCTGACGCGACTATTCGGAAAGAAACGAACTCTGTATAACCAAGGCCTTGCATAAAGGACATTTCTGCAAAGTGTCCAGCCAAGGATCGACTTCCGGACAGTCATTCTCGTGGAGCCGATGCTGAGCCCGGAGGGCGCACTTTGCCTTAATAGCTTGCGCGACAAACTCGTCGACCGTGCACGTAAAAGGAGGGACACTTGGGATAGCCCACAGGATGCATTCAATGCCTTTAGCCGACGAAGAACAAGTACATGGGACTCTCGGACAATCAAAGCCTTTGCGGTATGTCCGAACTGCTTGCACGACAAGGCCGTTGCCTGATTTGCTCCTCGTTTTATCAAGGAACATGCGCTTAGACCAAAGGCTGGCCGCTTCGTGTTAAGCTGCACTCGAAATCAGGAAGTTGTAAGAATTGTAGTTGGTTCTGATATTGCGTTCCTCATTTAACCTACATGACCTGTTTATTAGGGAATGTACGAAGAGAAGGAAGGTCCCGTCAAAGCCAGTCGTATTCTCACTGATGCTTGTCGTCTCATACCAATACATATCATATACGGAGCTATAAAAGACTCCTCTGGCATGTGAGTATCCGACCTGCATCAATTATTACAAATGGTGACAGAGATTTAGTCCTCTTTCCGTCCAAAAGGCCGTCCTTGATCCCAACTTGCGCTCCTTCGCATCTACATCAGAGATTGAAGGAGTGGGTCACCTGGTGAGTGCTGTTCTGACCTATCCCAGTGGCTGACTTCTTACGGTGGCGAAGGTCCCCCAAGAAAAGCCTCGAGAACTTGCCGCAGTCATCCATGAAATATTGTCAGGCGAGGTTCATGGTGAAGTTAGACCAAAATTATGACGAAGATGACTCTACAACCGCATTATCCTATGTCATACGGATCAAATATAACATAGTCTTGCAAATGGTCTCATATGCCCACAGGCTGCGTTGAAATGCGCAAAATGCAGTAGTGCATGTTACATTAGTGTAATAACATAGAAACAGTTTGTTTGCGTGCCCATTCTCCCACAGGGCTTCCCCGTTCTCCAACAATTGCCCTCCAAACTAACAGACGAGAGGTAAGTTGACCCCAAGCCGCACCGTTCCCGTCGCAGGACATGGACACTCTCCAGAGATCCTCCACGATACATCCCCAGGAATGTAAGTCATCTCCGAAGTCAAGCCTATGAAGGCCCTGGCTTCGATGAGGAGGCAAGGCATCTGATCTTGTGCTGTGCGACCAGTCGCGTATAGAAGCACCGAGTGCCTCTTCAACGAGCACTAGCCGAGCTACAAAAACCTCCAATGCGCTTGAAAGCTCTGCTGGGTTGGACGCTGCACCATCTACTATTCTACACATAATGCGAGATAGCAAACGAAGCAGTGTGACATCTGCGCAAAGTACAGACATTAGCAAGGAAAGAGTAGGTTTGTTATCAGTACACGTACCACAATCTTGCAGCAAGTACTTGAGGCATCTTAATATAGCCGACTTCCACTCCCCTCCCGTAGCCTTCTCCACCTTTTCCGAGTCCACAATGACAAGCACATTCTCGATGATTTTAGACCAAGCTATGCTCTCGTCGCGCTTCAGCGTCAATAGCTGCATCTCCATCCATTGAAGGAACGATGACTTGAGTATCAGTGATGTTGTGGCAGAAGGATGGCAGGATAAATTTGCCATGAACTAGTGACATTCCGTCAGTGCTGAGGGCCAAAGTAAACAGCTTAGGATCCTTACCTCCAGTATTCCATGTCGCAGTGTTTTGTCGTTGAATGAACTTTCAAAGAGACTGGCAAGAAGGTCCCACGTATGACGTCGCTTCAATAAGCGCCAATCCTCTGAGCTCTGCATGCCATCGGCAAGGAATCGGACAATCCAGGCTCGTTCCTTCTTCCAATCATCTGTGCTGCTGTACAATAAGCCAAATAAGAGTGGAACATCGTTAAGATCTAGTTCGGGCCTCTGCAACAAGAATCGGGCGGTGATGGGATAAATGAAGTTGGACGGATAGAAGATGCCCCGCAAAGCATGTGCAAGAAACAATGTAACATAAGACGGCAACCTAACAGGAAGATCATCTGGGCTTGACGGAAGCTGATCACGTAAGATATTCAGTATGTAAAGTACTTGCTCTTTCTCTTGCATGTCAGCGCTCTGCAGATCGTTGTCAGTGACGACACGTGTAAGGCTGTGATCAGTACTAACCTGCATCAGTTTCCATAATGCACTAAGCTGTTGGATAGCGAACAGTCGAAGATTAGAGTCAGTGGCGGAAAGGCAACGGATTGTCAGAGAAATAACGTTTGATCGATAGAGCTGAACCCAGGAAAGAGCGGATTGAGGTGGACCCTCAATAAAGGAATGTGCAAGTAATAGTAACAGGAGCGCTGGATCGTACAGTATACCGTCCTCTTCTCCTGTCACGGATGTCGGATCCGCGTTCTCATTTGCCAAAAGGCGACTAGAGGGAAAACTGAGAATCGTACGGAGGACACGTCCGGGGTCCAAACTGCAGATCACATCAAGAAAACTATCGGGGGTCGGTGATCCAGTAGGAGACCATGTCGACAAAAGAGATGCCACTGATGATTTTTTTTCAGCCTCAAATAAGTGCATGATTGTGAGTATAAGCCGATCTGCAACTGATAAAGAGCCAGTGTATTGCTGTATGAGGGGTAGGATATGTGACGGCTGGCAAGTGTTTAACGGGTGTGAATGGAATAGTGAGGACGTTAATCGTAAGACAGCGTCCTTTGCTTTTGAGTCTGCGATACGGCTGAACTGTGAATGCTGCAGAATGCTTTGCAATATTTTGTTGACGCTTGCCGGCTGCGAGAAGAGATCATCAGCATAAGAAACAGGAGGCAAGAGCGCATGGACGCACCTTCAGCTTTGTGCGATTGAAGAGTGTCCTAGCAAAAGAGATGAGTTCGGACTGCGTCAAATGATTGCGAATTATCGCAATTAAGACAGGCTCAGCGAATTGCGGAGCGATGTTCTTGGAACCAGCAATGAACGACGCTGCGATGAAATTAGCAAGTGGTATTCAATAGTAGCGATAACGTGCATACCGAGCTCTTTCAAGACCATGCTCTGAGATTCAGTAAGCTCCCCATCCTCAGACAAGCATCGGGCTGCCCATTGAAGCGAGTAAGTGGCAATTGCTGTGATGAACACGGTGCCCTCCTTTGGACAAAGTCGCTCTATCGCAGAGGAAAGAGCGAACAATGCTGGATGCACTGTTTCCATTCGTAGTTGCCGAGAACACTTGATTAGTACCTCAAGTAACTGGGCTCGATGAGATGGATATCGCTCAATGAGGCGCGTCAGGCATTCGATGCACTGTGATGTTCGAAGTCCTCCACGCCCTGCAAAGGCGGCAAGGGCGAGATATTCCGTAACCTTGACCAAGACTTCGGTTTCTATGTCATCTAATATAGAATCGCCCTCGGAGTAGTTATCTAGTAATGCCTTTAGAGCAGAGGCAAACATGTATAAGTGTGTTTCAGTATCGGAAAATTCCCTATGGCGAATCCAAGCCCATAGAGAAGACCGAGCCGCATGGGAAAGATACGCCATAGCCTTCACGATATCGCAATCGTCGGAACTCCAATCGTCGCTTTGCAAAACAGACTGAAGCGATACGTTTTGGGGGATGAAACTAGCTCTCTGTTTCCAATGACGTTCCGCCGAGCGTACAATGTTTAGCAAAGAATCAAACTCCCGGTCAATCCTCATGCCATCGAAACCGAGAGGTATTATGGACATAAGCGACCGCGCTATGATCTGATCCAATACCTTTGAAAAGGGACGTAGGTGCTGCCGGAGGGCCACCAATGTAGGCAGTTGCTTGTTTAGCCAGCTGAACACTGATTGCGTGTCGAGCGCTACGATAACTTCAAGAAGATGATTGATCAGTCTCATCAGTTCTTCATCTGCACTAATGTGGTCGTCGAGTCCTTTCTGGTATCTTTGTAGAGCGAGCTCGCAAATGTCGAGAATATCTGTAGCGGGTATGTATTTGAGCCAGGCGTTAATACCGAGCGGCTACACAACTATGATCAGAATCAGGGATAAACATGGACACGAATGCTCATACCAAATGCTTTCCGCCAGCGCCCAATGACTCTTTGGTCTGTGCAACCCACTCCTTGCATATAGGAACGACCAATACTCGATCCGACTCCGATCTAGAATCAAGAGTCTCATTCAAGAAAGTCATTAGGACTGCTTACTATTTCAGCTTCTAGTACATACACGCCGTGATAAGAATCTGACGGACCTGGTAAGCACTCAGACGAAAGGTCTTGACACGACAAATGTCTCAATTCCATTCGTTCTGAAAACAGATATTGCTGCAGACTTGCAAACTCTGCGTGAGATAAGGTCTCTTTCGCATTCTTGATGATGTGAGTAAGTGTTTGCAATACGTTGATATCGACTTTACTAATTGGGCGTTTGAGCTGGAGCAAAAGAAGTCCGCAGTAGTTCTTGAAGGTATACAAGCTAATACTTTTCCTTCCTAGAACTTGTTTGAGTAAATCATGTACACTGGAGGATTGCATCTGTGGAGGTGGTGCACGGAGCAAAAGGGCGCGGAAGAAATGACTAGTCAATGGAAAGTCAGTAGATGAGCAATATTCGCAAATTCGTGGAAGGGTCTTACTTGGAGAGCTCCATGCAACCATCAAAGGAAAGGACGTAATCCCAAATTTGATCGGTCTTTGGGCTGAAATACTCGAATAGATCTGAGAGAGCGGGAGGGTAGAAGCGCAAGACCGCCTTCATCAGTCTGCGAATCGACCGAATAGATAGTGGCTTGTCCAGGATTCTCAGCCAGTCGACAAGCTCATACGCCTGGGTTTCTGATTTTCCCTCCTCGGCTGCGAGAAATCGGGATCAGTTTTTCATTAGCAATGAGGATAAGAAAGACGTACATATTGAAATTTGCTCTACTTGAGTCAAGAATTCATCCACAGAAGGAGAGTCATCAGCATCCATGAGTGCTTCTGGGGCTTCCTTGCAGCAGTCTCCATAGTCGCGTAGAAGTGCTACTTCCTTCCTTAGGGCTCCACTGATAACAGGAAGCGGAGGGAACGGATCGTTATCACACAGCATGTGCGATAATCTGGCCGTAACACCTTCATAGAGTGCGGTGTCCCATTGCTTCCCTAATAAACCAACGGCAACTTTTCGAATGTATGTAGCTAAGGCGAGTGCATCAGAAGGTGCTAAGAGCTGGGACTTCAGCTTGGCACCAAGTTGTTCCAACAATGTCGCTAACAAAGGACTCGCGTTCTCGATCCTTCCTCGGGTTATCAAATGCTCGCCTTCTCCAACTTGAGGAACAATGGAAGAGGATTCTGCGAGGCTATCAAGATCTTCGATATAGCGATATGGAGTTCTTCCACAGCGTAGCAAACAATCGTCGAGAATGGTTAAGACACTGTCACGTTCGTCCGTGAGCTTTGTCCCGTCGGGCGTCTCGGCATCTGGGCCTCTAACTCCCATCGGTAGAGCGTCCAACCAAAGCGTCAGTTCTTCGGGATCGTGTTGGAAAAGCTGACTATCTTTAAGTGTCTGAGTAATTAATGACATGACAGCATCGCGGATAGAATGAGTAGCATTGACATAGATTTGTAAGAGGACATAGATGTTTGAATGAACACCTAATATGATGTTAGATATGTCACTTCGGTAGGTTCCAGAGCAAACGAACCTGTCTTCGCGTGCCAAACAAACTGTTCGTTTTTCCTGAGCATGTTAATGACATGAAGTTGATGCAAGCGGAGTAAATTTCCGATTGCGCCGTCCGAAGCCTGTGCTTTGTTGTCAATATCCAAAGCAGCCAAAGACTTGGCAATATCGTATCTAGCCTCGGCCACGAGCGAAGGACAGCATCGATGGTAAAGCCACATTAACCTCTGGGCAACTTCCGCCATCAAAAAGGCGCGAGCTCTGACACCAGTACTCTCCTCGCTACTCGAAGGCATGGCGTGGGCATTGGAAAAGGCTATGATGACTTGAAAATCTGGCACTCGTTTGCGTATCTCCTTTTCGACGTCTTGTCTCCGTCTCGCCCATTGGCCGGTAATACTGTCCTCTCCGAGAGCTCTTTCAATCGTGTTAAAGCTTTCCAGAAGACTTTCACATTTCTGGAGGCATTTCGCCAAGGCAATGGCGGCGGAGTGCTGTACAAGAGCAGAGGTCGATTGGATAGCTTTTGTGAGATGAACTTTCAGATTGAGGGATGGCAATGCATTTTCCATGATTGCCCATAGCGGAGGCGGAGTCGGTCTATACTGTGCGACTGAGGACGACGTTGCCGTTCCCAGCGGAAGCAGGAAACTGTCGACGGGTACTGGCAAGGAAACCACAGAGCCAAGGAAAGCGATATTAGCTAGCCATTTTGAAGAAAGCCTGGGCTCGAGCGTCAGGCCCACAGACGTGAGATAACCCGACACAAGCTCCGGACATACGGCCAATATTTTTAGGGCCAGCTCCTGTTGTCGAGGGTCGTCATTCACTTGAAGCATTTTCAAGACGTTGGCAAGAATTTTGTTGTAGATTTTTCCACCAGCTTTGTGGGCTTTTCCCATGGTTTCATCATTCGGGTCATTAGAATCCTCATCCTGGCGAGGATACCAACCATTGTCTGCAAAACAGATACCAGAACCTCGATGCGTGCAAATGGCGAGCATGAAGTGGTGCACAAGATCGGCGGGAACATCCTCTGGCCCAGTTCCTTCCGCTTCAGATCGGTCATATATTTTCAGGAGCTAATACGTAACTGAGTATCCTTCATAGTTTTTCGAGAGAGAAAATGATGAACTTACACGCTGTATTGTCGTCTCACCGAACAAACCAATTTTCAACGTTCGCTTCACCTTTTGATCAAGCCAAATATTTGTCCATAGGGTTTCCAGGACGAAGCGAAGTACTGAATATGGATCCGTGCTAAGGATTTTGAAAATGGATAGAAAGACATCCCGATGTTGCTCGAGAAGCATAGTCTTCACATATGGCGGTGATATCGGGGAAATGAATGATAAAATGAACTGTATAGTAAGAGTGCGGATATCTGTTCACAATCAACATACTGAGCTCAATATAGGCCAAAGCGCTTACCAGGTTTCAGGAGCAAATCGCTTGATTCTTTGCCTTTGCGTCGCATATAGAGTAGTTTATGAAAGAGCTGTTTCACCAGCAGTTGTGTCAGTAGGGCATGAAGAGTTCAACAGAGAAATAACCGACCTTCGCATCCCAAGAAAAACTTTCCATCAATGTCTTCTGCTCCTTCCCACCAGCAAATGCAGATATAGCATTGAGTAATTTTAACGCAGCCAGACTTGTATCATGATGGATACCAGTTAGCTGTGAGTCTAGCTTCCTCATCCATTGGGATGTCAGTAGCCTTTTGACAATCGGTTGGCCGAGTGACATGTTTACATGTCCAGATGTTAAGGACAAGATACATGCCAGTATCGAAAGGCATATAGCAATAGTTGCTGGCTAATAAGACACCATTAAATTGAGAACAAGGAGTGTAGAGTACATATACGCACTTGGTTCTGATTTTCCATCAACGCGAAGACGTCTTGAGCGCCAGGCGAAATCTCCAACCATTCCTTTACTAATCTTAGTCGTTCATCATTGCTAGCTGCTCCCTCCTCTGGCTTCGAGGTCAGCTGATTCCGCAAGGACTTTAGCCCTACATCAAGAACGTAAGTATGAATCGAAAGAAAATGCAGTTGTGTTGCATTACCTTCATTTGAGACGGCGTTATTTGGAAAGCGAAGGAAGGTGTGCACCTCATTGCCGTTTGTAAATTTGGGTGCCTTCGGCTGGCTCTCCAATGTCTTTAGCTGCCTTATCTTTCCATTGACCATAACAGGGAAAATAAAAGGCCCTTGCTTGGAAGAGTGAGCAAGGCTGTCGAGGATTTACGAGCTCCTTGGTGGTCATAAAAAGTAGCATTGCTTGCGAGTCCTTGAAGTCGATAAATTGTGCTTACATAACAAACGCATTCAAGTTTACTAGTCAGTTTTAGTTCAAGTTGTAGAAGTTTTCGCCCATCGTCGTATCCTCCACTCGTAACTGCTTCTTTGTTTATCTAGACTCCTCGGCCTCTGCTTGTTAGCGACTTAGGGATGGAGAAAAGAAAAGTTGGAATACTAGGTGGGAGTGGGTTTCTTGTCTTTCCTACACTCTCCGCACAAAGCTGATGCTTACTGGAATTATGTTATAGAAATCTATTGCTTCTCGGGTTGACTATCATTGAATCGTAGGGCGTAGGCGGAGGGCAGCTAGGGAGAATGCTGGCTGTCCCGGCATCCTTGCTCAATGTCGATGTAGTTATACTCGACGTTGGAGAGCAAGCGCCGGCTAAGCAAGTCCTATCGAACCCTCCACACCTCAATCACATCGATGGATCGTTTACCGACTCAGCAAAAATACGAGAGCTTGCCTCGAAAGTGGACGTCCTGACTGTCGAGATTGAACATGTGAATGTCGATACCCTCGAAGAGGTCGCGAGGACGACAAATGTTGAGATACATCCGAGTCCGTCCACGATCCGAGTAATCCAAGATAAATATGTGCAGAAGGAGCACCTTCGAAGCTACGGTCTACCCGTCGCAGACTTCATCAGTGTTGATTCAACACCAAATGGGATTCGGGATGCGGCCAGTAAGCTTGGCCTGCCTTTAATGCTCAAGAGCCGCACGTTTGCCTACGACGGTCGAGGGAACTATGTGTTGAACGATCTCTCGAAAGCGGAGGAAGCGATATCGGCGTTGGGAAATAGACCTTTGTATGCCGAGCGTCTAATGAAGCTTGCAAAAGAGGTTGCAGTCATGGTAGTCCGGACTACTTCCGGAGAGGTTCGATCTTATCCGGTTGTTGAGACGGTGCAAAAAGACAATATATGCCATCTGGTCTTCGCTCCTCTGCGCCATGCAAATCCTGCTGTCTTGACCAAAGCTCGTAAGCTAGCTGAGGACACAGTCATCACGTTTACCGGTGCGGGCATTTTTGGAGTCGAGATGTTTTTGCTGGAAGATGGTTCGTCTTTCTCGTACGGATTGATATATACAGCTAATCACCAAACACAGATTCGTTACTCATAAACGAAATTGCTCCCCGCCCACATAACTCAGGCCACTACACTATTGAGGCTTGTTATACTTCTCAATTTGAGAATCATCTCCGCGCCATCCTCTCCCTTCCCTTAGGCCTAACGTCTCTGAAAGTGCCTTCCGCGGCTATGCTCAATCTCCTCGGTTACTCGAGCTCAATGGACGAGGTACTGACGGTGACACAGGCAGCACTCAATGTCCCTGGCGCGTCAGTCCATTTGTACGGAAAGAAGGAGTGTCGCAAAGGCCGCAAGATGGGTCATATCACAATAGTCGGAGACACCGAAGCCTTCGTGCGGGAGAATCTCAGACCTTTACTTCAGGCTCTCCCAGACGCTACCGCAGATTCAACGGACTACGCGCCTCTTGTCCCGTCTCCTGGTTCAGGCAAATCGTCTGCCTATCCTCTTGTAGGTATCATCATGGGCTCTGACTCCGACTTGCCAGTTATGATCACTGCGGCACGCATCCTTGACAATTTTGGTGTGCCATACGAGCTCACTATCGTGTCTGCACATCGAACGCCAGAGCGCATGTCGGAGTACGCGCGTGGTGCGGCTGCACGTGGGCTTCGAGTGATCATTGCTGGCGCTGGCGGCGCTGCTCACCTTCCGGGCATGGTCGCTGCCATGACCTCCCTACCAGTGATTGGTGTTCCAGTAAAGGGAAGCACACTCGATGGAGTAGACTCCCTGTATAGCATTGTACAAATGCCGGTACGTGACTGCAACCTTAGTGAAAAGCGTGTACTGACATCTGTGCTCAGCGCGGCATACCAGTTGCTACTGTTGCCATCAATAACAGCACAAATGCGGCGCTTCTTGCCGTTCGTATACTTAGTGCTAGCGTGCCGTCACTTCTCGATGCGATGGATGCATTCTTGAAAAAACAGGAAATCGAGGTGTCATCGAAGATATTGAGGTTGGAGGAAATTGGCTGGGAGAATTATGTGAAGAAGTAAAAAAGGCTCAAGATGAGAACTGTAATACAATCCTGTTTTGTACTTTACATGTAGTGTCTACAAGTTACAGATTTTCTTCTGCTTCTCTACGAATTACAATGGTGGTACGCGAAGAGGATTAGATAAGCATGTAAGTGACGCGTCCTCAAAGCTCGAGGACGCGTCAGGCATATGTACTAAACGCAGACGTGAACAGCGCATCCAACTTTACTTCCTCTCTTCTCTTACTCTAGCTCAAACAACATGGAGTGTTCATTTGCACTCATTGGAAAAGGCTATGTTATTGTCGCTTCAGATACGACAGCGGCGAGGTCCATTGTGAAAATGAAGTCTGACGAGGATAAGACGAAGACACTGGGTCCTCACCTGGTTATGACTTACTCTGGGGAACCAGGTGGGCAGAGACTATCTCTGAACAAAGGGCATCCTTCTTACTAATTATGTGCTATGTACTGGTAGGGGACACTGTTCAATTCGCTGAATATGTTGAGCGAAATCTACGTTTACACCAAATCCGCCACGTCCACGAACTACGCCCATCATCTGCTGCTTCATGGATTCGTCGGGCACTCGCGGACTCACTGCGGTCAAGAAAACCATACTCTGTGAATCTTCTAGTCGGGGGGTTCGATACGAGCAAAGCAGCTATCGTGGAAGGCCAGGAGGAGTTAGGTGGCACGCCGAAATTGTATTGGGTCGATTACTTGGGAACAATGGTGGAGGTGCCATTTGCTGCACATGGTTATGGTAGCTACTTCGCACTGAGTTTACTCGATCGGTACGGTTCCTGTTCTATGTAATATTTCTATCCACTAAACATTATATGTAGCTACCATAACCCAAATGCAAACCTTGACGAGGGTCTTGCCACTCTCAAGCGTTGTATTGACGAGGTCTCGAAGCGTTTGGTTGTTGCTCCTTCTGCCTACAAAGTGAAGGTTGTGGATAAAGATGGCGTACGGGAGGTGCAACTATGATCACATTATCAGTCGACTTGTAGTTTCTTCACCGTATGTATATTTGAGAGACTGTTATTCCTGAACTCACTTAAGATCCCTTCATTTTCCGAGTGACTCGTGTCTTTCGTTAATATTGCACTATGGTGTAGTACGCGTGTGTTGGGTCAAGTGAGTTCCATCGCAGGTAACGCTTGGCCCGGGCTTCATACAGTCACTGACAGCATTAGTGCATTTCTTACGTCTCGCGTATTCTTTCTCTTCTATGGTTTGCATGTAAGTGTGCCTGAATCCGGTGCAGTGCGACCGGCACCGGACGCCAAGTCATCTGTAAATGATATAAAGACTCAAGAGCTTCATCGTGAGGACTTATACAGACAGTCCAACAACCCCCATGGCAACTATGGAACCCAGCACTTCTAGTCAATTCGTGATCGAATACGATGCGAACAAAAATCCGGTCTATTCTGTGACCGTCTTTCAGACGGACCGTGCAGAGGTGAGCCGCTTCTGATACCCGGACCGAGCTTCTTGTTCATTTTGGTTTTGGAAAGGTCAATAGGAAAATCACGGTTGACCTTCACGAGGGTCAAAATGATGTGGAGGTGAAGAACTTGCCTACATGTCTTATGGAAGACTCAATCCGAGTGGACGGGATCGGAAATGCCACAATTTTCGATGTCATTTATCGTAAAATTATTATTTCCCTCGATTCGAACAAGGACTTTTTTTAATTCCCTCTTCCAGACCCTCCACCGGCTTACGACCATTCTCAACATGACGATTCGTTCGCAGACCTTAGAGCTCGTCAAAGGAAGGTCAAAGCGCAGCTTGAAATCCTCAAGCAACAAACCGATGTATTGAAGGAATACTCGAAGACACTCAATGCCGCTAGTGTTGATTCCGCAAAGCTCGAGTCGTTCCTCGAGGTCTATTCCTCGAGAAAGAACAAAATCGATGATTCAACGGCGGTTCTCTCTGAGCAGCTTTCAGCTCTTCAGAAGGAAGAAAACGAGAAGCGGAAGGCTGTAAACGCTGACGAAGAAAGTATACGCAAGCGCGGAACTCGTGTAACAATCATCGTATCGGCCGACAGTCAAGGACCTGTTGAACTCTCTCTCACCTATGTCGTATCCGACGCGTCATGGACACCACAGTACGACCTTCGTGCATCAGTGGCAAGTGATTCCAAGAGTCAGAGTGCAGTTTCGCTGCATTATCGTGCATCTATATCTCAAAGGTCTGGCGAAGATTGGACCGGCGTGGCATTAACATTGAGCACGGCCTCGCCTCTCCAGGGTACTAAGGTGCCTTCACTGAGTCCGTACTGGATTGGAGAGAAAGTGCGTCCCGTGCTGAAAATGGCTGCACCTCCCCGGCCCATGCCCATGGTCACAATGGCCAGATTTGCTCATGCGAGCGCACGTCGGCCGGTCGCCGAAGAGGAAGAGTCGGATGAAGACATGGGACTCGCTCTTGACTCTCCGATGAAGAAGCGCACTGCGACTGTTCAGGATTCTCCAATGGTAATGGCTGCGCCACCCAGTTTCTTCCGCGCTCGCGACTCAGAAGCGACTGCAGGTGCGGTCTCCACTACATTTTCCATCCCTGGCCTGTCAACAATCCCGAGTGACTCGGACGATGCGCAGCAAACACACAAGGTTTCTATCGCTGAATTGTCGTTCGACTCGGTCGATCTCGAATGGGTCACAGTGCCGAAGGAAATCCCTAGTGTCTTCCTCCAGTGTCGAGTCAAAAACACGTCCAAGTATGTCCTTCTGGGTGGGCAGGCCAATGTGTTTCTGAATGGAAGTTTCGTGGCAAAGTCGAACATCCCAGTGAGTACATCGTTAGTCAATGTCGGTGTGAAATTATAGCTGACGCTTTGTTACAATAGCATGTCAGTCAGCAAGAGAGCTTTTCCTGTTCTTTGGGCGTTGATCCCGCCATTCGCGTCACGTATCATCCTCGGACTACCAAGTCCAGAACAGCCGGGAACGGTCTCCTTACAGCCAGAACAAACAACACGATGTCCGAGCAGAAGATCAGTGTGAAAAACACACGTCTTGCCC
The DNA here is from genome assembly GCA_910574455.1 of Trichaptum fuscoviolaceum. Lineage (NCBI taxonomy): Eukaryota > Fungi > Basidiomycota > Agaricomycetes > Hymenochaetales > Trichaptaceae > Trichaptum > Trichaptum fuscoviolaceum. The sequence continues at coordinate 1,529,562 of CAJSYZ010000003.1, read as the reverse complement.
CTGTCTCGAAACTAATCGTGAGGGAGCAAATCCCTGTTTCTCGTGATGCAAAGATCAAGGTTTTGCTACTGGAACCGAAGGCCCTCCAGAAGGACAAGGAGAACGTCCTGAAAGAGGGGGTTTCTGTACGCTGGACAAACTGGAAAGCAGTCGAGAACGGCGACTTGTCAAGTCTATCTTCCGAAGGGTTGGATATGGAGTCTGCACAGGGCATGTTGGAATGGGTCTGTACCATTGAACCCAGTTCTACAGCCGATCTCTCGCTATCATGGGAAATTAGCGCTCCGGCAGGTGTTGAATGGGCGAAACAGTGATCAAGGAATGGGTGGCATACTTCACCAGCTGGTTGAGTTTTGGGGGAGTAATCCTTAGTTCCTGTAGTACCGAGAGTAATTAGCTTCATTCACATTTTGATACGCTTAAACAAGTCCGACAAGGTAGCCAAATCGACGTTCCCCCCACTGAAGACAATACCAACGTTCAAACTGCCGTTCTTCCCTCTTTTCTGAGCGATGTCGTTGAGACTAGCTCGAAATTCTGATGAATATAATACAACAGCCAATGTGACCGCTGAGCTGGGCTCTATGACAAGCTTCACCCGCTCATATACGAGTTTCATCGCGCGTCTTTACCGCAATGTCATCAGTATGTCTCTAGGTAAAAGAAATCTGGCTCTCAATCGTAACTCACATGATTTCGTCTTCGGAAACCGTGTGTATTGCATCAACGTACTTCAGAATTGTTGGAAATGTTAGATCGCCAAGTGAAGTTCGAAGGCCATCGGCGATAGTGTTGGGGTTGACAGAAGGGACGAAAGTCTTCGACTTGAATGACCTGTATGCATCGTCTGCCTCTGCTGGCTCGGCTCCAACGACCCAGATTCCGGAATCGATGCCTTTTGCAGCAATAGCACAGCCTGAGAGCATGCCACCCCCACCCACTGGAGTGATGAGTACATCGAGTTCGTCTCCGGATTCTTTCGCTTGCTCAATGAATTCGAGCGCAAGAGTTCCTTGCCCGGCTATAATCCGGACATCATCATACGGAGGGATCAGGACAATTTCCTGCCCTTCGCTACGCATCCTGTCCATTATCTCTTTCACACCGTCTTCTCGTGCCTGTAGTGTTGGTACGCATTCGGTGACGGTTGCACCGTACCCTCGGACTGCACTCTTCTTAACTGAGGCCGAGTTTGAGGGCATAACAATCTGGCAAGACACGCCCAGCTCCTGTGAGGCGAGCGCAAGGGCTTGCGCATGGTTTCCAGAGGAGTGCGTTATCACACTAAGTCTCTTCTTCTCTTCTTCCGACTTCATATCTTCTAGCAGAGAGACAACAGCGTTTGTTGCACCTCGAATCTTGAACGCTGTTTTTGGAAGCTCAGGTAATACTACTTTTGTGAGTGTATGTATTTACCTCCAACCTTCTGAAGGTTCTCGCATTTCATGAGCACCTTCAAAGCGACATCTGAGTCTGATGAAGCCATCCTATCAACAGTTTTGGAGTTTGTAACCGGTGTCCGGTGAATGTACTGCCTTCAAATAAGATCAGCGGAAAAGATATTCGTCTCCACAAATCCCATTACTCGCTTGATTCGTCCTGCTGCAGAGCGCACATCTGCGAGTGAGACATCCGGAGTATTCATTTTTTGTTCTAAGGAGAGCGCATTCAAGTTGCTTCAAGTTGGAGGTTCGTTATCAAGATTCAAGACGGGATCACCGTGGCGGAATTCGTTCCAAGTTAGGGCGCCGATCATCCCCGAACTTTAATAAGAAACCTAAACCTTATCCGTTTGAAATCCAGCAGTAATGGAATCTCTATGGCTGGCTGAAGTCCTTCAAGGACTCGGTTGTTAAAGCACCATAGCTCCTAATACATACTACTTAAATAACTGAAGAGGAACCCGCTCGTTTAAAGAGAACTATCGACTAAACCGGCGTAGACTGCCTTCACCCTGTGCATAGATTCTCAATCTTAGTGATTGACTATGGTCGGGAAACCCTGACTTACTGGAATGCAATTGTCACTTAGGATCTGGTGACAGAATGAGGACGAGCTTCGCATGTCATGATGATCACTTTCCGGCTGATACCCAGAGCGATCACGTCGACTCTTGCTAAGGGATGCGCATTTAATCGTCGATATTTCTGGCTCATTATCTTCTAAATAGGCCGCCGAAGTAGCGCGGATATCGAGAATAATCCGCGCTGATAGGTTTGAGTGTAGGACACGTTGCATGCTGAAGTGTCATGGTCAAAGCTGGAATACATTGATCACAGAGTTCAACGCACGATATAAGATTGGCCTGTGTTGCCTACTAGCATTAGCAAGATCATGACATGAGATGGTGCCAAGTAACCTACATGTGAGACCTGAAGAAGTGTTATGTTTGTGATTGAAGTCGCTGATTTGTGCTACTGTAAGTGATGGTGATGGTAGCAAAATCATACACGCAGCTTACCGAAAGCAGCAATAAAGTAAATAATCCCTGAATGCGAGCTTAGAGTAATGAAATGCATATAACTGAGACATTTATCGTACCATCCATATAGATTACGTGTAAGAGCGGGCTATGTCGTTCGTTGACTAAGATCTATTGGTTCAAGTCAAGCTCTACATCAACTTGGTCGATCACTGACCTCGAATGGCGGTTATCCACAGAGTCAAAACTAGCACGACTACGACCAATTATTCACAAATATAGAGTGAGTCATTCAATGCCACACACCAAGTTCAAGGAGCACAAGAAGTAGAAGGGCAATCCAGTCTTTCTCCCTCGTGTTAGCAGGGAGGCATGATACGATGTTGGGAACCGGTGATGGCTGAACTGTCGCTACTGTTTCAGAGAAAAAGGATAATAAGGAAAGCCAACTTACAGGCGAGTTCTCGAGTACTGAAATATTCAGCAATTATACTACCCAATACAGCCGTCTTCTCGGAATCATTAGTGAAATCTGTTCGGTTCATCGTTTCACTAGCCACTCACTATACCGGTGATGCACAGTAAGTAACCCAATATACGGGATTGGCAGCATAGAGCGTAAGTTCGGACGGCCATTATAACTGTCTCAAACATATTGAGCTGGTCATCGCGTTCAGGCCATCAAGAGACGTACGTTCTGCTACAATCATCCCGCTCAGTATAAGCCCTACGTTCGTTCAGTTATGCACAATATCCAATATATGAAGATATTGTCAACCCACAGGATTGAGCCATTTGTAAACGTCGACACGTCTAACGAACAGGGAATCTATGTTAATGTTATGCGATAAGCAATGCTATTATTAACACTCACAGACGGATTCAAGTTAGGGTAGAGGGAAACTACACAGAAGTCCATATTGAAGGCGGTTGCATGTAAGAAGTGTAGTCAGGTATCATCAGTCCTCTGCCCAAGAAGCGGGTGTACGTGCGCACAGAACATCACCACAATAGTGTCAGAAAACCCCATATAACGAGTTGCTAAATATAAAGCTTTCCCAATACCCATGCGTGAGCGCCAGACGTACTGAACCTGAAAATAGTAAATGATCACATCCAGTAAGTAGAATGGATGAGGAAGAGTAAAGTTGAAAGGCAAGGTTTACTACCTCGTCCGGCAGAGTTAAAAGGCAGTCAAAACCCTGACATTCAATGTGGCATACTGAGTTTGATAGGTTGTCGACGTTGAAGTAGAATTTGTCACTCACTAGGAGTGCGAGGGAGGCCGCTGTAAAGAGGACAATTGGACTTAGATTGCGCATTTGCACACATGAGACTGTCTCACCATTGATCCCCTATACGAATACCATTAGCAGGGATTGAACATCAATGTATATTGAGAGGAACCTGCCTTCTCCATTTGTTCATCGCGAAGAGAAGTCAGCCAGTCTAAGGCAACCAAAGATTCCGGCATGAAAGTATTTGAAAATTCTCGCGTTGCGAATGCTCAGCTGATAGTACTGGGGTGAACAAGGCAAAGCAGAGAGACCATGATTTATATGAAGGTAAGAATACCCAACCGGAGATCACTTTCTTGAGCGGAGTACATTTGTATTGCCACGGATCGGCGTATGACGGAGAGCGCCGACCATTGTCTCTTAAGTGGGGAGATCCCAATACGTTTTTACGCCTCAAATGAGTGCCATCCTTTGAAGGTATCCCATGCATTTCCCCTGGATTCGGCGTGTTTTTGACTCGGAGCAAAGAGTTTGCCTCGCCGAGAACTTCAACGAAAGCCAACGAGTTTGAAAGCCATAGTGTACCTTGATGCGCGAGATGGTGGCGCAGGTCAATGATGCGATCGCCTGTCTCTCTAATGCAGCGCCTTGTTTAGAAGAAGTCGCTATGTAGCATTGCACATTCATATCAGCTTGCATCGCACGCATCGGGGGACTCGGGGGAACTCAAGCCGCCGAAGTTCCATAGCAATCGAACTGATTCGGGGCCAACATACCGACGCACTCATCATGGTCATCATGCCCGCAACAAGCTTTGCCATGTCGTCCAGAAGATTGTTGATGCTGAGAAACAACGTATGCCTTCTTCAAGTTACGAAATCCGGGTGTATTGTACTGAGTCCGAAAAGGGCGACACTAGTTGAAGCGGCTAGAGAACTATCAAGCAAATAGTTCAGGGAGGATTTCAGGGCACTGACCAAATACCTCGAAATTCCTAAGGTCATGAAGGCGATGGATTCAAGACATTGTTTTGACGGGAGAAGGATGCGAAGGTTCAACACATTGGCAGGCCTGAGTACCACACAGCTCGCATGTAAGATGTTATCTTGTAATGCATTGGCTTGTCGACCGGGTTTTCACGTATTTTCTGTCGAGTGCATAGGCCGACGGTCGTGAATCGTTATCAAGTGTGTTCGGCGTTACAAGAACGAAAATTTTCGGCGTATAATATGAACCAGAATTAGCTAAGAAGATGGTTACTATAAAAGTCTATTCTATCTGCGATAAGGTCGAGTGTCGCCCTGGGATCCGATACTTAAGACCTGGCCTGAGCTCTATCTTCTACCTTCACACCTCATCTAACCGGACTGCCAGAAAGAATGGCTACAAAAACCGCACCAACGACACAGACGAGCCCAGCGGAAATCCCGCCATCAGTGTTCACACTGCCTCACACCGCACAGCTTGAGGCGTTGTACACCATCATTCGAGACAAGAAGACGTCGCGAGGCGACTTCTTGTTCTACTCGGATCGCATCATCCGTCTACTCGTCGAGGAGGGCTTGAACCATCTTCCTGTCGTGTCCAAGACGGTTGAGACGCCGACGGTGAGCACGGACTACAGCCTGATTACACGGCGCCTATTTATACATTACTGAGCACGTTTGTGATCTGCGTTTTATTTACAGGGTGCGGTATATGAAGGTGTTGGCTTCGAGGGCAAGATATGTGGTGTGTCAATCTTGCGTGCCGGAGAGGTGTGTTATGCCGAACTCTATGCTTTATGGTCGTGTGCCAATACTTTGTTTGTCAGGCCATGGAAGCCGGTCTGCGGGAGGTCTGTCGGAGTGTGCGGATAGGCAAAATATTGATTCAAAGGGTAAGAAACCCTTCTCTGAGTTACCTCTTGTACTGACTAAGTGTTGTTAGGATGAAGAGACGGCGTTGCCGAAGCTTTTCTACGCCAAAGTATAGCATTGAAGTTTAGTGGTTATATGCAAACCTTATTGACCATGCTTCAGTTCCCCGAGGATATTGCGCGCCGCTACGTCCTCCTATTGGATCCAATGCTTGGTGAGAAACCAGACCTGCTCAACTGTGCTTCGCGTCTCTTACAAAGTCTTCAAGCAACTGGAGGCTCTGCCATCAAGGCGGTCGAGGTGCTGAAAGAGCACGGTGTCCCGGAAAACCGTATAATCTTCATCAATCTGGTACGCTCACCTTCCATTTTGACCTCATTGGCCATAATCTAATGACCCCAATCCTCTAGATCGCAGCCCCGGAAGGCCTAGGGAACTTCTGTTCGCGGTTCCCGCAAACTCGCGTAGTAAGTACCTGTCTATCTTCCAAGCCCCCCACACTGAAACATCGCCTTCCTAGATCACAGGATGGATCGACAAAGGCCTGGATGAGAAGTCGTATATCATCCCGGGACTCGGTGACTTTGGTGAACGGAGGTACGTTATTATCGTCCATTGTGTACAAGTGCTAAGTCTTACCGGTGGTCTCACAGATATTGTGTGTAATAACTATGGACAAATGTTCAAAGGAAAACCTCAAGCTATCTTAAGTCTCATCTGTTCTTTGGGAAAATCATCTATAGACGCTGCCATCAAGGTCAACTTCACACATGTACAATCGATAGTGCAATTCAAAATCGAAATTGTTACTCACTAAAACTTTTCCGAGTCATCTCAAAGCCCTTTTCTTATCTTACAAGTCCACTACTAGTAATGCACTGGTTTATAGAGTAAATATAGTTTTCACAAGGTATATAAATAATTACGAGAGCTTGAAATACATCCAGTGCAAAGTGTGTGTTTAATGTTATCTAAATTTACGCTAATTTTCTTAGTTTTTGAGTTCATGTGTATGTTATCCCAGATGCCCTTGAAGAATCAGTCAAGTTTAGCATCATCAGCGAAGAGGTCGCTCCGGGCATCCTCCTCTTCCTGCTCGTCATGTTCGAGCGGGCCTTGAGGGGGAGCGGGGGGAGCGTTCTCAGCTACGGATGCTGCAAGAGAAGCTTCGGAGCTGCCTTCAGGCTTTTTGTCGCCTATGGCCGCCGTTGCGTCGGCAGGAATGTCCTCTGTCTCTGTCTCATGTTTCTCGGGTGAATCCGTGTTGACCATGACCGTGCTGAACTCCTTTTCGATCTCGACCTTCTCCTTCGCTGGCTCGCTCTTGATGTCCTTAGGATCATCAAGATTACCAAATGCGTCAAAGCCTGGCTCCGCAACAGCACCCAACCCTTTGGTTGTTTCGCTATCCTTGCCGGCCTTCGGTGCGTTTCCGACGTCCTCGGGAACGACAACTGGCGCGCGTCCCTCCCCTTCGCCACCGATAACTGTGGCCTTCGCTGTCGATTCCTGCGTCACATGTGCAGTGATACCAGAGTACTCTGCGTAATCAATCGGGAAGTCGTTGCACGCAAAGTCCCACGTCTTCATCCACTTTGCCTTCTGGCACTGCCCCTTCGTCCATTGACCACCGTACGTAAGCGGGCTGAAGTATGAGAATGTGTAGATCGCGAGGACAAGGAGGACAGCAGCGGTGTAAAGACGGATGCGAGGTCGGAGAGAGGAAGTGACGAGGTCGAAGGAACCACAGAAACTGAGGATGGCGAACCATAGCGCCGGGTGGTAATGGTGGAGGAAGAGCTGTCGAGACATGAGGAAGAAGGGGAAGTAGTGAAGAGCCCAGCCCATGAATAGGAAGCCACATATGCCATCATATTTAGTGACTCGAGCTAGATATAAGTTTCAGTTACAGCTCAACCTCACAAATGTACAGGGAGGGTCAGACTTACTATTCTCAAAGTCACGGAAGCCTCGCTGTTGACGAAGAATGAGAATACCGCGGGCCCCAGCATATGCAAGGACCGCAAGAGTGCTAAGATACCAGACGAAGGGATTGCCCAAAAGATAAATCTGCTTGTGCTCCTTGACCCAGAAATTCTATGTCGGATATAAGCAAATGCCACAAGGAAGCGTTATAGGAAATTACTAACGATACCACGACGAAGTCTTGGCCACGCATCCGGACGAGAGTCATATGTATGCCGATCAGTAAGACCGGCATTGGTAATCCACATGACTTTCTGAAGTTCAAGGAACTTCTTGAAGAAACCTGGAAGTTTGTAGTTGACCTTTTCCGCGTCGGAAGGGACTAGAAAGAAAGGTAAGTCAATGCATATAATATCTGTCAAGCCTCGATCGGCTTACGCTGTGGGTGGCTAGAAGTTTCGATATACCACAGACTATTCGCCTTCTTTGCGTTCTTATTGCACGTAACTTCTTGCTGTTCATAACCCCACTCCGGAAGCTTAACCTTGTGCGAGAACAGATAGCAGCCTTGCAATTGATGCTTAAGCCTAAATGTCGTGCGGAGAGTTCTGAGCCTCTTGTAGCTTTCCGGGTCCTCCTCCGAACCGTGCTCAATTTCAACGATCCAGTTGTCATTTGCATCGCCTCCGAAGCCGGGCGCACCGTAACCTGATACCTCGTTCTGGAAGTCTACTTCAGAAACAGGCGGACGTTTGTCATGTGAATGTAGGCGCTTCTGCGTCGTAAGGTGCTGTAGTTTAATGATCATTCCCGGTGTAACGTACTTCACAGGCGATGTCTGCCAGTCGAAGTCTTCATCCAGTCCGTCCATCGTTGCATTTTCAATACGCCAGTTGTTGTTGGAATCTCGATGAGGATACAGAGTGATCTGCTGTTGCTTGCTGCCGACTGGATAATCGTGAGCATGCGAATGCAAGTATCCACCCTGCGTATTCACATGACGAATAGACACCTCGCTACCAATTGCTACGTCTGCGAACGTGTCTTGCATCCCTCGGCCACCCAAAGTATGTTGGAAGGCAGAGCTCATGAAGCCATCTCCGTCACCCGAGTTCTGCAGGATCGCGAAATGAATGATGAACATGGACATGTAGAAGGTGATGGGGATGGCAATCAAGCAAAGCGCTCGCGCAAGGAAATGTTTCAACCATAACCGAGGCGAAACCCGTAAGTCACCTAAAAGAACCCACAACTGCCACATGGTAGACAACCCGACAGTAGCAATTGTGAATAGACCGACCCATTTGCAGCTCACAACTGCGCCGAGAGAAAGACCCGTCAAGGAAAGCCAAAGCCACCACTGGTCTGTGAATGGCTTGTGGCGGTTTTCGTTGCAAAAACCAACCCAGAAGAATGTTGTGAGGGCCGTGAAGAACAAGAGGGGGGCATCGAGGAGAATAAGACGACTTTGTGTGACATAGCCGTTTTCGAATGCGACGAATAGGGCGCCTAAAAGTGCAGAAGTGGCACGGCAGTCTAAGCCCCGGAGCGTCAGATAGGACAGAGGAACGGTCATGAGGCCGAGCAGCGCAGGGACAAGCCGCATCGCAACATAAGGCACACCGGGCTCGTAAGGCTTCCCAATCTCCTTGAAGTCGAATTGGCCATCAAACCCGCCGAGGAAAGCAGCAAGGGTAAGAAGTAGTTTTGCTAGCGGAGGGTGGACGTCGACGAAATACTGAGTCTTGATATACTTTCCGGCGAACTTGCCAAAGTGTACTTCGTCGAAGCTAGTCCTCCTTCAGAAATAAGAACTAGAAGCAGTTACCAGGCACTCACACTACACTCGTCGGCTTCGACAGCCTAAACAACCTAACGCCAGCCGAAACAATCATGATCACGAGTAGCAACTTCCACTCCCCGGCCGTGATCTTCAAGCCTCCTGGGGGGTGATAGTGTCTGGACCTTGGACCCTCCCCTTTCCCAGCTGCAGCGCGCCGCTCATCTGCATCGAGATGTTTTTCTGGGGAATGAGGAAAGCGCTGGCTGTGAATGAGAGGTTGCGTTGGAGGTGGTGAAGGTGCTCTGCGGGCTCTGAAGCTCGCAGGCTCCATATTGGCAGCTATGTAGTATGAGCTAGTGTTACAAAGATGGCGGTACGGAGATGAAGGGGGGTGGTAAAGAATGTGTTGATAAAGTAGCAAGTAGCTTTAACTTGTCTCGGTGGCAGCCAGCCTCAAATGCCACTGGCAGCTGCACGTCACTGCTTTTTGCTTCCACGTGGTCTAAGTACACCGGACGTAAATTATTAAAACATTATAGCGCCTCCTAGCCTTCTCTCCAGGATATAACTATTGAGTAGGTTAAGTATGCCACGGCCCACAGGTGATCACTGTCGGCAGTCAAAAGCAAGGAATGGTTGGCAATTTAGACACGCTGCTTCAAGATTTTTTTTCAAAGGACAGCAGTCACTTATATCACCGCGTTCCGTGAACAATGTTTTCAACATCGGTACAACCTGTTGAGAAGTAAATTGTCTACCTAAAGCCTTGTGAAAGACCTGTGTTCTTGGTGCGTCTTGATGCGTCCGCATTGCCGGGAGTCGTAAAGCAGATACTATGTGTCTTTTGAATTGCAGATGATGAATTACTTCTACTATACGGTACATGCCCCATCTCTAGTGTGCTTCGCGCTTCCGTGGTGTCGCGCGAAGGATAGTATCCACACTAATAACTGTGTCAGCTTCAAGTCGATACGCAAGTAAATGACATACCGAAGAATCATCTCCGTCGCCTCGCTCGCACTAATAACTACCTGCCGCTTCAGCTTGTAGCTTTCAGTGATCCCAAGCTTCCGCATCGACCCGATCTGGCCTTCGTTCATATCTGGCTTGGCATGAGCACGTTAGCCCATAGAAATCAACACACAGAACGCACCTAGACCCGCATCCCGCTGGCCATCGTAATGAGCCGCACGTAGCCGGCTGACCAGATCACTCGAGTCATAGCCAGCATTGTCTGCCAAGATCGTTGGGATCTGGCGCAACGCCCGTCCGAATGCCTCGACGGCGATCGCCTTCTTCCCCGATACCCGCCGCGCTGCCTCCTCCACTGCGCAGTTCATGATCATCTCGGAGCACCCACCACCGAGCACAACGCGCGTCTCCTTTACTGTTTGAGAGAGAACGGAAAGAGCATCATGTAGAGAGCGTTCCGCTTCGTCCACCATCTGGTTCGTCGATCCACGTAGCACAACAGTGCATGCTTGGCCAGCGGCGACTCCGGAGAATTTGATCAACTATATGAATCGATAAGCGTTGTATACTCTTAGTAAAATGAAGGAATAAACCTTGTCTTCCCCAATCATGACCTCCTCAATAAGCTCACACCGACCAAGCTTGACCTTTTCTGGATGATCAAACGTGCTGGCAATTTCACCACCGGTGACCAAGCTCAGCCGTTCAACACCCTCGAAATCCGCGTGTTCAATGCTCATGATGCCCGCCTCAGATAATAGGGATTCGGGATAGTTGTAGATCAACTGCCGGTTGACGAAGCAGTTGATGCCGTGCGCAGCAATAGCCTTCACTTTATCTTTCATTTTTTCCTACATGTCATGTTCAATTTGTTTCGCTGCAATCGAACGCATATGCACTCACACGTTCAGCACGTTCGAGCTCAGCAAGCTTCCCGGTGCCATCTACTTTTAGACGTGCACCAAAGACCTTGATTTTATCGGTGTCCATCGCTGTAAGCTATGTTAGGTATGCATAAATGGAATAGAGCAGAAAACTGACAAGTATTCGCAATGAGGATCTTCGCATTTTCCAGCCGTTTTGGAACGTTTCCTCCAATGGATTTGTCAAGGATGAAGCCTTCGTCGAGGTATGAGTCCGTCAGCTTTCCGCCGACCTTTTTGATGATTTGGATGTGGTCGAGGTCAGTCGATCCTTGTAACCGAAGAACGGCATCGACAGCGAGGTTTGCGAAATAATCCTTGTCCGCAGAAAGGACCTTTGAGGAAAGAGTTGTCCGAGCGATGTTGAATAGATCTTCTCGGAAAGTTTTTGGGTCTGTTCTGTTTGCAAGTTAGTTGACAGCATGCTGTCTAGCAGGGAGCATACGCACGAGTGGTCTACTGCTGATTCTTCTAATGCTTTTAATGCTGCTGCACTTGCAATGCGGTATCCTTCTACAATCGTCTGTGGGTGTATCCGCCCCATCACCAGCTTTTCCGCCTCCCTCAGTAGCTCAGATGCAAGCACGCATACACTAGTCGTCCCATCCCCGACCTCATCGTCCTGCACTTTCGAAATGTTCACCAAGATCTTTGCAGCTGCATTATCGAGCTGTATCGACTTCAAGATCGTTGCACCATCATTCGTTACGTTGATCTCTCCCGTCGAGGCTGACTGTAGGATTTTGTTCATGCCTTTAGGGCCCAGTGTCGACTTGACAAGGTCGCCTAGCGCGAGCGCACCGACGAAAGACGAAAGACGGGCGGTCTCTGCCTTCTCTTCTGTTGCCTTTACGTTTCTTCGTTAGCGAGCTATATTATTATTGAGATTGATACTCACCTCGTCGCCGAAGATGTGCATAGACATTTTGGAACGGTTTACGAATTTATGCAATGATTAGTGGTGGGCGAGAAGTTTCGCGCGAACGCGTCGAGTTGTAGGGCACGCAAACCAGCGTGTTTTTTAGGGTCTACTAACCCGCGTCTTACTCAGTGCTACCAATCTGAACCTCAACTCAAACTGCCCTACTAGTAATCTCTTGATGTTCTGGAGTCACTTTTCTGATTGATGCCTCAAGCTATACCATAAAGTAAATATATTCTAAGCTATGCTACTGTCTTATTGCTCACTGAAGTAAATTGTATCGTTAGCTGCATACCGGGGAAGCCTTCAATTGAAGAAATGATGAATTGCGACTGTTTTCTTATTGGCGACATCATTTGTACTTTGCGAACTCGATGAAACTGATTCTTGGGTGTCCTCATTGGGGCTGCAGGTGGACTTGAGGAACGGATGTCAACACTGGGGATAGGTAGCACAGCTGCTGGTAAACTTGTGAGGTACCTTGGCAGAACTATCAGCTGAGTGCGATGCATTGTTTAGCGCTTGCTAGTGTGAATTCGAGCATGCATGTGGCAGCCAGACATACAAATGATGTTGCGGATCAAACTAGCGTCCTTGCCAGAAACATGAAGATCACTTTGGCCGTAAAATTCTGTGTGAATGGCGGGTTATTTGGATGGAATCGAAAATTGAAGACACCTATGGGTATCAATGGGTTCGTTTCTTTTACAACTTGTTTATTCATTCAGTTTGCTAATGAGCGCATAGGACAAACACACCAGCATCTTTGGCGATCTCAACCGTATGCGATGAATGATGCCTAAACCGAGATCGCCGAACAATCATTTCTCATAGTTTAAGATTGACCATACCATCAACAATTCATGGGGACCTCGCAAAACACTGACAGGCAAGACAGGCAAAGTCTTCGATATACTTCATTTTGCTTGTGATGTGGGCGGCGTTCGAACTCCTCACGGCACTCCGGAGTCCAAACGAGACGATGCATATTATGTATGACGTCTACCTCACGAGAGCTTCCGCGTCTACAGATACTTTGCAACAGTCAAGATGATCAGTACGTCGCCAATAATCTGCGCACATCCATAGAAAACACCAGCAACTTCGAAGTATACCTCGGGATGCATCTCAAACGATTTCCAAATACGGAATGACATCGTCAGAGAGATCTAGAAATTACGGACCCATTCTTGCAACGACAAGATGTATGACGAACTTAAAGCGGTTTAAATCGATGACTATGGGTTCGAGAATCTTCTTCCTCAAGGGTATAAAACTGGTCCTACTCGCAGCTAATACTCTCCAGAAAAGCGAAAGGCTATCGACTCATCGACAACTCACGAACACAAAGCGCTCACTTCTTCACAACTATCCTTTCAAAACACTTTACTTCTAACAATGGCCCTTACTTTCGTCAACGAGCCCTTCTTCTCGTTCTCTGACGTGAACCGTCTCTTCGACGATGCGTTCAGCACATTCGACTGGCCCGCACAGCGTCGCAGTCAGAACGGCGGTCAAGTCGAGCGCTCTGGATCGAGGTCCTTCACACCAAGGTATGTACTCCTCGTCTACTTCATAGTGTCTGGCCAACATACTGACTCACCCTCTAGGATCGACGTCCATGAATCTACCGAGAACAACCTCATCACCGCGACCTTCGAGTTGCCTGGCTTGAAGAAGGAGGACGTGTCGATCGACCTCCAGAACAGCCGACTCGTCGTCTCTGGCGAGGCCAACTTCTCCAACGAGAAGGAGGAGAACGGGTTTGTCATCAAGGAGCGCCGGAGTGGCAAGTTCTCGCGTGCTGTTCCCGTCCCACAGGGCACAAGACCCGAGGACATCAAGGCAGCGATGGAGAACGGTGTCTTGACTGTCACATACCCGAAGACCAACCAGGAGCAGCAAGCGAAGCGTATCACAATCTCGTAAACCCTTTCCCGAGCATTTACCTTTCTTTTCGAACATAACTGAATTAAAGATGATTGTATCGCATTGTACTACACAAAGCATTTAGTAACTTTGTAGAAAAACATAATTTATCTCATCAATATAACAATTGCAACTCGACTGAATCACTAAACTAGTATCAAAACGCTGTGTTGAATATAGACTTTAGAGCTGCACCAATGAAGGATGTTTGATCTTCAAGCTGCCCCTCGGCATGTAATTTTTGGGAGTTCAGATATCTTCATTTATGAGAATTTACGATCCATGTAGTGACTCTCTCCGCATTTAACGACTGCCTATCACTGTTCAATTCCACTCACCAGTGATAGAAGCTATGCAATCTCTATTATGTGCGCTAAGTATTAAGGTTTCGAAGCTTCTCAAGACCCGTGAGAAAATACATCGAGGAGGATTTAGAGCTCCGCGACAAAGGCATTAGATCCCCGCTGAACCACAAATCGTTCTGAAATGCAGAAACTGGACGACATCGCAGTCGTTCACCTGATTGAACAATGACCTATGTATTTAGGCTATCCGAATCTCCTTTTATCTTCTATTTGGTCTGCGCAGACCATTTTGAAGTGTTTTTAACCATCAAAGCCAGGAGCCTTCGCTTCCTCGTGAACACCTTAAACCAGTCTTTGACCCCTGCGGACGCTGAAGAAAACGAATATGATCCAGTATCTAGTCTATTCACACCTCTGATCATGCGGAGTACTCTTGTTAGTAGAGAAAAGGACGGTGCGATGATGGCATATAAGGTAACTATGCTCAAAGTGACATTCGCAGTCTAGGTTCATTACAAGACACCGCTGGAGTTTTTTCTTTCCTCAACATGCTATGAGATCCTGGAACAAAGGGAAAGAGATCTGGATTGTATGTGTTCGTAATATATTGCTCATGCCTTCTGAAAAGGTCATTTCGCGCAACGCAACACCCTGGTTTACGAAGGAGGCCTAAATTTCACTTCGCGAAGCGGATAAAGTAATACATTGGGGGCTCTGCCGACAGTTTCAAATACGATATTGAGCTGGGAAACGTGTTCGGTAGAGAATTACTGCATTCAGCGAACAAAAGCAAATTGTGCAGGCGTCTCTGCATTGCGCACTAAGACAAGAATTTTGAACGTTTCTGAAAAGTAAAGCATCTCTTTGTAGAGATATACTCAGTATTCGTGGTAGAAAACTCAGTATATTAAATTACCTGTAGAGATATACTACAGAGTAATTAGACAATGTAAAGAACAAGATACAAATGATATACTCACCTCAGTATTCGTGGTAGAAAACTGAGGTGAATTACAGGACGAGAGTGAAACTAAATAATGTCGGCCGTTTAGTGGCTGACCGCGCCATGTATTACATAATAAAATAAGTCCGTAAATGCGCAATAAAATAGAAATGTTCGTAAACATCTAACACTCCCCCTGAGCGCGACCATTCGTGCTCCCCCTTGCTAGAACATTCCCAATAGATCGACACACTTCTTGTGTAAGACTGGGCTCAACGGCTTCGTAAGAATATCTGCCGGATTCGCGGTTCCACTGATATGCTCGACTGCAAGCTTTCCTTTCTTAACTTCATCTCGAATATGGTGCACCGGAATGTCGATATGCTTCGTCTTTGGCTGCTGGACTGGGTTATAAGCTATGGCGATTGCTGCTCGATTATCAACTTTGATGGTCACGGGATGTCCTCCGAAATCTCGATTGATTTCCTTGCTGAAGCTCCTGAGCCAAAGTGCATGCTTCGCCGTCAATGAGAGGGCCATATATTCGGCTTCAGCTGTCGAGAGAGCTACGACAGATTGCTTCTTAGATTTCCAGTTGATAGGACCCCCGTTAAGCATGAAGACAAAGCCCGAAACAGATTTACGATCACCCAGATCACCACCATAGTCAGAGTCGCAGTAGCCAATAGGTTGCTCGATTGAATTTGACATCCGATAAGCAATTCCAAGGTTTTCTGTGCCCTTGAGATACTTGAGGACCCGCTTAGCCATGTCCCAGTGTACTGACGTGAA
Organism: Trichaptum fuscoviolaceum; assembly: GCA_910574455.1. Lineage (NCBI taxonomy): Eukaryota > Fungi > Basidiomycota > Agaricomycetes > Hymenochaetales > Trichaptaceae > Trichaptum > Trichaptum fuscoviolaceum. The sequence goes on along the minus strand of CAJSYZ010000003.1, from coordinate 1,513,548 downwards.
ATTTGAAAGATATCGAGCCAGCAGGTTCGCCGAGTAAGCAATGTCGATTTGGACGACGTTAGCCATCCATAGTAATTCTCCGACAAGACTCCTATAAGGATATTGACCCTGAGCATGAGATTGATTGACTCCAGATTTAGCGTGTTCCATTATTGTTATGGCATCAGGTGGAAGAGGTGACGGGACGGTATTTGCATCCGTAAGGTTATATTTTTCCACGGCCCTGGATATCTTGTGAGGCACCGATATCTTGATCCAATCTCGACCCTGATCGATTTCCACTTTCATTCCTAGTACTATGCTCGGCTTCGCATATACGTCTTTCTCTTTGAATTCAAATTTCGACGCTATGATCTTCCTCAGGGTGTCTGCCTCTGCGTTTTGCTGATTAGGGGCTGAAGTTGACGACGATATGCAGTCGTCCACGTATACTCCCATTAACGACTCCCCCTCAGGACCTGATCGGTAGAACGCACTAGGAGTAGAAGTAAGTTGTTTCAAGCCGCTTGTTGCTAACGCGTCGCTGAAATGTTCAGTCTAGGCTCTCGCACCCTGTTTAAGGCCATACAGCGCTTTCTTTAGGTGGCATACTTGTTGCCGGCCACTAGGAGGGAGGAAACCAGTAGGATAGGCGACAAAGATGTTGTCTTCGGATAAAGGCACAGATTAGGAAAGTGGCTGGTTAGGTTTCCGACTGGCTGACATGCACTATTTGTATATATTCGGAGTAGATTACATTCTGTAACACGACTGCGGGCCTAACACCTCATGAACGTAGGAGGCAAGAAAGACCCTGTTACAGAATGTAATCTACTCCGAATATATACAAATAGTGCATGTCAGCCAGTCGGAAACCTAACCAGCCACTTTCCTAATCTGTGTGAGTCGCACAATAAACCATTATCCTCAACACTCCCCCTCGACGAGCACAGACACATATCCCAGATAAACTCCAGTCACATTCCTCAACAACCTCCAATCATATATCCCTTTCTCGCTGCAACATCATTGGTTGCCAGTCAAGTCAAAGTCTTCAATTTTTGTTGCCAAGTCGAAGTCCGTGAGTTTCTGTCGGCCATTTGCCGCATGTCTTTTGCTTTTGATAAAATGTTGCCGGGAGCACCAGATGTCGTCCAGGTTGCATAGACTGTTAGCCTAGTTGTGTTCCGAAGGTATGCCACCAGACAGTATAGGATTGTCATGAAGAAATTTGTTGCCGGAGGTGCCTGCCACAGTTGCCAATAGTGATGTTGTCGGAGCCTCTTGTTGATTGATGCGGCATTCCAAGTTAGGCTCGAAGACTAGTTAAGCAATAGTAGAGTGTGTAACGCAGTGTTAGAGCAGAGCAAGGCTCATAACCTGTAGAGATATACTCAGTATTCGTGGTAGAAAACTCAGTATATTAAATTACCTGTAGAGATATACTACAGAGTAATTAGACAATGTAAAGAACAAGATACAAATGATATACTCACCTCAGTATTCGTGGTAGAAAACTGAGGTGAATTACAGGACGAGAGTGAAACTAAATAATGTCGGCCGTTTAGTGGCTGACCGCGCCATGTATTACATAATAAAATAAGTCCGTAAATGCGCAATAAAATAGAAATGTTCGTAAACATCTAACACTCTTATCATTAGAGATTCTAGGATATGAAGACAGATCTATGCTCACAATGTTTGCTTTCGATCAGCAATTGACTAGGACCATAGGATCTGCCAGAAAGACGAACGAAGTGACCTTGGCACGCTGCCCATGATCTACCAATGTTGTAAGCATGATGAAATACTATAGTAGATAGAATGTAAACTTGACGAACGCGGAGGACAATGGTTGCTAAGAAGGGTTGTAGTGAGGGAGTCAGCTTTGATGACAACGTCAAAACGTGCACAATGTGGCTCGCCTATAAAAACAACCGATCCGTTCATGGGCCTTAGCACTCCCTTTCCTTCGTACTACAACCATCTCTCCCATTCCTTCTGCGCTTTCGACCATGCCTCGAAACCCCTTCCTATCATCAACAAGAAACAACTCTACGATCTCGCACAGCCTTCCTCGGGCCCAACAACAGTACCCTCCCGATCGCAGCACAATCCAACCGGAGATTCTGTACAGTACAGGACCGTCGGGACCCGTTCAACTCCCCCAGCAACCTCACGTCCCTCAACCTCATCATGCTCGGGTACTTCTCAATCTGTCCATGATTGCTGAGTACGGTCAGTACAAGGAGGAGAAGGAGGTATTTCCTCGTCCGCCAGTGAACCGCGCACACAACAACACTCCAACCATGTCGATGCCCGATCTCCTCGACTCCTCTCCAACCACGACGTCGTCGTCGTCTTCGAGATCGCTTGAGATCAGCGCTGCACAGAACTATCATCTCCAGAGCTCCAAACAAGGCGCAGTGACGGGTCTGTCGCCAGCAAGGGCATTGGCTAGTTCGGACTATCTATCGCAGCGCTACCAGCTCGTGCAATCGATCTGGTCCATAGATAACGAAGAGATCAAGCTTCTTCGTCAAGTAGCATGCATCGCAGAAGAGTGCGCTCACATCCCCGAACGAAAGCTGCTAAACGCACTCAAAAAAGAAGACGTACAAGACCTGAAGGATAGAATCATTTCCGAATATTCGAAGTACATCAACGGCAGGGATGGACAATTGTCCCTGTCATCTCAAAACCAAATTACAGAAGACGCGGTAGCCGGATACAACGTATATGGCTTCGCGTACACCGACGTCTCCAATGTAAACCTGGCTGAAGTGATCAGGGAGTTCAGCCCTATGCTCACTGTCGCTGAGTTTATGCCTTTCATACTCGCATGGGTAGGACCGGCGGATCGGTATGGGAGGAAGAAGGGAGAGAAAAGTTTGAGACGGGAGAGGCTCCAGAACCTCAAGAAGACAATCATCGAGGAGGTCAGGAGCATCTGGGTCCCATCGGTGAGTTCTGCTTTGATATCATGTTTAACATGATCTCATTGACTGTCACAGGGCTTCGAGGCTGAAGGCAAGCGATTCCTCACCAGGAAGGAGTACGTGGCCATTGCAGGTCGTCTCAGCCGGGGCGGCGAGCTTAACGGTAGCGAGGTCTACCGTTTCCACAACACTATCAGGGCCTTAGACATGCTGGAGCTCCTCGGAAGGTGTCTCGAACACGAGTTGATCGTCAGCACCGACGTGACCATCGTTGGCGAGACTCTCGCGCTCTACTTCCGCAAAGACGGATACAGCTTTGGGCTGCATACGCTATTCAAGCGCGCCGGCGACAAGATATGTCGCGGCAATGCGGAAAAGTACGCCTGCTTGGCAGTCGACAAAGCAGCGAAGACGATGTGGTACAACGTACGCTCGCATGAAGATCGCGAGTTCCTCACAGTACGTCTTATGCACATGAATCATGGGAATGACGCTGACTTCATCACTTACCTTTAGCGTTTGGGAAGAATGGTGGACGAGTATGGTGACATTCAACGCAAGAAATACAGCGATGGAGCACCGAAGAATAGGCCTGACGATCGGCCACCGCGTGCTGATCATCGGAGGCAGATTACCTTCGTCTCCAATTAGACTTGTTGTCTGTAAAACGTGAAAGAACCTGTATATTAGAATGATTTTCAACGTATTTATCTGACGTTTTTCTCACCCAATGTCTGCCATCTAAGAGCCGATCTATGGAAGATAGCATAACTTCGTTCCACCGCCGATATCGCCAAACGAAACAGCAATAGCGCTACGGAGAAACTGTGTTACCCGACAGCAATGGCGCGGATGACCAAAGGGGAGAAATCCAGGAGCTATCCGACTGGAATTTGGCTGGCTTTATAGTCTGAAATGAATGCGCTATTGAACACCTGATCGGAGCAAAATCACTCCCATAGCGACTAATTGCGAGTATTCCGAACAGCAGCCAACGAAAGACCTTCGACAAAAACAATATGCGACACTCGTTCGATAATAACCTCGTGTTCTGAACCACAGGGAGACAAAGCAACGTCCAGATTTGGATAAATAACTGTACTTCCACTGTACGAGGTTGAGGGCGAACTGCATAGTCGACGGTCTACGATCCTTGCTAGATGTAGGTGGCGGAGACAAGTAGGTGCACTCTGCCTAACAATTCCAGCGAGGTCGGCAGATTTAAGCCTGTGCGAATGTCCCTTCATAGAATTTTCCGGGGTCCAGCGTCTCTATCACCTCCATCGATAATCTAATCAATCAGAACAAAGTCTTAACCGTCACAAACTCAAGTTTTGAGCAGGTATAACGAGCACCTACGAGATGTGTTCTGCAGCACTGACAGACGGCAATCAAAGCAACACAGGCATCTATGTTGATCGCAAGGTTGTTTCTCGATAGGAGATACGTCAAAGAAGAGGTGTGGGTGAGCTTTGTCTCTTAAACGGAAGGTCAATGGCAATCATTGGAGTTTCAGCTAATAACTTCAGGAAGGAAAAGCTTTGCTCGTTGTGAGCATCGAGGAGGCTTCCTTCCTCACTGGCAGCCTGTTCTTCCCACGCAATTTCGGAAGAGCTCAGAAAGTCTCTGAGTCATTGAATAGACAGCTCTCATTGTGACTACAACAACACAATAACAGCCTATACATCTACAACGACGAGCTCTCCTTCAAATAATCCGTCTGCTGCTTCAACCAATAGTGTATTGTGGTCAGGATCATCATAGCTCTTCAAAATTCGACCTTTTAGCCTTCTGATGCGCAATGTCAAGTTTGGTTTCCGACAACGGACAATAGTCCAAGGCATTCACACCCATACTGGAGATATGGAAATAATCTGGTTGCTCGCTGGCGGTCCAAGCGGAAAACAGCATATCTGGTGATCCCTGACTTGTCCGAGCGTGAGGCAAGGTGGCTAGCAATTAGGTGGCGAGAGCGTCGATTGATTTCCTCCTCGACCTCGTGATCGCACCACACCCGTCCAGAACAAAACAACAGGCTCAAAGCGTTTGTTTGTTCGCCACAAATTCAAGCCGTATAAAGGAGTCGAAGGCTGGACGTACTGACTCCACTTCCTCTTGACCTCCTAACTCCACCACTGCTACCGACAATCTTCGTGCACCTTTCCACCAAGGCCCCCTACGACAGGTAGTCCAGCCACCGAGTCTCACCAGTCTCGACATCGGTGCGCTCGTACTTTCCTTGGGACCTGTCCACACCACTTCCTGGGTACTTCAGCCTCCGAGCACGTCACGCCTGTACGCCGTCATGGTGGCAGCAATGCCGCCCTCTGCACCGTGGAACGCGTGGCGGAAGATGGCCGTCGGTCCCCTGCATTAAGCAGGGCACCATACCCGAACGGCGGCCACCCCATACTCCCAAGCCGCGTCTGCATGCCCGGTTTCGTGAAAATGCAGAGTGCTGAACCTCCTGGGGGAAGCGGTCTCTGTGGCGGGGAAACATGCTTGTAGAATTAGATGTAGATAGGTCTTCGGACGGTCGCTGGGACGGAGAGTTCAGCGGCCACCTCGTATGCCCAGGCCGCGTTTGCATGCCCGGCTATGCGGTGAAGCACTGACTGCCTATCCCTCAACGGGAGGCGGTCTTTGCGGCGGGGAAACATGCGAAGAGATATTGTTCTGGATGGCGGTGGCGCGAGTACAACTCTTGCGCCGGGAGGTTTTCGCGTCTAGCAAGATCCAAACGGGTCTAAACTTGGGTGCTGGTTATCCCTCCAAGGGTTGCGAGTTTTTCCCTCCCCATCCTGCCTTCAATGGCGCGAACCTTTTTTCTTTCTTTTTTTTGCGGGGACAAAGGAACAAAGCCCACCACCGCATCTTATTCGTGTGATCTTGAGTGAAAATCGGCTAACACGCTCACGTAAGGCATGCGATGAAGAACGCAGACTTATCAATCTAAGCCCTCATTCGTTGGACAGAAGGTTGGTTTTACCACTCCACCCTTGATCTTGCACAAAGTCCCATATCTTCAGTGCCCGGTTCATTGAGAATTTGCAGTGCGGTGTCGTGATAGACTCAATCTGCGCAGTCTCCGTTTGTCCATGAAGCTCATGAAACTATGATTAATCACAGCCTACGCAGTTCACGAATCGATGTTTTGTTCCAACGATATCTTGCGTAGTTGCCCGCATATCTGTGATTTCGCTTGCTCCGGGAGCACGTCAGCCTTATAACCCGAGACCAATGATAGAGCATACCTATTTCATCGAGATTCTTCTCCAAACAAAGTTTCTACAAGGTCCTTTTTCAATCAACGATGAGTTCTTTTCAGGCTTCCAGGCATCATCGGTACATCTAATTTCTTCTTCAGATGTCTGAGAGGAAAGAGTCGTTGAGCGACCAAGCACGTTTTGAATGTTAGTGGTTCATCTTCACCATCAGTTCTTCTGCTGGAAGATCGTCCTCGTAAATTCCTCTACTTCATCTCTAAGTAGATGGTTTATGAGTGTTGTTTAGTATTGTTCTATTTGAGGAATTTGGATACGTACTTATCATTCAAAGAAATGTGCTTACTCTGCAAGTGATCAGCTTGCGCTCAAGTTCGGCTATTCAACACACATCTTCCACTGCGTTATAAAATTGACCCTTGCATAGCTAATGCAACGTTCCTATGAGCATGGAGAACATCTTGTCCATTATCAAACGCAGATCGTAAGCAAGCACGATGGATAAGCCCGGTAGAGCGAGACCAAACTTGAAGCTATGTCGTTCCGGACCACAATACTCGAGCAAGTGGTTGAAACTGCAGAAGACAGATTATTTGAAGCAAAGTGCAGAGGCTGTTATTGTTGTTGTAGTCGCAATGAGAGTTGTATATTCAGACTTTCTGAGCTCTTCCGACACTGGCACGGCGTGGGAAGAGCCTGCCAGTGAGTACGCTCCTCGACCTCGATGCTCACAACGAGCAAAGCTTTTTTATCCAGTTTCGCTGAAACTCCTAGGATTGCCATTACACTTTGGCTTAAAAGACAAAAGCTCAACCACACCTCTTCTTTGACGTGTCTGCTGTCGAGAAACAAGCTTGTGATGTCTGTGTTGCGTTGATTGCCGTCTGGCACATTCTACGCATGAACTGTGCCAGTACAGCAGAACACATATCGTAAGTGCTCTATATTCCTGCTCAAAATTTGAGCTCGTGACGCATAGGACTGCCTTCTGATTGATAGAGATTATCGATGGAGGAGATAGAATCGCTAGACACCACCTATCCACTGCCTGCCAAGCATCGTAGACTGTCGGCTATGCATGTGGCTGGAGGGCTGCCTCATCCTCGTACTCTGTGAGCACGATTATTTATCCAAATCTGGACGTTGCTTTGTCTCCCTGTGGTTCAGAACACGAGGTTATCGAACGAGTGTCGCATATTGTTTTTGTCGAAGGTCTTTCGTTGGCTGCTGTTCGGAATACTCGCAATTAGTCGCTATGGGAGTGATTTTGCTCCGATCAGGTGTTCAATAGCGCATTCATTTCAGACTATAAAGCCAGCCAAATTCCAGTCGGATAGCTCCTGGATTTCTCCCCTTTGGTCATCCGCGCCATTGCTGTCGGGTAACACAGTTTCTCCGTAGCGCTATTGCTGTTTCGTTTGGCGATATCGGCGGTGGAACGAAGTTATGCTATCTTCCATAGATCGGCTCTTAGATGGCAGACATTGGGTGAGAAAAACGTCAGATAAATACGTTGAAAATCATTCTAATATACAGGTTCTTTCACGTTTTACAGACAACAAGTCTAATTGGAGACGAAGGTAATCTGCCTCCGATGATCAGCACGCGGTGGCCGATCGTCAGGCCTATTCTTCGGTGCTCCATCGCTGTATTTCTTGCGTTGAATGTCACCATACTCGTCCACCATTCTTCCCAAACGCTAAAGGTAAGTGATGAAGTCAGCGTCATTCCCATGATTCATGTGCATAAGACGTACTGTGAGGAACTCGCGATCTTCATGCGAGCGTACGTTGTACCACATCGTCTTCGCTGCTTTGTCGACTGCCAAGCAGGCGTACTTTTCCGCATTGCCGCGACATATCTTGTCGCCGGCTCGCTTGAATAGCGTATGCAGCCCAAAGCTGTATCCGTCTTTGTGGAAGTAGAGCGCGAGAGTCTCGCCAACGATGGTCACGTCGGTGCTGACAATTAACTCGTGTTCGAGACACCTCCCGAGGAGCTCGAGCATGTCTAAGGCCCTGATAGTGTTGTGGAAACGGTAGACCTCGCTACCGTTAAGCTCGCCGCCCCGGCTGAGACGACCTGCAATGGCCACGTACTCCTTCCTGGTGAGGAATCGCTTGCCTTCAGCCTCGAAGCCCTGTGACAGTCAATGAGATCATGTTAAACATGATATCAAAGCAGAACTCACCGATGGGACCCAGATGCTCCTGACCTCCTCGATGATTGTCTTCTTGAGGTTCTGGAGCCTCTCCCGTCTCAAACTTTTCTCTCCCTTCTTCCTCCCATACCGATCCGCTGGCCCTACCCATGCGAGTATGAAAGGCATAAACTCAGCGACAGTGAGCATAGGGCTGAACTCCCTGATCACTTCAGCCAGGTTTACATTGGAGACGTCGGTGTACGCGAAGCCATATACGTTGTATCCGGCTACCGCGTCTTCTGTAATTTGGTTTTGAGATGACAGGGACAATTGTCCATCCCTGCCGTTGATGTACTTCGAATATTCGGAAATGATTCTATCCTTCAGGTCTTGTACGTCTTCTTTTTTGAGTGCGTTTAGCAGCTTTCGTTCGGGGATGTGAGCGCACTCTTCTGCGATGCATGCTACTTGACGAAGAAGCTTGATCTCTTCGTTATCTATGGACCAGATCGATTGCACGAGCTGGTAGCGCTGCGATAGATAGTCCGAACTAGCCATCGCCCTTGCTGGCGACAGACCCGTCACTGCGTCTTGTTTGGAGCTCTGGAGATGATAGTTCTGTGCAGCGCTGATCTCAAGCGATCTCGAAGACGACGACGTCGTCGTTGTTGGAGAGGAGTCAAGGAGATCGGGCATCGACATGGTTGGAGTGTTGTTGTGTGCGTGGTCGATCGGCGGTGCAGGAAACATCTCCTTCTCCTCCTTGTACTGATCGTACTCAGCAATCTTGGACAGATTGAGAAGCACACGAACATGATGAGGTTGAGGGACGTGAAGTTGCTGGGGGAGTTGAACGGGTCTCGACGGTCCTGTACTGTATAGAATCTCCGGTTCAACCGCGCTGTGAATGGGAGGGTACTGTTGTTGGGCCCAAGGAAGGCTGTGCGAGATCGTAAAGTTGTTTCTTGTTGAGGATAGGAAGGGGTTTCGAAGCATGGCTGGAAGGAATGGGAGATGGTTGTAGTACGAAGGAAAGGGAGTGCTAAGGCCCATGAATGGCTCAGTTGTTTTTATAGGCGAGCCACATTGTGCACATTTTGACGTTGTCATCAAAGCTGACTCCCTCACTACAACCCTTCTTAGCAACCATTGTCCTCCGCGTTTGTCAAGTTTACATTCTATCTACTATAGTATTTCATCATGCTTACAACATTGGTAGATTGAGGGTAGCAAGCTAAGGTCACGTCCTGGACAAGTCGGACCCTATCCTCATAGTCACTTGGCAATCGATTGCGACTATTGTAAGCGTAAATTTTTCTACAACCTTGGTGCCTCTACTAATAGGAAATGCTTTAATTAAAAGATACCCTCATCAAAATTCCTGTAGTAGCACACTATACTCGTATGCTGCTAAGGAGGGTACATACACGCCTGCACAACACGCTTTTGTTCGCTGAATGTAGTAGCTCTACCAAACACGTTTCCCAGCTCAATATCCGATTTGAAACTGTCGGCGGAGCCCCCAATGTTGTATTAGTTTTATCCGCTTCTCGAACTGAAATTTAGGGGGTTGCGTTATAAGCACACCCTCCGCGAGATGATCTCTTCAGAAGGCATTAGAATGCGAACTCACACAATCAAGATATCTTTCCCTCTGTTCCAGGATGTCAAAGCATGTTGAGGAAAGAAAAAAATTACCCGGTGTCTCGTATGACTGCTAATGTCACTTTGAGCATAGTTCCCTCACATTCCAACATCGTAGCGTCTTTTTCTCTACTAACAAGAGTACTCGGCATGATTAGAGATGTGAATAGACTAGACTCTGGATTAGATTCATTTTTCTCAGCGTCGGCAGGGGTCAAAGACTGGTTTGAAATGTTCACGAGGAAGCGAAGGCTCTAGGTTGAAACACTTAAAAAACGGTCTGCGCAGACCAAGTAGAAGATAAAAGGAGACAAGGATAGTCTAAAGACACAGCTCATTATTACATCAGGTAAACGACTACGATGTCGTCGAGTTTCTGCGTTTCAGAACGATTTGTGCTTTGGCGGGAATCTAATTCCTTCGTCGCGGAGTTCGAAATCCTCTACGATGTGTTTTCTCACGATCTTTCGACTTGGAGAGAGTCAAACCTTAATACCTAGCGCACATATCACGGATTGCAGAGCGTCTATCACTGCTGAGTGGATCTAAACAATGATATGTACGGGACCATTATTTGACGAAAAATGCTCCTGCACGTTCTAAAAATTGACACAGCATCCACCCCATTCTCGGTTGTCTTGTGCTCATCTGTGTTAGCGCCCGACTCATCTACAGCCATCTCTCTCGATGCTCACGGGGTTTTATACCTGACAGACGCTTGAATCATCTTTATAAGCCATTATATCAACCGCAGTCAACGTTGATCCGGAGAAATCCCACGACAAGTTCGAGGTCGGAGACACAAGGCCGTAGTTGTGCGAGTATATGCAAGTTTGAAGCGAGAGCGACATGAATCCGTAAGAATAGCTTGTACGCTCTCCAGTGCCAACTCTACAGATCGGAAAGAATATTATGTATAATGAGAAAATATATCTTGGACCTTCTCTATGCTCTACTTGAGTTTCTCCGGACAATCGGGCAGCTCCTTTCGACATCATCTTGCTAAAGCGAACGTTAATCACAAGGCCAATCAAGTGTAAGCAACATTCCGGCCTCTGAAAGACTTGGTCATGAAGACATCATTCCGAGGAGGTTCCGTTCCAGTTGCAAAGCAGCACCCTGACTTAAGCGAGAAAGGTCCTGGGTTTACTTCGATGATAAAAGATCTAGGTGGCTTAAAGAAATGCATCGATATCGTTGTGAGAATCCACCTTCAATTTCTAATCCGAATTTGTATTTGAGGGTAAATTTCTGCTTTTGGCGAACAAAGGCGAATCGTGCAAGCTTCTATGTACACTTTCATAGCGGCACGCAGGTGTAGTGCGCTAAAACAAGAATTTCAATGAAGGTAGGCTCCAGGGTATGAAGTTAGATCTATGCTCACAATGGTCGCATTTATCGCCAGCATGTTGAGAAAGCACAGAGGGCGGAACATAAACATGACTAGCCCCCATAACTCATCTAGAAACGCGAAAGGTGGTACACAATGGTTGCGAAGATGGTGCCAGCTTTGGTAACATCGTCAAAACGTGGATTTTGTGGTTCGCCCTTTGTCGTTCACCTATAAAAACAACTGAGCCACTCGTGGGCCTTAGCACCCGCTTTCCTTCGAACTACAACAATCTCCCATTCCTTCTGCGACTTCAACCATGAGTCGCAATAACCCCTTCCTGTCGTCAACAAGAAGTCGCTCTCGGGCCCAACCACAGTACCTTCCCGTTCTCGAACCGGAGATTCTGTACAGTACAGGACCTTCAGGACCGATCCACGTCCCTCAACAGCTTCAACCTCGGCCTAACGGGTCTGTGGATCAATGCATCGCCGACATATGCGCTCGTGGCCCCGAACGAAAGTTACTCAATACACTCAGCGGTCGAAAGATAGAAAACCTGAGGAAAAGAATAATCATCGAATATTGGAAATACAACAACGGCCGGGATGGACATCTGTCCCTGTCAGAATCTAACCAAATCATAGAAGACGCGGAGGCAGGAAACATCGCATACGGCTCCACGCGCTCCAACGTCTCCGATATAGACCTGGCTCGACTGATCAGGGAGTTCAGCCCTACACACACCGTCACCGAGATTATGCCCAAGATACTCGCGTGGGTTGGGATGGAGTCAGCCCTTGGCCAAAGGGCAAAGAAATTCAAGGACCTGAGGCAGATAATCATTGAGGAGATTATAGACATCTGGACCCCATCGGTGAGTTCTCCTTTGACACCATGTCCAACATGATCTCATTAACATTCACAGAATACCGAGCCCGGCAAGCAACTCCTCACCAGGAAGGAGTACTTGAACATCGCGTGTCGTCTCAGCCACGGCGGCGGCCAGCTCAGCACAACTGAGATCTATCGCTCACACAACACCATCAGAGGGTTGGACATGCTCGAGCTTTCTCGGACGGTGTCTCCACCATGAGCTTGTCGTCGGCATCGACGTGACACTGACAGGCGAGATTCTGTCAGCCCACTTCTGTGAGCCTGGGGTCAGCTTCGGACTCTACACGCTATTCAAGAATGCCGGAGACAAGATATGTCACGGCAACGCGGAGCAGTATGCCTGCATCGCAGTCGACAATGCAGCAAAGCTCCTGTGGCTGAACATTCACTCGTATGAAGATCACGACTTCCACACAGTACGTCTTATGCACATAAAGGATAGGAATGACGCTGACTTGATCACTTACCTCTTAGCTATTGGGAAGGATGGTGGACGTGTACGGTGATATTCAACGCCTTAAATACAGAGCGGAAGCGCCGAAGGATAGGCCCGACGATCGACCACCCCGCGATGATCATCGGAGGCAAATCAAATTCGTCTCTGATTTGTTTGCTGTAGCAAAATAACCTGTGTATTAAAATGATTTTCATTGTATCGATATGACGCTTTCCTCACCCAATGTCTGACATCTCAGTTCAAGGAGCGATCTATGGAAGATAGCCTCGCAATCCAGGTGTCATAAGCAACCCGGGGGAGTTAGCCAACAACAATGGCGCAGAGGGCCAAAGAATAGGAACTCAGAAGTTATCCAGGCAAGATTCTTGTCGCTTTTGTAGTGTGCGATATTGTGGTCTTCGAACTGAATTATTTAGCACCCTATCGGAAAAAGATCAGCACCATAACAACACATTGCGATTGGAACATCCAAATGCGCCTGAAAAATGTGCAATATGAGACACTCGCCTGTGTCCTCAAAAACCTTGTGTTCTGCACCACAGCGAGACAAAGTAACGTCCAGATTCGGACAAATGATCAATGTCCTCTCCAGTCACCTGCGTAGTCGACAGGATTCGACTAAAGCAATGGCAAGCCAGAGCAATGCAGGCACCCCCTGCTATGCGATTACAACCTTCACTGATTCTCCCAGGACTAGCAACTCTATCGCACTCATCGATAATCTGAATTATTTAGAAGACAGTATTCTCAGGTTTTTAGAAAGTACATTGAGCACTTACGAGGAGTGTTTTTCAGTACTGCGCGTAGAACCTGTCAGATGAAAAGCAAGGTGTCCTTGTTGATTGCGTGATCTGTTTCCCGGTAACATATACGGTGTGGGTGACAGCTCTTTCCTAGATCACATGTCGATAGAGTTCCATAGAGACCCAGATAATTAGTTGAAGAAACTGGATGAAAGTCTTGCTCATCGTGGGTGATGGTATTATTGTTCGGAAGAGGCCGAGCAGGCCTCGGCAAAAGTCTCATTGAACTAATGACAGCAAACACTCTTACAGGTACTACAACAACTGCAGCAACAATACCTCTCGTTCAAATAGTCCACTTACTGCTTCAACTATGAGCTTATGCATTATGGGTCCTAAACAAACACTGCTTTAAGTTTGATCTTGTTAATCTTACCCCAAGTTCGGTCACTCCTGCCAGGTCAGCACACTCATCTAACGTGCTTGCTTGCGAACCGTGGTGGACAATATGCTTTCGGTGCTCATAAGAGCGTTTGCGGCTCACCTATCCAACAAAAAAGGCCTGGTTTCCCAAATGCAAGGGTCAACTTTAGAGCACTGTGGGAGCGACTTGGAGTGGAGGATAACGTCGAATCAACATCGCTTGAACTTTAGCTCCGGCCACGTACTTTGATAAGCTGACTAGAGCGAAAGCTGATGATTTGCAGAGTAAGCGCGTACATTTATTTGAATGATTGCTACTTCTTTACATTCTTCGTGTAGACCAGTACTAAAAGACACTCTGAATCATTTACTTGGCGAATCAGACAGAGGAATTAACGACGCCGATGCTTGGGCAGAATTGCATTTCGATCTGTCGATGAAGATGGAACTCGTACTTAACAAGAGGGTGCACTAGCTTTTACAACATGCTTGTACCTCCTTATAAGCACTAATGAAAACCTCGAAACCTGGAAAGAGCTTGTCGGTTAAGTGGAAGAGGGCCATGGAGAAATGAAATAGGTTAGCCCTATTCATGGTTTCGGGCTCTTAACGCTAATTTCATGTAGAGCCAAAACAACGCTAGTTTTTGTTGGATCGACACTTCGGTTCATAACTGTCGTAAACTATTGCTTTGGAATGGCGAAGGCTGTATAGCTTCATTGGCAATCGGAGACTGCTCAGATCATACCGCACCAATCAGCTGCCGGGATTTCTCCATTCTCGGTCTCGAAGAAACGGGAACAATACCAATACGGAACTTCTCAAAACTGACGTAAAGGAGATATTATGGGCCATTTCAATGACTTAGATAGCTGAAGGCTGCGTTCTTCATCGCTTCACTTGCTTGGACGCGTTAGCCACTTCTCACTCTCAAGATCACACGGATAAGATGCGGTGGTGGGTTTTGTTTCTTTGTCCCCGCAAAAAAAAAAAGAGGAAAAACAGTTCGTGCCATTGAAGGCAGGATGGGGAGGGAAAAACACGCAAGCCTTGGAGGGATAACCAGCACCCAAGTTTAGACCCGTTTGGATCTTACTAGACGCGAAAACCTCCCGGCGCAAGAGTTGGACTCGCGCCACCGCCATCCGGAACAATATCTCTCCGCATGTTTCCCCGTCGCAGAGACCGCATCCCGTTGAGGGATAGGCAGTCAGTGCTTCACCGCATAGCCGGGCATGCAAACGCGGCCTGGGCATACGAGGTGGCCGCTGAACTCTCCGTCCCAGCGACCGTCCGAAGACCTATCTACAAGCATGTTTCCCCGCCCAGAGACCGCTTCCCCCAGGAGGTTCAGCACTCTGCATTTCCGCGAAACCGGGCATGCAGACGCGGCTCGGGAGTACGGGGTGGCCGCCGTTCGGGTATGCTGCCCTGCCTAATGCAGGGGACCGACGGCCGTCTTCCGCCACGCGTTCCACGGTGCAGAGGGCGGCATTGCTGCCACCATGACGGCGTACTGGCGCGACGTGCCCGGAGGCTGAAGTACCCAGGAAGTGGTGTGGACGGGTCCCAAGGAAAGTACGAGCGCACCGATGTCGAGACTGGTGAGACTCGGTGGCTGGACTACCTGACGGAGGGGGCCTTGGTGGAAAGGTGCAGAAAGTGTGAATACTGCGACAGTGGTGGAGGTAGGAGGTCAAGAGGAGGTGGAGTCGCTACGTCCAGCCTTCGACTCCTTTATACCCCTTGAATTTGTGGCGAACAAACAAACGCTTTGAGCCTGTTGTTTTGTTCTGGACGGGTGTGGTGCAATCACGAGGTCGAGGAGGACGCCAATTGACGCGCTCGCCACTTATTCGCCAGCCACCCTGTCTAACGCTTGGACAAGTCAGATATGCTGTTATCCGCTTGGACCGAGCGTCGATGAACCCGTGCGCAACGTCTACTTCCGTATTTCCAGTATGGTGGGGATGCCTTGTACTATTGTACGTTCGAGAACGTCACAATTGCGTAGCAGGTCCGCTGGATGCTCTACTAACAATGCAGATAACTAAGGCGAGATACAATATACCTCCGTAAGACGATATTTGTTGCAGAAGCAATATTTCCGACAGAAGATGTATACATGTATTGATCATAAATCTGGATGTAGGGTACATTTCTGAATCTATGAGATCTACTCTATAGTTAGCGTGCATAGTACCAATCCAGCCTCTTCTTCCGGTTGCGTTTCATGAAGTCTGGGGTGGCTTTTCTCTTTCTAACTTGAATAGGAGCAGGGGGGTCCGATAATTCCAAGTCGTCGCAAGAGTCGGAGTCAGATTTGTGCTTGTTAAGAAGCTGTGTCGAGCTCGCTTGCTCGGTCTTGCAAGGCTGTATGCGAGCCTTACTATCACTTTTGGGTCGTCGTCTTTTGTAGCTGATGGCTACGTACGGCGCAGGGTGAGGCTCGTCGACCAATTGGCGCTGAAAATCTTCGTCGTATCCCACACATTTCAGAACCCAGACGTCCAGTTTCTAAGGCTGGGTCAGCACGTTTCGTTGTGTGCACTACAGAACGAAGATGATTTTCGAACCTCTTCACCACTATTGAATGCATCCGTGATCTCTTGAACCGTCACTTTCGCCGTCACCGGAGGGGTCATGATCTCCCGTTCCATCCTGTCCACTTCGTAGCTCTTCGGTTCTCTTGCATTAGGTCCATGCATGTCTCTCAGCCGGTTCCGCATATAGATTGAGGCCATTGTCCGTATCCGTAATCCTGACCCTGCGGAAAAGACATGTTGTATCCAAGATTCTCGCGCCTATAGTTTGTAACTTAATGGCCTTCAAGATCTAGATATTGCATGACATGCTCACCGCTCGTGGCACATCCATCCATTCAGCTATCGACAGCGCCTTGGACCTCGTCATCCCGTATTCGCCCATGTACATCCAGGAATTCGGAGCCAGACCTACTATCACCTTATGGCGCCGTGCACTGTTCTTCAAGAACAACTCGTCGAACTCATGCCTGAACCTGAGCGAAGCAGTAGTCCGTGTGCGCCAGGAAATTGCGGAGCGTGCGGGTCTGAACTAAGTATCGGGCAAAGAAAATGAGTGTATCCGTGTTGATCAACGCGCGAATTCCTTGGACGATGCACCAAAGTGTGTGGGTCCCCCAACGAATTTCGCAGAGATTCCGGGACGCGTCACAGTCTTTTCCTTCAAAGCTGTCGGTATTCTAGAGTCTATGGGAAACACCGGATCTTTGAGATGCTTTAATCGGCTGTACACTGCACTATCAGAGATCATGACGACTTCCTCGCGCAATTTTGTTCTCTTTATACGTCGCTGTATACCATTGTCAGACATACACACGAAGAAAGGGCGAAACAGCAGCGCATACTATTGAGTGCCTCCAGAAATGTCTCCTCCTCAAATACGTGTTGACCGGGTGACGAGCTAAAATCACTAGTGATAGTCAACAATGTAAGGCGTGGATCTTCCAACTACAGGACGAACTTTGCATCGGCAGCTATATCGCTTTGGTGTGGTAGGGGATCATCCTCTAGGGTTTCTTCACTTTCACTCGAAGCGTCGGACAGCGGGGAACTTGCCTCGGAAGCTCCGCGCTTCGGGGCTTGGCGCACTGGCCTGGCTTTGGTACGGTTGAGGGGGATTTCTATGGGCTTCGGTGATGCTTTCTGACTTGTGTCCGAAGATTGTATAGAGTCCGCAAACCTTGCTTGCTTGAGGGGTCCTTCGGGCTTGCAGGGAGGGCAAAGTTGGCGGGAAGTTGCTCTAGGCTTGGATGGCTGTTATGCAAAAATGTGAGCATGCATGAGAAACAATCCTCTTACACGTACAACTCGCTGAACCTGAACCTGCGGGACCGATTTCACTGTACCCTGTTGCAAGTGAGTAAGAGTGGTACAAAAAATAGCTGAGCTCACTTCGAAGACATCGTCGTTGTCTACCTCCTTTATCTCCCCGGGGTTGCTCTTATCCTCCTCAACCTCGTCCGCATTGCCTTTCAAATATTCTTCCAATATATCCCGGTCGGAAGAAGCTCTCTTGAGTTCGAGCTCGAGTTTCTGGATTCGCGCGGTTTTGGCCTGGAGTTGAGTCTTGAGCCTTTCATTCTCTGCTTGCAACCGGGACACCTCTTGAGTTGCAGTCATGGTCTGAGTTCCATCGTAGCAGATTCAGATCGCTGTAAATATATGCACCCCGGGAGGCCTCAGGTCAAACAGTACATCCGGTAATCTTCAGATTTCGGCATACCGGCTTGGCCACCAGACGATCTTTCATGAGCTTCGTCCTCGACGTCGACGTCGTCTAAACATCTAATCGCTATACGTCGACCAACGCCAATTTTGCACGCATACGCTCAGTGTGATCAAGTGGTGGGGGCCTCGTCATCTCAGCGAGTGAGAAGGCCGATTGACTCCGTCAAGCCCGCTGTCGATTGTATCGGAATGTCACTGCTGCTGTTGCAAAGACCGGCGCTGATGAAATTGTTGAGCTTCTATCAACTGAGGATGGTTACTCTCGGTTATGTGGAAGTTGGGAGAAGAAGACGAAGAAGGATTTAGGTGGCGAAGACTAGAATTTCATATGGATTCGAATTAGGGTGTGCGTCGCTATACATGGCTCATCTTTTAAAATGGAGAATTATTGATCCAACTGCCGCAACTCAGTCTTGCTTTCCACTTATGTGGGCCTCCCAACGACATATGCTGTATGAGACATAATAGTGTCAAACGTTAACTTGGACGTATGATGAGAACTGAGAAGAGTACGGGCTGTTTACAGAATTGAAGCGAGAAAGTGGAGGAAGGGATTCATCATTGACGATGCGGAGTATGTGTTTATTCGTGATGTCGAGTGGGCAGGCGCGTTGGCAGAACATTTGGAAGGGTACGTTTAGTTCATTTATCGTTCTTGTCACCGTGTTTTCTTATTGCGCCCATCAGAAGGACTCACTGTCGATCCTGTCACTGGCACATATACTCCGGCTCTACCACCCATTGACACTTAATGTCACCTTCATGCGCGCATCTCTTATTTCACCGCACAAGACGATTTGGAGGGGCGAGTATGAGATACACACGCTTCACATGCGGAAGAAAACCAAGTTTTGGTGGCGGATTTGGTTGGGCGGGGTAGCTCACACAGAGGGTGTACTCATTGGGGCGCAGGTTGACGCTTGTCGCTTGGATTTGGTGGCATAGCTGCTGGTAAGCTCGTACGATGCATTGTGTGGCGCTTAGGTGCGAAATCGTTCATGGATGGCGGCGAAACGTACGAAGGATGTTGTTGGTCTTACGAGCGTCTTTGTAAGAAACTCGAAGATCATTTTGGCCATAAAACGATATGCGAATGGCGGGCTTCCTGGCGGAACTGAAAATACATATGAGTATTAATGGGTCAGTTTATCTTACAGCTTATTTATTCTTGCAGAATGTTCACGAGCGCATAGGAAGTGAACAAATACGCTAGCATCTTTGGAGATCTCATTAATTCATGATACCATGTCTGAGACCATCAAACGATCCACCGTCTATTCGATCGCCTTGCCCAAGGTTGACCAATATCGCTAATAACCCACGGGAAAATGCCAAAGCACTCTCAGTGAAGACAGGCAAAGTCTTCAACACACTCCTTGATGCTTGTACATCTGGTACCCAACCCACAACACTGACAGTACATCCACTTGGGTTCCTTGTGCTCTTGATGGCGCTCGAACACCTCGCGACACTCCCGCTAGATAAGAGGGCGCATGTCGTGCAAGGCTTCTACCTACTCCCTGGGAGCTCTCATACCCACATTCGCGGTACTGGCGTGTAAACTCAACACTTGAGAACAGTCAGGATGATTCATACTACACCAGCAACGTCGAAAGCATACTTCGGGATGCATCTTGAATAATTTCCAAATACGGAATATCATCGTCAGAGAGATCTAGAAATTACGGACCCATTCTTGCAACGACAAGATGTATGACGAACTTAAAGCGGTTTAAATCGATGGCTGTGGGTTCGAGAATCTTCTTCCTCAAGGGTATAAAGCTGGTCCTACTCGCAGCTAATACTCTCCAGAAAAACAAAAAGCTATCGACTCAGCGACAACTCTGAACACAAAGCGCTCACTTCTTCACAACTATCATTTCGAAGCACTTCACCTCTAACAATGGCCCTCACTTTCTTCAACGAGCCCTTCTTCTCGTACTCTGACGTGAACCGCCTCTTCGACGATGCGTTTAGCACATTCGACTGGCCCGCACAGCGTCGCAGTCAGAACGGCGGTCAAGTCGAGCGCTCTGGATCGAGGTCCTTTACACCAATGTATGTACATCTCGTCTACTTCAAAGTGTCTGGCCAACATACTGACTCAACCTCCAGAATTGACGTCCACGAATCCACCGAGAACAACCTCATCACCGCGACCTTCGAGCTGCCTGGTTTGAAGAAGGAGGACGTGTCGATCGACCTCCAGAACAACCGACTCGTCGTCTCCGGCGAGGCCAACTTCTCCAACGAGAAGGAGGAGAACGGCTTTGTCGTCAAGGAGCGTCGGAGTGGCAAGTTCTCGCGTGCTGTTCCCGTACCACAGGGTACGAGACCCGAGGACATCAAGGCAGCCATGGAGAATGGTGTCTTGACTGTCACGTACCCAAAGACCAACCAAGAGCAGCAAGCGAAGCGCATCGCGATCTCGTAAACTCTTTCAAATGCCCACCATTCCCCGTCTTTTCAAACATCAGAGTTTCGGAACGCACTGTACTATATATACAAAACGATTTTTAATGCACTAGTGTATAATAGAATTTGCTGATATATGAAGCAATTGCAACTCGTTTGAGTCATGGAACTACAATAGTATCAAAATGCCGCGATGAATGATACATCTTGCCAATGAACGGTCAACGGATGGCATCTTGACTCTTGGATCTCGTCGCACTTGTTAGTGGTATGTACAGTATATCCTAGACATCCCCACCCATAACGAGGTTATGGATGCAATCTGCTCCGGACTCGTTCATCGACGCTCGGTCCAAGCGGATAACAGCATATCTGACTTGTCCAAGCGTTAGACAGGGTGGCTGGCGAATAAGTGGCGAGCGCGTCAATTGGCGTCCTCCTCGACCTCGTGATTGCACCACACCCGTCCAGAACAAAACAACAGGCTCAAAGCGTTTGTTTGTTCGCCACAAATTCAAGGGGTATAAAGGAGTCGAAGGCTGGACGTAGCGACTCCACCTCCTCTTGACCTCCTACCTCCACCACTGTCGCAGTA
This sequence comes from Trichaptum fuscoviolaceum, assembly GCA_910574455.1. Classification (NCBI taxonomy): domain Eukaryota; kingdom Fungi; phylum Basidiomycota; class Agaricomycetes; order Hymenochaetales; family Trichaptaceae; genus Trichaptum; species Trichaptum fuscoviolaceum. The sequence goes on along the minus strand of CAJSYZ010000003.1, from coordinate 1,492,488 downwards.
TTCACCTTTCTGCACCTTTCCACCAAGGCCCCCTCCGTCAGGTAGTCCAGCCACCGAGTCTCACCAGTCTCGACATCGGTGCGCTCGTACTTTCCTTGGGACCCGTCCACACCACTTCCTGGGTACTTCAGCCTCCGGGCACGTCGCGCCAGTACGCCGTCATGGTGGCAGCAATGCCGCCCTCTGCACCGTGGAACGCGTGGCGGAAGACGGCCGTCGGTCCCCTGCATTAGGCAGGGCAGCATACCCGAACGGCGGCCACCCCGTACTCCCGAGCCGCGTCTGCATGCCCGGTTTCGCGGAAATGCAGAGTGCTGAACCTCCTGGGGGAAGCGGTCTCTGTGGCGGGGAAACATGCTTGTAGATAGGTCTTCGGACGGTCGCTGGGACGGAGAGTTCAGCGGCCACCTCGTATGCCCAGGCCGCGTTTGCATGCCCGGCTATGCGGTGAAGCACTGACTGCCTATCCCTCAACGGGATGCGGTCTCTGCGACGGGGAAACATGCGGAGAGATATTGTTCCGGATGGCGGTGGCGCGAGTCCAACTCTTGCGCCGGGAGGTTTTCGCGTCTAGTAAGATCCAAACGGGTCTAAACTTGGGTGCTGGTTATCCCTCCAAGGCTTGCGTGTTTTTCCCTCCCCATCCTGCCTTCAATGGCACGAACTGTTTTTCCTCTTTTTTTTTTTGCGGGGACAAAGAAACAAAACCCACCACCGCATCTTATCCGTGTGATCTTGAGAGTGAGAAGTGGCTAACGCGTCCAAGCAAGTGAAGCGATGAAGAACGCAGCCTTCAGCTATCTAAGTCATTGAAATGGCCCATAATATCTCCTTTACGTCAGTTTTGAGAAGTTCCGTATTGGTATTGTTCCCGTTTCTTCGAGACCGAGAATGGAGAAATCCCGGCAGCTGATTGGTGCGGTATGATCTGAGCAGTCTCCGATTGCCAATGAAGCTATACAGCCTTCGCCATTCCAAAGCAATAGTTTACGACAGTTATGAACCGAAGTGTCGATCCAACAAAAACTAGCGTTGTTTTGGCTCTACATGAAATTAGCGTTAAGAGCCCGAAACCATGAATAGGGCTAACCTATTTCATTTCTCCATGGCCCTCTTCCACTTAACCGACAAGCTCTTTCCAGGTTTCGAGGTTTTCATTAGTGCTTATAAGGAGGTACAAGCATGTTGTAAAAGCTAGTGCACCCTCTTGTTAAGTACGAGTTCCATCTTCATCGACAGATCGAAATGCAATTCTGCCCAAGCATCGGCGTCGTTAATTCCTCTGTCTGATTCGCCAAGTAAATGATTCAGAGTGTCTTTTAGTACTGGTCTACACGAAGAATGTAAAGAAGTAGCAATCATTCAAATAAATGTACGCGCTTACTCTGCAAATCATCAGCTTTCGCTCTAGTCAGCTTATCAAAGTACGTGGCCGGAGCTAAAGTTCAAGCGATGTTGATTCGACGTTATCCTCCACTCCAAGTCGCTCCCACAGTGCTCTAAAGTTGACCCTTGCATTTGGGAAACCAGGCCTTTTTTGTTGGATAGGTGAGCCGCAAACGCTCTTATGAGCACCGAAAGCATATTGTCCACCACGGTTCGCAAGCAAGCACGTTAGATGAGTGTGCTGACCTGGCAGGAGTGACCGAACTTGGGGTAAGATTAACAAGATCAAACTTAAAGCAGTGTTGTTTAGGACCCATAATGCATAAGCTCATAGTTGAAGCAGTAAGTGGACTATTTGAACGAGAGGTATTGTTGCTGCAGTTGTTGTAGTACCTGTAAGAGTGTTTGCTGTCATTAGTTCAATGAGACTTTTGCCGAGGCCTGCTCGGCCTCTTCCGAACAATAATACCATCACCCACGATGAGCAAGACTTTCATCCAGTTTCTTCAACTAATTATCTGGGTCTCTATGGAACTCTATCGACATGTGATCTAGGAAAGAGCTGTCACCCACACCGTATATGTTACCGGGAAACAGATCACGCAATCAACAAGGACACCTTGCTTTTCATCTGACAGGTTCTACGCGCAGTACTGAAAAACACTCCTCGTAAGTGCTCAATGTACTTTCTAAAAACCTGAGAATACTGTCTTCTAAATAATTCAGATTATCGATGAGTGCGATAGAGTTGCTAGTCCTGGGAGAATCAGTGAAGGTTGTAATCGCATAGCAGGGGGTGCCTGCATTGCTCTGGCTTGCCATTGCTTTAGTCGAATCCTGTCGACTACGCAGGTGACTGGAGAGGACATTGATCATTTGTCCGAATCTGGACGTTACTTTGTCTCGCTGTGGTGCAGAACACAAGGTTTTTGAGGACACAGGCGAGTGTCTCATATTGCACATTTTTCAGGCGCATTTGGATGTTCCAATCGCAATGTGTTGTTATGGTGCTGATCTTTTTCCGATAGGGTGCTAAATAATTCAGTTCGAAGACCACAATATCGCACACTACAAAAGCGACAAGAATCTTGCCTGGATAACTTCTGAGTTCCTATTCTTTGGCCCTCTGCGCCATTGTTGTTGGCTAACTCCCCCGGGTTGCTTATGACACCTGGATTGCGAGGCTATCTTCCATAGATCGCTCCTTGAACTGAGATGTCAGACATTGGGTGAGGAAAGCGTCATATCGATACAATGAAAATCATTTTAATACACAGGTTATTTTGCTACAGCAAACAAATCAGAGACGAATTTGATTTGCCTCCGATGATCATCGCGGGGTGGTCGATCGTCGGGCCTATCCTTCGGCGCTTCCGCTCTGTATTTAAGGCGTTGAATATCACCGTACACGTCCACCATCCTTCCCAATAGCTAAGAGGTAAGTGATCAAGTCAGCGTCATTCCTATCCTTTATGTGCATAAGACGTACTGTGTGGAAGTCGTGATCTTCATACGAGTGAATGTTCAGCCACAGGAGCTTTGCTGCATTGTCGACTGCGATGCAGGCATACTGCTCCGCGTTGCCGTGACATATCTTGTCTCCGGCATTCTTGAATAGCGTGTAGAGTCCGAAGCTGACCCCAGGCTCACAGAAGTGGGCTGACAGAATCTCGCCTGTCAGTGTCACGTCGATGCCGACGACAAGCTCATGGTGGAGACACCGTCCGAGAAGCTCGAGCATGTCCAACCCTCTGATGGTGTTGTGTGAGCGATAGATCTCAGTTGTGCTGAGCTGGCCGCCGCCGTGGCTGAGACGACACGCGATGTTCAAGTACTCCTTCCTGGTGAGGAGTTGCTTGCCGGGCTCGGTATTCTGTGAATGTTAATGAGATCATGTTGGACATGGTGTCAAAGGAGAACTCACCGATGGGGTCCAGATGTCTATAATCTCCTCAATGATTATCTGCCTCAGGTCCTTGAATTTCTTTGCCCTTTGGCCAAGGGCTGACTCCATCCCAACCCACGCGAGTATCTTGGGCATAATCTCGGTGACGGTGTGTGTAGGGCTGAACTCCCTGATCAGTCGAGCCAGGTCTATATCGGAGACGTTGGAGCGCGTGGAGCCGTATGCGATGTTTCCTGCCTCCGCGTCTTCTATGATTTGGTTAGATTCTGACAGGGACAGATGTCCATCCCGGCCGTTGTTGTATTTCCAATATTCGATGATTATTCTTTTCCTCAGGTTTTCTATCTTTCGACCGCTGAGTGTATTGAGTAACTTTCGTTCGGGGCCACGAGCGCATATGTCGGCGATGCATTGATCCACAGACCCGTTAGGCCGAGGTTGAAGCTGTTGAGGGACGTGGATCGGTCCTGAAGGTCCTGTACTGTACAGAATCTCCGGTTCGAGAACGGGAAGGTACTGTGGTTGGGCCCGAGAGCGACTTCTTGTTGACGAGAGGAAGGGGTTATTGCGACTCATGGTTGAAGTCGCAGAAGGAATGGGAGATTGTTGTAGTTCGAAGGAAAGCGGGTGCTAAGGCCACGAGTGGCTCAGTTGTTTTTATAGGTGAACGACAAAGGGCGAACCACAAATTCTACGTTTTGACGATGTTACCAAAACTGGCACCATCTTAGCAACCATTGTGTACCACCTTTCGCGTTTCTAGATGAGTTATGGGGGCTAGTCATGTTTATGTTCCGCCCTCTGTGCTTTCTCAACATGCTGGCGATAAATGCGACCATTGTGAGCATAGATCTAACTTCATACCCTGGAGCCTACCTTCATTGAAGTTCTTGTTTTAGCGCACTACACCTGCGTGCCGCTATGAAAGTGTACATAGACGCTTGCACGATTCGCCTTTGTTCGCCAAAAGCAGAAAATTACCCTCAAATACGAATTCAAATTAGAAAATGAAGGTGGATTCTCACAACGCTATCGATGCATTACTTTCAGCCGCCTAGATATTTTATCCTCAAGACCTTTCTCGCTTAAATCAGGATGCTGCTTTGCAACTGGAACGGAACCTCCTCGGAATGATGACTTCATGACTAAGTCTTTCAGAGGCCGAAGAAGTTGTTTAATCTCCAGTAATTCTAATCTACATCTGATTGACCTTCTGATTACTTTTAAAAGATGGTGTCGCAAGGAGCTGTCCGATTGTTCCGGAGAAGCTTTGGTAGAACATGGAGAAGGTCAAAAACGTCATTGCTTAAAATGTATGATATTCTTCTCGTCCTGTACAGTTGTCAATGGAGAGCGTACAAACGGTTCATACGGATTCCTGTCCATCTCGCTTCAAACTAGGATCATATACTGGCACAACTACGGCCTTGTGTCTCCGACCTCAAGCTTGTCGTGGGATTTCTCAACCCATCGTTGACTGCGGTTAATATAATGCTGTATAAAGATGAATCGAGGACTCCCAGGCATACATACTTTTATCCACCACCCCGTGAGCATCGAGCGAGATGGCTGTAGATGAGTCGGGCGCTAACACAGATGAGCACAATGCAGTCAAGAACGGGGTCAATTTTTAGAACTGACCGTGCTGAGGCGAGTTCCAGAATCCTTTTTCGTCAGATAATGTCATTGTTCAGTTCCGCTCACCAGTGATAGACGCTCTGCAATCCGTGATATGTGCGCTAAGTGATAAGTAATATTTATATAAGGTTTCGAAGCCTCTCCAAGTGGAAAGATCGTGAGAAAATACATCGTAGAGGATTTGGAACTCCGCGACAAAGGAATTAGATCCCCGCCAAAGCACAAATCGTTCTGAAACGCAGAAACTCGACGACATCGCAGACGTTTACCAGATGTAATAATGAGCTGCGTCTTTAGACTATCCCCGTCTCCTTTTATCTTCTACTTGGTCTGCGCAGACCGTTTTGAAGTGTTTCAATGATCAAAGCCCGGTGGTGCCTTCGCTTCAAACCAGTCTTTGACCCCTGCGGAGGCTGAGAAAAACGAATCTCATCCAGTACCTAGTCTTATGAAATTTCTAATCATGCCGAGTACTCTTGCTAGTAGAGAGAAGGACGGTGCAATGACGGAATATGAGGGAACTATGCACAAAGTGACATTAGCAGTCATACGAGTCACCGCATAATTGTTTTCTTTCCTCAACATGTTTTGACATCCTGGAACAAAGGGAAAGAGACCTTGATTGTGTGAGTTCGCATTCTAATGCCTTCTGAAGAGATCATCTCGCGGAGGGTGTGCTTATAACGCAACCCCCCTAAATTTCAGTTCGAGAAGCGGATAAAACTAATACAACATTGGGGGCTCCGCCGACAGTTTCAAATCGGATATTGAGCTGGGAAACGTATTTGGTAGAGCTACTACATTCAGCGAACAAAAGCGTGTTGTGCAGGCGTGTATGTACTCTCCTTAGCAGCATATGAGTATAGTGTGCTACTACAGGAATTTTGATGAGGGTATCTTTTAATTAAAGCATTTCCTATTAGTAGAGGCACCAAGGTTGCAGAAAAATTTACGCTTACAATAGTCGCAATCGATTGCCAAGTGACTATGAGGATAGGGTCCGACTTGTCCAGGACGTGACCTTAGCTTGCTACCCTCAATCTACCAATGTTGTAAGCATGATGAAATACTATAGTAGATAGAATGCAAACTTGACGAACGCGGAGGACAATGGTTGCTAAGAAGGGTTGTAGTGAGGGAGTCAGCTTTGATGACAACGTCAAAACGTGCACAATGTGGCTCGCCTATAAAAACAACTGAGCCATTCATGGGCCTTAGCACTCCCTTTCCTTCGTACTACAACCATCTCCCATTCCTTCCAGCCATGCTTCGAAACCCCTTCCTATCCTCAACAAGAAACAGCTTTTCGATCTCACAGAGCCTTCCTCGGGCCCAACAACAGTACCCTCCAGATCGCAGCACAATCCAACCGGAGATTCTGTACAGTACAGGACCGTCGGGACCCGTTCAACTCCCTCAACAACTTCACGTCCCTCGTCCTCGTCATGCTCGTGAACTTCTCAATCTCTCCATGATTGCTGAGTACGATCAGTACAAGGAGGAGAAGGAGATGTTTCCTGCACCGCCAATCGACCGCGCGCATAACAACACTCCAACCATGTCGATATCCGATCTCCTCGACTCCTCTCCAACCACGACAACGTCGTCTTCTATGAGATCATCTGAGTTCAGCGGAGCACGGAACTATCATCTCGTGACGGGTCTGTCGCCGGCAGCGGCGTTGGCTAGTTTGGACTACCTGTCGCAGCGCTACCAGCTCGTGCAATCGATCTGGTCCATAGATAACGAAGAGATCAAGCTTCTTCGTCAAGTAGCATGCATCGCAGAAGAGTGCGCTCGCATCCCCGAACGGAAGCTGCTGAACGCACTCAAAGATGAAGACGTACAAGACCTAAAGGATAGAATCATTTCCGAATATTCCAAATACATCAACGGCAGGGATGGTCAATTGTCCCTGTCAGCTACTAACCAAGATATAGAAGACGCGGCGGCCCGTTACAACGTATATGGCTTCGCGTACACCGACGTCTCCAATGTAAACCTGGCTGAAGTGATCAGGGAGTTCAGCCCTATGCTCACTGTCACTGAGTTTATGCCTTTCATACTCGCATGGGTAGGGCCAGCGGATCGGTATGGGAGGAAGAAGGGAGAGAAAAGTTTAAGACGGGAGAGACTCCAGATCCTCAAGAAGACAATTATCGAGGAGGTCAGGAGCATTTGGGTCCCATCGGTGAGTTCTCCTTTGACATCATGTTTAACATGATCTCATTGACTGTCACAGGGCTTCGAGGCTGAAGGCAAGCGATTCCTCACCAGGAAGGAGTACGTGGCCATTGCAGGTCGTCTCAGCCGGGGCGGCGAGCTTAACGGTAGCGAGGTCTACCGTTTCCACAACACTATCAGGGCCTTAGACATGCTGGAGCTCCTCGGAAGGTGTCTCGAACACGAGTTGATCGTCAGCACCGACGTGACCATCGTTGGCGAGACTCTCGCGCTCTACTTCCGCAAAGACGGATACAGCTTTGGGCTGCATACGCTATTCAAGCGCGCCGGCGACAAGATATGTCGCGGCAATGCGGAAAAGTACGCCTGCTTGGCAGTCGACAAAGCAGCGAAGACGATGTGGTACAACGTACGCTCGCATGAAGATCGCGAGTTCCTCACAGTACGTCTTATGTACATGAATCATGGGAATGACGCTGACTTCATCACTTACCTTTAGCGCTTGGGAAGAATGGTGGACGAGTATGGTGACATTCAACGCAAGAAATACAGCGATGGAGCACCGAAGAACAGGCCCGACGATCGGCCACCGCGTGCTGATCATCGGAGGCAGATCACCTTCGTCTCCAATTAGACTTGTTGTCTGTAAAACGTGAAAGAACCTGTATATTAGAATGATTTTCAACGTATTTATCTGACGCTTTTCTCACCCAATGTCTGCCATCTAAGAGCCGATCTATGGAAGATAGCATAACTTCGATCCACTATCAATCTCGACGAACGAGACCTCGTTCCATCCGATATGCGGTCGCACTGCGAAGAAGCCGTTCGAAGGACTATCCCAACAGCGACAGCGCAAAGGACGAAAAAGAGGGATTCATGAGCTATCCACGCAAGAATCTCGCCGCTTTTGTAATCGGCGATATTGTGGTCTTCATCCTGCCCTAATCAACATCCTACCAGAGAAAAATCAGACCCATAACGACACAATGCATGGATCATTCCGAACGGCAAGCAGAGCAGCGCGATTTTGACGAGGTATGTGCCGATACGCCTGCAAGAATTTTCATTGTGTGACGGAAGCGATACTATGCAACAATCGCCTACGTGCTCGATGACCTCGTGTTCTGAACCACAGGGAAACAAAGCAATGTCCTTGTTTGGATAAATGACTGTACTTCGACAGTACGAGGTTGAGGGCGAACTCTCCACCTGCACAGTCGACAGTCTGCGATCCTTGCTAGATGTAGGTGGCGTAGAAAGCAAGAGTTGATACGAGCAGTGGTGATCCAGAGACAAGTAGGACACGCTATCTGCCTAACGATTTCAGCGAGGTCTTCAGGTAGTGTGTCCCTTCACAGGATTCTCCGGGGTCTAGCCACTCTATCACCTGCATCGATAATCGATAATCTGATCAACCAGAAGGCAGTCATAAGCGTCATAAACTCTTTTGAGCAGGTATATCCAGCACTTACGAGATGTGTTCTGCAGTACTTATGTGTAGAACGTGCCAGACGGCAACCAAAGTAACACAGGCGTCTGTGTTGATCACAAGCTTGTTTCTCGATAGCAGATACGTCAAAAAAGAGGTGTGGTTAAGCTTTTTCTTTTAAGCCGAAGGTCAATGGGAATACTTGGAGTTTCAGCTAATAACTTCAGGACGCTGGATAAAAAGCTTTGCTCGTCCGTGAGCATTGAGGAGGCTTCCTCAGGCTTCCTCACTGTGGCAGGCTCTTCCCACGCTATTTCGGAACTTGAAGAGCTCAGAAAGTCTCATTGAATAGACAACTCTCATTGCGACTACAATAACAATAACAACCTTTGCACACTTTGCTTCAAATAATATGTCTGCTATATCAACTACTTGATCGAGTATTGTAGACCGGAACAATATCGCTTCAAGTACGGTCTCGCCCTACCAGGGCTCATCCATCGCGCTTGCTTGCGATCTCCGTTTGATAATGGACAAGATATTCCCCATGTTCATATAAAACTTGCCTTAGCTATGCAAGGCTCAACTTGAGAGCGTAGTGGGAGATGACTGCGAGTTGTCAATTCACGCGTTATCACTTGAGCTTTAGCTGCAGCCACGTATGCTGAATAGCTAAATTTGAGCGAAAGCTGATCATTTGCAGAGTAATTGCGCACATTTGTTTGGATGATAAGTACGTGTTCAAATTCCTCATATACTGATCAATACTAAACACACTCATAAAGCATCTACTTGAAGATTAAGTAGAGAAATTAACGAGGACGATCTTCGTGCAGAAGAACTAATGATGAAGATGAACCTCGTACTTTGCGAGGCTGGTGCACTAGCATTCTCAACGTGCTTGGTTGCTCTACGACTCTTTCCTCTCAGACATCTGAAGAAGAATGTACATGCACCGATGATGCCTGGAAGCCTCAAAAGAACTCAACATTTGTTGGAAAAGGACCTTGTAGAAACTTTGTACGGAGAAGAATCTTGATGAAATAGGTATGCTCTATCATTCGTCTCGGACGTGTGCGCTCGCGGCCCCGAAAGAGAATTACTCAACGCACTCAGCGGTCGAAATATGGAAGACCTGAGGAAAAAAATTATCACGGAATATTGGAAATCCGACAACGGCCGGCATGGTCATCTGTCCCTGTCAACATCGAACCAAGTAATAGAAGACGCGAAAGCAGGAAACGCATACGACTCTGCGCACACCAACGTCCCCGATATGGACTTGGCTCGATTGATCAGGGAGTTCAGTCCCAAGCGAACCGTCACCGAGATTATGCCCAAGATACTCGCGTGCGTTAAACTTAGGATGGAGTCAGCCCCTGGCCAAAGGGCAAAGAAATTCAAGGACCTGAGGCAGATAATCATTGAGGAGATCATGGACATCTGGACCCCATCGGTGAGTTCTCCTTCAACACCATGCCCAACATGATCTCATTGACATTCACAGAATTTCGAGCCTGGCAAGCGACTCCTCACCACGAAGGAGTACTTGAAAATCGCGTGACGTCCCGGCGGCGGCGGCGGCCAGCTCGACGGTAACGAGATCTACCGCTTTTACAACACCATCAGAGGCTTGGACATGCTCGAACTCCTCGGAAGGTGTCTGCACTACGAGCTGGCCGCCGGCACCGATGTGACGATCATAGGCGAGACTCTCATTCCGGACTGTACACGCTAATCAAGAATACCGGAGACAAGATATGTCGCGGCAACGCGGAGCAGAACGTATGCATCGCAGTCGACGAAGCAGCGAAGGTCCTGTGGCTCAACCGTGCACTTGTATGAAGATCGGGAATTCCACACAGTACGTCTTACGCACATGAAGGATAGAAATGACGCTGACTTGATCACTCGCCCCTCAGCTTTTGGGAAGGATGGTGGACGCGTTCGGTGACATTCAACGCAGGAAATACAGTGCTGGGGCACCGAAGAATAGGCCCGACGATCGGCCGCCGCGTGCTGATCATCGAAGGCAGATCACCTTCGTCTCTAATTTGACCTGCTATCTTGGGAAAGCGAATGAATCTGTGTATTAGAATGATTGTCAATGTATTTATTTGACGCTTATCTCACCGAATGTCTGCCATCTCAACTCAAGGAGCCAATCTACGGAAGGTAGTGTAACTTCGTTCTAGCACCAATCTTGACAAACGAAGCGCACAGGGGAGCCAACAGAGGACGGAATTCTGGGGCTATCCTGACAGAAATCTTGCGGGTTTTATAGTCTGTGCTATTGAGCCCATAACGACGCTTTGAAGAAATTGCGTTGTGCGATGGAAGCGATATGCAGCACTCACCTTTGTTCCCGATATCCTCGTGTTCTGAGCCACAGCGAGACTAAGCCTAGCGCCGATTCTGAGCCTCCCTAGCGATTGCGAGCCTCCCGTCACAAAATTCTCCCAGGTCTAGCGACACTATCGCCTCCATCGATAATATGAAACAGCCAGGAGGTAGTCTTTTGCGTCACAAACTCGTGTTTTCAGCATGTATATTGATCATATACGAGATGTGTTTTTCGGTGCAGTACTCGTAGAATGTTTCAAACGGCAAGGTCTGCCAGTGTGTTGATGGCGTCTTTGTTTCTCGATAACAGATACGTCAAAGAGAAGGTGTGTGTGACATTTCCTTTCTAGATCGTAGGACAATAGAGATCCTTGGAGCCTCAGACAATCAGTAGAAGAAACTGGATGAAAATCATTGAGGTGATGGTGTCCTACCCATTGTTCGGAAGATGCCGAGCCTCAGGCTGAGGTCTCACAGGCTTCGGCAAGAACTCACCGACAACAACAAACGCTCTTATAACAACAACTGCGACAACAATCTCTCTCGTTCAAATAACCCACTTGCTGCATCATCTCAGAGCCCATGAACTATGGTCTTAGACAACAAAGCTTCAAGCTGAGAATTGTTAGTCTGCTGCATCCGCCTAAGTTCGGTTACGCCTGCCACTTGCAGCTCAGCACGCTCATCTAACGAGCTTGCTTGTAAACTATGTTTGACGTTGGAAAATATGCTTTCGGTGCTCATACGGACTCTGCTTTGGCTGTGCTTGGGGAAATTTGGATCTCTTGTGGCTCACCCAACCAGCGAAATTGGCTTGATTGCGATGCGCTGTTCAAATGCAAGGGTCAATTGTAGAGCACAATGGGAGCGAGTGGAAGATAGCTGCAGCCACGTACCTTAAATAGCTGGGCTGAGCGTTTGCATAGTAAGCGCGCACATTTACTTGAATGATAAGTACTTATGAATATTCTTCGTGTAGACCATGACTAAAGATACCCATGAGCCATTTGATCGAAGGTGCAGACTTTGCAGAGGGACATGCTATTGAGGCGCGGTCGAAGATGTACGCTTCACTTCCTCCCAAGGCAGGTTATGAGCCACCACAGCCCAAAGGCACCTTACAAACGGTGCCCCGAAAGGACTTAGCTTATTTCGCCAGAGGTCCCTTGAAGCTTTGTGAACGGACCTGGCAAGAAGCTCGCGGTTTAGATCATAGCGTCACCTAGAATCCCAATACAGCTTTCGAAGAGTACAAAGGCAAATGCTCACCAGTCTGCCAGTGCATTGCGGCTCCATACTTTGCGATGGTATGTTTTCACCTGGTAGATGATTGCTTCCAAAGTGACGATGGTACATACAAGAGAGGGACAAATTAGATGTTCAGGTTCTAGCCCTCAATATCCCAAAGCTAGGCACTGGAAGGGCGCTTGCGGCCCATTGTTGCAGTAGTGGAGAAAAATAAACCCATTAAAATAAAATAAAAAAAACCTCTAGTTGATAGATCGATTGGACATGTCCGGGATTGAACCGGACCCCTCTCGCACATCGAATTCAGTTGCGGAACAACCAATTGCTAAGCGAGCGTGATAACCAACTACACCACATGCCCTTGTATTATATTAAGCTATTGTTTTATAACTCATCTGTTTTACTTTGGAAGTACTACATATTCGCGGCGCGTCGTTGGTAGTGTAGTATAATTTAAGCTCCGCAACATCACGATCCGGTGACCGCCACCTCAGGCTCAGGCTTGAAGGAGCCTTGGCTGTTGACTGTCAACATCGATGCATATGAAACTTGCGCACTCAATAAACAATTTCGAAGCTACTTTAGTCCCTATTCGTTGTGTGCAATTCATTCTCCAAGAGAACATTTTCATCACCGGTTGGGACGGACTACAACACTCACCACTGGATTTGAGGCCCATCCTGATCACATTTAATTCCTTGTTGTTCGCTCGACGCTTGGCGTTATGCAAACGTCTTCTGGTGATGATAACGCATAGGACCGGGGCTAGCTGTGGAAGCGTATTCGGGTACGTACATCCACTACTTCAACTAGACTAACGTTTCCTGAAGATAGCTGTAGGAGACACACAACGCATAACCCACGTACTCTGTCCCGAAGGTACCACCATCTTCGACTCTTCTTGTCATGTTCACGACCGTAGAGTATGAGGAATGTATGGTCGTGGTCAAATTTGGCTGTGATGAGCCTTCGTACGTTATGGATCCATACTTCAGTTTTGTCGCGCAGCTCACCGAGTCAGGTATGAGTATTTCTCCTGACTGCTTCAAACCCAATCGCTCCAATCTGCTAGTTAGAATCTGCGTGGTCTCATGCAAGAATTTGAACTTTTGGGTAGTTGAAAACACACTCTTTCTCCCATTTTATCGAACATTATTGCGACATCTGGTTGAAGACCTTCGACTTGGCCTACGTTAACCTGACCGTACGTAGGTCACAGTAGGTCAATGTCAGTGTGGGCAAAACTTCCGTGCTGATGTAGGCTGACCTTGCGGATGCCTAGCTCCGAAGATTGGGGAGGCAACTTTAAACCATCCGATATGTATTTTCCCGCGAAGCCGCGTGTCAGCTTGTACATTGTGGGTATGTAAATGAGTTGCTACTTTATTCATGACTGACCTTATGAGCATAGCTTCCGGGCATTCATGGATCAAAGCGACGATAGCGTACAAGACACCGGAGGACCGGATCCCGGGAAAGCGCAGGTCCTTTCCAATCAATCCCTGTACGCTTATTTTTATTCATTCGTATGCACGCCCCGTAAGTGTATAGCAGTATAATGTGCGAAAAGATGTGCTATGTTGTCGAAACAACCTATGGTATACTACACTCCTCTTCCAGCTTATGGAACGCAATCTTTTCAGCTAGAATGCTTAGCCATTTGCTTTCAGGTGTACTTTTCTTCCCATCAACTGCGTTTGGAATATCCTCCAATCACTGTCGCGCAGTGTCGTACTAGCAACTAGCGGAACTTTTATAATTGCCTCTCAATGCAAAGAACCCTTGGACCTTGGTATGCCATGAAACATGCGATAGCCCACGCACATCCTGATTCGCCTTGCACTATTCTTATCCTCCTCCAGTGAGCTTAACTCCCTCCCATCAAACATTAGTGGCTTTCTTATTATGATGACGAGAGTGTATTGATCATTTGCGAGTCTGCCGGCAAACCAGAGTGTAATGTTCGCGTGCCGTTCTCTCCAATTAATAATATGGTCACTCTTAGGGGAAGGATATCAGTACATCGAAGCATGGGGCTCAAAAGCAACGTTACGATCCGCATACCGAAGGGCCGAACCCAAGGCTCAGTCACATCTTTATAGCGGCTCGCAATATGAAGTCTCAACACTCAATCTAGAGAAATCCATTGATGATTTCCATGGACTCTACGCTTGATCTTGGACCTAAGGTCCTCGCTGTCGCCGCCGCAGGGGCAGCCTGGCTGATCTACAGGCTGTCTAAGGCAGCCGGCGGGAAATCGAAGGAAACGAAGCTACTTGGCCCGCCTTCCCCGAGCTGGATCTTTGGGGTCACCAGGCACCTGACTATGGACAGCTCGTGTGCACTATACGAAGAGTGGTCGGAGAAGTACGGCGTTGCGTTCGAAATCCCGACTGTGATGGGCTCCCGCCGTACGATCCTGTTCGACCCACGGGCGGTGACACACTACTTCAACAAAGACACCTTCGGATACGTGCATTCTGCGGACCGAAAGAAGTTCATCAAACAGCTTGTGAGTCTAATAGTGTTGCCGAGCGCTCGCTGATCTTATACCTCATCCAGGCTGGGGAGAGTCTATTCTGGGAAGAAGGCGAAACGCACCATAGGTTTGTCCCACTGCCTTCCGGAAAGTTTGCCAGCTTATTCATCTTGTCAACAGACAACGGAGGGCTTTGGGAACTGCATTCAGTAGTGCTGCCATTCGGAATCTAACGCCGATATTCTACGATTCTGCATACAAGGTTGTCTGATTCAAATATACGCAGAGAGATAAAATTGGCTAAGAGTATCTTGATAACACAGCTCAAAGCAGCTTGGGACGCAGCAATTGGCACATCTAACGAAGCTATAATTGACTCTCGGATTTGGTAACCATCCTTTCTTATACTTGCTTTCTTATCCCTTCGCTGATGCTGTTCTCTCAGGATGGACCATGTAGCCATGGACAGCATAGGAAAAGCAGGATTTGAGTACGACTTCGCGACTCTCGAGGGCAAGCATTCCGAAGTGGCGGAATCCTACAATGCGCTGGATATCGCCACGCACACCGGTATGACGCTTGTCATAGCCGTGTTGGCTGCGATGCTGCCTTTCCTTCAGGAGCTGCCGACAAAGAAGTTCAAGCTAGTGAAGAAGATGCATGATAGCATGGAAGACGTTGCCAGAAAATTACTCGAGCGGGATGGCAAGGATAAGGATCTGGCTGATTTCAGTGGCTCTGATAAGTCGATTATCGGTGCATTGAGTAAGAGGGTTTTTTTTATTCGCAATCAGTGTTGATTTATTGAATTGTCCTTCTTAGTCAAGGCGGAGCGAGCGAAAGGAACGTTCACGCTGACAGAAGAGGAGGTTGTGAATCAAGTAAGTGTCTTAGCAAGAGGATTTCTTTTTGCACGTCTCACTTTTTATTCAGATAAAGCTGTTGATTCTTGGTGGCTACGAGACTACTGCCAGTATGTCAATTTCCTGTTCCATGCAGCGCATTTCACTAACGATCTACTGTATCTATGCAGTTGCCCTCACTGTCCGTGCTTCATCTAAATTACAGTCTGTTGGGTACTCTTTGACGACGCTTTTACCTTAGTGGATTGTAATCGAACTGGCTCGCAACCCCGACAAGCAGCAGCGTCTTCGTGATGAGGTAAACAAACACGGAGGCGATCCAACGTACGATGATTTCATCAACGGCCTACCGTATCTTGACGGTGTAATACGCGAGGCTCTGCGCCTCCATCCTCCTCTGCTCGAAACCATCCGTGTCGTAAGTGCATTCTCCTCGTCTCATACACACACTAGCTTACGCATGAATTTAGGCTGCGGAAGACGACGTCGTGCCCCTCACAACACCCATAACCACTGCCACCGGCGAGAAAGTCAGCTCCATACACGTCCCGAAAGGGACGCCTGTCGTGGTCCCGATCCAAGCTATGGGCTGCTCCAAGGCGATCTGGGGCCCGGACGCCAAGGAGTTCAAGCCGGAGAGGTGGCTCAACAACCGTGAGGGGCTGACGGCCAAGGCGAAGGAGATCCAAGGCTACCATCATATCCTCACGTTCGTCGACGGCCCGAGGATCTGTCTCGGCAGAGTATTTGCGTTCACAGAGATGAAGGTGAGCCATGTTGTGTGTATGAAAGAAGGCCGCGAGATGAAACTTACTCTTGTTTTCTTCGACTTAGGCGGTTCTTTCTGTGATGATACGCAGCTACAGCTTGTCACTGCGCGATGGCCCGGACACTAAGTATGAGATGTATAGAACAGTCCTGACTCGCCCGAGGATCCCAGGAAGCAAGGAGTTTGCGGTCCCTGTACGCATCCGACGAATTGAAGATTAATGTAACCCTTAGATGCTGTGTTTGCCAGCTGTCTCATAACATGTGCATTCAGATCAATGTAATTGGATTAATTTTGCCAGAAATCCTAGCGTATATTTGAAAAAGGGAAATACAGGACAAAGCCTAAGGAATGACGACAGCGACTAGATAAGGATCATAATAACAATAACAAAGAGCGTGCGGGGCGCAAGAGCGGATTCGCTGGAAGAAGAAACGGTAAAGATGTAGCGCAAGGTGAAACACGAGAAACTGGAGGGTTGGAAAAATAAAGGAAATGAGTTCAGTTGTTGGCCATACCCCTGGCCTTAAGAAGTCTGGCTGCTACCTCAGCAATCCTACCTTGCGTCTCAGGAAGAGCGAGGTACTTTTCGCATTTGTCGATCGCAGCGTCGACGGCGGTCCAGTCGTCGAGGGCCACGTCCTCGAGACCAGGCGGGTTGAAGCGGAAGTACGCGCCGGTCTGCGCGAACCGCTCGCTCATACGCTCGTGGACCGCCTGGGAGTCCGTGCTGATGTGCGCGAACGCCCGCAGGATGTCGAGCATGCCCATGATCCCGAGGCGCGCCCCCGGTCCGCCGGCAGAGCGCTTGCGCGAGCGACGGTACGGGTTCGTCGGGCGGCGCCCGGTCCCGAGCGAGATGAAGGTGTGCACGTGCGCGGCGGGCCCGTACAGCTCGGTGACCTGCTTCAGCGCGATCTCGGACGGGTTGTTGAACCCGACGCCGCCGTCGATGTAGGTGTGTCCGTTGTGCACGGTCGGGTGGAAGTAGGTCGGCGCCGCTGACGTCGCGAGCGCGGCGGTGAGGATCGAGACGTCACGGTCGTCATCGGCGTCGCCATGAGATGACTCGCTGCCAGCGTCCGCCCTTAGGTCGTCGGTAAAGGAAGAGTAAGATGCGAAGACGGTGGGTTTGGAAACATCGTCGGTGTCGAGCGTCACGACGAACACGGGACATTGTGGTTTCCCGTCGCTCTCCTCGCCGGATTTCAGCGGTGCATTGTCTACGCCTAGTGCCTCCTTCACTACGCGACCGTAGAGTTTCCTCTGACGTTCTGTAGAGTGCTGGGAGTTTGTGAAGAGCCACCACATGCTCTTGAGGCGCCGCCTGCCAAACATCTTCTTCGGCATCTCCATGTACGTGGACATGATCTTCTCCAGCGGTAGCCCGAGCCGCGCCAGCATCAGGGCGGCCACCCCGCCTGTCGACGTACCGCCGACGAGATCGAGGAGAGTCCGAAAATCGATGTCAGGTGGAAGATGAGCCTGGAGCTCGCGGAAGAAAAGAGGCGCAAAGACTCCTCGGACGCCTCCGCCATCTAGCGAGAGGACTGCTTTAGCATCGTCCGCAGAGGGCGGGTAGAGGGGCGAGGGTGCATAGGGAGGGAGTAAGGGTATCGCAAATGAGTTGGACGAAAACGCGGATCCAAAAGAGGAGAAGGATTGGGGAAGAGAGGTCGCTGAGGTGAGGCTTGATGTCGTTACACGCGCGAAAAAGTATGACGACGAAGATGTCGCGGAGGAGGATGTCGCTGACGAGCAGGTGTATGTTCGTCTGGGGCGCGCTGGAGTTGGTGGTGGTTGGCTGAAGCTGTGTTGTGATGGAGACTTAGATACGGTCGGAGATGAGACGGGGAAAGGGGTGGGTTCGGGATTGTTAGTGCTCATAGTGATGTTTAAGTTGGATGCCTGTAACAGACGTCAGATGCCAGTAGTTAGTAGACAATTGAGACACGTACCGTGCTATTCCCAGATAAATTTGCAGAATGTGCAAATGCATGCTCAACTTTGGACTGCAAGAGGGAGAGAGGGAAAGCAGACAGCATAGCACGGGCCCCTATATCCTAACAGAAGACGATGTGGTTCAACTTATACGAGTGCTGTGGACAAATACACGAGGCAAAAGTGCACCTGCTCACCGGGGCCACGACCCAAGTGTGGGCTTTGAGAACAAAAGAGCCGGGGTTGAAATTCGGCCTCGCTAAAGAGATGTGGTTCGAAAAGTGTGGTTCGAGATTAGATAGGTCCGAAGTTAAAGTAGAAGAGGGTGGGGCAACGATCAACGCTGCCTTCCGCTCGTCGTTCGTTCGGAACCTTACTGCAAGTAAAGGAGTAGTCGGAATGTAGGTGGGTGGCTCAGAAGAGTGCGCATGGAACGGTGCAGGCGCATTTTGAGACCGGTCAAAGCGTTTGAAGAGACGAACGGCCGCATTCGCTGAAGCGCGTCCGTCTGAGACCAAATGTTGTTGCAACTGAAACACTCGAACGCATTGAGATTAATTTGATGCCCCAGTAGCAGGTATGATTTCATGATATCGTTGACTCGACTTCATCGTGCAAGCACAAGACGAACGAAAAAGACTCAACAATGTACGCCTTTTTAACCCTAAAAAGGAAATAATCAGCCCAGATACGCCGGCGGAAGTAATGCAACTGGCAAGGAGCCAATCAAAATTACCGGGCCCAAAACTCATGTCTCCCGCCCCCTTTTTTTACCCAATGTCAAAGGATTCGGCAGCACAGATTGGCCTATGCCCGACGCAAGGCGCCACGATGATATCGTGTGCAAGAGACGATGCAAGAAGAATCCTAAGCGAAGTCGTAGATTTCCGTCCGATAGCCTCGTGGATGGACAAGCACCGCGTTAGTAGACTTCAAGATGCGGCGGTGCGTCTAGATGCGTAACCAACAAAGGCCACGAGCTAGCACAAAGCATGCGAAAAGACAAAAGCGTTGACTCTGAAGATAATACGATCTATCGAAAGCTTCTGTAATGAGTCCTAAGCAATTTGAGCAATCTACAAATTTGCAGATAGTCTGCTCACCTTAGCAAAGCTGAGAGATCAATCCAATTGAAAATCGAGATGCTCTTATACTGTTCGCTTCATTTGCCAGAGTAAGTTGAGAAAAGATTCAAAAGAATAGCACGTCACGCAAAGTCAAGCCTGAGAGACCTGTCACACGTGTGACAGAACATGATGGACCGAGCCCGGACTTTTTGAGACTTGACTCTGGTTGTCGGAAGGCCTTTAGCCAGAGCCTTGTCATCGTGGACGAAGTCTCCCAGTAAGTCAACATTTGTCTCTCGCCATCATCTCGCTCACAACTTCATACGATGACCGCTCAGCATGGACTCGTCGTTGGTACTCGGCCAGAGCGTGCAAGGCTCACAGAACACTGTCTCAGGCGACTCACCTGCTGGCATCCACTGCGCAAACCCGGATTGTCGAACGCGGGCGGGGGAACGGTCTCGTGGCCATCAAAGCTGCCGAGCACTCCTTTGCGGCCACTGCTGCCAACAAGCCTCGAAACAAGCGGCGGAGAAGGGTGAACATCGCCCTGTCTGCAAAGTGCACTCCAGGAGGTTGCACACTGGGCATCGCCCGCTGCCGAAAGAGGCACAACCACCACCTCATCAACCTCAGCATCATCAGCAGCAGGAGTCTGTGAGCAGCGCTTCGACGACGGTGCCAAATGGGTGGTCACCGCCAAAGGAACCCCCCGATCTACACGAGCTTCTCGAAAAGCGTGCGCTGCTAGAGCGATCACTGAAGAGATCGTTGACTTTGGTAATCTGGTATAGAGTGAGTGCTACATTTTAAACCTTTTGTGATCTTCTTTATTTCATGTGTATTCGAAATAAACATTGAGCTCTGAAATGCTTCCATTTTTCTAAAATGGTTCATTTTGATTGGGACTACCTAACGGTATGCTCATTCTCATTATTTCGTGCGTATTTGATACGAACACTGAGCTCTGAAACGTTTCCATCTTTGTAAACTAGTTCATCAATTGGGATTATCTAGCGGTATACTCATTATCATTATCTCGTATTGAGCTTTGAAACGTCTCCTTTACAAAATGGTTCATCTTGATTGGTACTACCTAGCGATATGCTCATTCTAGCTAGATTTCATTACGCGCTATTGCGATTATCAGATATTACTTCTTTCCTTGCTCCCGAACTTTGTTGACATCTTAATCGTCCTTGACAGAATGGCTGTGAGCCCCTTCGATTACCCCACGAAGTATCGACGTTCCCGCTCTTCCGACTGCAGGATTTTCCTGAGCTCATAGGAGAGCTTGCTTTACAACCCGCATCATACGTCGATAGCTACAATGTCGAGACAGGCCAATGGGAGCAGCACAAGATCACTACCGTCCGAAATGTCGAAGAAGGGCAGCGTCTACTCTACCGCCTCCGTCCGAGCCTGCTGGACAGCCTTTCTGATTGCCCGCAACTCGATCAGGAGTTAAGCTTACAACCGCAAAAGACACATTCAGGAGGGCAAAAGCGAACTTCGGAACCCTATTCTCCTCCGACTTCAAATAAACATCCCCGTATTCTAGCGAATGCCGTGCCTGTGGTTAGTATTTCCTCGCTATCTTGTCATTTTACTTACTCGCGTCTCCAGCGCCCGCCTACGTCTGTGCCGTTGACTCCAGGCCAACCCAACAAGATTCTGGCTACCCATATACCGAACGACGTACAGCCTCCTCCTCCACCGTCACCGCCGCAACAACAACAACAGCAATGGGCCCCATCCAGCGAGAACAGCCCAGCGCCCAGTGCAAGCGGAAGTAATGGTAACCCTTCGAGCTGGGGATTTGTTGCAACGGGTACAATGCCGACCATCAACCGCAACTCGCACAGCCGGGCGCCCGAGCCACCGACGACACCCGGCACAGCGCCACCATCTGGGCAGACCGCAAAGAAGTGGCCGACGGACTTCTCCGTGCACGAGATCACGTCCGGCTTCGACATCATGGCGTCGATCATGGGCGCTGACCCACGCGAGCGCCAGAAGTCTGCCTTCGAGCGCGTGTTTGGCTGCCGGTATGTTAAGAGCACTGTTGGTCGCGCGAAGTTGTATTGGAAGCGCGCGAGCACGGAGATCAAGGACCACTTCCTGCAGCTGCCGAAAGAAGACCCGCGCGGCAAGTGGCAGAACTTTGTGCACCTCATGGACGGGCGGCTTGTCATTGAGCTGGGTAAGGAAGAGGAGGGTGGCGGAGACGAGGAGGAGAAGGAAAGCGGGGACGAGAGGCAGCATCGTGTCAACGGAGCGCCGCTCAACTTTGGGGAAGGGCAGATGCCTCGTAAGTCGCTTATATACGAATGGTATCAGGCTAACACTTTGAGTAGCACCCCATGTCAATGTTAGACCATCAGACGATATTCCTCATCCTAGCATGTCTATGAGTCGACCGCCGACTGAGATATTGAGACATCCTTCGCACATGGTTCACCACGGTATGCCCTCTGTTATATTCTCTGCGGTCGAAAACTTACTCTTTGCTGAAGATCGATCAATGGGTCATCACCTGCCTCCGGCTCCAGCCCCAACACTCTCGCTTCCTCAGCCATATACTTCAGATCGAGGTATGGGCATGAACCGCTCGTCCAGCTCGCTGTCGGGCGCAATGACGATTGCTCCTACTTGACCCTAGACTTTGTGTATACTTAGGACACTTATCTCAGTATCTAGTTATATTTATTATGTTTTCTGTCGACTGGAGATTGTAGTGCTAGTTGTATGTTTGTCTATTGCAGTCCGTTATGCACGTAAATGTAGTAACCTGTTCAATATGATTGGTCATTCAGTTTAGTATCTTATCTTATCCGAGATTTAAGGTTAACCTCATTTGGGGATCCGGGCTGGAAGGACTTGTCCTTCGGCTTCTTCACAAAGTTGCGGCTTCATATAGCTCCTTGCCTTTGAACGTCTATCACACACATTCATCTCTCTCTGCTCGTCTTTCACAACTGAGAAGGTACCGGCAGACATGAGTGCTCATTGCGAGATGGAGGCGAGTCCACCGCTACCTGGGGTGATGAGGACCGTCAAGGATCCTATACATGATTTGAGTATGAGTATTTGTCCTTTGATTGACATAGTTCATTCGCTGACGACCTTTTCGATGCGTTTCTGTTGTAGTAACGTTTACACCGCTGATCTGGGCGATCATTGACACGTAGATCTCACCTTTTGCATCGTCTGGGATGTCTACTGACATGTCTACGCCACACGCTAGGCGACAGTTCCAACGGTTGCGGTCGATCAAGCAGCTGGGCGTATCGTACTACGTGTGGGCTGGAGCGTCGCACAATCGATTTGAGCATTGCTTGGGTGAGCTGTTACCTTTCGTTCTGTAGTATGTCCCTACTCATATGACTCGGAAATCTCGACCGGTACTACCTTGCACGACACTGGCAGGCGTCGCGCACCTCGCAGGCACGCTCGTCGAACGCCTCAAGCAACGGCAGCCAGAGCTCGGAATCACGGATCGTGATATACTCTGTGTCACGATAGCAGGCCTTTGCCACGACTTGGGGCACGGGCCGTGGTCACATGTGTGGGACGGACTATTCATACCAGCCGTTTTGTGCGTGGCAATGCTTCTTGATTTCATTTCTGACTAACTATATAATGGGGTATGATGGACACCCTCTTATCCTGTAGGCCTCTCGTGAGGTGGACACACGAAGATGCAAGCGAAATGATGTTCGATGATCTGGTAGAGCAGAATGGAATCCAGATCGACCAGGATGACATCAACTTCATCAAAGATCTGATAAAGGGAGAGGTTCGGCATTCAAGTGCAAGGTAGGACATTGTCCTTCCGTCAAGTGACGTACAATCTCATACTATCGCGTAAAGACACCCTCCCGAGAAGCGCTTCCTATTCGACATCGTCGCTAACAAGAGGAATGGGATCGACGTTGACAAGTATGTAGAAATATATAACACCCTTCGCTGCTTCCTGAATCCTTGTGCAGATTCGACTACCTTGCCCGTGACATACGCGCCATTGGGGATCACAACAATTTCTCCGCTCGACGTCTGATAGAATCTGCAAGAGTCATTAATGACGAGATCTGTTACAATATCAAGGATGCTAACCAGATTTATGAACTTTTCTATCTTAGGTTCAGCAACCATAAACGGATATACAGCCACAAAACGGGTACGAGTCTGTGTGATCTCTCGTACTGGGCTCTACTGACGTATCATTGTATAGCAAGGGCTATCGAATACATGATCATTGATGCT
Organism: Trichaptum fuscoviolaceum; assembly: GCA_910574455.1. Taxonomy (NCBI): domain Eukaryota; kingdom Fungi; phylum Basidiomycota; class Agaricomycetes; order Hymenochaetales; family Trichaptaceae; genus Trichaptum; species Trichaptum fuscoviolaceum. The sequence continues at coordinate 1,468,966 of CAJSYZ010000003.1, read as the reverse complement.
CTCAAGTTGGCGGAGCCAAAGATGAAAATAGCTGAACAAATCCTGGACCCGAAACGCTATGTTCACTTGACGGACGATATCATGGCTCGAATCGAGAGTAGTGAAGACCCTGTAAGGCTACGTTTACGCCACTGTCCGTCTTCGCGTCTGACCTGCACTTACTAAGGAACTCGCAGAGAGTCGCGCTATATTCGATCGCATCCGCACGCGTGACCTATACAGGAATGTTGACTGGAAGACATTCCCTTGGGCTCTGAAGGCGAAGCTTCGCGATGCCTTCACTCCAGAGAGCATTGTCAACGCAGCAAAAAAATACTTTGAAGGCAAAGAGCATTTCAGTTACACTGACCGTCCAGATCAAGATATCATAGACAGTCTCTCGGAGGAACACGTTGTTGTTGACTTGGCATCACTGCACTATGGAATGAAGGATAAGAATCCGATTGACTCGGTCAAATTTTATGGCAAGCATAAACCAGATGGTATGTTACAGCGCCTTCTACTCTGCCACGAGGATCTGAATGAATTTTTGTATCATCATCATAGATTCTTTCAATGCACAGGAGGGCGATTTCTCCACTCTTATGCCCAGTGTATTCGGAGAGATACTTCTGCGCGTCTATACGAAAGAGGATAGGTCAGCCAATCATCATTCTGTCTTGCATTATCTGACTCCTGTCAAACCAAGGTACTACGCCGTGATCCAGAAGGGCTACGGGGAGATTTTGAAGACGCTCGACGACGGCGGTATCTTTCGACGAGCTCCCCCGACTCCTCCGATCACTGAAGCTCCTACAACGCCTCGAGCACTCTCGGCGCAGCCTGCTTCGCGCAACACAAGCTTCTCCAGTGTTGCAACGCTCGGCGGACCGGAGCCCGCGACGCCCGGTGCGCCACAGACCACTAAGAAGAGCACACCGTTTGCGAACAACGTATTCGCGCAGGTCCCAAGCACGTTTGTCCCGCAGTCACCAGCCGAGAAGCACCGACGCGTAAAGCGCCGAACGGAGAGCGACGGCTCTATAGGAACCCCGAAGGCTCTGCAAGTCGGAGAACCGCTGTCAGCTTCTGCGTCAGGAACGGGGAGTATAGCAGTTTTGCAGCGGGCACCAAGTCCGTCGCCTGTGCGAAAGACTAGTGAGCCGACCAAATTAGGGCTCTCTACTCTTAGAAATGCGTCCTTGCTTTCTGAATGCCCATCTTTGCCTCGTACTCGCAGTATGAGGCGTAAGAGGGATGAGGGAAGTGATGCCGAACCTGAAATCACTGTTGGCAAGAAGAAGAGGCTTTAGTCCGCCGATGGTTTCAGACATCTTATTTTTCTACCCTACTCATTATTCTCAATACTTTCCACTATGAACGGTTGTCTTAATTCATTCCACAATCTCATGCTCTCTTATCGCACATACATATTACCCTCAGACATTTTTTTCACTCCACTGCATGTCAACACTTGAATCCCTCATATTCACGCACTCATACGCATGTTCCTTCATCAGTCATAACCACCATGCATTCGCTACCCAATAACTTTAGGAGATCTTGGAAGGATGGAAAGGAATAGAAACTGTCAATATTTATATTATGCGTCTTCTCACTCTTTCAACTAGACCCGATCCATCAATTCATTGTGTGTACGTCTGCATTTTCTCCAGATTTTTGCTGCTGCTGCTGCTGCTGAGTAGTCTATTAGATCTAAGGAGCCAATGGAATAAGCATCCTAAATGAGATCGCGGAGGGGAAAATAGAGGACCACTTCACAATACAATCTACTCCAATAAACATGCAGAGGTATCTAAACACCCCACAACGGCTTCACAGGATCTTACCCGCATAAACGTACTTCAACCCGCCTTGAATGCGGGAATATCCGGCTGCTGGCCAGTGCGATGCAGTAGGTATTGTTAGGTCCCTAGTCCTGTGAGGTTGGTTGAAAGGCGAGTTACAGATCACAGGTTGAGATGATAGTGAAGGATTCATCTCCGAATAATGTTGGTAATTGATACTGTAGACGGGGTGGATGTAGTCTGGGATAACAAGATAGGACTAGTCGCTCTTGTTCATCTTCCGTGTCACTTGATGTGATCCGCCAGTACCTTTTGATGGCAGCTTCCTTCTTAATAGCGGTAGTAGCTGTAGGAATGTCGGACGGTTGTCCACTGTGACGGTCATAGTAAAGATACTATCGCGGTATTTCCCGGACGGAGTTTTACAAATGATTGGCGGATGATTTGCAGTATCAAAATTAGCAAAAGGAAAGAATCGCCAAGCATCTTGTGGAATTGCACTGAACAACATGGTGAAAGAACCTTCTATCTACCAGCTTAGCATCATGATCGGACTACTCCGAGATGCGGCGTACTCGAATTGGCACTGATGCGTGTTGTTCCCCTCTTACTCTCGGTCGAGGAAGAACAGTCCTGAACATCTCCAGTTCTACTTCCGGGCCATCGCGCAAGGAAATGGAGTAGTTGCGGTAGATCACGGAAATTATCACCTATCGTATAAAGATGAGTTCAGAATCTGAAGTACGTCCTTCTACTTACCTTTATCTCCGTAAATGCAAACAACTTGCCAAGGCAGATCCTCTGTCCGTCTGAGAAGGACAATATATGGTGGAAACCCTGAAACTCTGTTGCTTTCGTAGTCAGTCCAGACCTATTATCTAGCCACCTCTCTGGGATGAACTCTCTGGCACTTGGGCCCCAAATTGCTGCAGAACATCCGATTGCTTGAATTGGAACTACAACAGGCGTTCCACGCGTGACGCGGAGGCTATTCGTTTTTTCACCACTTGCTGTTAATATGGGTTCTGAGAGTGGAATTATATCGTCTTCTGCAGCCTGATAAACGTCTTAGTGTCATTTAGATGAAGCTAAGCATTTGATAGAGGGCGTACAATTCTAAAATTCTCGACCAAGGGCGGGTGAAGGCGTAAAGTCTCTTGGATCACGCTGTCGAGATACGGAAGGTCGCTCTGCAAGTTATCATATGTTGGATCTGTATCAGTGAACTTGGACAGCTCTTCTTGAAGCCGTGTCTGCTTCTCCGGATTGCGAGCGAGTTCAATGACAATCCACTGTGGTCAAATCAGCGTTACTCTGAACGATTTCGTTGCAGTGGAAGAATAGCCACAAACAGTCAGGGCAACTAAAGAATTTTGTAAGTTAAACGTCAGGCTTATGATAGTATAACTCACTTGAAGACGTTTCGTGTCCCGCTAGGATCAACAGCTTCATCTACATCAACCTCATTTAACAAATTCATTGTTCATGGTTGAATCCACATACTTGAGAAAGAACCTCCCCCTCAGAAAGACGGTGGGTCTTTAAATTCCCTGCTTTGACTGTGAGATATGTGAAGCTGATAGTAAGTCGAGCGGACGACCACAATTTGGAGTCATGTACTCACGAAGTGCACCAATGACAGACTTGATGCTTGCGGTGCCAAAATCTCCAAATTCCGACTCCTTGTGGCTTCTCTCGATTAGATTCTTGGCGACTTTACCCATACTGACGTTAAGATCCTGTATGATACGTGTTCGTTTTGTCGGTAGATCCTGGAGGAATGGCAAGACCGTCGACAAAAGAGAAAGCAAAGTTGAGAGCTTGGATGGCTTAGCCTCTCCAAGGTACTCAAAAAGCTTGGCAACATCCGAATCATGACCGTCGAGGGAGCCGAAATCATGCTCAAATCCAGCCCTCCCGATGATATCTAGAGTGACTCGATCAAACCTATTGCAAATACATATAAAACATATTCATTAAGTTTCTATCGGTAGGATGATAAATGGAAACTTGTACCATTCTTGGATATCGACTACGATTTCGGGGTTCTGCGACGTCCCAAAAGCTGTATCCCAAGAGCTTTTCAACTAGTGATTTACTTTAAGCGAAAAGTATGATCCCGCTTAAATACTGCCACGGACCTTATATGCAGCATCGTAGAACATAGGCAAATATCCTCGAATGGCTGAACTGTTGAACGACGGCGCTAATATCTTACGCTGCCTGTTGCACTTAAGTAGCTGATTATAGAACATAAGAACAATGAATACCTTTTGTGAATATCGCCTTCCGCCCAGAATAAGCTTTTTCCTGCCTATACATTCATCAGTGGAATAGTTGGAACGGAAATATGTTATGGGCTTACCAACTGTTCAATTAGCCTCTTTCGGTTGGCTTGGTTCACATACCCATATGTGTCTTTGGATAAGAAGTGCGAGATGGCCCTAGGATCGAAGAGAATAACGCGGGGGCACCCGAAAGCTCCGGGAACTTGATATACATGGCCGTAACTTTCCGCCCACCTCTCGTACAGGATGCCTGAATCTTCCTTGTCTAGCTCCCTCAGTACACCGAAGAGCCAGCTACGAGAGAGCGGGCCAAGTAGTTTCGTAGTTTCAACCTTCCGGGAGAGGGTCCGGGATAAACTGTACACCAACCCTCCTACTCCTATCGCCAGAAGTAAGAGAGGTAGCATAGAGCTAGGGCTGTAGAACAGTGCTGTAATTATCGGAGACATTTGGAATAATTTATGTAGTTGACGAAGGCGAAGCTTTATACTTCATGTCTAGGTCGGCCATCGGAACAGTCGGTCTTCGCGCCGTAAGTGGTTTTCATGCAATCGATTTGAGAGGGGCCGTGTCGAAGCCTCATAAGAAGGAGCGATAAGAGCTACGTGATTCTTGAAGAGCTGGCGGTTGATCGATGACACAGAGCATGTTATGACTGCCAGGAGAAGGCTTCACATGGATTGGGGTGCTCTTAATTTGAGGCACGTAGGAAGCCTGCATGTAAAGTCTTCGATTCAACGGTATCGCTCAAATGTGATAAAACGAGAGGAGAGCATTAATAGCATAACGAGGCGTTGAAAAGCTCATAAACTCACTTGTTGTTAAGATGTATTCGTGGAGGGGACTCCGATGGGTTGTCCAAGTCTTTTCATCGTTGACTTCAAAAGTTTCGAGAAGACAATTTGTCGGTTGGCACCACGATTAGAAGGCGCACCATTTGGAGTCCGACATCTCAATCATCACGAAAAGGGACGATAATGCGCCTTTCTATCTTATCGGACACCGTAGCGGACATAGAGCATATGAAAATAGAAGTCAGGGCTTAAAGTAGACTGCGGCAACGCGTCCGTCGCGGGGAAGATTGCGCAAGTGGAGAAGTTCATAGCCAGGCCTAGAGCAGTTATATGAAAATAGTCCTTCATAAGCTTAGCAGAGCATTCGGAGTCAGCGGTAAGCGCTGACGAATTTTAGTCCGTGTTTTGTATCTTCCGCTTCCAGTACAGGCACTATTGAGATGCACAATGCAGGGGAGCGTAGGGTGGGGTTCGGTTTTGAGAGGCATTCCTTTTGGAGTTCCGGGAGGGGAAGACAATTACACCTGAAAGTAGATGGCTATGCGATATAGCTGAAACAATTGCGTTCCACAAGCTGCAAGAGGAATGTGGTACACCATAGGCCTATTTGTCAACATCACAAATCTTTTCGCACATTAACTGCTATACACTTACGGGGCGTGTATACTAATGAATGACTTAAAAATAAGCGTACAGGGATTGATTGGAAAGGACCTGCGCTTTCCCGGGATCCGGTTCTCCGGTTCTTGTACGCTATCGTCGCTTTGATCCATTAATGCCCGTAGGAAGCTAGGCTCATAAGGTCAGTCATGAATAAAGTAGCAACTCGTTTACATACCTGCAGTGTAGAAGCTGGCACGCGGCTTCGCGGGAAAACACATTGGATGGTCTAAAAGTTGCCTCCCCAATCTTCGGAGCTAGGCATCCGCAAGGTCAGCTCACATCAGATCAGCGCGGAAGTTTTGCCCACACTGACATTGACCTGTTGCGACCTACGGTCAGGTTAACGTAGGTCAAGTCGAAGGTCTTCAACCAGATGTCGCAATAATGGGGTTCGAGAAGGCGGTATAAAGAGTGTGTTTTCAAGTACCCATAAGTTCAAGTCCTCGCTTGGAAAGATGACCATGCAGATGCTAAGTATCAGATTGGAGCGGTTGGGCTTGAAGCAGTCACAAGAAATACTCATACCTGACTCGGTGAGCTGGGTGACAAAACTTAGGTATGGATCCATAACGTACGAAGGCTCATCACAGCCAAATTTGACCATGACCACACGTTCGTCATGATCTGCGATCGTGAACAGGACAGGAAGAGTCAACGATGCGGTGCCTTTGAGATAGAGTACATGGGTTATGCGGTGTGTGTCTCCTACAGCTATCTTCAGGAAACGTTAGTCTAGGTCTAATTGAAGTAGTGGATGTACGTACCCGAATACGCTTCCACTGCTATCCCCCGGTCCCATGCGTTATAATCATCAGAGGACGGCAGCAAAATGCGAAGCGTTGAGCTTCCAACAAGGAATCGAATGTAATCAGGATGGGCCTTGAATCCACTTTCTGGTGAGTGTCGTATCCGACCAAACCGGTTATGAACCAGTTTATTTTGAGGAATGAACCGCACGCATTTCACGCATGGAAAACAGGAATTTGAGCAGCTTCGAGTGTTTGCATGGGTGCGCAAGTTTCATTTTAGTGGATATTGACGGTAGCAGGCAAGAGTGGTGGCGTTGAGGTCTGAGGTGGCGGTGATGTTGCGGAGCTTGAATTACAATCACTCAGCGCGACGCGTTCCTATCTCTCTCCTTCCACTTCCATGTCCTCCATTTGTCTTTCTCGACATCCGTCCACCCTTAGGATGCCCCTCAAACTTTGTATCTCCGTCATTGGAGGTATATTTTCCTATCCTGCCCAAATCTTCTTTTCTTTTTCCCATAATTTACTAGTTTGCCACCCAAGTGTAACTGTATGCACGGCGTACATCATACTCAGCCGATGTTCTGAACATACAGTAACTATCAGAGGACTGGATGGACAAGAGTGCATTCGTATATGAATATACCACCTTCATCGCTGGTGCCCATCCTAATACCCAGACAAGGAGCTGGCTAAGGTATACATAGTTACTGTACTTATAACATATCTAATGGCTGACTTCATGTATTTACTTCATGTATTAGTAGGCTCTGAAGCCTTTGGCGATGTCGCACATGAATAAAAAGATTCTCCAGTTGTGTGATGAAATCAAGTTGTTGAAAATGACGGTCCCGGAGGCCTAGAAGACGATGATGCACGACCTCCGTGCACTCGCGAGACGTTTGTCCACTCCTCCCCGAATTACGTCCACCTCCTGTTTCTTATCTGCAGATTCAGGCCGCTTGCCCATGTACGACGAAGCGAACAGGAAGCAGCCCGCAATCGAGTAGCGCGGCACGCAAGACTCGGTTGCAAACATGAGCACGGGTCCGCGCAGCTCATCGCAACACGATATTCCACAGTGACCACTACCTGTACTGGGCCGCCCTTCACAAGATGCTCCAGCGCTAGCCGTACGACTACAGCACCCCCGACCTACTTAAGGCTTGTTCATATTAGCATTGGTGACGTCTATGCTAATGCGTGATTATTCCTCATCCTCAAATCATGCTTGAGTCAACGCAGGTCCCAAAGTGACAATTAACATTGGCACTATTATAACACCGGTTGGATATAATAACACATGGGCATGTGGTGTAGTTGGTTATCACGCTCGCTTAGCAATTGGTTGTTCCACAACTGGATGCGAAGTGCGAGAGGGGTCCGGTTCAATCCCGGACATGTCCAATTAATTGATCTACGATGTGTTTTATTCATTTTAATGGGTTCATTTTTTTCCACTACTGCAAAAATGGGCCGCGGCTAGCTTTGGGTTATTGAGGGCTAGAACCAGTCTCCTACTCAGACCCGGGCGGATTGGCTAAAGCCTCAGGGTCCGTGAAAAGTTTGGTGGACCCTTAATCCTCCCGTTAGTAGGGAGGGTCTGATGACACCTTTTTAGCCGAGACCCGCTCGCTGTAAGGGTCCACTCCCGACCATCGTTGATCGTGGGAACTGTTGGAGGATTGATACTCCTTCAAACTCCTTTGACCATTTCACACATTTACTTTATGGACTATTTAACTATTTAGACTTATTTTAGCTTTCTTCTACTCTTACATACATAAATTATTCCCGAACACCGTAGGTAGTGAGGGTTATGGCGGCTTTAATGTTACGCTCGTCTAAAGCAAAAAGTTTGTACTCACGTGCCCAATGATTGAGGCCTGGACTGTCTGTCTTCTCTTCCGAGTCTCAGAGCGGCCCCTATGCTATGATGTTTCTCCTAAAAAAAATTAACTCTCAAAGAGGTACCGTGACCCGGCATTATCTCATTTTTGGAGTAAGTTCCCACGGGTAGTAGTAGTCCCCGACACGACGCTTGCGGCTGCGACTGGTATAGCTCGAGCTACCGACTCTCTGATCCTGACGCGCGTGCAAACGGCTCCTGAGCAAGCATTGTCGCTGCCTTCAATTGTATTCCGGGAATCTTTGGCCTCGGACTTGGGCGAAGTCGTGACTCACCGACCGAAGCATGTTCTGGTCCGATAATCTATGACACCCCTGATGCGTCGAACACATCTATGTCTGCTCTTCCAGCTACTAGTAGTTCTCCCCCGCCAGTTGCTTGCGGATCCAGCTGTGGTGGCTCGAGCGAAGAAGGAGGCGATGCTGCGCACTCGGAGGCGAGAGCAGCAGCTTGTCTGTCACCTACGCCGGCGTCACGCACTGTGCCATTGGAAAATAACGCAGAGGAGAGTGTATTCATAGCCCGGCCAGCTGTCAGTGTTGACCATTCGGAAGCAAAGTCGAGTTCGTTCGTGGATACGAGTATGCAAGCGGACTCTGGGCTGGGCCTCATAGAGTTGTTTGACTCGGCATCCAGTGTTTCGACCTCGACTCACCGGAAGGACTCTGATAACTGTAGTCTCGATAAGATGTCTCTAACTGAATCAAGACGCAATGGGAAGCAGGAGCAAGTTGAAGCACCTTCAAAGTCGACTGAATCTTTGGCTCTGACTTCGTCCACTGGGCCAGTACCTGTCCTTTCAGAGATGGACGCATTCCTACCGGAAGACCTAGTCCTGCCATCGGAGTCTGTCCTATCGATGGCGTTGGAGGAGTCGGGCTCAGATCTGGTATTGGTTCCTTGTCTTCCTGGTCTTGAAGGTGAGTCTTTTGTTTAAATGTTCAGTATTCAGGGGTCTGTCATCAATGCAGTCTCACCGGAAGCTGTTCCCGTCCCACAGACCTCTCCTGAGTTATCACGTTTTGGAGACGAGGCTTCTGTTGCACCGTCTTTGACCAAGTCGCTTGCGCCGCTGAGATCTGTCTACGAGAATATGCCTTCAAGAAGTAGGGGAAGTTCGGACACCCTTGAGCAGACACCGTCCTTGTTCTCGGCGACATCGCTACAGACCCCAGAAGCAGCACTCGCGTCTGTGCTTGTGGTTCATATGGTAGGGAAAAGAGGTGGATTGCGATGTGATGATGATGAGATGGATTGCGAGGGCCGTATACGAGATGCTCGGACGCTCAGGTTCAGAAAGCGGTCGTTAGAGGCTTTGCAGAAAAAACGTTTTGTCAGCCATTGCTTAGGGACTTCCTGAATAGTAGTCGGGAGAAGCTCGAGGATGTCGGTGACAATGATATCCTCGACTCTACTATTGATTGTCTGTTCTTTGAATTTTAGTTGTATATACTCTAGCTTCGAGTACCTTGTTCTTGATCCATGAAGGTGTAGAGATTTACTCAGTATTCGTGGTAGAAGACTCTTTTATATTAAATCACCTGTAGAGATTTACTACAGGATGATCAGACAATGTAAAGAATAAGATACAAATGATATACTCACCTCAGTATTCGTGGTAGAAGACTGAGGTGAATTACAGGACAATAGTGAAACTAAATAGAGTCGGCACGTTCAGAGGCTGACCGTGCCATGTATTATGTAATAAAATACAAAGGCCCTCCGGGGGTACTGACTCTATCTTACTGAATGCACAACATGAAATTGTAATTATACAAGAGGAGGCCAAGCAACAGAGGAAATAAGATATCATTATATTAGCTTCTACAGCCTTCAGTACAAAGTAGATACGGTAAGAAATCATTTTTTAGGTAGGCATGATAATGCTAGGCTACTGCAGACGAAGCCCTCCGGACACCGCTGGTCCTCGACTGCAGCACGCTTCGCCCATGCTTGCGCGCCTGCGCTCGGACAACGGTGCTTACAGTGGACTAAAAAGTTCCACAATAAAGCACACACCTGTTCCACAGAGTCCAAAAGATAAATGAACATCTTACACGACAACTTTCATAGTGAGCGCGCCGGTTTTCGGGTGGCACAAATAAGGCCTCGTCTGAAGCAGGGCCAAATAGCAGAAGCAATGGTGACATTGCAGCAAATTATGAGCGGGCACAACCATTTAGTGATGTCTTGTGCAGTAATCTTGAGGTTTTGTTGTGTCGACACTGACACTTGAAGTCATTGTTGTGGGTGATGAAGAAGAGACGCGATTTAACGTTTGAGCCTCGCAAACAGCGTCATGCAGCCACAGTCAGTTGTTGAATTTCCGCCGCCGGTCCCTGAGACCTAAAAAGGAAAGTGTGCCCCAAACAGTGGTTTTGGCCTCCGGCACACTCATGCCGTGGTTTGAACTCCGGAGGAATGAAAACCACATTTGCACTTAAAATTTAACAGAATGTGCATTTTTGACATGGGGACATTGAAATTAATATTTTGATAGGGAAACATAAGGTGACACTACTATTCTATGCATCCTGTTAGAAAGTGGAGGGAAGGATGGTGGAGGGGGGATAGGAAGGGTGCTCTGTCACAGTCGATGGTGAGTGGTTTCATGCTGTGCACCGGCAAGTCCTTTACCGATGTGTTGGCACCCGACCCTAACTTACTTTCCTTTTTGAGCTCAGGGACCAGCGGCGGAAAGTCAACACCTGCCACAGTAGTATCGGTTACTTCCGGCTGGTTTGTCATGCGCGGACAATTCCGATCACACATTTCCATATTCACTCCGGGTAAATGGTTCAAGGACGCCGTTCCTGACGACAGGGTCCATAGTTATGGTGTGGAGGATTTCCAACCGTAAGAACTGACTCTATAGAGTCAGTAATAAGTCCGTAAATGCGCAATAAAATAGAAATGTTCGTAAAATCCTAACACTCCCCCTGAGCACGATAAAATCGGGCTCCCCCTCAACTAGAACATTCCTAGTAAGTCCAAGCACTTCTTGTGCAGTACTGGACTCAATGGCTTCGTAAGAATATCTGCCGGATTCAGTGTGCCACTGATGTGTTCGACGGATATTTTTCCTTTCTTGACTTCATCACGCAAATGATGAATTGGAATGTCTATATGCTTCATCTTTGGCTGCTGGACTGGGTTATATGCAATCGCTATCGCGGCTCGATTATCAACTTTGATGGTCACGGGATGTCCTCCGAAATCTCGATTAATTTCTTTGCTGAAGTTCCTAATCCATAGAGCATGTTTCGCAGTTAAGGAAAGAGCCATATATTCGGCTTCCGCTGTCGAGAGAGCGACGACAGATTGTTTCTTCGATTTCCAATTAATAGGACCCCCGTTGAGCATAAAGACAAAACCCGAGACAGATTTACAATCACCTAGATCACCTCCATAGTCAGAGTCACAGTAGCCAATAGGACGTTCAATTAATGCCGAAGTCCGATAAACAATTCCGAGGTTTTCTGTGCCCTTGAGATACTTTAGCACGCGCTTGGCCATATCCCAGTGGACTGACGTGAAGTTAGATAGATATCGAGCAAGTAAGTTCGCCGAGAAGGCAACGTCGATTCGGACTACGTTGGCCATCCAGAGTAATTCTCCGACAAGACTCCTATAGGGATATTGACCCTGAACATCAGATTGATCGACTCCAGATTTAGCGTGTTCCATGATTCTTATGGCATCGGGTGGCAGTGGCGAGGGAACGGCATTTGCGTCCGTGAGATTATATTATGTGACGGCCCTAGAGATCTTGTGAGGCACTGATATCTTGATCCATTCTCGACCCTGATCAATTTCCACTTTCATCCCTAGGACTATACCAGGCTTCGCATATATGTCCTTCTCCTTGAATTCAAATTTCGATGCTATAATCTTCCTCAGGGTGTCTGTCTCTGCGTTCGGATGATTAGGGGCTGAAGTTGAAGACGATATACAGTCGTCCACATAAACTCCCATTAATGACTCCCCCTCAGGACCTGATCGGTAGAACGCGCTAGGGGTCGATGTAAGTTGTTTCAACCCACTCGTTGCTAATGCGCCACTGAAATGGTCGGTCCATGCTCTTGCACCCTGCTTGAGGCCATATAGCGCTTTCTTCAAATGTGCCACTTTGTTTAGGCCACCAGGAGGGAGGAAGCCAGTAGGGTATGCTACAAAGATGTTGTCTTCGGATAATGGGCTATGGAGGTACGCAGATGTGATGTCGCGGACGGCCAGAGTTGATGATTTTGTTCCAGCTGCCATAGAGACAATGATCTTGGCAACGTCGTAGTCCCCTGAAGCAGCAAAAGTGTTGTTGTACTCTCCTGGGATTTGAGAGTCTCCTCAAGCAACCCATCGAGCGCGGTATTCATGAGAACCTGTGGGGTCGGTCTTTATATTGAAGACCCACATGCCTTGTATGATATGGGTGTCGATTGGTCTGTCGACAACGTCCCATACATCCATTCCTTCAAGTTTCCCAACCTCGTAAGTACACGCTTTGACCCATTTGCTTTTCTGTGGTGTTGACATGGCTTCATTCCACGTTCTAGGTATAATGATGCCGTCAACGAGTCGATGTTCTTGAGTGGCATGAGCAGCCTCACTTAGTGCCTTTTGAGTAGCGGTGTTTCTGAGGTTATATCTGGGTTCATCAATGGACTTGACTGCGGGTGGCACAAATGACGTTGTGGAAGAAGAGATCTCTGTATGGTCAATTGATGAACGGCATGGGAGATTGGACTCGTTTTCGTCGAATATGACGTCGCGGGAGATAATGAGTTGGTGAGTTGGTAGCATGATTCGATATGAAGCATTTGAATTAACACCAACGTAGACGCCAATAGTAGACTTGTTGTCCAGCTTCTTCCTCTGCTCGGGGGTCGTTCGAACGAACGCTCGACAGCCAAAAGCGCGCAGGTGAGATATATTGGGTTTATTTCCGAAAGCGAGCTCATAAGGGGTTTTATCCTTAGGCAAGAATGACGCGCCTGTACAATTGTGGACATAGGCAAAGTGACTGTATGCTTCTGCCCAGTATGCGCGAGCAAGGCCGGAGTCGATTAAAGCGGTTCGGACAGCGTTAGACCCAGTGCGGTTGATTCGCTCTGCGATGCCATTCATTTCATGGCGGTGAGGAGCAATAAGACGATGGACTATTCCCCTGGACTTCAGGTATGTGTTCATTTCAGAATTAACGAATTCACCGCCATTGTCGGAGTGGATGCTGTGGATCCGATGACCAAATTGATTTTCAATGTACGCATCAATTTCACGTAGTTTCTCCAAGATGACTGAACCTGATTTTTCAGCAACGGCAAACACCCAGAGGAACCCCGATGCCTCGTCAATAAACTTTGACAAGTAGATAGCCCCACTGAAAGACTTGTCGACCATGTATTCGATGTCCGTGTGAATCGTGGAGAATAGATGGGTTTGACGCTCTTCCGTTGTTCTGGCAGGTGCGTTTGATGCTGCTTGTTTCCCTAGTATACATGCATCACACTGACATTTCATGTCGTCTTTAGAGATTTCCATTCCTTCGACGGTGTTCCACTTTTCCATTCGGCGAAGTCGATTGGACGACGCGTGCATTAGCCGTTGATGCCACACGCTTAGAGGGGCGGAACCATCTTTAGGAGTTGCAATGACGAAAGAAGACTCGACAATCTTAATTGCAAGGCGAACGCGGTACGTATTGCCAGATGCGCTTGCAAAGCCAAACGGTTTCTTGTCCTTGTAGAATATTGCTTTCTTGGCGAGCAGAACGACAGAGACACCAGATTGTGTTAGCTTCAACCCGGAGAGAAGATTGGTGGCTAGTTCAGGAATGTATAAAACGTCTTTGAGCAGTACTTTTGTAATGGCTCCATTGTAAATGAACGTCGATAAAATAGTTCCTTTTCCTGTGGCAAAGATTGATTCTCCTATGCCCGCAAGATTGACGCGAACAGGTTCAATTGGTTCAAATGTATGAAATAGTGATTTGTCGAATGTCATGTGGGACGTGGCACCAGTGTCTAGGAGCCAGTCTGGGTTACGTTTGGCAGTGTGCGCTAGCATTGCAAATTGAGTATCAATTTCAGCAATAGAAGCTGTCTCCTGCGTTGCTTGAGCTGATTCTTTTGCAGATCCTGTTGACCCTGACTTGGCGTTCCGGTTACGCATGTGTGCCGGAATTTCCCATCCAGGGATGGTTGATTTGCCTTCAGCGCCACCCCCTGGACTCCAGCACTGTTCAATCGTGTGCCTGACTCCCCCGCAATTAGTGCAAGCGGTGCGTTTAGTCTTTTTGAACGCATTATTATTTGAGCGACGAGTACTGGATGCAAGGAGAGCGGAGTCATTTGACCGATTATTAGGTGTGGTGTTTTTACGAGAGGACACCAGTAATAAGTGATTGATGAACTCTTCGGCAGTTTTACAGCTCTCAGCATACAGGGTATATGCGTCCCATTGGCTGTTCATTATTGAGGAACAGATGATGCCACACCAGTCTTTGTCGTCAAGAATGCCACCGGCATTTGTCAATTGTGACTTGAATGCACGCAGTTTAGTCAGATGGTCTTCCATTGATTCTCCAGAGCCGATAGTCTTGCTGCAAAGAAGAGTATTCGCATTTGCGACAGCATTGATGGAGCCCCATTGAAAACGAATTTGAAGAGCGAGCCAAAGATCATATGCGTTGGTTGATTGGAAATCAGCCATGAGTTTCATGTCGACGTTGCCAGATATCTGAAGGTAAGCACGAGTATCTGCTTCATCATATAGCTCATCATAATCGTTTGCGTAGCCGTCAACGACAGTATCCAAGTGGCAAAGCTTCAAGATTGAGTAGCAATATTGTGCCCATTGTGCATAGTTGCTGCCGTCCGTCGCCAGATAATCAGTGAATTTGATGAATTTGTCGCCAGGAGGGGGTATAAGACGATTGTAATTATGGGCTAGGTGACTGGGGATAGTGATATTTGTGGTGGCTGGCAGGTCGGGAATAGAGGGAACATGCGATAATTCTGCAGCCTGACCGGTAGGTTTCATGAACGGATTCTTAGATGTCTCAGTATTTGTGGTAGAAGACTGAGGTGAATTACAGGACAATAGTGAAACTAAATAGAGTCGGCACGTTCAGAGGCTGACCGTGCCATGTATTATGTAATAAAATAAGTCCGTAAATGCGCAATAAAATAGAAATGTTCGTAAAATCCTAACAGAAGGAGCATCTGGCAAAAGATTCTAGCAAAGTCATAGCATAGTATCTCTCCTGACTCCTGAGCCGGTGCAATGAGCTATGAAAGACTGGAAACATTAGGATCATGGAAAGACAGTCGACAATATATATCTCTGTGTCATCTGTATGAAGCAAAAATTCTTTGAGAGTGGGCAGTGAGATTTCAGTCTGAGACTCATTCCATTAGTTAATGCCCTGAGGGTGTTTGGGTTTTGCCAGCAACTAGCTGGCCCTCAGGGCGTTATGTGCCAGAGCTATGAAAATGCATGTTTGTTACTGCCATCTGATATTACTTCACAGGCATAATTTTCCCGCGGTAAGCGATGGGCGGGGGAGGACCCTTACGATGCTCGGGCTTCGGCTAACAAAGGTGTCGCCAGACCCTCCCTAACGGGAGGATTAAGGGTCTGCAAACTTTGCAGAGACCCTGAGGCTTTAGCCAATCCGAACGGAGGGTTTGGGTAGGAGACTGGGTTAGAACCTGAACATCTAATTTGCCCCTCTCTTGTATGTACCATCGTCAGTTTGGAAGCAATCATCTACTGGGTGAAAACATACCATCGCAAAGTATGGAGCAGCAGTACACTGGCAGACTGGTGTATTGGGATTCTAGGTGACGCTATGATCTAAACCGCGAGCTTCTTGCTAGGTCCATTCACAAGGCTTCAAGGGACCTCTGGTGAAATAAGCTAAGTCCTTTTGGGGCACCGTTCGTAAGGTGCCTCTGGGCTGTGGTGGCCTCTGACCTGCCTTGGGGAAGAAAGAAAACGTAGATACATGTTACATCTCTGACCGGACTTTAAAAGCATGTCCCTGTGCAGTGTCTGCATCAGATGGTTCATGGATGTCGTTTAGTGATGGTCTAGTACACGAAGAATATTTATAGGTACTTATCATTCTAGTAAATGTGCGCGCTTACTATGCGAACGCTCAGCTTCCGTTCATCTCTAGCTATTCAAAGTACGTGGTTGCAGCTATCTTCCACTCGCTTCTATTGTGCACTACAGTTGACCCTAGCATTTGGACAGCGCATCGCAGTCAGGCCAATTTCGCTGGATGAGTGATTGAAAACAATCCAAGGTTCCCCAAGCACAGCCAAAGCAGAGTTTGTATGAGCACCGAAAGGATATTGTCCAACGTTAAACACAGTTTACAAGCAAGCTCGTTAGATGAGCATGCTGACCTGCCAGTGGCAGGCGAAACTGAACTTAGGCGGATGCAGCAGACTAACAATTCTCAGCTTGAAGCTTTGTTGTCTTAGAACATGATACATGGGCTCTGAGATGATGCAGCAAGTGGGTCATCTGAACGAGAGAGTTTGTTGTCGCAGTTGTTGTTATAAGAGCGTTTGTTGTTGTCGGTGAGTTCTTGCCGAAGCGGCCGCCTGTGAGACCTCAGGCTCGGCATCTTCCGAACAATGGGTAGGACACCATCACCTCAAAGATTTTCATCCAGTTTCTTCTACTGATTGTCTGAGGCTCCAAGGATCTCTATTGTCCTACGATCTAGAAAGGAAATGTCACACACACCTTTCTCTTTGACGTATCTGTTATCGAGAAACAAAGACGCCATCAACACACTGGCAGACCAAGTTGCCGTTTGACATTCTACGAGTACTGCACCGAAAAACACATCTCGTATATGATCAATATACATGCTGAAAGCACGAGTTTGTGACGCAAAAGACTACCTCCTGGCTGTTTCATATTATCGATAGAGGCGATAGTGTCGCTAGACATGGGAGAATTTTGTGAAAGGACGCTCACTGAGGCTCAAAATCGATAGGGAGGCTCAGAATCGCTAGGGAGGCTCGCAATCGCTAGGCTTTGTCTCGCTATGGCTCAAAACACGAGGATATTGGGCACAAAGGTGAGTGTTGCATATCGCTTCCATCGCACAACGCAAATTTTTCAAGGCGTCGTTATGAGCTCAATATTACAGACTATAAAATCCGCGAGATTCCTGTCAGGATAGTCCCAGAATTCCGTCCTCTGTTGGCTTCCCTGTGCGCTTCGTTTGTCAAGATTGGTGGTAGAACGAAGTTACACTACCTTCCATACATCTGCTCCTTAGAGTTGATATGGCAAACATTGGGTGAGAAAAGCGTCAGATATATACATTGACAACCATTCTAATACACAGGTTCATTCGCTTTTTGGAGACAGCAAATCAAATTAGAGACGAAGGCGATCTGCCTCCGTTGATTAGTACGCGGTGGCCGATCGTCGGGCCTATCCTTCGGCGCTCTCGCGCTGTATTTTTCAGGCGCTGAATGTCACCGAACGTGTCCACCATCCTTCCCAAAAGCTAAGAGGTGAGTAATGAAGTCAGCGTCATTCCCATCCTTCATGTGCATAAGACGTACTATGTGGAAGTCGTGATTGTCATACGAGTTCATTTTGAGCCACAGGTCCTTCGCTGGCTCATCGACTGCGATGCAGGCGTACTTCCCCGCGTTGCCACGACTTGTCCCCGGCGTTCTTGAACAAAGTGTACAGCCCAAAGCTGACCCCGGGCTCGCAGAAGTGGAATGAGATAATCTCGCCTATGATCGTCACGTCGATGCCAACGACGACCTCGTGGTGAAGACACCTTCCGAGGAGCTCGAGAATGTCCAATCCTCTGATCGTATTGTAAAAGGT
Organism: Trichaptum fuscoviolaceum; assembly: GCA_910574455.1. Taxonomy (NCBI): domain Eukaryota; kingdom Fungi; phylum Basidiomycota; class Agaricomycetes; order Hymenochaetales; family Trichaptaceae; genus Trichaptum; species Trichaptum fuscoviolaceum. The sequence goes on along the minus strand of CAJSYZ010000003.1, from coordinate 1,450,906 downwards.
CCGAAGTACTGAGCTCGCGGCCGCGGCTGAGACGAGCCGCAATGTTCAGGTACTCCTTCGTGAGGAGTCGCTTGACTTTCTTTTCCTCAGGCTCGAAATTCTGAGAATGTCAATGAGATCATGTTGAACCTGGTGTCAAAGGAGAACGCACCGATGGGGACCAGATGCTCATGATCTCTTCGATGATTATCTGCCTGAGGTTATGGAATTTCTCTGCCTCTCTTGCCTGTGGCTACCTTCATCCTAACTCATGCGAGTACTTTGGGCATAATCTCGGTGACGGTATGCTTGGGGCTGAATTCCCTGTTCAGCCGAGTGCGGACAGGGACAGATGACCATCCCTGCCGTCACCATGTTCCAATCTTTGGTGATAATTATTTTCCTCAGATCTTGTATCTTTCGACCGATGAATGCGTTTAGTACTTTCGTTCGGGGCCGCGAGCGCACACGTCGGCGATGCAAAGTGCATGACGGAGGAACTTTTCCTCTTCCTGATCCACAGCCCAGATTGATTGCACGAGCGGGTAGTGCTGTGACAGGCTGTAGTCGGAGTAAGCCAAGTCATCTGAAGGCGACAGCCCGTTCAACGTGGCTTGTTTAGTGTTGACGAAATGGTAGTGCAACAGAGGGTTGATGCCAGACTGACAAGATGACGATGTGGTTGTGGTTTGCGAGAAAAAATCGATGAGGGTGGAAGCGTCCTGGAGCGCGAAATCTACCGAGGCCCAGGAAATATCTCCTCCTCGTTTTCTCTGTCGTAGCCCTCAGCAATATTGCACAGATTGAAAGGCACACGGGTACGACGAGGTTGAAGCTGTTGAGGGGCGTGAATCGGTCCTGAAGGTCGAGAGCGATTTTTTGTTGATGATAGGAAGGGGTTGTTGTGAATCATTCTTGAAGGCACAGAGTGTCGTCAAAAGGTACGGGGAGATCATTTCAGTTCGAAGGAAAGCGGGTGCTAGGGCGCAAGAGTGACTCAGTTGTTTTTATAGGTGAACAACAGACGGCGAACCACATAGTGCACGTTTTGACATTGTTGTGAAAGCTGGCACCTCACTACAACCCATCTTAACAACCATTTTGTACCGTCTTTTCCAGATGAGTTAGGGTGCTACTCATGTTCATGTTCCGCCTACCGTGATTTCTCAACATGCTAACAACACTGTATGCGCTAGATCAAGGGTAGCGTGCCGAGGTCACTTCGCTCGTTTTCCTGGCAGACCCTCATAGTAGCTCGCTAGCCAAAGGTGACCATTGTGTGCATAGATGTGTCTTCATACCCTCGTACCTCTACTAATGTGAGATGCTTTAATTTCCAGATACCTTCATTGAAATTGTCGTATTAGCGCACCATACTCGTATGCTGCTATGAAAGTGTACATGGACACTTGCACAATACGTCTTTGTTCGCCAAAAACAGAAATTCACTATCAAACACGTCCTCCAATTCAATTTGAAAATCGAAGGTGCAATCGATGATTTCATTAAACCGCCTACGGTAGTAAGGAAAAGAGGCGCGTAGACACGCGCTATGTCCGCTCTCTGGCTTTGCAGCTCCCTTGGAACTATCAGTAGTAACATTAGGAAAGCTTAGTTTAACCTGTAGCTAAAGACTCCACAAAAGCTAGGATGCTTGCTGCGTCAAGTGTTTCTTCTGAATGGTGCAAAGTTGCAATCCCGGTATTTCCCGGACGGAGTTTTATGAATGATCGGCGGATGATTTGCAGCATCAAAATTAGCAAAAGGAAAGAATCGTTGAATTACACTAAACAACATAGTACAGATATCTTCAATCTATCAGCTTAGTATCAGAGGGCTACTCTGATATGCGACGCATTCGCACTAGCACTGTCTCATATTGTACCCCTCTTACTCTCGGACGAGGGAGAACAGTCCTGAACATCTCTAGTTCTGCTTCCGGGCCATCGCGCAAGGAAACGGAGTAGTTGCGATAGATCACGGAGATTATCGCCTATCGTATAAAGATGAGTTCAGGATCTAATGTACGTCCTTCTACTTACCTTTATCTCCGTAAATGCAAACAACTTGCCAAGGCAGATCCTCTGTCCGTCTGAGAAGGACAAGATATGGTGGAAACCCTGAAACTCTGTTGCTTTCGTAGTCAGTCCAGACCTATTATCTAGCCACCTCTCTGGGATGAACTCTCTGGCACTTGGGCCCCAAATTGCTGCAGAACATCCGATTGCTTGAATTGGAACTACAACAGGTGTTCCGCGCGTGACACGGAGACTGTTCGTTTCTTCACCATTTGCTGTCAATATGGGTACCGAGAGTGGGATAATATCGTCTTCCGAAGCCTAACAGGTCTTTTAGGGTCTTTTAGTAGCTCAACAATTGATAGAGGACGTACAATTCTGAACGTCTCAACCAAGGGCGGATGAAGGCGCAAAGTCTCTTGGATCACGCTGTCAAGGTATGGAAGGTCGCTTTGAAAGTTGTCGTACGTTGGATCCGTATCCGAGTATTTGGACAGTTCTTCTTGAAGCCGTACCTGCTTTTGCGGATGGCGAGCGAGTTCAATGGCGATCCACTACAGTCAAGTTAGCGTTACTCGGGACAATCGCATTACAATGGAAGAACAGCGACAGACAGTGAGGGCAACTAAAGAGCTTGTGAGTTTAAACATCAGGGTCTATGGTACTATAACTCACTTGAAGACGTTTCGTAGCCGGCTAGGATTAATAGCTTTATCTGAAAACACCTTGTCTAACAAATCCATGATTCACGATTAAGCCCACGTACCTGAGATAAAACCTCCCCCTCGGAAAGACCCTGGTTCTTTGAACTCCCTGCTTTGACTATGAGACGTACCATAATTTATGTATATAAGTCGAACTAAGATGGCTAAGATTGGAGTTATGTACTCACGAAGTGCTCCAATGACAGACTTGATGCTTGAGGCACCGAAAATTTCGAATTCCGATTCCTTGTGGCTTCTCTCGATTAGATTCTCGGCGACTTTACCCATACTGAAGTTCAGGTTTTGTATGAGACGTGTTCTCTTTGTCGGTAGATCCTGGAGGAATGGCAAGACCGTCGACAACAGAGAAAGCAAAGTCGAGAGCTTGGATGGCTTAGCCTCTCCAAGGTACTCAAAGAGCTTGGCAACATCTGAATCATGACCGTCGAGGGAGCCGAAATCATGTTCAAAGCCAGCCTTCCCAATGATATCTAGAGTAGCACGGTCGAACCTATCGCAAATTAGTAATATAAATTGTTGGTAAGTTTTCATCAACCGGATGATAATGGAAATTTGTACCATTCCTGGATATCGATTACGATTTCAGAGTTCTGCGACGTCCCAAGGGCCGTATCCCACGAGCTCTTCATCTAGTGATTCCCTTTTCAGCAAGAAGAGCAGAGTCATTGAATTCATGCCAACTGACCTTATATGCAGCATCGTAGAACATAGGCATGTATCCCCGAATGGCTGAACTGCTGAAAGACGGCGCCAATATCTTACGTTGCCTAATCCACTTGAGTAACTAGTTGCTAAAGATAATAACGTAGAAGACCTTCTATGTATATCGCCTTCCGCCCAGAATAAGCTTCTTCCTGCCTATACGACTCGTCAGCTAAGCAGTTGACTTCGAAAAATAGGTTTGGGATTACCAGTTGTTCAATCAGCTTCTTTCGGTTGGCTTGGTGCACATACCCATATGTATCTTTGGAAAAGAAGTGCGAGATAGCCCTGGGATCGAAGAGAACAACGCGGGGACACCCAAAAGCTCCTGGAATTTGATAGGCAGGGCCGAATCTTTCCGCCCATCTTTCATAAAGGATGCCTGACTCTTCGCGGTCCAGCTCCCTCAGCACGCCAAAGAGCCAACTTGACGCAAGCGGGCCCAACAATTTCGTTGTCCTAGCCTTCAGCGAGAATGTGCGGGATTGACTGTAGATCACCCCTCCTAGCCCTATCACTAGGATCAGAAGAGGTAGCATAGGGCTGTAGAACAGTGCTGCTCTTATCGGAGACATTGGAGTAGTTTCTGTACTTGACGAAGGCGAAGCTTTATACTTCATGATTAGGACGCCAACGGAGTAGTCGGTCTCCACCTCGTAAAAAGCTTCATGCAATTGATTTCTTTGGGGCCGTGTCGAGGCCTCATAATGAGGAGCGATAAGACTACGGGATTCTTGACGTGCCGGCGACCGATCAATGACACAGAGAATGTTATGGCTGCCAGGAGAAGCTTCATGTGAGTTGCGGTATTCGTGTGATCCGAGGCACATACGAAGCCTGTATGCAGAGCCTTCAAGATAGTTTGAATATATGGTACCGTTGAATACGATAAAGCAGGGGCGAGAGGAGAACATTAACAAGCACAATGATAAGTTGAAATGTCTATAAACTCACTTAGTTGCCAGACGTATTCGGGGAGAAATTCTGATGGGCTATTCAAGTCTTTTCATCGTTGACCTCAAAAGTTTCCGAGAACATAGTTTATCGGTTGGCACCACGATGAGAAGGCGCTCCATTTGGAATTTGACATCTAGATCATCACACAAAGGTTTAATAAGGCGCCTTTCGAATTCGCCGGACGCCGGAACGGACATAGGACTTGGGGAAATAGAAGGCGAGGTGTAGAGTAGGTTTGTCGCCACCATCCGTCGTGGGGAAGATTGGGCAAGTGGAGAGGTTCATCATAGCTAGGCCTAGAGCTTTTAAATGAAAATAGTCCTTCGAATGCTTAGCAGAGCATTCGGAGTCAGCGGCAAGTACTGACGAATATTGTCCGTGTCTTGTAGCTCTTGGCACACGCGGTTCCACAGAGGATAATGTGGAGTTCGATTGTAGATTGTTGAGAGGCATTCCTTCTTCAACCATAGGTATTTTCGGTGGGCGTGCATTTCGCGGATTGCATAGTCAGGAACCCGAGTTACAACCTAGCTCCGACGAGATGTTCTCACTCGTACAGGATAGTTTTCCAAGATGAGGCCGCAATTCCAGTGAAAAGGCCAAACACATAGCAGCTATCTCGCCTAGCATTCATTTCAAGTGGAGCTTTCAAGTTGAATAAGTCTTTCTATCGTATTTTCTAACACAGCGTTGCTCGGCGCACCTGATAAGGGTGGATACCCCGTTAGATTCGGTTTCCCGAACACACCGTCTCACCTTCCCGAGATTTAGAAGGTATACGCCCATGAGAAGTAGATATCGGTTGCTGGTGGTGAATGAGCGCTGACTATCGCGGAGGAAAGCAAGTCAAGAGACATGATCGTATCGGGCGATCCAACGGTCTTGAAGAATGGAAGCTTGCGCACAGAAAAAATGAGTTGGATAATTAGGATCCCATCATACAAAGGCAAGTGCCTTCCTACAAGCGAGAGTCAAGTCATTCATCACAATATCAATGCAATCATGAAGTTCCGGACATTGAAAGCGCCGGTACACTATGGTTCGCAGTCTCCTCCACGACTGTTGTCGCGTAATATAATCGCTGTGCAACGTCATTCACGACCCAGTCTAATCCTTCCACAATGTTCTTGCCCGTCATTGCGCTACACGGGAGAATTCGCCAATTGTGCGACTTGATGTTCACCAAGTCGAGAGCATCGCGGATATCAGCTTCTGAGAGCGCGCCTTGGATATCTTGCTTGTTGGCGAAGATGAGCAAAGAGGCACCTGTTAGTCTCTAAAGCAGGATAAGCCACCCAGACACACATTGAGGGTATCATCACCTACGTCCTCCGTCAATAGCTTGTGCAACTCATCTTTACAATCTTGAACACGCAGTCTGTCTCCTGAGTCTACCACCCACACAATCGCGTCCGTTTGTTCAAAATAGTTTCGCCAATAAGGTCGTAGTGTCCTTTGTCCGCCAACATCCCCTTCGTTTCTTTCTCAGCAAGCAAGACTCATCCAGGAAGGCGTTTGGTACATACAGATATTCAGCGTATATCTGTTATGCTGTTAGGTTCTATCAAGCAGAACATAGACATTGCACTTACCGCCCATGGACGAAGGTTTTGATGTTGAAGCCCAACGTAGGACTAACAGACATAACATCTTCGCCATTCAATTTCTTGAGGATCGTCGTCTTCCCCGCGTTGTCAAGTCCACTTTCATCCTCAATGAGACCTTTGAGAATGGGATTGAATGGACATTTTGTTACAGAAAGAGAACCCGCATTTCCTTCTCCTTCATCCTGTTTTTGCGAATAACGGTGAGGAGGCCCATCGTGATGGTATGAAGTCGAGTGTTAGTCGAGACAAATGAGGCTCTTCGCATGTGAAATTCGCCTCTTACTACTTACTATATACAATGACCGAAGTCCGGATCTTGCTAGTTGCTTTTAAGCCTCCACCATCTTCAGCTTTCAAGGCATTATAGCTTTCTGACGTCCAAGATGCTGCGTTCAGCTACTCTTCGTGCATGCAGAGCATCGAAAATACCGAAGGTGTCGAGGTATTTCCAACTTATTAGTCTCATTGGATCGGCGCGAACTCAGTTTCTCTCAGTGCTAAGGCATGGCGAGCCTTCTCCACGTCGAGGGTGGCCCTGTCAGAAGGGAGATTGAATTCATTGGACACCTTCACAGATGAGGAACTTATGCTGCAAGAGTCTGGTAAGCCACCAAGCTGCAGTTTAGATGATGTAGCCTGACACTCTTTAGTACGACGCTTTGCGACCGAGGTAGTAGGACCCAAAGTGCGGGAGATGGATGAGAACGAGATGATGGATCCAGAAATCATAAAGGGGCTATTTGAGCAGGGTGTACGTGTTTCAGATACCATTCAGATTAGTTTACTGAGATTATATGCAGCTCATGGCAATCGAAACGCCTTCAGATTATGGAGGAGCCGAGTCCTCCTTCACGTCTGCAATCATTGCTATCGAAGAACTGGCGAAGGTCGACCCGTCGGTCTCGGTCTTGTGCGATGTGCACAACACTCTCGTAAACACCATCATTCGTTCGCGGGGCACGAAGGAGCAGAAGGAGAAGTATCTGACGATGCTTTCCGAGGGCAGCGTCGGCTCCTTCTGTCTCTCCGAACCGGCTTCTGGATCCGATGCATTTGCATTACAAACGCGTGCAAAGAAGGAGGGAGACCACTGGATTATCAACGGCTCGAAGATGTGGATAACGAACTCGTATGAGGCGGAGGTCTTCCTCATTTTCGCAAATGTAGACCCGAGCAAGGGTTACAAGGGCATCACATGCTTTATTGCAACAAAGGATATGGGTATCCAGATTGCAAAGAAGGAGCAGAAGCTCGGCATCCGTGCATCTTCGACATGTACACTCAATTTCGACGATTTGAAGGTCCCAGCGGAGAATGTCATTGGTGGCATTGGGGAAGGGTACAAGGTAAGTTCACGAAGATTCGCTTATATTAAACTTGAATTTAAAATGTTATAGATCGCCATTGAATGTTTGAACGAAGGTAAACATTATTGCCATTTGATATTACTCGAAACTGAAACATTTATTTGTTAGGTCGGATCGGTATCGCAGCACAGATGATTGGTCTCGCCCAAGGAGCATTCGACAAAGCCGTGCCATATACGTATCAAAGAGTGCAATTTGGCCAGCCGGTCGGCACATTCCAGGGCATGCAATTCCAGATTGCCCAGGCAGCGACAGACATCGCCGCTGCGCGACTGATGACATACAACGCTGCGCGGCGGAAGGAAGAAGGAAAGAGTTTCGTCAAGGAGGCAGCCATGGCAAAATTGCTGGCAAGCCAGGTCGCGCAGAGGGTCAGCGGCAATGCAATCGAGTGGGCGGGTGGAGTCGGCTTCACGAGAGAGACGGGCATTGAGAAGTATTGGAGGGACTCAAAGATTGTAAGTATGCCTTTTCTTGTTTCTTACTTCATGACTGATACAGTTGCACAGGGTGCTATTTATGAGGGCACATCAAATATTCAATTACAGACTATTGCGAAGTTTGTTCAGAAGGAGTATTCATGACATTAAACCTATATTATGCCACCATATTGCGGCTGACATTGGGTTATAAATAGTTGCAAAGATGTACATTAGATAGCAGCGCATAATTACCCAAGATTGTCCGTAATAAAGTCCCAGAGAAAAGCCATCCACAACACATGAGACCCCAGTGAAAGTAAAGCATTTCCACAGCACAAGACAGCAAAACGAATTGGCAACAGAGCAAGAAGAACAGAGCAACAGTCTAAGTCAGTTCTAGTCACGAATCAAACTCCTGTATGGGTTCCCCGTCGAAGCCGCGCATCCCGAACCATGAGGGGACCTGTGACCACACTCGTTCACGGGCTGCCTTAATAGCATGCGCGAAGTCCATTTTGCACGCAGCACATATCTTGAGGCTGCAGAACTGAGTCCCATCCGTGAAGTCGGTGCGATGCATCATCTCCCCCGCCTGAGCAAGCGTAAAGAGAGGGTCACAATCCCGGCCGTTTGCGAGTCCCGAGATCGAGCGAAGAAGGTTGAGCATAATATAATAGTATGCTTCGCGGCAGACACGTCCGTCGTCTACCTCCCGGTTGTGGCAATCGGCTGCGACATCTCGACTACTCAGCTCATCCTCGATAAAGCTAGCCACGGCACGCTGTGCGCGCTCACGCCCGACGAGGGCAGTGTGCATATCCGTATGGCTCAGCATGATGGCAGGAGCCTCGCCATTCGGGCCTGGGCTAACAGGTCGCCCTCGGTCGTCAAGTTGCGTGCGTACGATACCAGCGACTATCTTCGAAGGGCCGTATCTGCAGAGATCGTAGAAAGCGCAAGGTAGGAGGTGATTAATTTGCATTTCACGAGCGAAGTTGATGACGAGGATCGGATGGGCGAACCGCGTTCGGGGGTTGTACCGACCGAAGACATCTGTGGCCTCGAATTCGCGTGAGTCCCAAGCACCCAGGGCCGAAGGCCAGTCGATTGATAGTCGATTGAAGCAGCGCTCTCGCAGATGGTCGAAGAAGTATTTAGTAGATAGCCTGAGAACAGATGATATAGTCCGGAAGTCAGAGGCGGACAGCTGCTTGAAGTATCTTTTCCTGCACCGTTAGCAAAGCTGAGAAGCGGGTAAATAATAAGAACATACAGTCCGTCATAGATAGCTCTCAACAGATGCCAAAGATCCATAGGTGAGTCATGTAGCTCGATGAGTGGACAATCCTCGAAAGTCTCAGCGTCAGGGGGTTGAGGGATGGATAACATGTCCCGGAAGATTTCTGAATGTCGCTCCAAGTTCCCTCTGTGCACTTTGAATGCAACATTTCCTGCCATGAGAATGACGTTCCCGTCCTTGAACCAAAAGTCCGACCTCTGAGCCTCCGAGAGTGTTTCGCATGTTTCCGTGCTTGCAGGAGAAGGAACCTCAGCGATCATTGGGGAGGTATCAGCACTAAAAACGACTTCCGCGCGCATCGTAGAGAAGGCTCTCGAGGCCTGTCCGAGCGTCCGTTCCGAAACGTGAAGTGGAGAGAAATGAGAGCACACGACAGATATATTCAGGGCCAAGGTAGTTTTATAGCAAAAGCTACTTCAGGTCTAGGTCCACATATTCAGCTCGAGCTGACTGCAGTTAGGCTAGATATCATTACGGGGCTGGTATTGTGAAAAGTGCCGGTGCCAGCCAAACCCAGCCTCGCTAGTCGGTAGTCAAAGCCTCGGTGATCGGTCAACAAGAAGAGATGTTGACATCATCAAGGCTGGCATATACATGTCAAGTTAGCATCCAGACTTTTGTAGACAAATTTTAGCAAATGTTGAATAGTGCCAGTATAAGCTAGTAGTGGTAACATGGAAAGAAAGAGTGAAAGCTCAACTTGAAGCATCCTCCTTCCCAGGGTCTCATTGACGTCCACGCCACATGTAGCTACCAAATTAGTAAATGCGCAAATAAACCAAACTTTGAAAGTTGAGCTCTAATCTCTCACTTTGTACTTTGTTTTTCTAAAGTTTGGTTTATTTGTTCTTAGACTAATTTGGTAATTACATGCGGCGCCAGATATACTAAGTACAACGTGAGAGATTAGAGCTCAATGGGTGCCCTGGGAAGGAGGATGAACTTGAAGGCACTGGCTCTTCAAGTTGGCAATGCTACCAAACACGTACAAACAGCCAATCAAACTGTCTGGTTCTTTGGTTACACTTTTCTCATCCCACCTTCCACCTACTTCAAACCAGATGCGTTCATCATCTATGCGACATTCACAATCTTCTCCTTCGGTTTCTATGGAGAAAGGGGCGTATAGAATCCACTCAATGAAAAGATCACCGTCAAAACTTCGAATACGACGATTACAAGGAAACACGAGCCGTTTGTCTGTCTTCGAGAAGCGCTTGGGAGTCTTGATTGTCTGTCTCATGATGACGACTGTATTCTGCTTTGCGTCTGCGTACTATCTTTACTCAACGAGGTGGGATGTTATAACTACTCGATCTCCGGAAACCGTGTCTGATGCTTTACAAGTCGTCGAGTTCGAGCTTGACTCTCCTGTCGACCCATCTGCGAGATACCTATCTTATCTACCACATAGTGGTTTTCATAATCAACGCATTGCCTTGGAGAATGCTCTCATTATGGCTCGGCTACTTAATCGAACACTTCTTATGCCTCCTGCCAGGCTCGGGAAAGGGATAACGAGCTACTTCCCCTTCGACCATCTTTACGATGTCGTGTCAACCTCTGGGAAGGACAAGTTGATGCATTGCGCCGATGTAGCTTCTTGGATCTCCTTGCCAGTCGACTGTACGAACTACTTTGAATATACTATGGTACCTTGGGCTTGGCTAGCGAACATCACGGCGTTGGGGGAGGACTATTCATTGATACAGAGGTGGGACATGTCTGAATCTTGGCTTGAGGAGCATCTAGGCGTAACATCAAACGATACATTCTCTGTGAAGGACAAATCACTCTACCACTTTCGCTTTGTAGATGCGGATCCATTCGATATGCCCAGTCCGCGTTTCAACGAAAGTGTATCTATATCGTTACTAGGTCAACTTCCGCACCGACTCATCCAGCTCGGCACCCTGTTTGGTTCCTCCCGACTGCGACTGCGACGGCACCGAAATATGGAGATACGCAAAGACGTCCGGGAGAGCATGGTGTTCTCAAACAGCGTTCTCACAGAGATTGCCGACTCCATTCAATCAAGCATGGGTGGCACATACGTTGCTGCGCATGTCCGTATCGGTGATGGCCAATTCCTGGATCGCGGCAGCAAAAATGCCAGACTTATCTGGTGGAAGTTGGTGCATGTCACAATGGGCTTAAGTGAAGACGAGACGCTCCGTCTGGAATCGAAATTGACCAACACAACTGTCAACCAACCACCGACCCGAAAGATAGACGTAGCGGCCCTCCGAACGCCCCATCCTCCACTTCCTCAGCTGTCTCCACGATCAGTTCCGCGCATCGTGTGTCGTCGCCCGTGGCACCAGTCCCCCTTACTGTCAAGATTCAACGTCCCTCTCTTCATTTCTACCGACGTTTCCGATCCTGTCAACCACCCACTCCTTCGCCGCTTCTTCGACACGTTTCCGTGTAGCTTCGTACTGGCTGACTTTGCCGATGAAATATCACCTTTGTATCGTATGAAGAGCGGTTACGATGGGCTGATGATGCATAGCTATCTATTACCATTCCTTGATGCCATTGTCGCAGGCAAGGCGCATCGTTTAGAAGGAACGGACGGGAGTACATTCAGCCAGTTTGTTAAAGACATACTTTGGAGGAAATATCATGACTGGGAAATCGTTCAAAGGGGGTAATTACTGTTTTCTTCTATGTAACACTATACTTTAAAATATAAATATTGGAATCAGGATGTCATCTAGTCTTCACGAGCTGCTTCATCGAGCGTGCGTCTTCGCGATGCTGTAATCCCCTCATTCCTTTGGTTCTAATAAATCCGGGGATTCACTGTCGTTCTCATTCCTTCGACGGCGCTTGAGCCTCTGTGTTTCCGCAGGAGGTTCTGTGTCAGGGGATTCCGATCTTCTACCTCTCCCACGCGAAAGCTTCGCGTTTACAGACTGGCTGTCTGCCCGTTGGCCTCGTATAATGCGACGTTTGAACCCCTCGTCATAATCTACGCATCTCATAGTCCAAACATTAATTCTCTATCGGCAAAACAAAGGTAAGCGGACATCCTTCATCTGGATCGGAGATGATCACTACCTCTTCGCCACTGATGAAGGCTTTTTCAATATCCTCCATAGTTGTATTCGTTTGAATCTCGGCGGGGGTAAAGTCTGCTTCATTGTCTGACAGCTCCGATTTCTTTTGGTCTCTGGATTCAAGCGCACGATGGAAAATGGAGACACAGGTCGGCTTGCCCCAATTCGTCTCCTTGACGCTTTTAAGCCACCCTCTTTGTACCTGTGAATAGAAGGCAAAGTAAGCATTCAACTACGGTTCAGCCATTCAGGATGCGATGGGCTGACCTCCTGGGGAAGCATACTGAACTCTTGCGGAGTCAAAGGCGTGCTCTTCTTCATCTCGTAGTTACCCATGACGTTCCACACCGCATCGGGACCGTCATGCCTCACTATCACTAGTTCGCGCTCATGGGGCCAATACTTGTCGTCGTTGAGAGCGAAATATAAGCCCGCTGCACCAGGAATCTGCGGGATATACGGATTGTACACCGGCACGGCGCACATGAATCGCTTGTAGCCATGTTGGTCTACGAGCTCCTTTCGGACGTTCGGAAAGGTTTCTTGAGGATTTCCTCCGCAGCATTTAGCAAATTCACTGCGCTTGAAGGTGCTCTGCAATACTTCCGCATCTACTTCGATTCGGATGGCAGAGTACTTGAAAGTAGAGGTTATTCGGTTGGAGACGATGAGGGAGGGAAGGCTCTCTTGATTGTACCTCTTCGGAAGCGGCTGGAAATCGCAGACGATTAGCTCGAACACGATCCGAAATCAAGGGAGGATTTACATAGTTGAGTTGAGCGGGGGATGCGTCACTCATATCCAGTCTCAGTTGGTCTGGAAAGACTCGCTTTTGTTCGCCCTCGTCCATCGTGCTAACCTCGTTCCGGAGCGGTGCATGGGAAGACAATGTTCTCTTGGCAGCTCTAGGGACACTGTGACCATCGCCCTTGTTATCACTGTCTTTGCTGGCGGCTCTAGCATGATTTGTGAGACTTTCCGGGGGAGTTGCATTCGTCTTGATCCTCTGCAGTCCAGGTCGGTCATCGGAAGTCTTTTGAAGACCATTCGGAGTGTTAGTTGGGTGTCTTTTCGAAAACACCTTGGTTTTATCGTTTTCGTCATCCGAAGAAAGCAGTAGGTCAATCACTTCTTCTTTCTTTGGCTTCAGTCTGTCTCCGGTGTTTTTATACGGGGCAGGCAGTGGGCACCCCATTTGATGATTTTGACGTTCAGCCGTTACATGCTGTGCAGCACTTTTTGATTAACTTTCTCCGTTTAGATAAAGCCTGAAGAGACACGTACTTCCATAGCTGGTGGCTTAACTTGGGGTAGAATTTGTGTTGGAATTTCTCCATCCAATCCCGTGGAAGCCTATCATCAAACCATTCATATTGACTAATAAGAAGAAGAGGTGGGTAGTACCTCAGTCTTAACCGTTATACCTGGATCAGGCGTCAAAGGTTGTGAAGGTCGAACAGGTACGAGGAGTGACGTATTTTGTTGTTGGACTGTTTGAGATACGCCATCCCGCAGGCAGGAGCAATTGTTCTCTAGATGCTGGTGAAATTCATCTCGATAATTCTCAAGGATCTTGATATCTGCCTTTAGTCTCCGTAACTGAAAGTTATAGTACTGTTCGCTTTTTCTTTGTGCACCTAACTGATCATGAACGTCTTAGTGATTCGGCCCGGGAATTTCGCCAATTACCAAATAGACAAGGAAGAATATCCAGACTCACTGTGTTTGAAGAGGAGTCTCGTGAGTCATCATTTCCGCGGTCGTTCGAATATTGCTCTAGAATATTTCGATCGCTTTTCACGCGTTCAAGCTCATGGGATAGCTTTAAATTGTCTATTCTTGCGCGTTTCAGTTCTGCGTACAAGCGAGCATTCTCGAGTTTGAGAGAGTCAACTAGTAGTCTTTGAGGATCTTCGGGACATTCATCTGAGTTTGTTGACATGGCGACTAAAGTCAGCGAGAGGGGTAACCGTAAGTAGCAGCGAAAGTGGGCGTAAAATTCTATTTACACTGACTTGAAGTTGAAGATCTGCATGCCAAATATGGAATTTATCATTAGCCGCAATATTAGCTACGTAAGCAGCAACTTGACTTTGTAGTATCTGGCTTGACCTCACCCAAAAGCATCTTGAATTCCGTCGACAATGTCAGTATCTAAGCCTGCAGCACTCATTCCTGCGAACGCTCGCGGTCGACAACTACGTGCTTGTCTCTTATGCTCGATTATACAATCGCCAAGCGACTTCAGAAGGAACGGGTGTCCCAACTGCGAAGAGATCATGCAGATGAAACAGAACGGGGACCGCGTGGAAGCCTGCACGACGTCCCATTTCGAAGGAATCATTGCTGTGATAAATCCTGAGAAGAGTTGGGTTGCGAAGTGGCAGAGAACGGGTGAGATGCCATCACTGAGTTTCATGAGGCGTTGTGCTCACGAACCACTAGCGAAATACGTGCCGGGTATGTATGCAGCTCGGGTGAAGGGCAGGGTACCTGACGATGTGGAAGCAGAGCTGGATGGACGTGGAATCAGATATAGGCCAAGAGACCAAGTAGAAATGGATTAAGGTGAGTTGTAGCAATTCCTGTATTCATCACTTATACAACTAATACCCTCATCATCAGTCTCGCCAATGCTCTGTACGATATCATTATCACTGTAACATCATCCACACTATCTCCTCATATCAGCATCATACAACCAAGTAGTTTAATCATCATGGAAGGGACGAGACTTCTCACTGCGCACATTCTACTTTTCGATCTGCCAGAGCACGATCGTGGTGCAATCTCGAATGTTCAAGGCAAAGCAATCACCTACGGCGCCGCGAGTTCATTTCGAGAATAATACCGTCAATAACTACTAGCTCTCTAGAACGAATAGCGAAGAAGCGCATTCAACTCAGCTTCTGTCAAAGTTTGTAGTTTCTCTTTCACCATTACCCTGCTTCTCGTCTATACGATTTGTCAATATCAAATTGAGGCTACTGTTGTCTTCACCTGAACCCAGGCGTAGAGGAAGAACGGGAAATGTAGGACCAGTTGATACCGAAGCCAAGTACTTTTCATTTTTGAATTTCATACTGCACACGATAAACTGCGAGATCAAAAGATTCTTTCAACGTCCATAGACTTGCTCACTCGACTTATGAATCTCTACGCTTGGATCTCAAAGTGGGTAATTAAATCTTTATGAACGATCGTCGATGACCTTCTCAAGCCAAGCGAAATGTGGTATACATACGCTCGAAGGTACTCGAAACAAAAGCGTTTCTACGAGGAATAACCAAGACGTTACAAGAACTGGCTAATCTGTCCGTTCAACGTCTTTCGCATGTAAGAACATCAGCATGCCCTCGTAGACAGCCCAACCGATCGCCGAGCTAAATACTTTCCGAGTCACTCGTAAAGATGCACCGTCGAAAAAGCCAGATATTCCGCGTTGCTTTAGAGGGAGGGAGCATCAGTCCAGGAAGGACGAAGAAAACTAGTCAGACTCACCTCCCAAATGGTACGAATCGTCCTTCTAAGTCCTTGGTATCTGTCTTCTTGTCGGACTTGCACCTTCGTCTGGACACACTTAGCGAGCATCCGAAAAAGTGAAACGACTGGCCAACCTTAATGACATCAAAGGGATGTGTAGCAAGTGTTGCAATTGCGCCAGCGCTTGCCGCCGAAAATGTGTGCAATCCTGTCGATGTTAACAAGGACGAGGGCCCCGCCATATTCGCTTGCCGAGGGTTAGCACCACAAATGCATTTGATGTTACAATAATCTCACATGTCTGCCGCTTGATGCTCTCGTATAAAGCAACGAAGATGCCCGCGTATGGCGCGTCACGCATTGCGGAAGGTATGAAGCCTTTGAAAAGTTCATTGGGACCTGACCGAACAATTGATGCGAAAGCGCGAGGAAAAGACGTGTATTGAGTACGATAAATGTCGCTCTGTTGGGTATAAGTATCGATGAATTATACAAATTAGCCTCCAACACACCTCGAAACGAGCCTTCAGCACGGAGAATGGATTGAGAATGAACCCAACGGTGACACGAGTCAAGGCCCCAGCGAGTACGTTCCCGTGGCTCGAGAGCTTTGGAAGAACAGATCCAGACGCCCCAGTGTTACCCAGAGAACGTGAGGAGACGAAGAACGATGTCCTCGCCATGAGTGTCCTGATTTGCGACAGGGAGGTCATGTAGAGGGCAACTCCAGGGACGTTACTGTAAGTCTTCAATAAATGGTATAAGATCTCATTCAACCTAAGCTCACCGAAAGAGAGAAGGAGCCGTGCCCCTCCATAAGCCAATAACTCCGTCGTTCGCAATGACATCGCGGGTGACCTTCAGTAATCCCGGTCTTTGCCTTCATACGCAGAAGTTAGGGAAGGTTGCACATAACCGCAACTCTAGATCACACCTGGGACCCAATCGGCCATCTGTCTGTTGAACTCTTGTCTTCAAGAGGTCGACTGGATGATTTGTGAGTCTTCAGAGTCGGTGGTTTACATATGAAGAGAACATACAAGGTTGAAGTAGCACTGTTGAAGCCAGTCCTGATAGACCACCTGCATAAAAGGCTTTAATTTAATTTAAAGTAGTAGAATAGGCACTGCAAGCTTACCTGACAACAGATGTTGCCCAACATTGTTCATGAATGTGAGGAGTGTAAGGTCAAGTTAATGAGGCCGCCCGGTGGTAAGGCGCGTGCCTCGACATTGAACTCGTGCGACACTTTTTTTGTAAACACTCTGTCTCTCTCCGAATGCCATGTCGTTGCTCGCTTTTTGTAGGGCAGGACCGTCAAAGTGTCGACGAATCTACTCAAACGAACTGCTCAAAGCACGACCTTATGCGACAGAAGTGAATTCCGCGTTCACGAAACCGTCGGCCTTTGGACAACCTTTATATCCCTCGCATCCTCACCTTCGTATGTTTTTTCTGCTCATGACTTGCTTGCTGCACTCATACTCAATATATACATAGTCCAAAGAGACGAAGTAACACCGGGAATTACGCTCAATGAATACAAGAAGAGGCGGTCTCGTCTGATGCAGGCCTTGCCCGACTCGAGCATGGTCGTCTCTGTAGCAGCCCCGGTGAAGTATATGAGCGGAGGTATGTAAACCAGGGAGTCATTCTTAGCGGACTATTGGCTCATTTTTTGAACACTAGAAATATTGTAAGCTATGCCATAGGGTGATAGGCGACAGCGGTCTAATTGGTCTTAGCTATAAATTTCGCCAGGCATCGGATTTCTGGTATTTGACAGGCTTCCAAGAGCCTGAATCCGCTGTCGTCTTAGGTACGTCGCATCTCGATAAGCTCAATTGCTTCACCTCATACTCTTTTAGAGAAGTCCTCTTCCAGCCGAGGCCACAAAATGACGTTATTCTGTAGAGGAAAGGATCCAGACCGGGAGAAATGGGAGGGTTCACGGTACGTCTTCTCGTACCCAACTACCGAACTGACTTACATTTGTGGCTAAGGACGGGATTTGAGCAAGCCGCACTTACATTCGGTGCTGACGAGGTTCTCCCGATTGACGAATTCCCCAGTACTCTCAAAACGTTGAGCTCGGCGTATTCATACGTCTATGCCGATGGATCTGGTGCATCTAGGCGTACCCGACAGAAGTCATTACTACGATACCTCACCTCGCCTTCAGCCTCGCGATCAGAATACGAGGGAATCATCGATGGCATGTCTAATTCCAAGCGAAAAAGCTTAGCCGCAGAGCTCGGAAAGCTTCGAAGCATCAAAAGCGAAGCCGAACAGAAAATCATGAGACAGGCTGCGGATATCAGCGGGCGAGCCCACGCGAAGGTGAGCAAGTTCGTGGACTTATAGGATCTATTTCTAAGCAAAGATTCAACTAGACCATGCGATTTACTTCGCCAGGGATCTCGGAGTCCTCCCTCGCTGCCCACTTCGAGTACATCTGTGCGCTACAAGGTTCACAACGACTTGCTTACGTCCCGGTAGTCGCATCTGGGTAATTGTGCTATTCTCTACCTGCATCTTCGAGTCTGACACCCATGTAGGCCAAATGCGCTGACCATCCACTACACCTCCAATGACCAGATAGTCCGTGACAACGAGATGATCCTCATTGATGCAGGATGTGAATACAAGTGCGCCTAGCGGTCCAGTTACTCAGTTCATGCTCTAATCCCCAACAGTGGATACGCATCAGACATTAGTAAGTCTATCAAGAAAGCGACCTTCCCGGAATTTATTCAATGTCGCTTCTAGCTAGGACATATCCCGCCAACGGCGTCTTTACAGATGCACAACGCGATCTCTACTCTGCTGTGCTCGCCGCACAAAAAGCCTGCATTGCATTGTGCTCGGAATCGACGGGCCTAAGCTTAAACGAGCTACATCGCAAATCATGCGAAATGCTCAGGAAGGAGCTGAACCAACTAGGGTTTGGCTTGACATCGGGCGACCTAGAGAGGATTCTGTATCCCCACTACCTTAGTCATCCGATCGGCATAGGTTTGCCTCTAAAATTTATGTGGCACTATCAAAGCGCTAATGGCTAGTTTTGAAGACCTCCACGAGTCAACGCATTTCGATCGAAGTGGCCGTCTGTTATCCGGAATGGTAGTAACTATCGAACCAGGTACTAAGATTAGGCTTAACTTCTATTCAAAGTACTGAGAAGCCTCGTAGGCATCTATATCCCCCCAACATCCGCATTCCCAAAGCACTTCCATAATATTGGTATTCGGATAGAGGTAATTCTTATATCTGAAGTGAAAATAAATCTCATTCTTCGTTCTTTGTTCTTCAGGATGAAGTGCTTGTTACGAAAGATCATCCGGTGATACTCAGTGTTGCTGCCCCCAAAGAGGTATTTCATTTTCTATTAATATGAATATTAGATCTAAAACCAAATTAACAAAACAATATCAAGATCGCCGATGTTGAGGGCGCTTGTCAGGGAACTATTGGGATGGAGCCGTACTAAATTATAATGCCTTATTGCAATAGCATCGCACTTCTGATAGACCACATTGCATCCTCTATGTTCTTTTTTCGTCGCATGGGTTCCGTGTATCACCCCAATAACGTCCAGTTGAGCTCATTCATCGATGCTCTCCGGGTTTCCATCGGCCGTGTGCAAGGCCTGCTCAACCTTCTCGCGTGGCAGCCATTTCTCCTCTGGAATAACGAAATAACTGATGATTCCGAAGATCGTAACTGCCCCGAAGATCACCACAGCCTGGGGAACAATGTTAGATAAAAACCCAAAGCCGCACGCATTTTTACAACTTACGAAGTTGAACGTCTCAGAAGTAACTGGGAACGAGAACGGGGAGATCATGACGGCGAAAACTATGGCATTAAAGAACGCAGCCGCGATGTAAAATGGCTTCTTGAATCTGCCCAGGTTATAGTGCGAGGACTGGAAGTGGTTGGGAGTCATGAACAGACGGAGAAGTGCGATGAGGCCGTAAGCCGCTATAGTCGGGACACCTCCGGCAGAGATCAAAGACGTGAAAGCAACCTGACTTGGCAAGATTGTGCACAAGAGCGCAGCGGCGAAGACGAACATCACGGTCACTGCGTGTTTGGGTTGACCGTCGCTAGTGACCTGGCCGATCCAGCTGGATAGAGGCAAGACGCCGTCACGAGCGACAGCAAAGATTAGGCGTGAGGCTGCGACAATAGCGATAGTCGTGTTCTAAACCTTGGTCAGAAACACCTTAATTTGATATATGACAGAAGGTGACAGACCATAACGAGACCAATGACTGCAACGATCGTCATGAATATGCTACCACCCCTGCCAAGAGCCATCGCATATATCTGCACGAACGGCTGTGGTGCCTCCAGCGCAAACAAAGTTCCGAGGTCTGGTGTGCAGAATAGGAAGAGAATCGCTGTAATAAATCCAAGGACTCCAGTCGCAACGGCCGATGTGAATATACCACGAGCAGCAACGACGCTAGCCAGAAGAAACTCTTAAGTGTGTATAAGAATGGTAAGAGTGTAAGATATTAACCTCGCGTTCTTCGTTTCTTCTGCAATGTGACCAGCTGCATCAAATCCTGTCAAAGTACCCGCCGTGAAAAGGCTTCGAAACCGTAAGGTTATTGTCTAATATTTTGATAGAATATGCTTACAAAGATAACATCCAGTTCCATCCCGCAGGTGCTCCTGTTCCATTGTCTGCGCGAAGGGTAAGGAAGCGCAAGACATATTCTACATATCTTAACTCACATGTCATCGTGAAAACGTCACTCGCCGACCGGAACCCATATGTCTTCGATACGCCAATAGGGAGCCAGATCAGACAGAGGAAAAAGTCTAGCATCATGATGAAGATGGAGAACCGGAATACGGCAGAGTACATCCTGGGGGGCAAATAGTTGATGGCAATCGAAAGCACTAAGAAGCCCTCTGAAACAGCCCAAATCAACGCACGCCACTTGACATTGTCGTTGGAAATTCCTCCGGGAAAGTCAATGCCCCATACTGCGAGTTGAGATACTACGTAGTTCGCAGTTGTCTGAAAGTGACATAAGATAGATGCACATGAGATGCACGCCCATGCTCACCTGACAGTTTCCAGCTGCAAATGTCATCCATGCCGTGCAAGACCACCAGGCGACTATGAATCCAAAGAACCTTGCATACTTTGGACCAGCGCTCTCCGCTGCCCAGATGTAGATACTGCCACTGAGAGGAAGAGCGGAACATATCTCAGCCAGAACCGCAGCCGTAATCAACATGAAGACAATCGTAATGAGATACGACGACCTG
Organism: Trichaptum fuscoviolaceum; assembly: GCA_910574455.1. Taxonomy (NCBI): domain Eukaryota; kingdom Fungi; phylum Basidiomycota; class Agaricomycetes; order Hymenochaetales; family Trichaptaceae; genus Trichaptum; species Trichaptum fuscoviolaceum. The sequence continues at coordinate 1,429,995 of CAJSYZ010000003.1, read as the reverse complement.
AAATCTGCTGTAAGATACGAATGGTAGAAGAAATCGATGCCTATAGTCACCATAGAGCGGCCGGCCCGCCTGCCAGAAGGCCCAAGAAAAAAGCAGACCTGCACAGAGGCTTTAGTATAGCGTTCAAAAGAAGGCCGGAGACGGTACGTACCGTACTCCTCCGATGAAGTTCAACGCACAAAAGCTGGCGGCAAAGCTCTCGATGAAATGCCAAGAACGATGCAATTTCTAGTTCAACGAGTCAGACAATGTTGAAGGTATACGGCGTAAGAAGGCATACGAAGCAACGACAGCCAGGAAGAATACTTCCTTTGCCGAGTATCGTTACTTCGATGCCTTCCGAGGATTAAGCTTCAAGCTTCAAGCTTTTGAATTGTCGATCATTAAAATTGACACATACCTGTTTATAGCCGAGGTTTTTCTACGTAAAGCATGAAAGAAAAAGGTCAGTATCTTGCATGATCTCCCTACAGAGGGAGATTAATAGACGAGTGACACTGGGGCTTCCCTACGCAGGTCTGAGCGCTGATCAGGTTCGAGCGGTATAATCTCAATCTGGTGTGACTCGCGGTACTGTCAGAGCAGAGTTTCTCCGTGAAAGCTCGGCAAAGCAGAGGCCAACGACTATTCACAACCAGATACCCGCAGCCATTCCAGTATTACCACTAATAATCGACGTTACCAGTTCGAATTCTCAGCAGACCCATTTCCCGCTTCAGGTTTCCTCCACAGTGCCCATCGCAATATCCTGTACCAATTGCAGCTCATCCTGATCCATAGAAGAAGCATCTTCAACGTCAGACTTGGTGGGGGAGCTCTTGCCAGACATCGTTAGCGATGATGGTGGTGGGTCAATGGAGAGAGGGGGCGATAGTAAAATTTAGTTTGATTTTAAGTTTATACAAGTGTCATGTCCGGGCCGTGGTTGCGAAGGTACAATTGCGATATTGACAGATAAGGAAAGCAATGAGAAAAACTACACAAAATGCCCTACGGAATTCCCAGCCGCTGTACCCGCAAGTCGTTAGCAAGAATCCAGGTAGTTGGTTTAAGGCACTCACTGGTTTGAGACCCTTTATCAAGAGCCACTCCTCGGTCGTCACATCGGTCTTGAACGTTGACTAGTTGATGCGCTCCATCAGATAGTGTCTCGGATCACAAGAACGGAACACTTACCTTCAAGACATCGATACTGGCACGGGTGATGTGACTGACTATCTCATCCTTCTCGTCGAAGTGCCGGCCGAACATCTTAGCCGACTGGTACACCGCATGCTCGATCTTGACAGCAACACCACCCCCGGCTTGGTGTTTTTTGACAACCTACAAATGTTTGAGTCAAAATGAAACGATATGAAACGAAGGGCACTTACATCCATTGATTTGTGATTAATCTCCAATGAAGTGCTATACTTGACTGTCAGCTAAAGTAAAGCGATAGGTTGAACACACTTGCATTTTACCGAGATCAACAATTTCCCTCTTTTGTGTCGTCGGATCGACCTTTACTACACACAAGGGAGTGCCCACCCGGAGAGAACCGTCCACAATGTCAACACCAAGGATGATCGGGTCGCGCTTCGCGAAGCAAGCAATGGTTTTCAGTCTACAAGGCCAGATAGCTTGAGGAGCAGCATCTTTCCTCTTCGCCTCCATGATCTCCGCGTTATATGCCGTAAACGCGTCGAAGAGATGGTAGATAATGTCCGCTACGAAATAATAAGTGTCAATTGCGTATACTTATTGTATATGGGGATTTTTCACCTTTAAACAGCTTGATACCAAGTTCCTCAGCAAGTTTCTCTGCTTCCTTATCCACAGGTACGTCAAAGCATAGAATACAAGCCAATTCCTTTGCTTTCTCCAAGACAGTTGCACAGCGCATAACATCCTTTTTGTGTACCGGACCAATATTGATTCCAGAAACCGGAATCTTGCTGACCTTGAGGAAGTCCAATAACGCCTCCAGCGAACCGAGCGTACTAGCTTGCACGCAGACACCCCTTCCGGACTTGTCAATGGAGTTGAGTAGACTGGTGAGATCTGACATGACCTCATCACGCAGATCGTCCTCGTCGTCGTCGGGGCCAATGACAAGAAGTCGTGAACCAGCGATTGCCTTCTCAAGATCTGGAGCGGCGATCTTGACACCCATGGCGGCCTTGATTTCTTTATGATGCACATATTGTCCCTAGCGGAAGCATATTAGCACTGCGCTCTTTGAACTTAACGGGTAGACGAACCTTTATACGTAATTCACGCAAAGGCTGGGGCGTTAACAACGCACGGATTTGCGTGACTATTGGACCGTTCAGACCACAGACAACAATCCTGTCTCCCTCGTGCAGGATACCGTTTGAAAGAACGACATCGATAGTCGTGCCCAAGCCTTCGATGACCTTGACTTCAAGTACTGTGCACTCCAACTCAGAGAGATACATCAGTCTATCACTCATACGCTCCTGTGTCAACTTGACGAGTAGCATGATCATGTCGGGTACACCCTCTCCAGTATGTGCGGAGGTTGGAACGAACGATACGTTACGGGCAAAGTTCTTGTTGTCGTAGTACAAAACCGCATTAAGACCTTGCTCGGCAAAAGCGACTATAGTTTTCTGCACTCGGTCAGCAAATTCGCGCTGGACAGCCGGCTTTTGCTTGGCGAGTGAATCTTGGAAACCATTGTCCGGGGTGGCTTCCCATCCATACAAACGATCAATCTGCTCCGGGATGATAAGTAGCTTTTCTTTATGATTAACAAATGATAACATGCCTTATTAAGAGCAACGATGAAAGGAGTCTTGCGGTCCCTCAAGAGACGAATCGACTCTAAGGTCTGAGGCTCGAGACCGTGCTACAATCTGGACGTTACAAGGGACCTTTCTAATATATCCACTGACACCCACCATGATATCAACAACAAGGATGGCGATGTTACATAACGAGCTACCGCGGGTCCGTAGGTTCGTGAATGACTCGTGCCCAGGTGTATCGATGACCAAAAGACCAGGAATATTGTATTGTTGTAATCCATCCTATACGATGGTTAAGCTGCGTCCACGAATTTGACAAACTGAATGAACTTACCTTGTTCAAGACCTCAGTCTTCTGCTTAATGGCATCGACAGGGAAGTATGTAGCACCGATTTGTTGTGTGATACCACCGGCTTCGCCTTCTTGAACGTTCGTTTGGCGGATCTAGCAGGGCAACGTCAAAGGAATATGTAGGGAAAGACAGAAAATAGGCACACCTTGTCAAGCAGTTTCGTCTTACCAGTATCGACGTGACCAAGAATACAGCAAATAGGACTGCGAAGATCGTCCTTGCTTCGGGCAGCAAGCGCAGCTTCGTGAGCCTTCTTCCTTCTCTCCGCCGCCTCGGCTTTCCTTTGCATGGCGAGGCGTTGCGTTTGCGTGAGTTCTTCGTCCGAACTGGACTCCTCTTCAGAAGAGGAGTCGTCTGAATCTTCGGACGAGGACTCCTCCTCTGACTCCGATTCTGATTCCGACTCTGACTCCTCCTTCGCCGGTGCCTTCGTAGCTTTCGCTGATGCCGCAGTCGGTGTCGGTGCTTTTGCCGGCGTCCCCTTCGCAGGCGCCACGGTCGGTGCTGCTTTTGGTAGATCTTTCTTGGCTGTCTGTGTAGAGCCGTTCGCTGCGATTGAACATATGAGCCTCGTACATACAACATCACATTTGAGACTTATCGGACTGACCTTTTCCGGGCGCTGACGGTTTTGTTGCTTCCTTTCCTGAAGAAGCTGGCGCACCATTCGCTACGATAAGAAGAAAAGATACTTAGTTGATGAACCTAAATAATTGTTCAATAAACTTACACTTTGAGGCTGAGGGCGATGCAACCTTTGGTGGTGCAGGCTTCTTGTTCTCTTCGTCAGAGCTACTTGCATCCCAGTCGCTCTTTACATCGGCTTTCGCAGGTTCCGCGGCTGGCTTTTCGTCCTCACTCTCCGCATCCCACTCATCTTTCACGCTTTCGGGAGGCGCAGTCACGGGCGAGGGGACATCTGGAAGCTCTGGGTGCACAGGCGCAGGCGATTGAACGTCCGGTGTTGACGCCTGCACAGACTCTTTGTCGTCAGGTGCGGGTGAAGCCTCCTTCGCTCCTGGTACAGGTTTCTTCTTCTTGCCGTAGACAACTTTCTTTGGCCGATCTGCAGCGTTGCCTTGCTGTGTAAGTCCTTCGATTTGCACACCGGATGCAAGTAATGCCTGTTTCCGTATTTCTGCCGCCGCTCGCTCCTCCTTCTGTTTCTTCGTAAGAAGTCTACCTTCTTTCTTAGCCAGTTCGCGCTTCGCCTGATGAAAAGATATCAGAAACCAAGTAGAAATAGCAAAAAGTAAATGATATGATTCACCTTTTCTTTCTCTTTCCTTCGTTGTTTCTCCTCTTCTTTCCGTCTCTCCTCCTCTGCAGCTTTCCGCTCTTCTTCCTCAATTCTTCTCCTTTGCTCCTCCTCTAATCTCTTCTGCTCTTCTTCCAATCGCTTCTTTTCCTCCATCATGGCCTTCAGTGCACTCAATCCCGCAGGCGCCTTCTTCTTTCCTGCGGGTGCAGGGGCTGGGTCTTCCTCCTTTTTCGCCTTCTTTTTCTTCTTTTTCTTATCGTTTTTGCCGCCGGCAGCAGGCCCCTCGTCCTCGTCCTCTTCGTCCTTCTCAACATCGGCGGCAGGTGCAGAAGGAGGTGCGGGAGTCTCACCGTCGCCCGCGGCATCACCAGTAGTAGCCCTCTTTGCAGCTGCTTGAGCCTTTTTCTTCGCCTAGGAAATACAATCAACTTTTAAATTTCAGTGAATTCACATAAGCTGCATACCTTCTCCCGCTCTTTCTTCAATTTCTCCTTCTCTTTCTTGGATAATACCTTGGTGCCAGGCTCGTCAACGGGTTCGTCCTCGTCGTCCATCGGAGCTTCCTGAGCGGGCTCCTCCTTGGGAACGGATACTATATTTATTTCGTGATAAATCAAATGAAGAACCTTTTTTGAAGCAATCTCGCATACCTGGTTCTTCCTTCTTACCCTTCTTACCCTTCTTCCCTTTACTCTTTTCGTTTGCAGGACCCCATTCCTCGTCGGCGAGATCTTCAGCAGTCACCTCAACGGGCTTCTTGGACTCTAAGTCTTCCACAGGTGCTGCAGGCTCAGGTTCCGCCTCCTCCTCATCCTCATCATCCGCAACTTTGCCCTTGCCCTTCTTGCCTTTCTTCTTCTTGCCGCCCTTCTCTTTCACGGGCCCCCATTCCTCATCTGCGAGCTCCTCCGCAGTTATCGTTGCTGCCTTCTTCGGTGCACTGATGTCGCCCTTCGCTGCAGCGGATTCCGTATCCGATCCTTCCCCAGGTCCAGGTCCATCTGCGAATGAAACGGAAGAGGTTTCGTGTGTTTCCGCTAGGGATGCGAACCCGCCTTTCTTCGCCTTCTTTTTATCCTTCTTAGGTTTATTTGACGAAGCCTTCAGAGTTGCCTGGATAAAATATTATACATTAGTACGAATGTAAGTAAATGATAAAGGGCTTACCATTAGACCTCCGAAATCCTCTTCATCTTCCATGCCTACGTCACTAGGATTAATGCCTAGTGCAGCGAAACCGTCGAATGCACCCTTCTTCTTAGGTATGCCCTCGTCATCTGAGACATTAAGCGAGGCTGTAGCGCTGTTCCCGGCGATCGATCCGCCTGCCTTCGACCTGCGGTCAACATCATGAACCAATGTGCAGATAAACAAGAGTGAGGCAATACCAATATTCGTCGTCATCAACCTTCTTTCCCTTCTTTCCCTTGACTTTAGGAGGCATTTTCAGAGAGTCTCTAGTAGATACTTGGTTGGATAGATTAGATGTCGCTGCACGTAGACAAAGGGTAAGAGGTGGTAAGAATCTGACTTCAGTTCTTCGAACCGTAAATTCTCCGACGGCGCGAAGCCTGAGGTCGCTGACTAATCCATCGGATTCTTGGTTTGAAGGAGATGATATCTCCAACTAGCCCCCGAGGCTATGGACTATAGGACTTTCACAGTCACGGTATTGATGGTTGCAGCGTGATCTCTTACATAGTTGCATAACATCATAATGCTCAGCCCCTGAACACCCAATACAATCTGGCAAACCACGATCGAATGCACCGGCAGAATTCGTGACAGAAATGTATATCAAAAGATTTAGAACAGCATACACAGACCAAGAATACTACAAGGTGACCCCACTAACATTGCCCTATGCCACTCTTAAATGAAAATGTATAACGACTCGGAAGTGCTTAGTCTATTGTCATTTGCACTACGGCACATTAGAGTCCTCCTATGCAAGTTCTTCCATCTTTGAGAGCATCTCTAATACTTTAGACATCTTCGGCCTATTCTTCTGATCCGCCAACCAACAGGAGATTATGATGTCCCAGAGTTTGTCTGGCATTGGGTGATCTTCTCGTAATGGCTTCTTGCCGTTATTTATTAACACTGGCAAAAACGCTGCATTCTTCACATTATGGTAGGGTTCAACGCCTGAGACAATCTGATCACAGAACAATGAATTAACAGGAAAACACAGAAGCGGAGTTACACACCTCAAGAGCAGTCATTCCAAATGAATAGACATCACACTCTGGGTTTGTCGACTTACTACTTGTTTCTTCTGCGGAAATAAGTTTGGGATCCAAGTATTTTGCTGTGTAATTGAAATGCGTTGTATACCCAGTCTCTTCAATGATGCGAGATAGTCCGAAATCACACAATACGGCAGATCCATTGTTATCAACAAGAACATTAGCCTTGAAGGTCAATAAATGAGATTCATAAGGTAGCAATGATTACGGATATGGACAACTTACTGGCTTCACATCACCATGTACCATGACTCGAGTTCGATCTGTTGCGAGTGGTATTCCATGCAGATGAGCCAATCCCTTAGCAACATCTCTTATCTATTGGTGCAAACAGTCAATATAAAGAATTGATCAAATTTTTCAGTCACTCACAAGTCGTAAACGGTCATTCAGCAAAGACTTGTCAGGATGATCTTCCAAATACTTCATCACGTTTTCGTTTGGGTAATATAGGGTCACTAATCCTGGAGCTGAAGGGGCGAATGTAACGAGTCCTGCTTCTGATACACCATAAAACAGTGCAACGTTCGGATGCTTTGCCGCTATAAGGTTTTTTTCCTCCCTTTCGATGCGCTGTGAGATGCATGCTAAGCCCGACTGACTCGAAACATATAGCATAATTCGCTGACCTTCATGATCTTCGCTTTTTCTGCATCAGGTTTGGTATGCATACCGCGGAAGATCTTGATCGCAACCTACATTTAATGCATATGTAAATGAGCTAAGCTTTAAGTCTATTGACCACTTACTAATCTCGTAGTTTTCTTACCATCTTCAGGGACGTCGAGTTCTCCACGGTAAATTTCGGCGTTGCCTCCATGCGCGAAGTGTGCCTTTCCATCCCACCGAACACCTTTGATGAACTGCGAACAGATGATTAGTTCAAAATGTGTGCAAGGGATAGATATACACGGACGAACAGTTAACTGTCCTGTCAAAACTCCATTGGTCTGAGACATGGCGATAGGAAGGGGTTGACTGTGGGCGAGGTGAGGCAAGTGGATGACAATATATACTGTCCTCCAGTATGCTAGCACCAAACTAAGATGATGTCGTAAGACACGTAGTCTTTACAAGGAGCTGAGACCTGTTCTGTTAGATAGAAGTGGGTTGTCGGATTGAAGGCGTTCATGATACCTGGACATGGGACAAACAGACGCTGAAGCTGATGTGATCGGGGAAAAGCCGCTGTAAACACAATGCGATTCACTTCGCGAAGTCCATCCACCAACTTAACATCAGGCAGCTCTTCAGGATGCATTATCCGTGAATACCGAAAGGAATTATAAATTTCCAAGTAAGGCCGCTCCAATCCTGCCGCCGGGGAATGGTCAACTATCTCTGGATTTCCCATACGAGAGTCTGAGGCTCTTCGCAGTACAGCTATGACTCTCCGTCGAGTATGTAAATGAGGACAATGAAAATGTATCATCCAGGAATCCTACTTCTGGCATAGTCTGATACACCAGAGGCGCTCGATGATGGTATAACTTCTGCGCCTTGCTGCACCGCGTATGCAAAGGAAGAAGTGGAAGGCGATCGAGATGGACAGAGTAGCGCTTGTCGTGTTTGCCGTGTATGTCGGAAGAATGGGGAAGGGGTCCTCATCGTCCGAGTCTATCTACGTCGTTGAAGTTAGAGTACACGAGGATAAGGCATTCAAATCTCACCCGAAGGGGATATTGCTTTCAATTTAGAGCTGATTAGCGCTGCTCAGCCATTCTCCGCCGTCTTCAGCATTCGAAGAATCTCATCAGGAAAGGAAGAGGTTGTCAACCCATGATTCTGACACAGTCACGGAGCTCGTGTCTGTGTCGGATAGTTGACTCCACTGATCAGGCGCTTGAACCTCTAGCGTCGCAGGATTGTATGAATTGTCCATAAGTGATATCGATCCTTCAGCGCTCACAACACTCCTGGCGGTTGAAGGAATTCTATCGCCACATAGATCTAGCTGGGATCTTGCAGATACGGTTACGATTGCCTTGCGTCTCTTCATTTCGTTGAAAAGAAGTGGGCTCGCATAGGTCCTCCTTTGGTACATGCTTTCCAGGTGGGCTAATGATAGGAGCAGAAAAGTGCCGAGCATCAGGAATGTACACGGGTTCTGATTCCGCTGATGCAGATATCGAAGCTTGATTATTGTTTTGAATGCAATCAGCGTAAATCCCTACAAGGCGCTGCTGATAAACTCACAATTGCTGTGAACCCTTCTCTGCCTGTAGTGGACGATACGTGTCAAGAACACAATCACCCACAACATTAGCAAAGCATCAGTTCTCCTGTCAGAGTTTGCTTCACAGAAATATGGGATAGGTTTTTCGACGCTAAACTACCCGCATCTCGTGAAGGTGAAGGCGGGGTATGTGATACTGGGTCTCTGGTCTGGGAGCGTTGTGAGTTTCGTAGACGTTCGGATACGTGTCGTGGGGTATAAGTTCTCGGGAATGAAAAGTTGATCACCCTCGATAGCCAATTAACGTACAATTATCACGTTTTGTCCTCTAACACCCGTTCGAAAGTGATTGCTCCAACGGTTGGAACACTGGAGCGTTGTGTAGAGAATGACCGTGCAAAGGCTCGATACCCGTAGTTCCCTGACTGATGTTGTCATAGTATTTGTTTGTAACTAGTATGCAGCAGGTTCCGAGTCAAGTTCAAGTTCCTGCCAGTGCAGCCTGAGTGGCCGAACCGCAGAAAAACAATTCCCACGACGGAAAAAATAGCCTGCCCTTCAACTTGAACTTTGAAGCTCCTAGGCACACTTTGAACTTCAACTTGTTGTACACCATATTCAAGTTTGCACTTTCGTCACTACACAGTTCACTCCTATGCCACATAAATGATCTTCAATATACTCCCAGTTCTGGTGACATTGCTTTGCTATCATGTAAACGAACTGTTTGCTGTCGCCTACTAGACAAGGAATATCGAGGCCCTCCCGAACATCTTGATCTGCCGGTCGTTATCCGAGCGAAAGTACAGCTAGTGTAACTATGTGATTTCTAACATTCATTATACTTCAGCATGACCCATATCATCTCATTAGATGAATAAATTTTGATTGGTGACAGTTTCCCGCCTCATCTCCGTAGCTAAACAATATTCAAAGCTGAGTAGCTCCTCCATCCTGGAGGCTCTGCGCTGGAAATTCTACAGTACTTATGGATGTTCGCAGCAATGATGGTTTTGTAGGTCAAATGTCAGTGGTCTTATTACAGGCTCTAGTACATTCTAGACAAAATGTGCGACACAATCAGCTACTAGTTAGCAGACTTCTTTCTGAACATACGCCACAAGCCCCTTCCTTGCGATTCAATCTTGCTTTCGATCCAAGCTTACCTCCCGCTAGTATCGTGACTCTACTATGATCTCCACTATGGATTTCCTCGCATTCAAGTATGTCCTGGCGGTTCTTCTGTTTCGATGAATGACGAAAAAATAGCGAAGCCGCTCACTGTAATTCAAGGGTTTCAAAACACTAGCTATCACAGTACATGTATCTATCTTTGGTACTGACACACAATTATTTGACATTACATGACTTTAGTTGTCCAATCTCTAGCAGCCATTGTCCAAAAAAATCAGCGAGACGTCGAGAATTGTATATGATACATTGTCTGTGGGGTGGGGCTCTATCTCCGACTTCTAGATGCCCTTTGGATACTTGTCAAACGCCGTACCACTTCAACCATAGACGGTCGATCCTTTGCATTCTGTGACCAACAGAGAGTGATAATGTCCCAAAGACAAGTAGGAACACCAGGATGGTCATTCTCTGATGGCCTTTCCCCTTTACCTATTTTGCGAATTATGGTAAACTCATTCTTTACCGTGTAAAATGGGGCCTTGCCGGAATAAATCTGATGGTAGACTTTCAGTATCAAGCCGAAAAATAGGTGATGACGAGACAAAGCAGTCTGACCTCTAGTGCAGTCATTCCAAAAGAGAACACGTCTTCTTCAGGAGTGGAGCTTTTGGTTGTTCGATCATCATCATCTGATGCTTCTGGCGCCAAATATTTTGCGGTCCCTCCAGCGGTTGTAGTAAATCCCGACTGCTCCAAGATATGTGCTAGGCCAAAGTCACACAGGGCAGCAGACCCATCGTCTTTGATGAGAACATTGACCTTGAAATGAGGAATTTGCAGCAATCAGCCTTCACGCTGGCAGATAAAGAGCTATGCAAAGAGCTCACTGGCTTTACATCACCATGTACCATAACTCTAGAGAGGTTATGGAGGTGCGCAAGACCAGTTGCGACGTCAATGATCTAATACAAAAATTAGGTTTCGGCGTAAGTGAGACGAATATGAAATCCATGATCTTACAACTTTGAATCTGAATCCTGTTGTCGCCGCACTAGGATTCTTGAGCATGTACGTCAAAACGTCCTCATTCTTGCAATATTCCGAAACGAGACCCTCGCATGGGACATTCGCAATGACACCTGATTGGCAAACTCCATAGAATCTTATGATGTTCGGATGTTGCGCTGCAAGCATGGTTTTCTCTTCTCTTTCGAGACGCTATATTATTAAGAAATTTTGAGAGGGGACATTGCAGATAGAGAAGGCCTCTGTTCACCTGTAAAAACTTTTGTTTAGAAACCTGTCCGTTTGGAGTGGGCATTTTGTGAAAGATCTTAATTGCAACCTTAGAAATCATGAACAAAGCGCCATGTTATAGAAGACACGAAGAAACAGACCTCTATCTCATTACCTCCTCGCTTCAAGGTGCCTTTGTAGATATTGGCTAAACCACCGCAGCCAAAGCTGACTGGATTTGTGCATTTGACTTCGCCATCCACATACTTGTATTGAATAAGTATTATTATTTTTAGGATAGGTACATGAGCGGGCATACCTTGATAACACCAGTAAGGGCACTCGCAGGCATGGTAATTCAATTGTCGGAGATGGGAAAGAAGGATGTATACTGTGTAATATTAGACGCAGACTCCCGTGCCTTCTTTATATGCTCATATTGTTGAGCGCCAGAAGGAATGTCTTACCTCAGAACAAGTTAGTTGAGCGCCAATATTAAAGCACTTGGATCCATTTGTGCGCAGAAAACGAATCATGAATCAAACCTAGGTTCTAAAACGGATTTTTCGAATCACCCGACAACCCATAACCAAATTCCCTTATTCATGGATCATCTAGATGAGAAGTCGCGGAGCATACCATTATCTTCTTTTTAGATCGAGGCGCAAGCTGTGATGTCTCCATCTACACTTCAGGTGTATCCCTGTTCCGGAACCTAAAGACAAGTCGTGGAATATTTTGCAGATTCTGTATTGATACTGTCGGCGAAAACACGGAATCCAGCTTGAACTGCCCGTTCGGTGAAAAGTACATTCGAATATCCACTTGGATTGATAGCGTCTGCTCCATCCATTTCGGTGACTTTCTTGTGCACCGGAAACGTTAATGATGCAAGCCTTCAGGGGTATACGTGAAGTCACGCCTGTTGAGGCGGATTGCCGACACTTTCTGCCTCCTGCTTTCAAGGCAAGGCACTCAAACACTGTTCGAGAGCTAGTCGCTTTCCTCTGATTGATTCCGGAATCGATTGAGCTGAGAAGGACCGTCCTTGATCTGTCCATGCCAGAGTATAGAGTACGCAAAGTTGTTCTTCGTTGAACTTCAAATGGGAAAAATATGCCCCACTTGATTAGCACTATCCGTGGTTCCGTACCTGATAGAAAGCTATTATGAGAACGTCCACTGCCAGTGGCACGGAAGAGAAATATCGTTGCCCACTCCAGAGTAGTTCTTCACCTCATATCGTAAGTCCAGTAGACCTCACAGAGGTTGCTACGACGCACTTGCGATTTGTCACTGCACCTTAGAAAGGGAGGGAGGGCAAGTGTTTTTCAAAATGTTTACGGACTGTATACGCTTTCTCCTTTGAACTTCAACCGAAAGACTTGTTCTGGGTAAGCTAAGCAGTCAAGACCTGATTTAGAGCCGGTGTCCGCACAGACAGATGGTGCTGTTGATTAGTGACGATATCATTTCGTAAAGCTGAATTGTTATTGGAGGTTTACATACATGTTTCAAGTGAGTGACTCATGACTGCATCCCACTTCAAAAATCGAAAAGAACGCCTTTACCACAGACAAGGACTGCTGCCCCATTCCTTGCTCTACGTTGATTTCAAGATGATTCTTAGGGAGAGCGGCAGCTGATAACATGCGGGGTTTCAGCGCCGCTGAGACTTTCCGCGGAGTGAATGCAGACATCGAAAGTTCATCGTCGAAAGACCCGAAGTCGGGCATACTGCAGCTCTCCGATACCCACTCCTGTCGCAAGCTAGCTGACTTCTTGTCTCGTCGTTTAGGTGAGCACGACTGGCGCTGAGACGAGAGACCATGACATGACTTCTCCGCTGAGGCCGGGAGCATTGGAAAGGGGTCCTCATCGTCTGAGTCCATCTGCGTGGCGGAACTCTGTGTACACGATGAAAACGCGTTCAGTTGACGTCGGAAGGGAATATTCCGCCCTTCTTGATGCTGATTAGCGCTGCAATGTGGTTCTAAAGCATCATCTTCAGTGTTTAAAGAATCCGTCAAAGAAGGGAAGGGGTTGTCGTCCCATGATTCCGGCACGGTTATGGAGCTTGGTATATCGGCATCGGATAGTTGGCTACTCCGATCATACAGTTTAGTCTCTGTCGAAGAATCCATCTCATGATTGTATCGATTGTTGAACGCTAATGCCGATTCTTCAGCGCTCATCGCATTCCTGGTACCTGAAGTACTTCTCTCGCCTAAAACGTTGGTCCAGCTGGGAATCTTGAAGATACGGTTACGATGACCTTGCGACTCTTCAATTTGTTCAAAAGAAGCGGGTTCGCATGGGTCCTCGCTCGGAATATGCTTTCCAGGCGAGCTAATGATAGTAGCAGAAAAGTGCCGAGCATCATGAACGTGCGCTGGTTCTGATTTCGCTGATGCAGACATGGAAGCGTGATTACTGTTTTGAACGCAATCAGCGTGAATTCCTTACGAGGCGTTGTTGATGAACTCACGATTGTTGTGAACCACTCTGTGCCTGAGGTGGAACGGTGCGTGATAAAAACGCCTTTTCCCAAACCATTTCGTCTTCCTCCTCCTGCGAGGTCGGCACAGTGACATCTCGGTCTGCCAATGAAGTTGCTTTGGAAGAAGACGATCCTTCAATGAATAGCGGAGCAGGCCTTCTTGACTTACGCGGAGAATACAATGGTCCTTGCGATTGAGATGAAAGGACTTCCCAGGTATGATCCGGCGTAGGCGGGCGAGAAAAGACGTGCGCTTTTACCACGGGAAGCTGTATGTCACCTTCCACAGGTGAACTTCGAATAAATTGGTTACCGGGCTCAACAGGAGACGATGGTGGGAGCTTGAGATCACCATCGGTTTGTTTCAATTGAACGTGTTGGATCTTCGGAAAAGCAAGACGAGGAATGGCAAGTGATTCTGGAGTCGGATACGAATTGGCGCGCAAGGTGGGAGGCGCCATAGGTGTTTTAGTGGCAATACCGGGCCCAAATCGTAGCTTTGGGAGTTCTGTTCGCGGTAAAGGCGTACCACAATCCGATACACGAGATACAGCTGGGTGATTCTCTGTCCGTATGCTTGACGCTGGTGGAGTAGGCAATGCGTCTTCTGCGTGCTGTCTAGATGCAGGTGTTCTAAAAGGCGCTGAGTCCAGTGCGGAATCCGACTCTAACCGCGCATCGTCTGAAGACTCAGGAACTTCTGTAACATTGTGCACTCCAGCCTTCATCTTCAAAGGCGCTCCCACCCGCGCGGGTCCTCTTCTTTTCGATGTCGAGGAAAAGAGCGACAGTCTGTCCTGTGAGATATGGCCAAAACGTGCTGGCTCGTTGGCGGCGAGCGCTTTGCTTGGAGTAGGTTCAAGAACGGGATCTGAGCTAAAGCGTGTGTCGTCCGACGATTCAGGAATCTCCGTCACTTCTTTCGCGCTTCTACACCTTTTGCTCAAAGACGGAGTAGGGTAAGACTGTTCACACTTCCTAGTGCCATTAGGTAGTCTTTCATTCACGATGGTGGTAATGTCGTCCAAAGACTTGCGCCTCCCTTCTTTCATAACCTCAGGATTCGAAGTCTCAGTAGATATCTGCCTTGCACCATGATGTATCGCCTCTCTTGAAGGAGTTCCATCCACTGAAAGTCTTGCTTTCTTTATGATCTTCTCTTCTCCACCTCTCGCGCTTTTCTTGCGCTTCCCTTTGTCGGACGTGGCAGCCTGAGACCGCAATGTCGATCCTTTATTCGAGAAAAAATTGTCAATGGGAAGTTGTTCATCAGTCATCCACCCATTAGACTTGCGAGTCGCCGTAGTGCTCTTTCGCATTAGCCGACAGTAAAAGTCAAAGGGAGGACTTGAAGGCGAAGGTAGATGAGATGCGGTAAACAAGTGAAATGAATGACCGGAGGCAATTCAACGACGCGCCACAAACGCGTTCACGTTGTTTGTTCTTGTGTACGCGTTCTATACGCCGACGCGCTGCGCGCCTAGGAGGTCGACGTGTCGACCTTTGTTTCCTTCCACTTCATCTGAAACTCATCTCCTTGACCTCAAACATCAGCTGCTAAAAGATGGCCAACGAAACTATTGTCAATGTTATTCCGGAAGGTGTCCCAGTGCCAGACAAGAAGCGCAAGCTTGAAGGGGACACGGTAGCACCTCCTCCTGTTTCCAAGCTTCTCATCAAGAGGCTGTCTGAAAAGGCGAGGTTACCCACTCGCGGGTCAGCCTTTGCTGCAGGATATGATCTGTACAGGTACGCTTACTTTTTCCTTAAATTACCCTGCATTTCGAATAATTTTTATCGGAGCTTAGTGCCGAAAAGAAAATTGTCCCTGCTAAGAGCAAGGCTTTGGTCGATACACAAATTTCTATTGCAGTTCCGCAGGGCTGCTATGGTCGTGTCGCGCCGCGAAGCGGCCTCGGTATGTGGTCTTTCTATCCCTTTTGTAATGGGCCCGAATCACGTCTCAAATGCGTACATTTCTAGCATCAAAATTTATGATCGACACCGGAGCCGGTGTGATTGACTCTGACTATCGTGGAACAGTCTTTGTGCTGCTCTTCAACTTTTCGGATCAAGATTTTGAGAGTAAGGCATCTCATGCGCTGTGTTTTCTCTGAAGTCTTAATTACTCTTTTTTTAGTCCAAGAGGGAGACCGCATTGCACAACTGATTATCGAGAAGATCGAAACGCCCGACGTCGTGGAAGTGAACGTAAGTACACTACTCTCGCGTGTATTCGGCCTGATTGTTGACCTCTACCCATCATATGTAGGACCTCAACGAGACGCTCCGAGGTGCCGGAGGGTTCGGCTCGACTGGCGGTCATACCGCACTTTGAATTGTTCTCGAACCTCTTTGTATGTCTATCTCGATGCTATTTCATTGTTGTCCATGTAAGTCTGTAGCCGTTGAATGTATTTCCCTGCGTTTCTCGAATGCCAGAGCCGAAAAGAGATGTCTGCCCTATGTATAGGTACGTTGTCAACACGTGTTGTGTGGGAACGCATTTACCGCCCGGGCCCATTTCTACCTAGACGCGCTCCCATCTTGCTATGGAACCCTCATGTTGCTCTCGCCGATAGGCAGCCCCAGCAAGTTGCAGGCCTTCCGCTGCCAACCCCTTCCCGTGCTCGGCTTTGATGACGACGACGGGTTATATCTCTACGATGACCTCGACCTACAGCTCCCTGTAGAGTTGATCTACTACATCGTCGAGCTCGCGGTGCTCTCGAACCGACGGACGGGCTTATCGCTATGCCTCGTTTCATCGTGGGTGCGCGAAGTCACGCTGCCTTTGATGTACAACACCATCGTTCTGCAAGGCAACATGGTATCGCCGTTCAACATCCCAAGGTTCATCAAGAACGCCCCGAGGCAGCTGACGAGTCCTATGCGCCACATACAGCGCCTATGGATCGATGTCGGCGCTGAGAAGGCTCCCCGCACTCTCGATACATGCCCGCACCTCGAGCAGCTGGCAATGCACCTCGAGATGCATGAGGCCATCACGCAGACTCGATTCTGGGCGCAATGCATCGATGGGCACGCGGTTACTCCGTGTCGCTCGTTCACGGTGCTCGGACAGTCGCATCCGAGTCGCTGGGTGCCTTTCACCCAAAGCGCCTCCGGGCTGGCGTTCCTGCGCGGGCTCACTCATCTGCGATTGCTCAACATGTGCCTGTCGCACTACATCCCGTTGGAGTACACGCCCAATCTCACGCATCTTTGTCTTCCATACTTCGATCTGCGGGCGGCGACCACGGAGGGAACCGAGTTCAGCGGGCTGGAGTATATTCTTAGCATGCCCCACCTCCAAATGGTTGTCCTAACGCTCAATCCCCGGTATTGGCGCTTCGACGAGATGAGCCTCAAGGCATGGGCTATCCATGCGATGGCCAAGGACGAGCGACTTTACGTTGTCGCGTCTACACGCCTCGATGCTACTCGCGATTGGGAAGACCCGCGCCGAGATTGGGAGAACGAGGCTCTTGGAGGCATCAGCATCTGGGATAAGGCAGTTCAAGTCCGCAACAAGTTCATTGCCCGCTTATCGCGCAACGGATGGGACGTAGACCGTTATCATCTATAGCGCTGATTCAAGGTTAGTCTCCAGTTCTCCACTTATGACACTCGGATGGCTTATCGATGGTGATCGCGCAACACTTTTCCGCCCCTATCAGTATACATGTAAACCTCATCACACGTCGCTCACCGCTTACATTCACCTTCTTGTTGACGTGCTATCTTGTCTTAATAGAATACGGAGTTTGTAGTCTACAGCTATTTTCTCAGGGCACCGGATCATCTGGAGTCTGGAGAGCTTACTATTTCTCATGCTACTAGGATATGATCGTCATGTCGGTTCTTGCGCATATGCAGCTTATGTATAATGAATCCCCGCTGAAAGTAAATGCATCTTTGTGCCAACTAAAGCCCCCGGTGTGACGCAGCGCAGATCATCTATGAAGTCACAAGGCTTAATTTCGGCGACATAGAAGGGTCTGGAGTTCTCGAAGACGTTCATCGATGACTATCAATCTATCAACCATCGTATATTAGTTGAGTTTTACACGCAAACAATTGTTCGTATCATTAACAATTGTGCATGATCGCGGTCAGCTTATGTGCTTTGAAGCAATAAAACATTTAGCAAACACGCAGTCTTCACTTCTGGTCATATTTTTTAGAATCTACCTACATATCGAATCAAGCTTTTAGAATCGCTAGGGACGAAACAGACGCACTTTGCCGAAGAAATAGACTGTGGAATTCAGATTTATGTATCTGACGACAGACTAAAGATAACTGACACGTCTCTTGCTCCTTCGGGCACTACTTCAAGAAGTACTCGCCAGAAGTTTGCATACCAGAATATGTGCGCAAAATAGTTTGAGATCACCTAACGGCACCAAGATCGGCCAAGCTATGACTAGTGCAAGTCTGCTATTCGAACTCGAAGGGGGGCATAGTCGACTTTGCATCAGCCGCCACCGCTTGAACTTGATGTAGAGGTCGGAGATAGAGCCCAGAGGAGATTGGGCGGTTCGGTGAAGGGGATAAAGTAGACAACTTACAGACGTCGGTGGCCCTCATTTGAAATCGTCATGGACACGAAGAACGGGCCTGGGATTGAGGTCCCCGTCGCAGCGCGCCCCCTCCATATCTCCCGCCCAAAGTCCCTCGCAAGAAGCCCTCAGGTTGGCAGCAGCAGCAGGGTACCTCAGCGAGCTAGCAGGACTGCAATCCCTGCTCAATGGATTACGAGCCCCAACCCGAGGCTCGATTGGCGCTACTCGACATCGCCTGAGGCTCGCGCACGCATGCGACAGTACAACAAGGAGTACTTCCGGACACAAATCTGGGAGCCAGCGCTGCGACGAGACCTGCTCGGCTCCTACAAGCTCGCGACGGAGCACTGGCGGGACGAGAACGAGGCGCGGAGGAATTCGTACGTCATGGCTGAGACCGAGAGAGACGATAAGGACCGGAAGATGATAATTCAGAAGAAGGTTCGCATCATTTCGGAGAAGACGGACAGGCGGAGGTCGGGTGGCTCAGCGACGATACGCAGGGAAGCAAGGCGAAGTGGCGATAGTAGGGCGGTTAGGGAATCGTCCAGAGCAGCACCAGAATCCAGGCCTGCTAGTCGACAACAGGAGGTCGCTCGCCTCCCGACCAGAGACCGGACGACGCGCACTGAGACCAACGCGCACATCAAGACTGCGTTGGAGAGGCTCGAGAGTCGGTCTCCTAATAAACCGCGCATCTCATTAATCCGTACACCCCTAGTTCCATCTGCCCAACATACCTCCGCAGTCCCAGTGGCGAAAGCCAGTATCTTGAAGTCGCCACTTGCAAGTGACAAAATCAATGCAACTGAAGGACAGAAACCGAACGAAAAGAGGTTCGAAACAGCGGAGAAAAAGTCACAGGTCAAGATCATCCCAGATGTTATTGACATACGAAAGCAAGCGCCGCCAGAGGAACAAGTGATCCTGTTGAAGTACAGTTCGACGCCCATGATCGACGCGGAGAACATGGCCTTTGCAGAGTTCGGCACTAAGTCACGGCAACCGCATTACATTCTGCGATCGAAGATGGTTCTAGAGATGACCACGGGAACCGTCAAACTCCCTGAGTTCGTCAAGAGCCAGTCTGAAACATCTGGTGAGCTCGAGATCCACGGAACGGGATGCTATGCATTTGAGTCCCTTATGAAAGTGATCCTTCAGAAGAAATTCGCCCAACGTGCAGTACCTCCTGTACCTCGAGATCCAGTAAAGGTAGATGATGAAGTAGAAGCAATTGGTATAGCTAGATAATTGAGGCTAGGGGGAAAAGACTGTACTCGTAGGCGACCGGACATTTTGGAACGGAGACGACCATGTATTTTATATCTTGTTTACTTACCTTCGAACAATAAAATAGTCAGGATTACGACCCGTTCTCGCGTCCCCGAGCGCTTCCAGCTTTGTGTTCCGGTGTATGGTTGTGCTGACAGGTTTTGTTGCAGTGGCCACCCTATAGCGACTCGACTGCCGAGCGAGCGACAACTTGAAGTCAAGCCTATCACCCTCAGGGCGCTGCCAGCCACGGAAATGCCCTCTTGAGAACTAGATAAGGGGACGGGGTGAGAGTAAAGGATTGAAGCTGCGAAGAGTATGAGGTCGTTATCCTGATGACACTTGGGGTCGTCCTCGTTGCCGACACTGCTTAACGACGTGACGTTCGTTAGCTCCCGAAGTTGTGGCAAGACTGAACCCATACAACAGATTTGTCTCTCCTACTTCATATGCTCAGACAGAATTTGGAGTAATGGGCAGATTGGAATCCTCACAAGCATTTGCATTTACACAAGCCGACCTCATAAACTGTGGTCGAACTCAAGGTGAGTGTGGGACTTGACCCACCGGACAGGCCTCGAGGTCTTCATTGAGATTTATCTATTCCAGTGCCAACCTGATATTTCGTCAATATAGGGGAAAGCTGGTCGAGACAGGTTATCGTGGTTGATAATAAAGACAAGGCATTGTCAGAAAATCCGAAGAGGCGCGCGGCGGCCCGGGTTTGATTGTACCCCAACTTATATCTGACACTCTCATGTCTATTTCGTGTATATCCTCTCCTTCAACACATATCTTCCGGCATAACCTAGTCGTAACAGAAGATAGGCCTTGATCAAGAACTTTTCAAGGAAGTGATGTGGGATGGAGTTAGACTCACAATATCGAGGTTTCTTCCCGAACGTATTCACTAAACCACTGTCGCCCAAACCTCATCAAGTTTTCAGCATTGCGAGAGCGACCGATCGTATCGATGATTCTGACCGCGATGTCGAGAATGAGGAGCTTGCGAGTGCCTGTAACCGAACCCAGGTCCATTCTTTACGGGCTCTGTTGCTATGCCTCCGTCGCCGTTCACGGATGGAAAGCACATTAACTTGATTGTGTACATGGAAAGGCTGCCCATTCGTGCGATCAAACCTGTCGCCACGCACTCCAAGATACGCAGAAACGCTAAACAGTCATGATGAAGACACGATGGAGAGAGCTTAAGGATCAGATGACCTTGCGGAGGAGTTGGACGATTGGGTTAGTCGTTCAGGCGGAGAGAACCGGGAGACTCAGGAGAATGGCTTTGGCGACATTAGCAACTTGTCTGAAAAGTTGGCCTGATATTCTCATGTGCGTTGTCCATTCGATGCAGGCCTTTTTCGTTTCTCCATCCTTAATTCAATTACTCGCACATCGAAGCACACGTCAGAATCCTCTATCTGAGTGGTTTCTCGGCGTCCTGGGCTCTGAATATCACAGAACAGAAGAAGACAGCAATTGGGACTTTCGGAGCATCTTCATGACTGTCGTAATCGGGAATCGGGAAAGGAATTACGAGATGCAGACTTTTCGTTCTCGAACAATACCATGTCGTATCAATCGTGCAGCGCAACCGCTGACTCGGAAGCACATACTATCGTGTTTTTGTAGCTGTCAGTGGCAGACTACCCGAACCTCGATCTCGAGTATTGATTGAGTCAGAGTTACACTTGGAAAGATAGGACCTTGCTACATCTGTTGCGCACTCGATGATGGGTGAGCTCAGAATCATTGACAGTAGTGGAACAGGTCTGTTTGATAGGATGGTTCGATGTCTATCAGCACGACTTTTTGCGAGGAGATGTCAGCATAGGCAAAAGGTTCGATGTCCTCTCCGGTTTCACTCCTGACCGTACCGGAAACCTCTCATAGGAACAACAGGCTATTTGACATATATATACATCTAGGGGTAGGAGTCGAAAGATGCAAGTGAGCTCTTTATCAAGCATTGAGCTTTCCATTTTGAGCTTACTTTCTCTTAAGAAGGACGGCTATATAGATCGAAATCATGAGCTGGGTGAACATGACAGAACTCTGGAAGAACACGACAGAGTGCGCCGGCCGAAGACGCTTGCACGCTCGATTTCCTGAGCGCTCGAATATTGTGCACCCAGTGGAGACGTCGGGATCAAGACCTTCTGGGGCGTCATGCAGCAGACGAACCATATCGGCCAGAAGTAACAGCAGACAATGGGCAAGTCCTGCATCATAAACGTGCCTTCGGGATTTTCGATAGTGTTGTCACAGAGACTCGATCCCGTATACTTAGACGACATACCGCCAGGCGAAGGAAAGAAGGAGCTCCGCGCGCTGACTTCGGCGGAAACTTCCCTGCACCTCGGTGGAACGTGCCGCTACGCCGGAGGGTGCTCGTCGAGTGATGCCGGTTTAAGGGACGTCACAATCCAGCCTGTTGCGGCGACATCATCTTTTGAACTCTCAGTGTTGATATTCTTAGAGACAAGAGAATACTCGTTCCGCCTTATGAAGGGAGTGTGACTTGAAAGTATGTACGGCAGCCCAATACCCCTCCAATTAGCTACAGCGCTGACTCGGAAGAAGTCAGGAGGTGCTCAATATCGTACTGAATTAGGCACAGCGACAGAAGTAGAGAATGAGGGGAGCGAAGACAGTCGGACTAGCACTGTAGGATATTGCGGTGAGCCTAATATCATTTGTTCCTCCGTAATGATAAATTAATGATTGAACTTAAAAACCCCGATCTTAGTCCAAACGCTTGCTCCTCTACTGACATTGAGGTCAATATGGAGATTTGTAAACGGCATCAATAAACCTCGCGCTCGTTATGTCCGTCTTCGGACCTCTCAGCAAGACTGCATAGGAAACTAACGGCTGGCTTGCGAGCCTAAGCACGATCATCAAACCAAATAACTCATGTCTTATCAAAGATGAAAGACACTCAGCACTTAAGAGGACTACGCGCCGTAATGTATCATTTAGTATGGACAATACTGCGGTCTTTGCTGAGAAGGGGAGAGTAACAGTCAGTGACTGTCCAGACTTGTCTGTGAAGACAATGAGGGGCTGTCCTTGCGGGATAATCTATGACTTACGGTATGTGGCGACTTTGACTTCATTATGTGAGATGAGTGTTCGCGACAGTTCAACTTGCTGTGATTACCACAAATTCATTGTCATGGGTGATAATAGGACCAAAAATATCACTGTGGTCCATTCATTGCTGATCCGTAGGATGCTCGTGAATGTGTTGAGTGACGCAGGGCCGCAGAATGCCGTATTCCAGCCACTGAGCAACGACCGATGCAGCGCATCAAAGGCTGACTGCGTCGCAGTCGTCGATATGTGTATTTCTGCGAGCCTGTCGCATGTTGGGCATCATATCTCTATTTTTAACTCTTTTGTTTTGTGTACTAACATTCATTTTCAGTACACAGCCTTCGGCTTTCAGGCACTTCAAGTTTAAGTTGTCCTAAAACGGTTACTATCGGATCTTCTGCTGGAAGCGATCACAAGTTCTCATTTCAACTATTCTCCCAAAACCAAATGTTCGCTCTGGTAAACTGCATCAATTTTGACTGGACTCAGAGTATCTGTTGGGCTCTGATACTAGATCACGGATGTAATGCAAGAAACCTCAGCTTCATTTCGAACAAAGGGCCTGAATGGATCGGCGCTTCGAGCTCATCAGCGCGGTGGGGCATGTACGATACCGACGAAATGGAAGGTTGAATGGACGTCGGGAGGTGCTGCGCTACTAAAAACGAGGCATCAGGCAGAGATTTTGATTACAAGCATGCCGTTCTGCTAAGTGACTGCACCGCTTGCTGGGCTATTTGCATCCTGTGCCTGTCAATCTGCCGACACACCGGCTGCGCAATCTCATAGGGCGTACTTGCACGATCATGATGTATAAAGCCCTCGCTTACTCTCTACTCAGAATTCAAACGTCCATCTGTTAACGACCTTCAATGATTATCTGGCTTTACAGACGATGGAAGAAGTCAAAGCAGTCTCCTGCGTCAGAGCAAGCATCTGACTTACCTCGTCAGCAACCGCCCACAAAGGAACTGGTCAAATATCGCCTGGCCCTCTTTGCCGCCCTTGTTCTCCCTGTTTTCCTTGAAACTCTGGACTACACCGGTAAGAAAGTATGTGTTCTGTTGTGCAGAAGCCAGAGTTAATTGGCATCCCCATAGTTGTCGCAACTTCGCAACCGCATATAGCTGTACGGCGCTTTTATTGCTCTGAGCCTTTTGGCGTCTAACCCGCACTTCCAGTCTGCATTCAACCGCCTTGACCTGCAAGGGTAAGTTCAGGTCTCGATCTCTAGTTACAATCGTGAAATCACTCACATTGGCTTACCGGCAGATACATCGGCACTACTTACCTCCTCACATCTGCCGTATTTCTGCCCGTTTTTGCATCCGTCGCGGATGTATACGGGCGCTACTGGGCCATGCAGTCGTCGGTAGTGTTTTTCATGCTAGGCAGCGCGCTATCTACGGGTGCAAGGAACATGCCCATGATGCTTGCGGGGCGAGGTATCGCCGGTATCAGTGCCGCAGGCCTCCTTACGGTCGTCCGAGTGATTATGGCGGACTCGCGGTCGCTGGATGAGAATAATTGGCAGGGAGCAATGATGGTGCTATTGTACTCTGTTGGGTTCTCGGTAGGCCCAACAATCGGAGGCGCCCTCACGACAGTGACATTCCGCTGGGTGTTTGGCATCAAGTAAGTATAGCTTCATGTTATGGGTTGTGCGGGAGTTGACTGAGTTCTCCATCCTCGACGCATAAAACACACATTACACAGTTTACCTTGTTGTGCGTTTGCGTTGATCCTTATATTCCTGCTCCTCCGAACGAGGGCGAAGGGTCCCCAACCTCCTCGACTGCTCGTTTCACAGGACACCACCGTAGACAAGATCCTCCGTATCGACTGGGTTGCAACTATCCTCTTCGTTGGCGGTGGTATTCTCGTCCTACTTGGTCTGACGTGGGGTGCGAACGAGGTCTGGCATCAGGCAAAAGTCAGTGCATCGCTCGCGGTCGGAGGTCTGCTCATCGTCGCCACGCTTCTTTGGGAGTACGTCCTGGAGCGCAAGCAGCTGCTGTTCCACGCAACTGGGAATAACAGCTCGTCAGCGGATGAGGCTGAAGGAGGCGGGAGCGGAAAGCGGCTTAGCAGGTGGTTTACAGCGGACGCGATGATCCCGCTCGCCGTCTTTCAGAGTTACGACGTCTGTGCCACGCAGTTTGCTGCATTCACCTCCGGGATGGTTATGCTTGTCATATTCTACTTTGTTGCCATTTTCATGGTCATCGTATCTGGCCTCACGGCTGTGCAAGCTGGCATACAGCTCATCTATTTCGCCCCGGGAATGGTGAGTCGAAATGAATGTCTGAATGCGGTGAATCGTGGCTTATGCAACGTTTTATAGGGAGCCGGCACGATAATATCTATTACCCTCCTCAAACTGACTCGCCAGGTGAGCATACGCATACCGTGTCCCCGTACCTGTATCCAAGCTAATATGTTATTTCAGCCGAAAATTCCCATCGTAGTCGGAAGCCTTTTAATACCAATCGCATTGGGACTCATCTCGCGCGGGATGGATCTCAATAAGCAAGGTCAGATCAACGGATTCATGGTCATGACCGGCGTCGGCGTCGGCATGACATTCGGACCACTTGCGATCCACGCACGCTTCTCGCAGCCGGAGGAGCGCGTCGCGATCGTCACCGCGCTCAACCTGTTCTTCCGCTCGCTCGGCGGCACGGTCGGGCTCGCGCAGTGCACGACGGTCATGAACGCGAAGGTGAAGGCGTATTTCGCGAGCCTCCCGCCCTCGGCGTTCGCAGACCTCCAGAGTGGGACGACGCTGTCGGTGGAGGGTCTTGCGAGCCTGCAATCGATCGATGCGCTGCCGCCGTCGATACAGACGCTTGTGAGGAATGCGTTCCGGAACGGTGTGAGGTGGAGCTTTATTTCGCTGATACCCTGGGCGGGCGTTACTGTCTTCCTCGTCCTGTTCCTGAGCAGAATTCCGGACACTGACAAGGATAAGGTCCCGCAAACTCAGGTTGACGAGTCGGAGAAGAAGGAAATGGGCGAGCCTGTGGAGTAGTGCAAGGAAGGTCATACGAATTTTATTCCTCATAGACAACTACATAGTTTAGCACAATACCCTTCTAATCATATTACTATGAATAGAGAGCTTGGGAAATCAATTCAGTACAGATGCTCGAAATGACATTCGTATGATATCGGAGGTCATATCTAACTTCAGTAAATCGCAGAGGTGTAGATGTAATAGTTATAATAATATCCGAATGGCTTTTCAGCTACCAATATACCGTGACGGCGTTTCTCAGGTTTGAAGCGCGCGTTCAAGTTTCCAGGCTCTCCCACCTTCCACAATCAACAAATCCATCTGCTGAGCTTTCTTCGCATACACTTCAAGTTGGAACAAGATGGATAACTCATATCGTATTGGACTCGGAAGCTAGGCTTCCTGTGATGGACCTTCAAGCGTGCAATTGTGGAATGTGGTCGTATCCTGTGGTTCCGGTGCTGTTCAACCACAACGATGTAGTGTTGGTGCTGGAACGTCTTTAAACGCCTCTTCCCATAACACTCTGAACTCTGAACTCTGAATATGACCTCTGCCATGAAGCTGTTAACCAACTGTCGTTCTGGAAAGGATCTGGTGACCAAGGTCGCACATGCCATGCTAGGTGAGTGTCCGAATGATCTATGTAGCAAGTTTCGTCACTTACATGTTCTTAACAAGGCTGGCTTGACATGTATCAGCACGGCTTTCTGCACAGGGACGTCAGCATAGGCTACATTCTAGCTTTCGAAGACCCGGAAGAAAGAGAGCCTTTCCAATTGACCGCTGACTTCAAAGCGTCGCTTGGAGGAGTAACCATGCAAATGCTGAATGACAAATTGAGGGATTTGGGATTGGATGAGTCTGAAGACATACTCATACCTGACGCTGCGAGTTGGGCGATTAAACTGGAGCAGTTACTCGAGGCGCACAATATAGGCATGTCCTGCATGGCATTCATCATAGACGGAGATCTGGCAAAGGACTGGAAGAATATGTTTAAGAATTGGCGCGAACAAAAGGTGTCAATAAAAAGGGAACGGTCGGTAAGTAACCAAGCATATATATTCAACCTCTGCGTCCGAGCGATGAGTTGATGTCTCCAAGGGTACAGACTTGTTCATGTCAACCAACCTGGTTGATAGAGTGAATAACGAGTACATCCAATCTCCAATCGACGACATCGAGTCTTTCTTATGGGTTACTCTATACGCGAAGCTTAACAACAAGCTCGTTATTCCATCACCGAAGGAAAGGGCATGGGCAGAAGACTTCGAGTTCGGAAAAAAAAACAGGGACTACGTTATACGTCGGTTCAGCTTGGAGAGTGTATCCAAGGCAGACATGAATCCCTTGGTAGACAAATGGGATCAGGTGATTAGGCGCTTGAGTAAGGAGTATTATTTTCTTGTGAAGACGTTCTTGACGATCAGTGAGACGGAGAACGGTTGGGAGAACGAAGAGGAGGAGGCTAAGTACTGGAGAGTCGCCTGGCATGGTTACGCGCTGCAGGGTGTTTGCCAGAGCTTGGAGCTCTTATTGGCATATATTGATAGATGAACGCACGTTGTAGCTTTCTCCTGCGTATGATATCCTACTACAGCTATCTATTAGCCTATTTGATATATGTATGATTAATTAGAGTGGATGAGACATCTTCGTTCATTTTCTACTGGCTACGGGGCTTCAAGTTGTATGGAGCCATTCACTTAGAGACCGCTGCCTTTGTGCAACCGTTCTTGGTCACTCACAAAAAAATATTTATATATACATAAATTCAGTGATTTGGATATAATGTGATGCTAATTAGTAGATGTCGATATGTAGAGGAATACTCAGTCTATCATGAATTCAGCACAAGCCCGTCATCCAAGGACTTGTTCATGAGTCTAGATTTATGCGCGAAAGGCTACAGTCCTTATAACACCCTCTTAGCGATGCTCCCCGTGCGCATACTAGTAACAGTCAACTCTCTTTTTATCGCAGTCCAGTTCTGCGGAAGCTTCTCTTCTACTCTCCACATTCAACAGATCCGGTTGTTGAGCTTTCTTCGAGTACACTCCAAGTCAGTACGATCGCGTAGTGTTGAGGTCTTCGGCCAGGGAAGCTAGGCTTCATTGGAATGAATGTAGTCGTGCGACGTTACCTGTGTGCTCTGACGCGTTCAATCACAACGATGCATTAATGGAAACCTTTTAAGCTCATTTTCTACCTCACGAATACCATGTACGCACTCGGTTATGAATTTGCTGGCTGACTGTCGTCCTAGGAAGTACCTAGTGACTAAAATCGCGCACGCCATGTTAAGCAACTTTTCTGATCAATCTAGACAATTTTTCTACTCACATGTCATTGACCGTGACAATGGTGGCTCGGCATGTTCCAGTACGTCTCTTTGCGCAATCATGTTCACAGAACATCCTCGATGTCTGTGTTCCTCCCGAAGGCATCCACAAACTCGGCACTCGGCTCCATCAAATAGAAGTGAATGCGAAGGTCAACAAGATAATCCCTATTCGGCTTCGCGTCCTTTGGCGTCAGTGGATACACACGATATGACTTGCATGTTGCCTCTATCGCATCGTATGTTCCCGTTAGACCGATCAGCCTAGGGTAAAGATCGGATGGCGGAGGGGAAGTCTCGTGCGGGGACGACGGAGATGAAGACAGGCTGAGTGATAGACCCGAGCTCCAGCCGTTCAAGACAATTGCAACATTCCGAATACAACACACCTAATTCCTCTACAACCTTTGTCGTTTTGTCAAGCTCTTCGGGACATATGTCTGGACAGTTCGTGAACCCAAAATAAAGAAGACTCCACATTCCGAGAAGGTTTCTCTCGGTGAATGTTTAAGCGTCATGAGTTGTCAAAGAGAATAGTCCACCGACGGCCGCTTTGCCCCATTTAGGAGTCTCGAGCCCTCTCTCTAGAGGGCATTCTCAGCTATGTGCAAGAATTGGGTCCTGAACATGTATGACTGACTTACTCTTCTGTTCCTGTAGCTTCTGTTTCTCGTGATTAAAGTAGAAGTACAATCTGACTCCAGTGAGGATGTGTACACACAGCTTATCGCACCCCAATTGCAGCCCTATCTCTCGCACCTCCCGCCGTCTGTTGCGTTGGCAGTACATGAGAGCTATTTTCTGTTTTTTGATTCTAGTCTTTTTTCGCGCTCGGGCTTGTCGAATTGCTCGACGAAGAACTGAGATTTCGACTTGAGCTCACGAGCTTGTTGTTCCATCCAGGTTGGGTTAAGCATAATCGAGCACCACTATGTCTTGGAATAGAGGCCCGTGATGAGCAAGAACGAAGTATGGCAGCTATGTGCATTGTGCTAGTTGTGGTACAATAAACTTTGCGTACTATTAACTTCAGGCTATTGATGAGTCACGTGGAGACAACGGCGCGTCCGACACGGTTCGTGGTTTGTGGTAAACTGAGTGTGGCACGCCTCCCATCTCTCTATTTAACCGTCACCATCCACTCACTATGTCTCTCACTACGGCACTGCCCTTACCGAAATCCAACCATGAGCAGCAATTCCAACCAGGATAGTACGTGGGAGGAGCTGGGATCGCAGACATGGCAGTTTCCTACCGACGTATTCGTCAGAATGCTCTCGCCCAAGACTCCACGCAATCCAGACAACCCAGAGGCGAATATATACTTGGAGGACTTCGACTGCTACACCGATACCGAAGTGTTTCAGGATGCCTATGATCGAGCTAAAGGTTCATTCTTGGACGGCTATCTTGGCCCAGGCTCCGCGTCTTGGCCTAAAGACAAGAAGGACATCGAAACGTCATCACCAGAGGAAAAGACATACTACGAGCCCATGAGAGAGTTTCTCAATCAGACCATTGCATCCTGTCGCGACGCACTTCATGATAAGTCTGGGCTCATATCCCAGAACATCTCTTTTACCTACAACAGTGAAAGAAATATGATGGACATTGCGAGTGGTTCAGGGAATCTCAATCCCGTCATTGCATTGGAGGTGACAGACGAAAGCACTCAGATTGCACTCATCTGTGGACTGAACGATGATTGGCCTGATATGATATCTGAACTTGCGACCTACGCACGTAGTCAATTCGACACATGCCCTTCACGTTTATTCGTACTTACGATTGGGTTCAATCACAAGACCAATGAGGCACGCTTCATAATCTTTCATCGGAGTGGTCTCACTGCATCTCCAGCACTAGTACTCACGGACGAAATCGCCAAGTTGGACTTCCTGAAGATCTTCATGACGGTCATGAGCTGGAAAGAAGGGCGAGATGCTGGGCTTTCGGACTCAAGTAACAACAAGTCGTATAATCTGGGTAACAAAACTTGGAACATTACTGGGAAGCTGCATCACATGTCATGTGTACGAGGCCGAGCCACAATCGTCAACATTCTTGAACTCAATACCAGTGGGTCCCCTGATCTCTCCGCTGTCACAGTTGTTCCGCAGAACGAATGTGTAAATGGAAGGAAAAGAAAGACGACTGAAGGAGATGGAAAACCTTCGAAATCGACTAAGCGAAGAACGGGCGGAGGGCCTTCTAGCATCCTGGCTACGATCGCCGAGGACTTAAACGGTTCGTGATCATGTATCCTTTCATTTCTCTGTATCTCTCATAGTTGCATCGATTATTATTCTTCAGAAACATCAGGTAAGTTCAAACCGCCTTTGTCGCAGGATGCCGTAGATACTCATACCCCACTTAACAGACCAAAGGGTTGATCCAAGCAAGCTTTGCTTTCCGATCAAGGCTAGAGGACCCCCGGATCATTACTTGCAAGCTGATCATCCGAAAGACTCAGCAGATGGCAAAGTTACAAAAATTGTTATGAAGGAATGCCATGCCATCAAAGGGCGAACAAATGTTGAAGGCGAATCGCTGGGATACAAAGGCAATCAATTTGGTGTCGCCAATATACGAGCGACCTACAAAGCTTGCTATTCGACCGGGCAATTACAATCGACGGCCATATACCTTCCAAAGGACGAGGATGCTAAAAAGCATCATTGGCAAGTTTTTGCAGCTTTCAATACCTTACCAGAACCCCGAACTCGTGTCTTGATCGAAATGACGTCTCTAGGGAGCTCCTTTCTCAAACTTAAACATAAAAAGGATCTGTTAACTTGCGCTGCGCATTCTATGCTAGGTGAGCACAACTTCATTGACGACAGCAGGGCAGGTCTGATTATTTGATAGGATGGCTCAACATCTATCAGCACGGCTTTCTACACAGGGACATCAGCATAGGCAATATTTTAGCGTTCGAAAAGCCGGAAGAAAGAGAGCCTTTCCGTTTGACCGATGACTTCAAAGCATCCCTTGGAGACGTTACTATGCAGATGCTGAATGACAAACTGGAGCGACTGGGCTTTCAGCGGACTGAACTTATGCTCATACCTGACGCTGCGAGCTGGGCGACTAAACTGGAGCAGTTACTTGAGGCGCACAAAGTAGACACGTCTTGCATGGCGTTCATCATAGACGGTGACCTGGCAAAGAACTGGAAGTATATGTTCGAGCATTGGAGCGAGGAAAAGGAGTTAACAAAGAGGGAGCGGTCGGTAAGTATCTTAGAATATTCAACCTCTGCGTGTGAGCGATGAGCTGATTCTCCCAGGGTACGGAATCTTTTATGTCAAACAATGTAACACTCTGCGATAGAATGACAGATTACATCCAGTCTCCGGCTGATGACATCGAGTCGTTTCTATGGGTAACTCTTTACGCGATGATCAACAACACCGAGTTCCGCTCCCTGTTATACCAAGACCTAGCGGAACAATTTGAGTCTAGAGACAGAAATGGCGCGCTTATTGGATTTCTGTCAACAGAACATGGGTATGGGCTTTTCAACGATTGGCATCGGGTCCAAGCGAGACTGTCTGGGGGTTATAGGGACGTTGTAGAGTACTTCTCAGTGATTAGCGAGGAGAAGGGTTGGAAGAGTGATGAGGAGGAGGCCCAGTATTGGATGGCGGCTTGGCATGGTTTCGCACTGGAGGGCGTATGTAGGACTATGGAGGTTATCTTTGAGCACGGAGGAAAGATAAAGTAGCTTAATTAACACATATTGTATATATGATTTCGAAAAGCATGCGCGGCTTTTCGATTTGAAGAATTTTGTTCATAGTCGCTCTACTCATACAGAATCTCCCCGACTCACTGCGATCAATGAGCACGTTTCCCGTCTTATAATTACTCGATTCTCTACCCTATCACACCTTGGTTTGGGTCCGAGTCTGACACCTAAGCGGTGGGTATGACAACCTATGTGTCAACTAGATGTGATCTTGCAACTATCGCCCATGCATTGTGATTACTCTCCAACATTAGCCTTTCGCTTGTCTTGTTGAGGGTAAGGCTAACCAGGCTGGCAAGTCAGACAGTAGTGTAGTGATGAACAAGCGACTGTTTTAAAGTCTAATTCTAGTATTGTGTAAGTATAATGTGTACTGTACGAAGTTCCTACCAGGCCCCCAAATTGCCTTAGTATAGTCAGCAGAAAATTGAGTAATAGTTCCCATCCAGTCTTGGTGAGTGGACTACCAAGTAATTGGCATTAGTGCTGCCAGTGGAGGATACATCGCGCGATTATGCATCCAGATACGCACGAGAAGCTCTGGCAAACACCCTGCAGCACGTAGCCATGCCTAGCGTTCTCAAAGTACCCAGCGTCCACCTCGTCACTCTTCCAGCCCTTTTCTGTAGTGATCTTCGACATCTCCTGCAAAAAGCTCACACACCTCCCGCCTAACCTGAACACGGCTAAACTCCATTTTTCGAGCAAATATTTCGTCACGCCGCCACCTTCGTAAATGTACGAATACAACACTTTCTCCCTCTCGCTGCGCTTCGTGTCTTCTGCCTACATTCATTCGTACTCAGAGGGCCGAACTGCCTTGTTCTTTAGTATTGCGTACAGAGTTATCCATAAGAAAGACTGGACGTCATCGATCGGAGAATGGATATATTTTTTCAGTGTACGGGAGAGTAGATTCCGGGACATAAACAGCTCTGTACCCTTGGTAAAATCAGTCCATCGCACTCTAGGTCAAAGTACATAGGCTCTTACCGATCCTTCCCTAGGTGAGGCATCCTGGTTCTGGCCTTGCCCCAAATTGAGAATAGAGCATTCCAGTTCTCCGCCTAGTCACACCTACATTATGCTTCTCGGAGAGCTTCTCCAGACTTTTCACCTATCTTAGTGCATCCAGGATGAGTTCGTATCCTGTTGGTTTTATACCCAAGTTCTTCATCCTTTTAATCACTATCTCTGTCGGTACTCTGCCAACGACCGTTTAAAGGAGTGGGATAACTTGAAATAGGCCCTGTCTTCGCCGTCTTCGAGAG
Organism: Trichaptum fuscoviolaceum; assembly: GCA_910574455.1. Taxonomy (NCBI): domain Eukaryota; kingdom Fungi; phylum Basidiomycota; class Agaricomycetes; order Hymenochaetales; family Trichaptaceae; genus Trichaptum; species Trichaptum fuscoviolaceum. The sequence goes on along the minus strand of CAJSYZ010000003.1, from coordinate 1,397,000 downwards.
CAAGGACACAACCGATGTTGATGTCCCTATGCAGGAAGCCATGCTGATACATGTTGAACCAGCCTTGTCAACAACCCTAAACGTAAATAAAAATAATTGGCTGAACTGTTGGAAACTCACCTAGCGTGTGCGACCTTGGTCTCCAGTCCTTTCCAGGACAGCAGTCAACCGAGGACTTCACGGCAGCAGTCATATTCAAGGTCTGGCTATTTGTGGCATTGAAGAGAAGTCCAACCCGACAAAAGGTCGAACACCACATACTTGTGGTTGAACAGGTCCAAAGCCAGACTCTGGCCACACTTGAGATTTACGGACAGCGTCATGAAGTCTGGTGGGACACAATGTCGCGCAAATTTTCCGAGGAGTAATGCGAGTTTAAAGGTGTGTCAAGATGTGATAGTACTTTAATCTCGTCTTCAGCTGCATTGACTTTCAAAACAGGCGAGTAAATACCGTACGTTGGGGAACTTGTCACACAACTTGAATGAAACAGTTTGCGGTGCTTCCAGCCATGAATATACCTGAAAAACTTGAAGCTTGGCAAATAGTGGAATGCGGGAAAGAAACCAGCGGTGCCGGAATCGTACTTGCAGTCTCAGTACACTTTGTACTGGTAAGTTGTACTAGTATCCAAACACTCCCACGCCGGTGGAAGAGACTGTCTGAAGTTGAAAGTGGAATCACGGCTTTCTGCATTAACACTTGGTACAACATTATGTACGAGCTGCATATCTTGCATGGTATTGTGGTCGCTTAGCCCTCATGGATATCAGCTTGTGCGTGACTGCCAAGTGCGGTCCTAGGCTGTGGTTCAACCACTTGATTCTTGAACTATATCTGGGACTTCTCTAAACACCTATGAATATGACCTCTTCCGTGAAGTCGCTGACAGACTGTCGTCCGGGAAAGGATCTAGCGACTAAGATCGCTCATGCTATGCTAGGTGAGTGTCCAAATAATCTAGCTAATTTCGTCACTTATGTACATGTTCTGAACAAGGCTGGCTTAACATGTATCAGCATGGCTTTTTGCACAGAGATATTAGCATAGGGAATATCCTAGCATTCGAAAATTTGGAAGAAAGAGAACGTTTCCAATTGACCGATGACTTCAAAGCATCCCTCGCCGAAGTAACCATGCAGATGCTGAATGACAAGTTGAAGCAATTGGGCTTCAAGCAGACTGACCATATGCTCATACCTGACGCTGGGCGCTGGGCGACGAAACTGGAACAATTGCTCGTGTCGCACAAAATAGGCACGTCTTGCGTGGCGTTCATCATAGACGGAGACATGGCAAAGAACTGGAAATATTTGTTTGAGCATTGGCGCGAGGAAAAGGAGTTAACAAAAAGTGAGCGGTCGGTAAGTTTTTAAGCTTAAGAATTTCAACCTCTGCGACTGAGTGATGAGCTGATATCTCCCAGGGTACAGAACTGTTTATGTCAGGCAACCTGGTTGATAGAACAAACAACGAGTACATCCAATCTCCCATCGACGACGTCGAATCTTTCCTATGGGTTACTCTATTTGCGAAGCTTAACAACACTATTCTAGGCCCTTCGCCGAGAGAAAAGATGTGGGCAGAAGACTTCGAGTCCGACAAAAGGGAAGAAACGCTGCGTAATTTCAGCTCAGGGGGTCTATTCCAGTCAGGCATGAATCTCTTGATGCGCAAATGGCGTATAGTTATATCGGACTTAGCCGCGGACTATTCTGCCCTTGTAGAAGCGTTTTCGATGATCAGTGGGAAGAAGAACGGCTGGGAGAATGAAGAGGAGGAGGCCCAGTTTTGCAAGGCGGCTTGGCATGGCTATGCACTGCAAGGCGTATGCGAGTCTTTGGAGCTCATATTCAAGTACATTGACAAAAGCAAAATATAGTCTCATATAACTTCCATACATCAGTCCGTATGTTATATTTATATATTTATATAGTTGTTTGGACATAATGGAACGCTGCACAGCAGATGTCGATAAATAGAGCAAAACTCGTCTTTCGAAGTCTTCTGATTCACCACAAGCCAGTCGTGAGTGTAGTGTCGTCGCAACTACACGACACAAGCGATTTGCTTATGAGTCCAGATTCCTGTGCAAAGGCTACTTGGGACACCCTCCTAGCAATGCTCATCATGCGTATAACACACCAACTCTCTTTCAGTTGCAGTCCATTTCTGCGTAAACTTTCCGCAATCAACAGTTCTGGTTGTTGAGCTTGCTTTGAGTACACTCGAAGCTAGTGTAATCGCATATTGTTGAGGTCTTCGGTTAGGGAAGCTTGGTTCCATAGAAATGGTTTTGGTTGTATCCTGTATTCTCTGACACTGTGTTCAATCACATCGATTTTGTGTTATGAGCCTTACAGAGCTTCTTTTCGATCTCAGAACTACTCTGCATATCCTTGGCTGAGTATTCGTTAACTGACTGTCATCCTCGAAAGGATGGTGACCAGGATCTACATGCCGTTTTAAGTGAGTCTCCAATCAATTCAGCCAATATTACTACTCACACGTTATTGACAACGCTAGCTCAACATGTATCTCCACGGTCTTTCGCATAGAGATGTTCGTTTGACACCATCGAGATATATGCTCCCTGAAGGCATCCACAAACTCCCCGGTAGGGTCCATCAAAATGGTCAACAAGATAATCCCCATCCGGCTTTGTGTCCTTCGGTGTCGAGAAAATACACACGACATGTCTTGCATGTTACCTTAATTGCATAGTCTACTCCCGTCAGACTGACCAGCCTAGGATGAAAATCGGAAAGATAAGATCGGATGGCGAAGGGGGCCTTGTGCGGGGTCGACGGAGGCGAAAACGGGTTGAGTTAGAGGTCCGAGTTCTTTGTCCATTAGTCAGTAAATTAATCAGTCGATCAAGACAAATGCAATATTCCGAGTGCAGCGCACCTAGTTTCCCAATGTCCTTCGTCATTTTGCCAAGCTCTTCGGGACATATGAGGTCGTCAAGACTCCACTTTCAGAGGGTTTTTTTCGGTAAATGTCGGCCCGTCATGAGTTGTCAAAGAGAATGGTCCACCGACGGCCGCCTTGCCCCGTTTACGAGACTCGAGCTCTTTCCCTAGAGGGAATTCTTAGCTATGTACAAGAGTCAAGTCCTGAGCATGTGTGACTGACTTACTCTTCTGTTCCAGCAACTTCTGTTTCTCGTGATTAAAGAGGAACAACAATTCGAAAACTACAGCCGCCATGGGTGTGAACACCTGTCAAGTAGTCCATTCCGGACAGACATGTACATACAACTTATCTCACCCCGACAGCCGCCCTATTTCTTGCGCTTCCCGCCGTCTGCTGCCAGTGCGTTGGCGGTACATGCGAGCCTTCTTTGTTTCTTGCGGCGGGTCTTCTTTCGTGCTCGACGAAGAACTAAAAATTCGACCCGAGTTCGCTAGCTTAACCCAGTATGTCTTGGAATCGAGGATGAACGAACAATGGCAGCTGTGTCACGGTACAATAGACTTTGCGATTTAGTATTATGTAATCGAGTACACACTGGCATTGTTCAAGTTCAAGTTGACGCTCAGTGACTCGGAGTCACGTCACGTGCAGCCTGCCACTGGCACGCGTTACTACGCGATCGGTTTGTGGTTCAGACGTCTGTTGTAACATGTTACCTGAGCGCAGTTTGTCTCCCATCTCTCTCTTTAGCCATCACCATCACCATCACCGTCACCCTTTTCCTCTGGCTTTCCTCAACTATGTCTCATGTCACATCAACGCCTTTGCGGGGGTCTAGTAAAAACAACAAGCCAGGCTCTGATCAAAAGGTTCTAAAGGTGGTGATGCGGGAGGAGTTGGGCTCGCAGACATGGCAGTTTCCTACCGACGTATTCATCAGAATGCTCTCTCCAAAGACTCCGCGCGATCCAGACAACCCAGAAGCGAATATTTACTTAGAGCACTTCGACTGCTACACCGACTCCGAAGAGTTTCGGGAGGTCTATGAACGAGCCAAAGTTACACTCTTGCGCAATTATAATGGCCCTGGCTCTCGATCCTGGACTAAAGCAACGAACGATGCCGATGGAACTCCGTCACAACAAGAACCTACCTACTATACGCCCATGGAAAAGTTTCTCAACCGGATCATTGAAACATGTCGCAATGCACGCAACATTCCCATCCCTCGCAAATCTCCTAACGCACGTAACGCACGCAAGAATAAGCCGACATACCTATTTCAGAACATCCTTTTTTTCGACACCAATGACAGAAAGACGCTGGACGTAGCGAAAGGGTCAGGGAATCTGAAACCGGACCTTGTATTGGAGGAGACGGACGGTTGGCGTAAGAAGGACAAAGAGAAGAAGAAAAAGGAAAGACTTTGGTGGTGCAAACCGAACGACGAAAGCAGACAAATTACTCTTGTTTGTGAACTGAAGGATGATTGGCCTGAAATGGTCTCTCAACTTGCGACCTACGCACGTTGTCAATTCGACGCGTGTCCCTCACGTTTATTCGTCCTTACGATTGCGTTCAATCACAAGGCCAGTGAGGCACGCTTCATAATCTTTCATCGGAGTGGTCTTACCGCGTCTCGAGAACTTGTACTCACGGAGAAAGACGACAGACTGGACTTCTTGAAGATCTTCATGACTATCATGATCTGGAAGGACAGGCGAGATGCTGGCTTCTCGGACTCGAATAACAACAACTCGTATAATTTGGGTGGCACAACTTGGTACATCTCCGAGAAAGGGAGACTGCATCACACGTCATGCGTTCGAGGACGTGCAACAATCGTCAACAAGGTCGAACTGAAAAGCAGCGGCACTCCCGAACTCTTCTCAGTTATTCCGCACAGCGACTCAACATCTGTGATTGTGAAGAAGAGAAAATCAACTAGTGGGGATGGAAGAGGTTCGAAGTCGTCCAAACGAAGAACAAACGGAGGGCCTTCGAAATTGAACACAATCAACGAGGACTCACTAGGTTTGTGATCATGCCTTCTTCTCTCTTTTTACCTCAGCTTATATTCACGATGATTGTTATTCCCTAGATTGTCCTCCAGAAGAGACCGGTAAGTTGTGACGCTCGTCATCATTAGCGAGAATACTCATTCCGTCCCATGATAGAGCAAAGGATCGTCCCAAGCAATTTTTGCTTTCCGATCAAGGCTAGAGAACCTCCGATTTATTCCTTGCGAGCAGATCAGAACTTTTCGGATGTCGATAAATCTCCTAGAGAGGTTGTGAAAGAGTATTTTGCTTTCACATTTCGTGCAAATATTGAAAGCGAATCACTGTCATTCGGCGGCAATAAATTTGGTGTTGCCATACTACGAGCGGCGTACAAAGCGTGTTACTCGACCGGACAAATGCAATCGACGTCGATATACCTTCCAAAGGATGAGGATGCTGAAGCACATCATTATAAAATTTTTCGGGCTTACAATGGCAATTTACCAGAACCTCGAACTCGTGTTCTGATTGAGATGACGTCACTAGGAAAGTCATTTCTCAACGTCAAGCCTGGAAAGGATTTGGCTACTTGTGTTGCGCATTCTATGCTAGGTGAGTTCAGTATCATGGTACAGTAGGGCAAGACTAATGATTTCATAGGATGGCTCAATGTTTACCAGTACGGCTTTTTGCACAGGGACGTCAGCATAGGAAATGTTTTGGCTTTCGAAGAAAATCCGGAAGAAAGAGAGCCTTTCCAAATGACCGCTGACTTTAAAGCGTCGCTTGGAGGAGTGACCATGCAGATGCTGAATGACAAATTGGAGCAGTTGGGCTTGAAGCGTACTAACCTTGTGCTCATACCTGACGCTGCAAGCTGGGCGACAAAACTGGAGGAGCTACTCGCTGCGCACAATGTGGACACGACTTGCGTGGCGTTCATCATAGATGGAGACATGGCAAAGAATTGGAAGACCTTATTCAGCAATTGGCGCAAGGAAAAAGAAGTCTCTAGGAGAGAACGGTCGGTAAGTATCTATCAATCCTCAACAAGTCCGCAAGTAACTGATTTCCCCCAGGGAACGGAGTTGTTTATGGCAGACAATCTACTAAGCGATGAATTGAAAGACTACATCCAGTCACCAGCTGATGACATCGAGTCATTTTTTTGGGTAACTTTGTATGCGATACTCAGGAATGTGGATTGTGTGCAACAAGACCGTGATTTAGGAGACAAGTTCGAGCTCGGCTTTAGGTCGGAAGCACTAATATCGTACAACAAGCGCGTACTATGGCCCGAGCCTGTCATGAACTTATTGATGAGAAAGTGGCATCAAAAAATCATGGACTTTGGTGGAATGTATCTGGGCTTTGCACAGGTGTGCTCGGCGATTAGTGGGAACAAGGGATGGCTGAGTGAAGAGGAGGAGGCAAAATATTGGGAAGCCGCTTGGCATGGCTACGCATTGCAGGGTGTATGCGAGAGTTTGGAGTGCATATTTGCATATATTGATAGTTGAACGCACGATGGATGCAGCTTTATCCGGCGTATAATGTTCTACTACTACTACTGTATATATTAGACTGTTTGATATACTGTATGTATGAGTAATTAGAGTGGATGAGATACCTTTTCTCATTTTCTAATGGCTGCTTGGGCGACACGTGAGGACTTGTGAAGGCAGCACTTGCTAGTAGTGCAGTCATCTTGCGTTCCATTCAACGTACTCCGCGTATACTTGGTACTAGCTAGATAATTCATGGTGTATCTGTGGCCGTCTAGCCCCCCTTGCCATATATTTGTGTATGAGTGTCGATTATGGCCGTAACCTGTGGTTTCGGCACTGTTTAATTACAACGATGTACATAATTCCAATTAACCGCTAACTTCAAAGAGTCGCTTGCAGGAGTGAACATGCAAATGCTGAATGACAAGTTGAAGCAATCGGACTTCAAGCAGACTGGACTTATGCTCATACCTGACGCTGTAAGCTGGGCGACGAAACTGGAGGAACTACTCAAATAGGCACGTCTTGCGAGGCGTTTACATATTATAGACGGAGACATGGCAAAAAATTGGAAGACTTTGGTCAGCGATTGGGGCAAGGAAAAAGAAGTCTCAAGCAGAGAGCGGTCGGTAAGCTTCCATTCCATGTCCGAGTCCATCATCCCTCAGCAAGACCGGGATCGGAGTTGTTTCTGGCAGAGAACTTACGACCATACAACGATTTGAAAGACTATATCCAGTCACCGACTGATGACATCGAGTCATTTTTTTGGGTGACTTTGTATGCGATATTCAAGAACGCGGAACCCCATTCTACGGAAGATCGCGTCCTAGGAGATAGGTTCGAGCTCGGCAACAGGTCATATGCACTATCATCATACCGATCTCGTTTATGGCCCGAGCCCGTCATGAATTTATTGATCAGAGACTGGCATCGAAAAATCTGGGAGATTAGTGCGATGTATCAGGACTTCGTACGGGTGTGCTCGGCGATCAGTGCACAGGGCGGGTGGCTGAGTGAAGAGGAGGAGGTAAGATATTGGGAAGTCGCCTGGCATGGCTACGCACTGCAGGGTGTTTGCCAGAGCGTGGAGCTCTTATTGGCATATATTGATAGATGAGCACACAATGTAGCTTTTCCAGTTTTAGATCCTGTCTGGTATCTGTATATGAGTACATGCTTAGTATACCGAGACCGAAAGACATTACTTATATTCAAGTTATACCGGACGCACGGTACCACTGGCGGTCCCAATACTTCGTTCAAGTTGTAGTAGTGTGGGAAAGCATCTGGACCGCTGAAAAGGCTCTCCCAAGTCTTACTTCTCAACGACTCTTCTATTCTCTTTGTTATTATCTGGAAGAGTTTCAGGACCTATCTGAGACTTTAACTCTTAACCTTCAAGCTCGGCTTGCTTCGGCTTGGCTGAGTGTAGATAACGCCTCTGAGCAGTCAACGCAATCTGCTCTTGATCAAGATTCAAGTTCAAGTGCAAGTTGGTGGCCTGACTGCTCCCTGGACCCAAGCTCTGATGCTCTACAGACACTTGCTCTAAGAATATTTCACTATACTCACACTTGGCCCACCTCGAAGGGGAAGCCATGCGGCTCGTTAGGGTGTGGGATGGACAGTGACCGGAGAGGGCGATAGCTCGTCGAGTATATATGGATGAGCCTGAAATATCTATCTCTAGACCCAAGTCTAGCATCTCGGCGTAGATAAAGGACACCCACGCAACAGGACGGACGCTCTGCATCTCCTCCATGTCCATCCACTCAGTGAAGCGAAACCAGACAACCCTCGCATGGGATAACAGGTCAGAGATTCCATCAAGCTCTTTCAAGTTGTCGCATATCCAACTTAACGCACTTTTACAGCCTCCCACCGGTCCTCCGAGTCAAGTCCGGAGAGTCCGTATCATTCGACTGCCTGGACGCGTCAAATGGTCAGATCACACCAGCCTCCACCACAGGAACGATCTCCGCGCTCGTCTTCGCGCAGCTCGACCAGGTGAGCGGGCCCGTCTTCGTCGAGGGCGCCGAGCCGGGCGACACGCTGCAAGTCGACGTGCTCGCGATCGAGACGGCCGACTGGGGCTGGACGGCCGTGATCCCGGGCTTCGGGCTCCTCGCGGACGAGTACCCGGAGCCGGCGCTGAAGCTGTATGAGATCAATAAGGCGGAGGGGTATGCGTGGTTCGACAAGGAGAAGGGCATCAGGATCCCGATTAGACCGTTTGCGGGGGAGATGGGCGTGATGAGGGGCATTGCGGGCGCGTTCTCAACGATCCCGCCCTATAACACCGGTGTAGGTCACCACGACGGTCGCAATACGGGTATTCGATGACCTTATGTCTTTACAGGGAAATATCGACACGAAACACGTCGGAATAGGATCGACCCTCTATCTACCTGTGGAAGTTCCCGGAGCTTTATTCTGCGTTGGCGTAAGCCTTCCTTTACATATTTTGCTCCAGTGGCATAACGATGCTTATAGGACGGCCACGCCGCACAAGGCGACGGAGGTAAGTCGCTATACTACCATGGAGGTTCCATCTAATGAACGTTGCCATCAAAGAGGTTTGTGGTAAGCCACCCATATTGAGCTTCCCCGTCCCGTCAATATTCAAGAGTCGTAGGGACCGCGATCGAGACGCCCATGAATGTGTCTTTGCGTTTCACTGTGCTCAAGGATAAGCCCTACGTGAAGACGCCGCACTTCAAGGCTCATGGCACACCCCACGACGGGGAGAACGGCGATGAATATTACTGCACGACAGGTGTCTCAGATGGTATGTAGTATTGCTCTAACTAACCTGCCCCAGCGCCGTACAAATACCTACTGTATCTATGTTTTCTTAAGATATACGCGAGGCGACTCGGGATGCCGTCCGCCACATGATCGCCTTCCTCCAAGCGGAACACGGTCTGGACAACGTCGCGGCGTACATGCTCTGCAGCGTCGCGGGCGATCTGCGCATGCACGAAGTGGTGCGTCTAATCATATCCAAAATATGTCTTGCACTAAACTGCAGGTTAAATACCAGGTCGATATGCCAAACTACGTGGTAAGCACAACCCGGCGACCATTCGTGTTCTTTGTAAATGGCAATGAAACTGAACACTGTCGAACAGATTGGAATGATGCTGCCAAGGGCAATTTTTGTCAAATAGCTTTAATTTATAATTCACCGTATGTATTGATATCAATGCGGAATTTAAAGGCGAATGGGAGAAGAATTATGATGCAGCCGGTATATAAGTTGTTGAACAAAAGGATTGACAAGTACCATCCGCAACGAAAATCTCCAGATTCCGAGTGTGGATTATTCTCATTTTGTTTTCGCTCAGGACGACACCACCATCGGGCCCACTTAAAGCAATTGTTGGCATAGATCACGCTTGCCCACATGGAGTTATGCATGAATGGTCAATTTTGGCAGTCGAGTGAAACAGAGGAGGGACAACGGTGGGCACTGAGGTGCGAGTTGAGTCGCACGGCCAGTTGTGTCCCCCCTCCATATATTTCCACCGCCCCGGCGACAGGGAGGTGATTTTGGTTTCCTATCTAATCCTAATCCTACTGATAACTATTTACTGAAACTAACAAGCTACAAATTATGTATATATTCTTTCCCCCACTGATCCCAAAAGACGGGCGAGGCCAGCCCTCCGCTCCCAGTTCCCCGCCCCCTTCCTCCCTCCTCACCACCTTGATGTTTTCGGCGTATAATCGTTACAAAAGTCGTTGGCACAAAAGAACAGAGAACAAACAGTCAGACACGAGAGAACAGACACGAGAGATGTTATGTTGTGCAGGTTGAAATGCAAGATTGTGTTATGATGATGAGGTGATAGATGATATGCAAAAGAGTGAGCGACGAAAGAGATAGAGAGGAAAAGAAGAGGAGGGATTCAGACGATGTCCCACATCTCTTCGACTGCGCAGCAGAACTAAGGAAGAATTAGTACCTGATGATAGGCAGGTAGAAGATCGGCTACGCACCTTCCCGCAAGCAACACTCGCACTCAGACCGTAGTTGCTGATACTAATCTTCTCATCCACGACCGCGTCCGCAAAGTCATCCCGCCCACGCGCCATCGCGCCCACAAACACAGCAATACTATGCTCCTCCGGCAGCTTCGGCAGGAACTGGCTCAGGCGGACGGTCGGGGCGTCGGAGGAGAGCGTGAGCTTGTAGGTGTTGGGCGGGAAGTGCGCCGTGACGGGGTTCTTGATGACCTTGAGCAGCTTCTCGGGCCCGTTGACGCCCCGGATGAAGAGCTTGTGCAGCAGCTGGACCATGAGCCCCGAGAACCGCTTGAAGGTGCGCGGGATACGCACGGACGGGTTCACTTCGATGAGCACGCCCTTGGCGGTGTGGATGTAGACCTGGAGCAGCCCTGCTTTGTTGAGTGGGGAGTCGAGCAGGGTAAGGAGACACTGTGGATAGAGGGAACGTTAGTGCTTGTCATCACAAAATCGTGCTTTGAGATTGGGATTGGTAGAAGCAAAGGCACGGTATGACACGGACGGGCTAAATTCGGAAAGAATGAATAGAGAAATCGCCTCTCGGTATTCTCAATCCTCCCGCAGTCAATCGAAGCAACTCGTGGATGTTTTCGTTCGGACATCAAAGTCCGTTCTCCACGGCAGCTCCTACCGCACGAGTCACTTAACGCAGGGACAATGCATGAGGGGACAACGTTTCCAGAAGAAACAGCAGATCATGTATCCAGACGCTGAGGTCCGCTTGGAACGCACAGGAGTACCGCACAAAGAAACCGCAGAAAATCGAGAAAAAAGCTGAGCGACGAACGCACCTGGTGAGTGATATCTGGCCGTGCGTCTGCAATGTCCCTTCCGGTCTTAGCGAGGATGCCTTGATGGTCATCGCAGTTGAGCAAAGCATACTTGGCTTCGCCTCCACCGCGCTCGCCTCTCCTGTGCTTGCCACCGCCGTTGACACCTGCATTGGGGCCGCCGCCGCCGCCTGAGGAGACTCGATAGGACTCGAGGCAGGCCTGTTCGAGGACGACGATGAGCCGTCGCTGGGAGCTGCGGGAGGTGGGAGCACGGGCTTGGACGGGCACGAGCGATGGGTTGCTCAACGGGCGCGAGGGTGTCGGTGTCGGGAGAAGGATCTTGGGCGTGTCTGCTGCTGGGGATTGCGATGTGGTATTTGAGTTTTCGTTTTCTTTTTCTTCCTCGTCTTTTTGACTTCGGACTTTGGCGTTGGGAAGGGGCTTCGTCGGCCGCTCCTTCACCTGCGCGACGGCGCCGTTCGTGCCCTCCTCCGGCTCGCTCGCGGCCTCGGAGCTGGAGTCGTCGGACTCGATGGCGAACTGCTCGTCGGCGTCGTCGTCGCCGCCGAGCGCGCTGAGGTCGACGAGCGCAATATGAGCGGCACGGTCGTCTGCGGGTGTGCTCTTTGGTCTTGGGGGCGGGAAGGAGGCGCAGGCGGTGAGATGGGAGGAGAGCGAGAGCGGCTGCTGCTGGGCTTGGGCGATGAGTTTCTTGCGAAAGTCGGACTGGCGCATCTCTGAGGCCCCGGAGTGTCGTCGGCGTCGAGCAGGAACAGAGGGCGCCATTGTGAGCGGTGGTGAGCAGGAAGGAGCGTAAGAAAAGAGAAGATGGCGGTAAGTAGGAAAGAGAGATATAGATAAGTATTAGCAGCACCTTTACGTTTTCAATTCTAATAAATTCTATAAAAATTGTAAGAAGAGATGAGCTGACTCCCCACATCATTCCCACGTTGCTTTTATAAAATTGGTCCCTATCTGTCTCACTCTGGCTTTCATTCATCTTACATCCAAAATGTACAAAAAATTAGAGTCCGTCGATCAGCACTGCAGAACAAGACTGCTTCATGAAACCTTCGCTCTCATTCCTCAGCGTCTCAGCGTCTCGCTTTTTCCAAAGCTTCTCCCATCACAACGTTGCTCGCCTTGCGACAGCCGAAATCTATCTGGCCATCTGAATATATTCATGCCGTTATACCAGTGGTCTCTCTACTACCAAACTGACACAACAGAATGCCTGCATGATGTGGGGTAAGTAGCATAGACGAGTGTTATCTACGTAAAAGCCCAGCGATCGCCTTCGTATCGACGATCAGATCCCATCGCTGCCCTGTTTCCCAGTATCCGGCGGTGCTCTTGTCTATCGTGTTTTGCAAATTGTGCATGCTTTGCGCATGTCTACATTACGGTGGGAACTTCTAATGGGGGACCTTTGCTACTCGAGGCGCATGTGTGCAAGTGTATGGGCAGTGACAATGGTGAACTCCAGTGATGGTTTCTGATTGAAGTGCGTATTTCCGACTCACTATTACTTCATCCCTGTGCTGACTATGCACACCATGAATACTGGCCAATGTGATATGCACAGGGCGAGCGCAATGGGTACTACTCGGAATCGAGCTCGGGGACACCGAAAGCGAGGCGGTTATTCTCCAGAGTCTGGACTCCGGTCCACGGTTTCGGGTCAGCCTCCGTCCAGGCTTTATCGAGTTCTGTAGGGCTTTCTTTCGCCTTACGCCGACGGTGCTATTGCGTGACTGGCGAACGAGTCTCCACACTGGAATGTGTTCGTGGATGGTGTATTTATTGGGACGTACATAGTTCCACGTCGCTTCGCTGGCAGCGTGAAAGGCGTTCCTTCCGCTGCCCTGCGTAGTACGTTTCCAGACACTAGAGATTTGGCTACTTTGTAAGCGGTATTCTTCACGTTCTCCTTACGCGCCACTGGCATTCTTATCACCCAGATCGATTTATGCAGTACAACAATGTCATTCGTTCGCGAATTGTATCCAAACTCGGCACACGCCACTGCAGCACGGCGTATCGACACTGGTTCTGCTTTCCAGTACGGAGCCTCCTTAGCAACCCCCTCTTAGCCGTCCCTGTCACTAGTCCCCCAGAACGTCTCTCTATAAGTGCACCATCTCGCAGCTAGGCTTTCTGTGATCGGTCACCTCTCCTCGAACAATCCTCCGTTGAAAAGTGTCGTCCTCGAAGTTCAGTCCTACACTAGACTTCGAGCTTAGTATGCCTTACTTACCTCTGAGTACATATCCTATCGCCCAGCTCAAACTCTCCTGGCGACTTTATTCTGATATTGCTCTTGAGTATCGTCTATGATGCATCTCATAAGAAAAGGCGCCGAGATTGGATGTTATCAACTAGCCACTGGATGCACTCGTTCTGTTTTCGCCGGGTATAATTTCTGACTTGAACGGTTCTATAAAATCTGTGCCCGAGAAAATTGTATGGCAAAGCTACGGAAGTGTTATATAGCTGGATTTATTGACCAGTCTCCTTCCGCTTTGCCCTAACGCTAATCAAGACCTTCCAGCTCCTTTCCGAGTATTTGTCTATGACGACTGTCCGCACAGCTTAGCGCATCCGGAAGGAGATCGTGCTTTTCCCGTGTTGATATTCATACCCGGTTCCGTCAACAGTATCGGATAAGCTAATAAGAGGCTGGCCTTATTGTCGTAGAATATTCACAACGCATCACATCTAGCCAACACATAGGTTGTCATACCCACAGCTCAGATAAGGTGTTGGACTCAGTGCAAGACCAAGGTACTTTTCGGCTAAAATGTGTAAGACGGTAGGCGTGTAGATATACTCATTGATCATGGTGAGAGGGGTTCTATCATGATGTACAAAAGCCACGCATACTTTTCGAAAATCATCTTACAAAAGCTTCGGACTTGGTTCCCACGCTTATAGATACCGTGACCATTAGAATTACAACTAGTTATCCGCTCTCTCTCTTGTACTATGTACGTACTCTCGCACTATATACCCTTGTCTAAAGTACTGTCTACTGTCTGGGTGTTCCCCGCAACGGGTTTCCACGACAGTATATATTACATATGTTACTTCATCTTTGCTACGTGCGCGAAGATAACCTCCAAAGTCTTACATACGCCCTCCAGTGCGTAGCCGTGCCAAGCTGCTTTCCAGTACTGAGCCTCTTCCTCCCCACTCAGCCATTCGACCGTTGATAACACTTCTACTGTGGTTCCATACCTACCAGAGAGGTTTATTGTAACCCAATCCCAGTCGCTGAACAGCCCCTGCCCGAGTTCTGCAGACCGCATGCTGTCCAACGCGAACGCTCTATATCCATCCTCAAATCGTTTCGCTAACCTTTGGTACTCGACGGAGCGTGGCTCGGTGTTGTTGAGTATCGCGTAGAGAGTTACCCATAAGAAAGAATCGATGTCATCAACCGGAGACTGGATGTAGTTTTTCGCGTCATAACGGTATAGTAAGTTCTTTGACATGAACAATTCTGTACCCTTGGAGACATCAACTCATCGCTCAGGCGCAGACGTTGAGTAATTTTGGATACTTACCGACCGTTCCCCTCTTGTTAACTCCTTTTCCTCGCTCCAATGTTCGAACAAATACTTCCAGTTCTTTGCCAGGTCTCCGTCTATGGTGAACGCCATGCAAGATGTGTCTATATTGTGCTCCTCGAGTAGCTGCTCTAGTTTTGTCGCCCAACTCACAGCGTCAGGTATGAGTATGTGCTTAGACTGCTCCAAACCCAAACTCATCAATTTGTCATTCAACATCTGCATGGTCACTCCTCCAAGAGATGCTTTGAACTCATCGGTCAATTGGAAAGGCTCCCTTTCTTCCGGCACATCGAAAGCTAGGATATTCCCTATGCTAATATCTCTGTGCAAAAAGCCGTGCTGGTAAACATTGAGCCATCCTATGGAACTATTAGTCTTGCTCTACTAGACCATGATACTGAGCTCACCTAGCATGGAATGCGCGACACAAGATACCATATCCTTTCCAGGCTTGACGTTGAGAAATGACTTTCCTAGCGACGTCATCTCAACCAGAACACGAGTTCGAGGCTCCGGTACTCCGACCTGGAAAGAATTGAAAACATGATAATAATGTGCTGCAGCGTCCTCATCCTTTGGAAGGTAAATTGATGTCGATTGTAATTGCCCGGTCGAATAGCAAGCTTTGTATGTCGCACGTATATTGGCGACGCCAAATTTATTGCCTTTGTATCCCAGCGATTCGCCTTCAACATTTGTTCGCCCTTTGATGGCATGGCATTCCTTCAAAACAATTTTTGTAACCTTGCCGTCTGCTGAGTCTTTAGGATGATCAGCCTGCAAGTAATAATCCGGGGGTCCTCTAGCCCTGATCGGAAAGCAAAAATTGTTTGGAACAACCCTTTGGTCTGTTAAGTGGGGTATGAGTATCTACGGCATCCTGCGACAAAGGCAATGTGATCTTACCTGATGTTCCTGGAGAATTACAACCTATATAACTATGAGAAATACAGAGAAATAAAAGGAGGCATAATCACGAACCTTTCGAGTCCTCGGCGATCGTAGCCAGAATGCTAGAAGGCCCTCCGCCCGTTCTTCGCCTAGTCGATTTCGAAGGATTTCCATCCCCTTCAGTCAACTTTCTTTTCCTTCCATTTACACTTTCGCTCTGCGGAACAACTGTGACAGCGGAGAGATCAGGGGTTCCAGTGGTATTGAGTTCGAGTATGTTGACGATTGTAGCACGGCCTCGTACACATGACGTGTGATGCAGCTTCCCGGTGATGTTCCAAGTTTCGTTACCCAGATTATACGAGTTGTTGTTATCTGAGTCCGAAAAGCCAGCATCTCGCCTTTCTTTCCAGCTCATGACAGTCATGAAGATCTTCAAGAAGTCCAACTTGGCGATTTCGTCCGTGAGTACTAGTGCTGGAGATGCAGTGAGACCACTCCGATGAAAGATTATGAAGCGTGCCTCATTGGTTTTGTGACTGAACCCAATCGTAAGTACGAATAAACGTGAAGGGCATGAGTCGAATTGACTACGTGCGTATGTCGCAAGTTCAGATATCATATCAGGCCAATCATCTTTCAGCCTACAGATGAGTACAATCTGACTTCCTTCGTCTGTCTCCTCCAACACAATGACGGGATTGATATTCCCTAAACCACTCGCCATGTTCATCATATTTCTTTCACTGTTGTAGGTGAAAGAGATGTTCTGGGATATGAACCCAGACTTATCATGAAGTGCGTCGCGACAGGATGCAATGGTCTGATTGAGAAAATCTCTCATGGGCTCGTAGTAAATCTTTTCCTCTGGTGATGACGTTTCGATGTCCTTCTTGTCTTTAGGCCAAAACGCGGAGCCTGGACCAAGATAGTCGTCCAAGAATGAACCTTTAGCTCGTTCATAGGCATCCTGAAACAGTTCGGTATCGGTGTAGCAGTTGAAGTCATCCAAGTATATATTCGCTTCCGGGTTGTCTGGATTACGTGGAGTCTTAGGCGAGAGCATTCTGAAGAATACGTCGGTAGCAAACTGCCATGTCTGCGAGCCCAAATCTTCCCGCATCACCCCATATAGAGTATCTTGGCTGGAGTACGAACTGCTGCTGTTCGTACTTGACATTTGCACGGACGACCCGGTGACATGAGACATGGTATATAGTCAGAGGAAAAGAGAGATGGTGATGGTGATGGTTAAAGAAAGAGATACAAGCCACGCTCAGGTTACTACAAACGTCTGAACCACAAGTTGAATCACACCGCCGATCGCGCTGCCGCAACGCGTGCCGATGCCATCCGCACGTGACTCAGGTTCAACTTATGAGCTGTCACGGTGGCCCAAGATCGCATTGAAGAGACAGTCTATCATTGTACCACAACTAGCACAATGCACATAGCTACCATTGTTCGTCCAGTGATGAACGATTATGCTTAACTCTCGACCTGGGTGGAACAGCGAGATGGCGAGCTCATCTCTTCGTCAAGCACCTCCGAGTCTTCGACAAGCCCGAACGCGAAAGAAGACCAGACGCAAAAACCAGAAGATGACTCGCATATACCCGTCAACGCAACACGACGGCGGGAGGTGCAAGAGTTAGGGATACTGTACGGGTGAAACTAGCTCTATCTCTGAATGTCTGACCGGAACTGACTACTTGACAGGTGTTCACGCCCCACGGCGGTTGTACTCTTCATCCTCACTGGAGTCGGATATAGTACTTCTACTACACTCACGAGAAACAGAAGTTGCAGACACAGAAGAGTAAGTCAGTTACACATGCTAAGCTCCGTTACTCTCTCGCGCGAATCATAATCTCAAATTTAGTATGCAAGACCACCCTTTAGAGAAAGAGCTCCAGTCTCCTAGATGGGGCAAAGCTGCTGTTGGTGGACCATTCTCTTTAACTATTCATGACGGGCCGACATCTACCGAAAAGGACCTTCTGTGAAAGTGGTATCTTGCTTACCTTGGGTTTATAATTCTATATGTCCCGAAGAGCTTGACAAAATGATGATGGTCATTGAGGAACTAGGTGCGATGCACTCGGAGTGTTGCATTTGTCTTGAACGACTGATAAAATAAATTACTGTCTAATAGACAAAGAACTCGGGCCTATCACACAACCCGTTTTCACACAGCCGGTATCCACCCGGAATCGATTGCATTGCAAAGTAATCCCGTTCGTTCGCAGAGCTCTATACACTATTCTGTTACTTCTTCTCCGGCAAGGCGCGAGAACTGGAAATAGCGGTACTGAATCGTCCCGCAGGTACTTTCCCCTGAGCTAACAAGAAGTTATTTTGAAATTCTCGAGAAATGACAGCACAAGCACATTCCCTAACCGACATAACAAAGGCCACTGCAGGGCTACAAGCACAAAAGGCTGGATCGGGATGCAAGTTGGGATGAGGATAATGGCGCTTACGGGTTGCCCTTTGCGAGGTCCGCCTTTCTCTAGAGATTGATACGTAACTCGATACGAGTACTAAGGCAGTTACGGACCGTGCGGTGACAGGAAGAGATGAGGTGCACAGGAATGCATTCAAATTTGGCGCACTAAGAAATGGGTCCCGGGATGGTCTATATTATAATGTAAGAACTGTTGTGATTGCGGAATCTCCTCTCCCGTATGAAAGAATACATCCATACACCAATAAATGACGCCCAGTCTTTCTTTTGGATAAGTCTGTACGCAATACTGAAAGTGGCAGCGTGATGAAAGATTTGCTTGAACAATGGAGTTTAGCCGTGTTCAGCTTAAGTGGGAGGTATTTGAGCCTTTTACAAGAGATGTCGAAGATCAGTGCAAAAAAAGGCTGGGAGAGTGAGGCGGAGGAGGCTCAGGATACTTTGAAGTCGCTTGGCATGAACGCAGATGCGGCTGACTCGGAAACGCCGTATACCTCATTGTTTACATGAAAAATACACTAACAGCTGACTTGCGAGTCTAGGTAGCAGGCAGTCACGGTTCCAAGCTAAGCCATTCTTACAACGAGACCATAGATTAGCAAATGTTAGGCTGGCCTGATTGCTTGGAGACTAAGCACAGCGCATGAGCGATCTGAACATACAGCTCAGATGAGGTGTCGGACTTACAGCCAAACCAAGGTACACATGTTGGAGTTAGAATGTAAGACAGGGAGAAAGCTTAGCGTGTACATAGATGTGCTCATTGATCATATGTAGTGAGTGGGAGTATTAAACGGAACATTATTCTACAAAAGCTACGCATAATTTTGGAAACATTTACACATTGTTATATATCACATCTCTGCGACATGCTCGAAGATAACCTCCAAAGTCCTACATACGCCCTCCAATGCGTAGCCATGCCAAGCCGCCTTCCAATACTGGGCCTCCTCCTCCACACTCTCCCAACCCTTTTCTCCGCTAATCATCGAGAATCTCTCTACAACATCCTTATACCCCCCACTCAGCTCCATCCTGACGCCATCCCACTTGCTGAACAGACCCTTCCCATATTCCGACTGACGAATTTTTGATAGCCCGCCATCCCTACTTCCAGACTCAAACTTTTCCGCTGATGTTTGGTATAGGACGGAGCGGAATTCGGGGTTATTGATCATTGCGTAAAAAGTTACCCATAGAAACGACTCGATGTCATCAGCCGGAGACTGGATGTATTCTTTAATTTCATCTTCGGAAAGTAAATTTTCGGACATAAACGATTCTGTACCCTGGGAGACATCAACACATCGCTCAGGCGCAGAGAATGAATAAGTTTGGACACTTACCGACCGCTCCCTTTTTATTGACTCCTTTTCCTCGCCCCAATGCTCGAACATATACTTCCAGTTCTTTGCCAGGTCTCCGTCTATGATGAACGCCATGCAAGACGTGCCTATATTGTGCGTCTCGAGTAACTGCTCCAGTTTTGTCGCCCAGGTCGCAGCGTCAGGTATGAGCATTTGTTGAGTCCGCTTAAAGCCCAGTCGCTCCAATTTGTCGTTCAGCATCTGCATAGTAACGTCTCCAAGGGATGCTTTGAAGTCATCGGTCAACCGGAAAGGCTCTCGTTCTTCCGGGTTTTCGAAGGCTAGAATATTGCCTATGCTGATGTCCCTGTGTAGAAAGCCGTGTTGATAGACGTTGAGCCATCCTATCAAATAATCAGACCTGCCCTGTTGTCGTCAATGAAACTGTGCTCACCTAGCATAGAATGCGCAGCGCAAGTTAACAGATCCTTTTTATGTTTAATTCTGAGAAAGGAAAACCCTAGAGACGTCATTTCGACCAAGACACGCGTTCGGGGTTCTGGTAAGGTATTGAAAGCTGCAAAAACTTTCCAATGGTGCTTTTTAGCATCATCGTCCTTTGGAAGGTATATGGCCGTCGATTGAAATTGTCCAGTCAAATAACAAGCTTTGTATGTCGCTCGTACGTTGCCGACACCAAATTTATTGCCTTTGTATCCCAGTGATTCGCCTTCAATGTTTGTACGCCCTTTCATAGCGAAGTACTCTTTCACAACCACACTAAGAGGTTTATCGACATCCGAGGTGTTCTGATCAGCTTGCAAGGAGTGATCCGGAGGTCCTCTACTCTTGATCGGAAGGCAGAAATTGCTTGGAACAATCCTTTTTTCTATCATGGGACGAAATGAGTATTCTCGGTGTCTAGTGATTGCGAACGTCTAAGCTTACCTGGTGGTTCTGGAGTGCTGCCTAGGGAACAACAATCGTCGTGAATATAAGCTGAGATGAAAAAAGGAAAGGATGTATGTTCACTAACCTGCTGAGTTCTCGTTGATTGTGGTTAATCTCGAAGGCCCTTCGCCCGTTCTTAGCCTGGACACCTTCGAAAGTTTTCCATCCCCTTCAGTCGACTTTCTTTTCTTCACATGAACAGTCTCGCTCTGCGGGACGCTTGATAGGATGGTGAGATTAGGAGTTCCACTGCTATTGAGTTTGACCATGTTGACAACTGTGGCACGGCCTCGAACGCATGACGTATGATGCAGCCTCCCGTGCTCGCGGATGTGCCACGTTATGTCGCCCAGATTATACGAGTTGCGGTCATTCGAGTCCGAGAAGCCAGCATCTCGCCTTCCCTTCCAGATCATGATAGTCATAAAGATTTTCAGGAAGTCCAATCTGTCGACCTTTTTCGTGAGTACAAGTGCTGGAGACGCAGTAAGACCACTCCGATGGAAGATTAGGAAGCGTGCCTCGTTGGCCTTGTGATTGAACCCAATCGTAAGAACGAATAAACGTGAGGGACACGCGTCGAATTGACATCGAGCATAGGTTGCAAGTTGGGCGACCATTCCAGACCAATCATCCTTCAGTTCACAAACAAGAGTAATTTGTCTGCTTTCGTCGTTCGGTTTGCACCACCAAAGTCTTTGTCTTTCGCGCTTCGTTCTGTGCGCCTTAGCGACCGGCCAATCGTCCGTCTCCTCCAATACAAGATCGGGTTTGAGATTCTCTGAACCTTTCGCTACGTCCATCGTCGATCTGCTATGGGTGTCGAAAAATTCGATATTTTGGAATAGGAATTCGGACCCATTGTTAAGTGCTTTGCCTGTCTTGCCTCTGATGGGAGCAATGCGTGCCTTGTCACAAACAACAATGGTGCGGTTGAGAAACCCTCTCATGGGCGAGTAGTAGGTAGGTTTCAACTGAGACGGCTTTCCATCGGGACCTTTCGCTTTCTTAACCCACTCCACGGAGCCCGGGCCAAAATAGCGTTTCGAAAATATACGTTTGGCCCGTTCATAGGCATCCTGAAACTCTTGAGTGTCGGTGTAGCAGTCGAAGTCCTCCAAGTAGATATTCGCTTCTGGGTTGTCTGGATTACGTGGAGTCTTGGGAGAGAGCATTCTGACGAATACGTCGGTAGGAAACTGCCATGTCTGCGAGCCTATCTCTTCCCACGTGCTATCCTGGTTGGAATTGCTGCTCATGGTTGGATTTCGGTAAGGGCAGCGACGTAATGAGAGACATAGTGAGAGAATGGTGATGGTTACTGTATTATACCTCTCAACGATAAACACCCACCAATAATAAACACATTTGTTTCTCCATACACACTGCATGTACACACCTCAAATTTTACACGCACCTTATTATATGGCTTCACAATATGTACATAAATTTCTGAACTAATTGAACAATCAGAAAAAAAGATATCAAACCAACAATAATCATTTTTGCAAATCTTGCCTGTTTTGCTAAGCTTCCCTGTACTACACCATTTTTAAATCAACACACAATGCTTGGATTTGCGTGAATTTTTATATGGGGTACAGGATTGATATATGTTACCTTTCTGTAAATTCTGAGACCTGTAAGTTGACTTGAAGCAGAGATATACAGGAAGATGTAAATCTGGGTAAACTGAAGGATAGAGCAGGCTACATCACTTACTGATTTTTAACGCAAGTACATGTCAATGAAACGCCTCAAAAACTTGCATAAATATAGTATACTATTCAATCTAACAGATGACAGTCAATTTTGAACGTTTTATGTATTGAGAGAGGATGGAGGGAGAGCTGAAGTTGTCATAGACTGAGTGCATATAGTTGTGACTACAACTGTGACAGCCGGCCAGAGAGGGTACATGTGACACTAGCGGCACCCGGAAAATCATGAATACATGCAGTAGCAACAGCAAGTTTTTGTCCAATTAACTTCAGTTGAACTGTTGTTTTGCATTATCTATGAAGCCTGTAGTTCTTGTGGAGTATAAAGATGGAGAAATGGCATAGTCTTGTCTCTTGACTGGGAGCACCGTGACTATTCCCACGCTTTATTGTTTGCTGGTAAAAGTGAGTTTTGACAGCAAAATGATTGAAATTGAATGAAATATTTATTTCTACACATATCAAGATTAAAACTTCGTACACCTGTTCTCAGTATGCAGGTGCACACATTTGTGAAGTTAGATAAATAAAATGTTGAGGTAGAACATTTCCATAAGGTCAAGAGTCTTAACATTATCGTTCGTGGGTAAAATACAGTAAATAGAGAGACAGGAGGCATGCCACTCTCAGTTTACCACGTCTCAACCACAACTTGAACTTGAATTACACCTCCGATCGAGTCGCGCAACTGTCACGGTGACGCGCCGCCGCCGTGCGTCCAAGTCTCCACGTGCCATGACTCATCAATAGCCTGAACTTGAAGTTAATACGCAAAGTTTATTGTACCACAACTAGCACAATGCACAATGCATATACTGTCATTCTTCGTTCTTGCTCTTCACGAACATCTATTCCAAGACGTAGTGGTGCACGATTATGCATAATTCGAACTAGGTAGAACAGCAAGGTAGCGAGCTCAAGTCGAAACCTCAGTCCCTCTCAGGGAGGGTATTCGAGCGAAAGCGGCCGTCGGTGTAGTCTCGCACGAATCGCAAGCCAGATTTATCTAACTCCCAACCTCAACGATGAATCGCGACGGCTGGCTTGCGAGTCTACCGTCGGTGGACCGTTCTCTTGACAGTTCATGACGAGCGGACATTCACCGAGAAACCCTACTTTGAAAGTGGAGTCTTGTTTACTTTGGGCTCACAAATTATCCGGACATATGTCCCGAGGAGCTGAACAAAACAGCGAAGGTCATGGAGGAACGAGGTGCGTTGCACTCGGAGTAATACTTTTGTCTTGAATGGTTGATTGAAAATATTGTAGGATAGACAAAGAGCTCGGGCTTGTTACTCAACCCGTTTTCGTCTTTATGCCTTTCATCCTAGGCTGGTCAGTCTGACGGGAATATACGATGCGATTAATGTAGCATGCAAGACGTATCGTGCGTATTTAAGGACGCGAAGCCGGATGGGGATTACACCTTAGGCAACGGATTTCAGGGTCCAATAGGGCCTCTTAGGGGTAGTTCTTTTTGCAAAAGAATAGACCTACACGGCAAGGACAGCGTCTACATGGAGTCTATAAGTGTGTAACCTGGTTTCCATATGTGAAGTTTCCTTATAGAAACCGGCCGGTAGCCTGCTGTTTCCCATCCGGGAGGCCTCCCACATAGATCCATGCAACCTCCAGCTGGATTCTACAAGGCACACAGCTAGGCCCAGCAGGAAGTTGTATGGGCCCATATACAACATATGTCTGCCTTATTCTGTACGTCTTCTTCAGCTCTTCAAATTTCTCTAAGTCTTGATTGACCAGCCCTAACCCATATTTCGAACATTGCGCAAATAAGTGCATACATACTGAAGACTTCACCGTCCGTCTCTTCTCTATCCCTCGCTCCTCTTCTCCTTACTCACCTGGCGGCATACGCAATGAAGGAAGAGTGACTCGACGCTGTGCCTCTTTCACCTCGCTTCACAAAGTCGCTCCTTCATCTAGTGATGGTCAGACCATCCCATTTCCAACGAACACTGCTCCAGCGGTAAGTCAACCCGTTCAGTCGGGCATGTATCTTGGTACTGAACAGCATAACAGCAGCACCAGCATTACGTGCCACAGTATGGCGTGAATTACCATCCATATCGCATATCGTCCCATGTCGCATGTGCCCCACAAGGTGCTTATACCTCACCCATTCCCATGTCGTCGCCAACGTCGGTAACACCTGCCAACACCGGCGCAGAGATTTCGTCTCCTCCACAAGCGACTTGCGTCGCCTCGCCTGCGCCTACGCCTACCAGCTCCGAGTCAGGAATCGAATACCCTGGATATACGTCGCCACCGGCACCAGCAGGAAACGCCAATCCCGAAAGTGCCGCACACACCAGCAACACCGTCGGTGGAACATCATCGGGGCAAACACATCCCTCCACCCCAGCGTACACATACTACCCCTCGCCGACAGGATATGCACATTATGGCGCTGTTGCGTGGCCATTGTATGGCTATAACGCATTGCATGGTATGTCTGTTGCCGCAGGAGGGACTGTTGGGAAAACCGAGGAGGAGGATGGCGGCCTGCATTCACACTCTCATCCACAGCGGGCCATCGCCACCGAGGATGCATGAGGTATCCCCTCTCCCGCTGCCGAAAGCTATCTGCTTGCTGTCAACCACATCTGTCTGTTTTGATCTGTTTTTTCTTTTTGTTCTCCCGAGTCGCGTTTTCCGCAACTCAACAATTCGCATACAGGTTGAAGAAACGCAAGCAAAAGCTGGGGGAAGGGAGCTATAGTGGTGCGTATAGAATTAAAATTAAGTTGATGGCACTGACATTCTTACTTAGTTCCATCAGCAGAAGGAAGTGGATGAAGATGATGATTTCGACTTTAGCTTAATACTTAGTGCTTCGTTTGAAAGCTAATGTTGTAGATATTTATCTTTTATACAATCTTTTATTGCTATTTCAAAAGCTAGCTGCGGATGAGCCTAAGTAATTGAATATTAATTAAAATTAATTATGGTACAAACTACGGCTGACATCTATATGGGTTGCCCAGCTGGAGCTATGTGGGCACCTGGATCCATTATGGATCTATTAAAAGTCAGCATGGAACCAGATGGAAGACATATGGACCCGTATATGGTCACTCTACATGTGACCATATAGTGGGACTCAGGTGGATTCCATATGACGGTTGTCCTTGCTGTGTAACCATATGAAAGCTCCCGATGTTCGTCCCCCTATTTACCCAAAGAAGTTCGTGAGACTTCGGTAGAATCCCAAAACATTCACGATGTTTGGCATTCAAATTGCCGATGTTTGCGAGACCTTCGTGAACATCCGAAGCCACACGATCTTCGGGTAACATGGTACAAAATATGTAGTATATATGCACAAAATAAATACACTAACAAGAACATCAAAAATGGTAGCTAAATGCTATATTTTATGAGAAGAACATCTGCAGAACATCTGCGAATATCTGCGAATATCTGCAGAACATCTGCAAATATCTGCGAATATCTGCAGAATATCTGCAGAACATCTGCGAGAACATCTGCAGAATATCTGCAGAATATCTGCGAGAACATCTGCAGAACATCTGCAAATATCTGCGAATATCTGCAGAACATCTGCGAATAACTGCGATGTTCGGCATTGCCAATGTTCGTGTATACACCAGAGAAGATCGTGAGACTGTCCAGGACCTTCGGCTAGTTGCCGCGAACATCCAAAGCCACATGCTTTTCGACAGTAAGGTAGCAGACCTTCTTGGTACAAAGTACATATAACTCCCTTCCCATTGCGAAAAATCCGAAGTGATTTGAAGCGGAAATGAATATATTATGATTTTGTCCGAATTATCGGAATGTCACGGTACTTGTTACGACCTAGAGTGGTTCCTTCGCTTTCGAGACCCTGAATCGGACACAGACGACAATCGGACGCAATGAGCGGTGGTTCTCACTCTGAGAAGCACTTTACAAGTCAATTAAGCTATTCTACACATCAGAGCTAAAGATAAACACATCACCTGAGAAGCACTTTACAAGAGGCCAAAAGTGGAGTGCTTCGCAGGGGGATCCGCGGTTTTGATGAACAAAGGCAAAAACTATACAGTACCAAGCCACTGGACCCTGATCCGACTAGGTCCGACCTATACCGCTGACGTAAGTCGGAGTTCGGGGTCCCGCTCTAGTCGGGGTCCCGCATCGGTAGAGCGGAGGTTCGAGTCGGAGTGGCGGAAGAAAGAAAGAAAAGAGAATTGCTTGCAGGGCGCTTGTCCTAGCGGCCTGCAAACATACAGGCAAGTAATCTACGCAAAAAGGAAGAGAATCGGAGTTAAAGAAAGTCCGGTTTCGGACCGGACATGTCGGGGATCCGACTCGGAGTGTGATCGTAAAAGAAAATAAAATAAAATAAAAGAAATAAAATAACCTGAGGCGGATTCCTGACATTATCCCCCTCCAAGGGCGCTCCTAAAGAGCGCGCGCGTTCGTTAGCAAATGGCGTCGGGGTACCAACGATAGAACTTTCGGATAACGGCGGGGGCATGCTCCATGTTCGCGGCATCGATCCATTGGTCTTCCTCGGGTCCATAGCCTTTCCAGTGAACCAAATACTGCAGAGTCCGACCTCGACCGCTTCGGCGCGAATTAAGGACTTTGGATACTTCGTATTCGATGTCGCCGTCGACGTTTACGGGCTCTGGCGGTGTCTGGACGCGACCAGGAATAGTGTCCGGTGTATACTTCGTGAGAAGCGACACATGGAACACTGGGTGAATCCGCATAGTCGCAGGCAGCTGAAGCTCGTAATTCAAGAGTCCGATCTTCCGCAAAACCGTGTAGGGTCCGAGTCTCCGCGGATTCAGCTTGCGCGTGCCCGGTATTGCAATATTCCGTGCGTCGAGCCATACCTTATCTCCTGGTCGGATGTCCGGCGTGTCTGCATGTCCCTGGTCGTAGTACCGCTTCATCCGCTCCGCTGCGACTTCGAGAGCCGCGCGAGCGTCCTCCTGAGCCTTCTGAAGCAGGTCGAGTCGGTCATCCGCTGCGGGTACCGTCGAAAGTCCGGCACTCGGTACAATGGTGAACTTGGGGTCGTATCCATACAACAGCGCGAAGGGAGACACCTTGGTAGCGGAGTGCGCTTGCGTGTTGTGCGCAAACTCCGCCATGGGCAGTAACTCCGACCAATTTTCCTGTCGGACGTCCGTGAACGCGCGAAGATACTGTTCCAACTCCTGGTTCACCCGCTCGGTCTGACCGTCCGTTTGCGGGTGGAAGGATGTCGATGTTGCGCCCTCGATCCCAAGTCGATGGAGTACCGCCTTCATAAACCGGGACACGAACTGCGTACCCCGGTCCGAAATGACTTTGCGCGGCGTGCCATGGTGTTTCCAAACTTCGGACACAAACAAGTCGGCCGTCCGCGCAGAGTCAATATCCGAGGTCGTCGGTATGAAATGGGCCTGCTTGGTGAGTCGGTCTACCACCACGAAGATCGCGTCGTATTCACCGGACTGTGGCAGCTGGGTGATGAAATCGCAAGAAATGACCTGCCAGGGTCCGTCTGGTACTTCGTTGGGCTGAAGCGGACCAACCGGACGTTGCGGGATGTTCTTCGTCCGTATACAAGTGTCACACCCCGACACGTACCGCTCGACGAATGTGGACATACCAGGCCACCAGTAATTCCGACTCACCAGCTCGTAGGTCTTCCAACGACCCGGATGTCCGACCGGAAGCGAATCGTGGTGTAACTTGACGATATCGCGGCGGATCTCCTCGTCCTTCGGCACATAGACCTTACCCCGGTACAGCAGCAGCCCATCCTCCGTGTTCCACTCCTCCAGATCGTTCGCCAGCGCGCGCGGAGCCCCTTCCTTCACCTTCTCGATCGCCTCGACCAATTCCTCGTCAAACCTCTCGGACTCCCGAATCCTCCGCAACAACTCCGTATCCCCCTCTGCCCGGACCATCCCTTGTCGCATCGCCAACGTATAGAAGCGGTTCGTGTCCAGCAGGACCTTGTTCGTATTGTCCGGTCCGTCAGGGCGAAGATCTTCGCGCCTGGACAAAGCATCCGGCTTTCCACCGAGTCGTCCGGGACGGTGACAGATCAGAAAGTCAAAACGGCTAAGGAACAAGCTCCAGCGGGCCTGGCGTCTCGTAAGGTTTCGGGCTTCCGCGAAGAAGAGCAGGTTTCGGTGGTCCGACACAATATCAATTTTGTGCGGACTTCCTTCGAGATAGTGCCGCCACTCGTCCAAGGCTCGGACAATGGCTAGGAGCTCTTTGTCGTGGATCTCGTAGTTCCTCTCCGCATCGCCCAAGGACTTCGAATAGTAGGCCACTGGGTGAATGTCACCATCTGGTCCGATCTGCGAAAGTACCGCTCCGGTCGCGAAGTCCGATGCATCACATTCGAGGATGAAGGGTTTCTCAAGGTCGGGCATCGCGAGGACCGGTGCCTCAGCAAACTTCTTCTTCAGACCATCGAAGGACTCTTGCTGGCGGG
Organism: Trichaptum fuscoviolaceum; assembly: GCA_910574455.1. NCBI lineage: Eukaryota > Fungi > Basidiomycota > Agaricomycetes > Hymenochaetales > Trichaptaceae > Trichaptum > Trichaptum fuscoviolaceum. The sequence continues at coordinate 1,368,384 of CAJSYZ010000003.1, read as the reverse complement.
TAGTCCAGCGCCACTGGACATCCTTCCGCAACAATTCGGTCATGGGAACCGCCAGCTTCGAGAAGTCCTTGATAAAACGTCGGTAGAAGTTTGCGAACCCCAAGAAAGCCTGAATGTCCTTCACCTTCGCCGGAGTTGGCCAGTCGGCCACCGCTTCGACCTTCTTCGGATCCATCGAGATAATCCCAGAGCCAATGATCATACCCAAGTACTCAATGGAGTCCTTGTGGAACTCGCACTTTTCGGGCTTACAGAACAGGTCATACTTCTCCAGACGTCGGAGTACCTCCTTAACGTGTTCCTCGTGCTCCGACTCGTTCTCCGAAAAAATGCAGATGTCATCGAGGTAGATAATGACAATAACATCCAGCATATCCTTGAAGAGCTCGTTCATCATCCGCTGAAACGTAGCGGGTGCGTTCGTAAGTCCGAAAGTCATAACAGTCGGTTCGAAGTGGCCCTCCTGAGTCCGAAAAGCGGCCTTCCACTCGTCGCCTTCCTTGATGCGGATATTGTTGTATCCGGCCCGCAAGTCGAGCTTGGTGAAGACGCGGGCCTTCTTCAAGGAATCGATGAGTTCGGTGGTCAGGGGAAGCGGGTACCGATTTTTGACGGTGATTTCATTGAGTTTTCGGTAGTCGACAACCATCCGAAGCGATCCGTCCTTCTTTTTGATGAAGAAGACCGGAGCAGCGGCGGGGGACTTCGACGGTCGGATGTAACCCTTTCGAAGGTTCTCCTCAATGAACTCCTTCAAGGCGGCCCGCTCCGTCGGTGCCATAGGATAGATCTTACTGTACGAAGGGGTCGATCCGGGCTCCAAGTCGATCGCATGGTCGAACGGCTTCCTCTTGGGCAACCGGTCGGCCTCTGACTTCGAAAACACCTTCGCAAACTCGCGGTACTGCGGGGGGACCATCTCCTCGAAGGACTTGTCGCCCTCCTTCACTGCCGACTTCTCCGCAATCGCCTGCGACCAGGTATACGAGGCCGCAACTTTATGCACAAAGTCCGGATCGTCCGCCACATAGAACTGCTCCGCATCATGGTAGATGTCCATGTACTTTTCGGAGTACCGAAATCCGGGGGGAATCTTCGCAAGGTCGTCAGACTCACTGTCCGACTCGTCTGAATCATCACCGACTTCCGCAACGCAGACTCTCGCATGGGGCTGCGGTCGCAGTCGCATCTGTCGACTGTTCTTGCATCGCGCGGCCCGCAACTTGCGAACGGCGCGGGGTAGCGGTTGTCCGGCTTCTACGACTCTTGCCGCTTCGACAGGGCGGCATTCGTTCGGACATCGCGTAAAGCTGATGGTCTCGTCGTTCCAATCAATCTCCGGGTTATGGTGGTGTAGCCAATCTATCCCAATGATCAACGGATAGTCTCCGATGTTTGCCACTGTGGCATCAACTTCTTCTTTGTGTCCACCGATCTCCAGAGTAAGTCGGACTTGGTCTGTAATCGGACCACTCTGGTTCAGCGAATCGTCGGCGTTGTACACCTTGATCGGTCGGTCGAGAGGACAAGTACGTAGTCCGAACTTCCGCACCAACTTCTGGTTGATAATCACCGAAAATGCACCGCAGTCTAGCAGCGCTCTCATGCTCAAAATCTTTTGGCCGTCACTTATTCTCACTGGGACATGGATGAATCGACGCAAACTCTTGTGTATTAGCGAAGTACGATTGTACACAGAGGGATCGGATACATCATCATCTAACAGCGAAAATCGGTTCGGGGTCTTTGGCGGAACGACCGCGCGCCTAGACCCACTCAAAAACCCTGACTCTTGAGAGCAGCTGCGACCGCTTTGGCGATTTCGTCAACGGTCGGAGTGCGAGCGGCGTTCACGGTCGGATTCTCGTCGCGGACTTCCTCGAGGGTCGCAGTCGGTGTCTTGGGAGCGGCGGCGGGCGCAGAGGCGGCGGGCGGAGCGGTGGACGACGAGGCGGCGGTCTGTGAAGCCACCTTCGATCGGCCATTCGATCTCTTGCTCCGCTGCGGACAGTCTCGAGCCAGATGTCCATGCTCACCGCACTGGAAGCAAAGTCCGCGGCGCATCATCTCCTCAGTGCTCAAGTGATCGATGTCCATCGCGTCGGGGTCCCGAGTCGGTCCGCGCGAAGCGGAGTGGTGTGCCTGCGAGCGGGAGCCCCAGTTCGGACTCCAGTTGTTCTGCCTGAAGCCAGTCCGACGTGCACGCAAGTCCTCATCGTATTCGCAAAGCAGTCGGACCCACTGGTCGAAGCTCTTCATCTCCCGGATCTCCTTGCTCGCCAGATCGTAGCGGAACTGGCTGCTGAGTCCGGTCTCGAACACCAGCATCTTCCCATCCATCCCCCAGTCCACCTCCGACTCCACCAGCAACGCACGAAACTTCGCCGCATACTCCGACACTGTGTCCTTGCCCTGGCGCAGTTTCATAAGCTCCTGTCCAGCGTGGCGCTTGATGTTCGGACGTCCGAACGCGGACTGGAGGGACGCCAGGAAGAGTTCCAAATCGGTCATGAGAGCGGGGACTTCGGTGCCCTCGAGGGCGGCGGTCGTGTGCGGACGAGCCCATTGTTCAGCGGGCCCGCGGAGTAGCGAAGCAGCCCATAGACAGGCCATCGTCGGACTGCCTACAAACTCCTGGGGGCGCATCCGGACATAAAGTCGGACCTTCTGCGACCACTCCTCAAAGCTGATACTCTCCGCCTCCTTATCTTTCGGCGTACGCCCATAGAACGCGGGCGGGGCACCGACCTTCGGACCCTTGGGAGTGCGGGTCGCGCCTTCCTGCGCATTTCGGACAAACAGGTTCATGAAGTCGTGGAGGCGCTGGTTTTCGGCGGTCACCTCCTGCAGGTGTGACTGGAGAGGTTGGGTGGCATCATTGATAGCCTGGAGGACGTCTGGGGGGAGGTCTCCGCTCTGCTGGGGCGGCGGGGCGGCCTGTGGGGGAGCAGCACCCGGAGTCGGAGTCGGAGCAGCGCCTGGCGCGGGCGCTGCTTGCGCGGGGTTGATCGGGTCGGTCATATCTTCGTCGGAGTCTTCTTGTCCGAATCTTCCCATTCAGAGGGATCAAAAATCGGTCGGTGCAATCGCAGGGCGTCGAAAGAACAAACTTTTGGCCTAATGTTACGACCTAGAGTGGTTCCTTCGCTTTCGAGACCCTGAATCGGACACGGACGACGATCGGACGCAATGAGCGGTGGTTCTCACTCTGAGAAGCACTTTACAAGTCAATTAAGCTATTCTACACATCAGAGCTAAAGATAAACACATCACCTGAGAAGCACTTTACAAGAGGCCAAAAGTGGAGTGCTTCGCAGGGGGATCCGCGGTTTTGATGAACAAAGGCAAAAACTATACAGTACCAAGCCACTGGACCCTGATCCGACTAGGTCCGACCTATACCGCTGACGTAAGTCGGAGTTCGGGGTCCCGCTCTAGTCGGGGTCCCGCATCGGTAGAGCGGAGGTTCGAGTCGGAGTGGCGGAAGAAAGAAAGAAAAGAGAATTGCTTGCAGGGCGCTTGTCCTAGCGGCCTGCAAACATACAGGCAAGTAATCTACGCAAAAAGGAAGAGAATCGGAGTTAAAGAAAGTCCGGTTTCGGACCGGACATGTCGGGGATCCGACTCGGAGTGTGATCGTAAAAGAAAATAAAAGAAAAATAAAAGAAATAAAATAACCTGAGGCGGATTCCTGACACCTGGCGTGTTATACTTTGCGGTAGAGCTTTAGCAGGTTCTTGCGATGTATTGCTGGTGGTGGGGAAAGGCAAAAGGGAGGTCGGGTGGCACGACGCAACCCTGACTGATAAGGTGCGTTGTGCGAGCTTTAGGGTCGGCTTGACCCAGAAGCTTGTCGAAAACTTCAAAAAAGTGGAAACCCTGTTGAGGGAAACACTTCAGACAGTAGACAGAAGTTTAGACAAGGGTATATAGTGCGAGAGTATGTAGTACAAGAGAGAGAGGATAACTAGTTGTAATTCTAATGGTATACAAATATATGCTATAAGCGTGGGAACAGAAAGCGTGGGAATGAAGTCCGAAAATGCATTGTATGTAAGCAACAGGCTTACAATACTGGATCTGACTGACTCGGAGTCCATAACATAGCTTCTCTACCAAAAGCCCCCACCCCTCAGTAAGTAACATAAGATATATTTATTCAGTTCTTCTTTAACTACATTACTATGCCCTATGGCATTGGATGAGCTACTACCAGGCTTGATATTGAGTTAAGTGTGTCAAACAATATTGTGTACTTCTCGGGCCTGCACCAAAGGCCCGGAGTATCCATCCTTGCAAGCAGTAGTTTCAAGTATATTACTTATGGAGATTAAATACTATTTGTTTATTTCTGTGCTTGTACAGCATGACTACTTATATTTTACAAGGGTCCTTGTAAGTGTATTTGTTTTATGCATATATACCGTAACATAAAGTTCAATATTTTAGACTTTTTGATTGTTTCCTCTGTAACTCAAGAACTAATTGTCGCGTTCAAAAGTTAAATAGATACATGGAAAGGTCTTGATTAGTAGTTTCTGTCGATATAAGTTTCAAATTTCTAAGCAAAGAATTGACGGAGCTATTGATGTCCGAACTGGAGTCTCATTGAGACAGTACTGTCAGGAATCCGCCTCAGGTTATTTTATTTCTTTTATTTTATTTTATTTTCTTTTACGATCACACTCCGAGTCGGATCCCCGACATGTCCGGTCCGAAAGCGGACTTTCTTTAACTCCGATTCTCTTCCTTTTTGCGTAGATTACTTGCCTGTATGTTTGCAGGCCGCTAGGACAAGCGCCCTGCAAGCAATTCTCTTTTCTTTCTTTCTTCCGCCACTCCGACTCGAACCTCCGCTCTACCGATGCGGGACCCCGACTAGAGCGGGACCCCGAACTCCGACTTACGTCAGCGGTATAGGTCGGACCTAGTCGGATCAGGGTCCAGTGGCTTGGTACTGTATAGTTTTTGCCTTTGTTCATCAAAACCGCGGATCCCCCTGCGAAGCACTCCACTTTTGGCCTCTTGTAAAGTGCTTCTCAGGTGATGTGTTTATCTTTAGCTCTGATGTGTAGAATAGCTTAATTGACTTGTAAAGTGCTTCTCAGAGTGAGAACCACCGCTCATTGCGTCCGAATCGTCGTCCGTGTCCGATTCAGGGTCTCGAAAGCGAAGGAACCACTCTAGGTCGTAACATTAGGCCAAAAGTTTGTTCTTTCGACGCCCTGCGATTGCACCGACCGATTTTTGATCCCTCTGAATGGGAAGATTCGGACAAGAAGACTCCGACGAAGATATGACCGACCCGATCAACCCCGCGCAAGCAGCGCCCGCGCCAGGCGCTGCTCCGACTCCGACTCCGGGTGCTGCTCCCCCACAGGCCGCACCGCCGCCCCAGCAGAGCGGAGACCTCCCCCCAGACGTCCTCCAGGCTATCAATGATGCCACCCAACCTCTCCAGTCACACCTGCAGGAGGTGACCGCCGAAAACCAGCGCCTCCACGACTTCATGAACCTGTTTGTCCGAAATGCGCAGGAAGGCGCGACCCGCACTCCCAAGGGTCCGAAGGTCGGTGCCCCGCCCGCGTTCTATGGGCGTACGCCGAAAGATAAGGAGGCGGAGAGTATCAGCTTTGAGGAGTGGTCGCAGAAGGTCCGACTTTATGTCCGGATGCGCCCCCAGGAGTTTGTAGGCAGTCCGACGATGGCCTGTCTATGGGCTGCTTCGCTACTCCGCGGGCCCGCTGAACAATGGGCTCGTCCGCACACGACCGCCGCCCTCGAGGGCACCGAAGTCCCCGCTCTCATGACCGATTTGGAACTCTTCCTGGCGTCCCTCCAGTCCGCGTTCGGACGTCCGAACATCAAGCGCCACGCCGGACAGGAGCTTATGAAACTGCGCCAGGGCAAGGACACGGTGTCGGAGTATGCGGCGAAGTTTCGTGCGTTACTGGTGGAGTCGGAGGTGGACTGGGGGATGGAAGGGAAGATGTTGGTGTTCGAGACCGGACTCAGCAGTCAGTTCCGCTACGATCTGGCGAGCAAGGAGATCCGGGAGACCAAGAGCTTCGACCAGTGGGTCCGACTGCTTTGCGAATACGATGAGGACTTGCGTGCACGTCGGACTGGCTTCAAGCAGAACAACTGGAGTCCGAACTGGGGCTCCCGCTCGCAGACACACCACTCCGCTTCGCGCGGACCGACTCGGGACCCCGACGCGATGGACATCGATCGCTTGAGCACTGAAGAGATGATGCGCCGCGGACTTTGCTTCCAGTGTGGTGAGCATGGACATCTGGCTCGAGACTGTCCGCAGCGGAGCAAGAGATCAAATGTCCGATCGAAGGTGGCTTCACAGACCGCCGCCTCGTCATCCACCGCTCCGCCCGCCGCCTCTGCGCCCGCCGCCGCTCCCAAGACACCGACTGCGACCCTCGAGGAAGTCCGCGACGAGACTCCGACCGTGAACGCCGCTCGCACTCCGACCGTTGACGAAATCGCCAAAGCGGTCGCAGCTGCTCTCAAGAGTCAGGGTTTTTGAGTGGGTCTAGGCGCGCGGTCGTTCCGCCAAAGACCCCGAACCGATTTTCGCTGTTAGATGATGATGTATCCGATCCCTCTGTGTACAATCGTACTTCGCTAATACACAAGAGTTTGCGTCGATTCATCCATGTCCCAGTGAGAATAAGTGACGGCCGAAAGATTTTGAGCATGAGAGCGCTGCTAGACTGCGGTGCATTTTCGGTGATCATCAACCAGAAGTTGGTGCGGAAGTTCGGACTACGTACTTGTCCTCTTGACCGACCAATCAAGGTGTACAACACCGACGATTCGCTGAACCAGAGTGGTCCGATTACAGACCAAGTCCGACTTACTCTGGAGATCGGTGGACACAAAGAAGAAGTTGATGCCACAGTGGCAAACATCGGAGACTATCCGTTGATCATTGGGATAGATTGGCTACACCACCATAACCCGGAGATTGATTGGAACGACGAGACCATCAGCTTTACGCGATGTCCGAACGAATGCCGCCCTGTCGAAGCGGCAAGAGTCGTAGAAGCCGGACAACCGCTACCCCGCGCCGTTCGCAAGTTGCGGGCCGCGCGATGCAAGAACAGTCGACAGATGCGACCGCGATGAAAATATAATGATAAGGGGGTGGGAGTGTAGGGAACCCAGTAAGAATAAAAGAGTAGTAAAAGAAGACAGAAAGAAGAAGAGAAACAACGAAGGAAACTAGTGAAATAGCCAAACGGCCCTCAAACGTCCGTAGACAGAGTCTTCGCGCGTCCGCCCAACGCAACCCTTCGCAAGAAGTCCGAAGACAAGAAACAAATCCCAGTAAGAATGGCTGTTGAGCCCCGCCGTCTTCGTCCACCGCCCCCCCTTCGAGGGAACTCCAGAAGATATCCGTAAGGCTGTTGAGCCCCGTCCGTCGACTCCCTGCGTCGCGCCGTAGAGATTCTCGCTCTCGCTCACACGTAGTGGTGGTGGGGAGAAAAGAAGTAAATTTTCACACGGTGGTACATGTGGTGACTATCACCGGCAAATATCGCGTGTGAACCGGCTACTCCGGCCACACCTACTACTCCGAGCCCGTTGTCTTTGTTCCCGTCCCTCAACTATCGCTACATTTCCCACGCCACTCTCACGCGCCACCACACTCTATGTGTCCGGCCGGTCGCATGTCCGTGACCTTGTCCGTACGTTCGTTTGCTCGTCCACCCATCGCATTGTCCGTTGTGTGATCGCCGGCGAGCTCTGTGCATTGGCAGCTGTATCACTCTTGCTCAGGTACAGTTTTCCCTGCGCTATTTGGCTTCGAGTGTCGACCGGCGGCCTTGCTGCTCGTCCGGTGTCCGTCAGATGCACTGTCTTGCGGCCGTGAGTTGTACTTGAGCGACTCCGCTTTCCGGCCTTGCGTCTTCTGCACTGTTGCTATGCTCTGGACTTGCTGGTGTACTTCCGAGTCTTGTACTTGAGCAACTCCGATTTCCGGGTGCTTACTTTGTCTTCCGGGTGCCACTGTCGTGTCCGGCGGGCTTCGTACGAACACTGGATGAAATCCAGGTGTTACATCTCCCTCCAACTTTTGAATAGTGACCTCCTGGTCACTCTGCCTTCCTTGGCTGGCGTGCTTCGAAGTTGGGTGCCGTGTCCGTAGGGTAGATGCTCTGTTTCACTTGGCCTCGATAACTTGCGCGCGTTTGAATCGACTAGCTGTCCGTCGTGCATGCTATGCGTCGTGGAGGTTCTTGACTGCGTCTGGAGGGTCTTTGCCTTGCTTGGAAATCGCGAAAATTTTCGGCACCTGACTGGGCGGTCTCTCGATGGTCGTCCGTGAGTCGTCTTCTCCGTGTCTTCATACCCCTTACTCCTCAATCTCCCTCCTCTCTCTCTCTCTCTCTCCCTCTCTTCCCTTCCCCTCCCCCTTCGTCCTCCTTTCCTCGTGCCATCTTCGCGCGCACACCCTGTTCCTTCTCGCGTTCGCGCATGCGTAGTTGCCGCTCGTCCGTCGCTTCGCATGTCCTCACGATCGCCGTCCCTCTCGTTTCATCTTCCTCTTCCTCCTCTTCCTCTTCCTTTCGCCCGCGTTACATGCTACTATCTACTAGATGGTGTTGTTTGTTGTCTTTTTGCGATGATTTTTTTTTTTTTTTTTTTTTTTTTTGAAATAACTTGAAACTTGTCAACGAAGGCGAATATGATACGAATAAAATAAGATTGCAATGAAATGAAATGAAATTATGCTTGCTTCCATCCTGAATTCTATAATGAAAAATTGAGATGCATCTACTAGCTTGAAACGATGTGGAGAATATAAAATTAAGAATAAAATGCAATTAAAACGTTAATATCTTGTAAACCTTCGCTTTTGCGAAACAGAATTCCAACCCCTCCACGGAACCCAAGGACTATGAACTGTTGCTGCTGCTGAATCTGTTGGCGGCCTGATGCTTGTGGTCGATTGCACATATGCTTGTGCGCTCGCGGCTTGGACGTCGTTCGCCTCATTCTGCCCACTCTTCTCAGCTTCTCGTCTGACCACGGTAGCTGTTGCTGCTGCTGAGTCTGTTCGCGCGCTTGCCTGTGCATTCTTGACTTGGCCAACATTGGTCGTCGACTGCCTTCTCTTCTCAGCTTCTCGTCTGACCACGGTAGCTGTTGCTGCTGCTGAGTCTGTTCGCGCGCTTGCCTGTGCATTCTTGACTTGGCCAACATTGGTCGTCGACTGCCTTCTCTTCTCAGCTTCTCGTCCGGCCTCGGTGTCCTCTGCCCTGTCGTCAGTGCACTCGCTGTCTTCGACGCTCGAGTCTTCTGCACTCGGGGTTTCGGTCGCCGTGTCGTACCCAGACTCTTCATTGTCCTCTTCCTGATCGAGTACGCTTGCCGTTCGGATTCCTTGACGATTCTGCTTTGCTAGCTCTCTGCGCAGTTGGTCGACAGTTTCTTCCAGCTTTCGAACGCGAAGGCGCAGCTCTTGCAGTTCCAGATCTCTTGTCTCTTCGGTCGTCTTGCTTGCAGCTTTGGCCGGCGCATCTGTCGAACACGTCCCTGCTTCGTCCACATGTCCGTCGGCCGTCAAGACCAGTCCTCGAGGTTGCCCACTCATTTCCTTCTCGCGTGCCTTCGCCCCTCCCGCTGCCGGCCTATTCGCGCTGTTCTGGACCGGTGCTCTGCTCGACTTTGCTGCTGGCGCGTTCTGTTGGCCTACGGAAGTCCACGCGGATACTATCTGAGCCCTGTCCGACTGTTC